>CM036753.1:103280433-104480433 GCA_020796225.1 Arion vulgaris
AATCTGAAGCATAAGGCGAGACCTGTTCTATTTACAACTTTTGACACTAAACATCACATTGTTTACAATGATGGTGAAAATAAGTTCGGGACTTCAAGCGTACAGTGAACATCAAATTTGGTTATTTGCTGTTTGGTTACTGAACTGACGTCACAACACTCCGGACAGATCCATAGGTGCTCAGTCTCCCCTAGCAGATGTCGAAGAGTATGCATATTTCATGTGACTCTTTGGCTAAACACACTTCTCTCTCTGCCCCTCAAAGATCCAGCTCTACTCGTAAAACGTGTAATTTCAAACATCTTAAATCGATGGATTTATTCAACGTCAATTTTATTGTCCTTATCCAACAATATAGGTTCCCAACCTAGATGAAGAAATCACCATGCCCACACTAGAAGATTCCTGCTAGCCATTCACACTGGAAGAGTTGAAATCTGCCATTAAAAAATTGAGAAACAACAAAGCGGTTGGTGATGATAACATCTCTGGAGAAATGCTCAAAGCAGCAGATGATAACAACTTACAACATATACTCCAACTGATAAATGAAATCTGGCAAAATGAATCCCCACCACAACAGTGGAAAGATGGTGTTATTTTCAAATTACCTAAAAAGGAGATTTGTCTGATTGTAATAACTGGCGTGGGATCACCCTACTGTCAGTGCCAGGAAAACTTTTGTAGCATGTTACTCGAGAGACTGAAGAAGTCTATAGACTAAAGGCTAAGAGAAGAACAAGCAGGGTTTAGACCAAAACGAGCATGCATAGATCACATCTTCACACTAAGAGTAACCATTGAAGAGTTCGTAGAATTTCAATCGAATTTAATCATCAACTTTGTTGATTTTCAGAAAGCGTTTGACAGTATTCATCGTCCTACGCTTTGGAAACTACTAAAACATTACGGTTTCCTACTAAATTCATCAACATCATAAAATCCTTCTACAGTGAATCGCGCTGCAGTGTAAGAACAGATTTCGGTAACTCTGACTGGTTCCCAGTGGAAACAGGAGGGAAACAAGGCTGCTTCTTATCGCCAATGCTCTTTGGAATAGCAATTGACTGGGTCATGCGAAAATGCATGTGTGATTCCAGTATTAACTTATGGATGCGAGAGTTGGAAAGCAACAAAAGCTCTAGAAAGAAAATTAGATAACTTTGAGAATAAATGTCTTAGAAGAATACTGAACCTCAAATGGTCAGATTTCAGACCTAATGCACAAATAAGACAAGAGACCAAGCAAGAAAATGTATCAAATTTTATAAGAAAGCGCCGCTGGAACTACATCGGCCACACACTTAGAATGGATGAGAGAAGACTCCCTTACCAATCCCTCATATGGACACCAGAGGAAAAAGAAAACGAGGAAGACCAAGAGAGACTCTGCGTAGAATCATCACCAGAGAAGGCTCAACGATGGGCCTAGTAAACATTAAAGACCTAAAACAGATAGCAACGAACCGCGAGACATGGAGAGCTATGACCTCTGCCTAGCGCCCCACAGGCCAAGGAAAGACTAACTAACTATCCAACAATAGGTCGCCAAGAGACCGAAGAACATCCATGCAAACTTCACAAAATAGGTCGCCAAGAGACCGAAGAACATCCATGCAAACTTCACAACAATAGGTCACCAAGAGACCGAAGAACATCCATGCAAACTTCACAACAATAGGTCGCCAAGAGACCGAAGAACATCCATGAAAACTTCACAACAATAGGTCGCCAAGAGACAGAAGAACATCCATGCAAACTTCACAACAATAGGTCGCCAAGAGACCGAAGAACATCCATGCAAACTTCACAACAATATGTCGCCAAGAGACCGAAGAACATCCATGCAAACTTCACAACAATATGTCGCCAAGAGACCGAAGAACATCCATGCAAACTCCACAACAATACATCGCCAAGAGACCGAAGAACATCCATGCAAACTTCACAACAATAGGTCGCCAAGAGACCGAAGAACATCCATGCAAACTTCACAACAATATGTCGCCAAGAGACCGAAGAACATCCATGCAAACTCCACAACAATACATCGCCAAGAGACCGAAGAACATCCATGCAAACTTCACAACAATAGGTCACCAAGAGACCGAAGAATATCCATGCAAACTTCACAACAATAGGTCCCAAGAGACCGAAGAACATCCATGCAAACTTCACAACAATAGGTCACCAAGAGACCGAAGAACATCCATGCAAACTTCACAACAATATGTCGCCAAGAGACCGAAGAACATCCATGCAAACTCCACAACAATAGATCGCCAAGAGACCGAAGAACATCCATGCAAACTTCACAACAATAGGTCGCCAAGAGACCGAAGAACATCCATGCAAACTTCACAACAATAGGTCGCCAAGAGACCGAAGAACATCCATGCAAACTTCACAACAATAGGTCGCAGAGACCGAAGAACATCCTACAACTTCAACAATAGGTCACCAAGAGACCGAAGAATATCCATGCAAACTTCACAACAAAGGTGTATAAGAAACGAAGAACATCCATGCAAACTTCACAACAATAGGTCGCCAAGAGACCGAAGAATATCCATGCAAACTTCACAACAATAGGGTCGCAAGAGACGAAGAACATCCATGCAAACTTACAAGCAATAGGTCACCAAGAGACCGAAGAACATCCATGCAAACTTCACAACAATATGTCGCCAAGAGACCGAAGAACATCCATGCAAACTCCACAACAATAGATCGCCAAGAGACCGAAGAACATCCATGCAAACTTCACAACAATAGGTCGCCTAGAGACCGAAGAACATCCATGCAAACTTCACAACAATAGGTCGCCAAGAGACCGAAGAACATCCATGCAAACTTCACAAGCAATAGGGTCGCCAAGAGACCGAAGAACATCCATGCAAACTTCACAAGCAATAGGTCCAAGAGACCGAAGAATATCCATGCAAACTTCACAACAATATGTCGCCAAGAGACCGAAGAACATCCATGCAAACTCCACAACAATACATCGCCAAGAGACCGAAGAACATCCATGCAAACTTCACAACAATAGGTCACCAAGAGACCGAAGAATATCCATGCAAACTTCACAACAATAGGTCGCCAAGAGACCGAAGAACATCCATGCAAACTTCACAACAATAGGTCGCCAAGAGACCGAAGAACATCCATGCAAACTTCACAACAATAGGTCGCCAAGAGACCGAAGAACATCCATGCAAACTTCACAACAATAGGTCACCAAGAGACCGAAGAATATCCATGCAAACTTCACAACAATAGGTCGCCAAGAAACCGAAAAACATCCATGCAAACTTCACAACAATAGGTCGCCAAGAGACCGAAGAATATCCATGCAAACTTCACAACAATAGGTCGCCAAGAGACCGAAGAACATCCATGCAAACTTCACAACAATAGGTCACCAAGAGACCGAAGAACATCCATGCAAACTTCACAACAATATGTCGCCAAGAGACCGAAGAACATCCATGCAAACTCCACAACAATAGATCGCCAAGAGACCGAAGAACATCCATGCAAACTTCACAACAATAGGTCGCCAAGAGACCGAAGAACATCCATGCAAACTTCACAACAATAGGTCGCCAAGAGAAGAGACCGAAGAACATCCATGCAAACTTCACAACAATAGGTCGCCTAGAGACCGAAGAACATCCATGCAAACTTCACAACAATAGGTCACCAAGAGACCGAAGAATATCCATGCAAACTTCACAACAATAGGTCGCCAAGAGACCGAAGAACATCCATGCAAACTTCACAACAATAGGTCGCCAAGAGACCGAAGAACATCCATGCAAACTTCACAACAATAGGTCGCCAAGAGACCGAAGAACATCCATGCAAACTTCACAACAATAGGTCGCCAAGAGACCGAAGAACATCCATGCAAACTTCACAACAATAGGTCGCCAAGAGACCGAAGAACATCCATGCAAACTTCACAACAATAGGTCACCAAGAGACCGAAGAACATCCATGCAAACTTCACAACAATTGGTCGCCAAGAGACCGAAGAACATCCATGCAAACTCCACAACAATAGGTCGCAAAGAGACCGAAGAACATCCATGCAAACTTCACAATAGGTCGCCAAGAGACCGAAGAATATTCATGCAAACTCCACAACAATAGGTCGCAAAGAGACCGAAGAACATCCATGCAAACTTCACAATAGGTCGCCAAGAGACCGAAGAATATTCATGCAAACTCCACAACAATCAAATTATACTTCTTCTAATCTTGATTAATTCGACTATCACATGGTGACTAGTGCAATCATATTTCTTTTTATAAATAATGAAAGATTAAATGTAGATTTATTGATTGATATGACAATCGTCCTTACACTTTGCTGTTTAACCATGTGGGCATGATTGGAATCTTTATTTTTCCCAGGAAGATCTCATGTGAAGTGTGGCACTCTCTGAAACAGGCGAGGGTTTCCTACGTAATTTTGAGAAGGATGTTATTGTGTAGTATTTAAAAAAAAAGTGTATAAGTTATTTATTTTCCATCTGAGCATTGCTTTTCAGCTTAATCTGATCGGTTTTCAGTTGCCAAGGGCTCGTTGCGCCCTCAAATAGAAAATTAGATCAATATTTGATCATCTGTTTCTAATGAGACTAGACCCTCAATCTCATTTACATTAAGATAAGGGATCAGTGGAAGATTGACTAAATAGTCAAGGCAATGATCTTTAAGCAGAATCTACACCAGCGAAAGAATCATCTCTGCAATGCGTGGCGGCTCGTCATTAGCAGTGGAGGCCCTCACTTCAAAAAAAAAATAATGTGTAACATGTATATATTATTTTATAGATTGAAATATAACTAACCAAACCAAGATTTTTGAAAATTTGTTCTGGCCCCATCAACAAAAATAATAGACCCAACTGCAATATGTATATATATAATTGATATTTCCGCACTCACTAGTTATTAATTAATGCTTACTGAATGGAGTCATTGCACTCCGGCAGACCGATAGGCACTCAGTCTCCCTAACACATGTCCAAGGGTATGCATACTGATGGTTCCCGTGGCTCACTGGGTAAAACACTTCTAGCTCTGCCCCCCGTCCCCTCACACAGGCATCCTGTTCTATTTGTACAACGGGTTACCCCAAACTCCTTAAATCGCAGGATCGAATTAAGACTTATTTTAGAGTTTTATTTCTACACTACATGTAACTGTGAAGTGTTAGTTCCCTCTCATCAAGCTGTTGGTATCGTAACTGTGAAGTGTTAGTTCCCTCTCATCCAAGCTGTTGGTATCGTAACTCTGAAGTGTTAGTTCCCTCTCATCCAAGCTGTTGGTATCGTAACTATGAAGTGTTAGTTCCCTCTCATCAAGCTGTTGGTATCGTAACTGTGAAGTGTTAGTTCCCTCTCATCCAAGCTGTTGGTATCGTAACTATGAAGTGTTAGTTCCCTCTCATCCAAGCTGTTGGTATCGTAACTGTGAAGTGTTAGTTCCCTCTCATCCAAGCTGTTGGTATCGTAACTATGAAGTGTTAGTTCCCTCTCATCAAGCTGTTGGTATCGTAACTGTGAAGTGTTAGTTCCCTCTCATCCAAGCTGTTGGTATCGTAACTGTGAAGTGTTAGTTCCCTCTCATCCAAGCTGTTGGTATCGTAACTGTGAAGTGTTAGTTCCCTCTCATCCAAGCTGTTGGTATCGTAACTGTGAAGTGTTAGTTCCCTCTCATCCAAGCTGTTGGTATCGTAACTTTGAAGTGTTAGTTCCCTCTCATCCAAGCTGTTGGTATCGTAACTGTGAAGTGTTATTTCCCCTCTCATCCAAGCTGTTGGTATCGTAACTCTGAAGTGTTAGTTCCTCTCACCCAAGCTGTTGGTATCGTAACTGTGAAGTGTTAGTTCCCTCTCATCCAAGCTGTTGGTATCGTAACTATGAAGTGTTAGTTCCCTCTCATCCAAGCTGTTGGTATCGTAACTGAAGTGTTAGTTCCCTCTCATCCAAGCTGTTGGTATCGTAACTCTGAAGTGTTAGTTCCCTCTCATCAAGCTGTTGGTATCGTAACTGTGAAGTGTTAGTTCCCTCTCATCCAAGCTGTTGGTATCGTAACTGTGAAGTGTTAGTTCCTCTCACCCAAGCTGTTGGTATCGTAACTGTGAAGTGTTAGTTCCCTCTCATCCAAGCTGTTGGTATCGTAACTGTGAAGTGTTAGTTCCCTCTCATCCAAGCTGTTGGTATCGTAACTGTGAAGTGTTAGTTCCCTCTCATCCAAGCTGTTGGTATCGTAACTGTGAAGTGTTAGTTCCCTCTCATCCAAGCTGTTGGTATCGTAACTATGAAGTGTTAGTTCCCTCTCATCCAAGCTGTTGGTATCGTAACTGTGAAGTGTTAGTTCCCTCTCACCCAAGCTGTTGGTATCGTAACTCTGAAGTGTTAGTTCCCTCTCATCCAAGCTGTTGGTATCGTAACTATGAAGTGTTAGTTCCCTCTCATCCAAGCTGTTGGTATCGTAACTCTGAAGTGTTAGTTCCCTCTCATCCAAGCTGTTGGTATCGTAACTCTGAAGTGTTAGTTCCCTCTCATCCAAGCTGTTGGTATCGTAACTGAAGTGTTAGTTCCCTCTCATCCAAGCTGTTGGTATCGTAACTGAAGTGTTAGTTCCCTCTCATCCAAGCTGTTGGTATCGTAACTTTGAAGTGTTAGTTCCCTCTCATCCAAGCTGTTGGTATCGTAACTTTGAAGTGTTAGTTCCCTCTCATCCAAGCTGTTGGTATCGTAACTGTGAAGTGTTAGTTCCCTCTCATCCAAGCTGTTGGTATCGTAACTGTGAAGTGTTAGTTCCCTCTCATCCAAGCTGTTGGTATCGTAACTCTGAAGTGTTAGTTCCCTCTCATCCAAGCTGTTGGTATCGTAACTGAAGTGTTAGTTCCCTCTCATCCAAGCTGTTGGTATCGTAACTGTGAAGTGTTAGTTCCCTCTCATCCAAGCTGTTGGTATCGTAACTGTGAAGTGTTAGTTCCCTCTCATCAAGCTGTTGGTATCGTAACTGTGAAGTGTTAGTTCCCTCTCATCCAAGCTGTTGGTATCGTACTATATAGAACTTGGATAGCAACCATAATTTTAGTGGAATTTTATGTTTTCTTAGTTTCAGTTTTCGTTATATTTATTTTCGTGTAGAATCTCATCTTTCTTTGTCAGATACGCCCCTGAGTCGTTACTTGTTGTGGCTATTTCTCTCACAGTATCATATTTTACCCTTAATCCGTCTTGTAGGCCTATCATTTGCTTGATAAAGATCTCTTATAGAAAACGTTGATGTAGTTTGTTGTTGAACTGTCCAAAACTGTATTTGTAGTGATATCTTTTCTCACAAGCTGTCTAAAGTTTTGATTCTTTCTTAAAGAACGTACTTTATAACTTTGTTGACCTGTAATTTTTCACCCTGTTAAGGAAGGACCTAGTCTGAAATCGGCCTCCTGTTTCCAAATGAATTTAACAGAAAGCATAACATATTGAAAAAAAGATTAATATAATTTATATCAAGATGTAAAAATCTGCATATAAAGTGCAACTTGTTTTAGCTTGTAGAAATAAGATAACTAGGATCCCGAATGAAAACAAGGACATATAAGCATCACTGTTTTAAGAACGCAAAAGGAAACAGGGTAAGTAATAATTAAAAACATTCATAGATTTCTTACCCGATTACCGCCCATGTGATGAACAACATTATAAAATCATCGGTGAGTTATATTTGTCCAGTATTATTTTTATAAATATGTTGATTCGTTTCTCTATCCTTAAAGTAACAGTTCATAAATGTTATTGAGTGCAAATGTTGAGAAAAGATACACGAGGTTATTGAGTTTAAATGTTGATATTTAAAAAAATGAAATGTTGACTTCAGTGCACCGAGTTTTCTCATTTAGCTCAGTTTTTTGTCATTGAAATGACACAACCTGAGTACTGCGGAAAATATGAACTCCGTAGTTCCAGTATTATTCCAAGAGATTTCTGGATTCAACCCTACAAACTTTAGTATTCAAGAAAAACTGATTTACACTTAATTCACATTTGGTATTTAGTACTAGAAACTAACAAACTGAATTATGAGACGAATTATGGTAATCATAGGTCGTTCGCTCATTAAAATGGACACACGAGATATGTGGGTTTAATCCAACATTCTATGTTTCACACGGACAGAAAAAAATATTTACTAACTTACTGTTTAGTTGGGACCAGCAATGTGAAGTGACGGGCATTTCAAACCATAAGGTCTGAAAATGTTACGTTGTATTTTGTTAAACCTATCAAATGAGTGTTTGTGAGACTCATCTTTACTATTATTGTCACTATTCTAGTGGTTAGAGCTTTGAGTTAATTAAGTGGTTAGAGCTTAGAGTTAATTAAGTGGTTAGAGCTTTGAGTTAATTAAGTGGTTAGAGCTTAGAGTTAAATTTAAAGGGTTTGTTAGAGCTTAGAGTTAATTAGTGGTTAGAGCTTGAACAATTAAGTGGTTATAGGTTTGAGTTAGTCAAGTAGCTAGAATACTGATATAGTTGAGTGGTTAGATTGATTGAATGATTGCATGACTATCATCATTACACCTCATTAAATAACCATGTGTGTTCTAATCTCTTTCATACACATGAACATCTAGCTACAGTACGCTAACTCCATAACACCGCGACAGTCCCCAATATAATTTACCATTATTATTTATCATCCAGCCTAGTGCTATTTCCTATACCTCGCTTGATTTGTTATTGTTGCATTTTGGTTTAAGTTGTAGATTCATCCTCATTTCTTATATCGTTTACACATCCTATCACAATTATTGCTTTCGTAATATCAGTCTTATTCATTGCACACCAGTTTACTACAGTATCCATGTCCGCAATTCTATTAGTCCGTTCATTTCTTTATTCATTCGAGCTCTGGAACAAAATGAAATTCATTTTGTCCACCTATGCCTCCCCCGAGACTCTAACCATTGTCTTCAAACCCAGTCCGTCTCGATCTTAGTGAATATACTCATTCAACCGCTAAGAAATATTGCTTGGATAAAAGTCTGACTCCAGTCAGGCCATTGCTTTAGTTACTGCCATGATCTCCATAATCAGACGACTACTTGTAGTCATGATAAAACCACCACTCTTTCTTCACTTACCCTCTCCAACCAGAACAGTCAAAGTCCATGAGCTCCGCATGTGCCGAACCACCGACTTATCTGTGCAAAACACCATATCGCACTCCGACGAGTTCTCAGAAATAAATTCCTGATTTTCCACCTCCTCGACCACTGGGTTTTCCTGTCTGCATTCTCTATTAAGTCTGATACATACTGAAAGTGATATACTGCTCCATACAGACAGTCCCTGCAGACAGTCGTATGTATTCTTCCCCAGGTTCAATGACGTTACAGGTAACTAAAGAATAAATACTGACAAATTACCTGGCTCTGTAAGAAAGAAAAAAAGAAGATTGAAACTATAAGCAAGAAGCACATATTTTATAACACATACATGAGCAACTTAATGGATAGGTAAGATTTAATGAGGATTCTATATCCTACTTTCACGCAAAGAACAGAGTTGTAACACATTTCAGACAAGAGATGTATCATTTGTAAGTAAATATACAGAATGAATTGCAAGCATGATGAATTTAGAAGCTAGAGTAGACAATAGTAAAAAAAACTTGGAGGAAATATGTTGCTTTAAGATTATTTTATTATTTCTGACATTAAGATGTCTAGTTTTTTAAAAGAAATAATGGAACTATAATATTTATTAAGATGAGGAGTTAGCATATTTGACATCTTGCCTGACTTCTCTATTGTATGTTATTGTGTGTATGTGTGGTATGTTCTTGTATGACTTCTCTATTGTATGTTATTGTGTGTATGTGTGGTATGTTCTTGTATGACTTCTCTATTGTATGTTATTGTGTGCATGTGTGGATGTTCTTGTCTGACTTCTCTATTGTATGTTATTTGTGTGTATGTGTGAGTATGTTATTGTGTGCATGTGTGGATGTTCTTGTCTGACTTCTCTATTGTATGTTATTGTGTGTATGTGTGGTATGTTATTGTGTGCATGTGTGAGATGTATCTTGTCTGACTTCTCTATGTATGTTATTGTGTGCATGTGGTATGTTAGTTTTATGTGTGGTATGTTATTGTCTGTATGTGTGGTATGTTATTGTGTGCATGTCTGAGATGTTTCTTGTCTGACTTCTCTATTGTATGTTATTGTGTGTATGTGTGGTATGTTATTGTGTGTATGTGTGGGTTGTTCTTTTGATTCTGTATTGTTATGTTATTGTGTGTATGTGTGGTATGTTATTGTGTGTATGTGTGGTATGTTATTGTGTGTATGTGTGGTATGTTATTGTGTGCATGTGTGAGATGTTTCTTGTCTGACTTCTCTATTGTATGTTATTGTGTGTATGTGTGGTATGTTATTGTGTGTATGTGTGGTATGTTATTGTGTGTATGTGTGTATGTTATTGTGTGTATGTGTGGTTGTTATTGTGTGTTGTGTTATGTTATGTGTGTATTGTGTGTATGTGTGGTATGTTATTGTGTGTATGTGTGGTATGTTATTGTGTGTATGTGTGGTATGTTATTGTGTGTATGTGTGGTATATTATTGTGTGTATGTGTGGTATGTTATTGTGTGTATGTGTGGGTTGTTCTTGTCATCTAGGTCATCATACATATATTTTCCAGGATCCACAAGTCAGTTGTTTAAAATATATTGGATATGCCCTACTAAGAGGGAGGTGAAGAATAGAGCGTACACCTGAAGAAAGTGTGAGAGAGTGAGAGAGAGAGCGGAAGAGAAAGGAAGAGAGAGGGGAGAGGTAATGAGAGTGAGGGCGAGAGCGAGAAAGTGGAGAAAGTGAGAGAGGGTTAAAAGAGGCGGAGTGGGAGAGAGTGAGGGAGAGAAAGGGAGAGGGAGGGAGAGAGTAAGAGTGAGGGAGAGTGAAGAAAAGGGATCGAGAAGGCGCGAGTGAGGGAGAGAGTGAGGATGAGAAAGTAAAAGAGTGAGGGAAAGAGGGAGAGAGATGGAGTGAGACGGAGAGAGAAACTGAGGGAGAGAGATTGAGAGGGAGGAGAGATGAATGGAGAGATATTGAGGGATAGCAATTGAGAGAGAGATTTAGGGAAAGTGAGAAATTGTGAGAGAGGGAGAGATAGAAAGATGCATTTTAAGAAAGAGGAAGTGAAATGAGCTGTATTACAACTGACATATGCAAGAAGGAATTGATTACATTACAAGTAAACAGATGTAGATATGTATACATTTGATCTTGTGTGTAGCAGGAACGTTAGACAAGATGAAGCTATAGTAAGGTTACTACTGAAGTAATGAGAACATGTGAAGATACAAATGTAAGAAGGAAAATAAGGATTCTGTTATAACAGAAAGAAAAGAAATTGATGGAGGGAAACGGACCAATGTCAAAAAAAGTACAACAGACATAAATAGAGATATAGATGTACGCAAAGCGAGAGAGAGAGAGAGAGAGAGAGAGTGAGAGAGAGAGAATGAAAAATGTTATCCGAGACGCCCAAGTGGTTACCGGGGCCCAAATGTGGGGTGTATAGAATAGAACCACTGTTACCTGCCCCACATGTTGTAAGAGACGACTAAGGAGTATTTGCTGAAATCGGATGCATGTGTCCTAAATGTGTAGAAGTCTATGTGTTTAGGTGCCTACCAAACCAATGTGCAACGTATACACATTCTTGGCAAAGATCAAACATATCAAACAGAGTGATTAAAATGGGTTGTAAAGAACGAATGCAAAGAAGAAGAAGAGTTATCTGAGAATATATATATATATATATGTTATGGTTGTCTCCAAGAAACAGGAAACACCAACATATAATATCAAAATAAATAACACAACACTGCAACAAGTCCATCGATTCAAGTACCTGGAACATTTCTAACATCAGATGTCAGGTGTCAAACAGAGATTAGGAGCAAAGTAGCTCAAGCAAAAACCTCATTTATGAAAATGAAAAACACACTATGCGTGAATTCACTACCAAAGACACTGCGAAAACGAATATTCCAGTGCTATATTGACCCAATACTTCTGTATGGCAGAGAATCATAGACAATGAACAAACAAACAATACGATCATTGGAAGCTACAGAGATGTGGTTTTACAGAAGAATGCTGAAAATTCCATGGACAGCAAAGAAAACAAATGCGGAGGTTTTAAATCAGGCCTGCACACAAAGAAACCTTATAAAAAGAATAAAAATCCGGCAATCAAGGTTCTTCAGGCATATAATGCGAAGAGACGGGTTAGAACATTTGGTGACATGTACAATTCAGGGAAGGAAAGGTCGTGGAAGACAGACAAAGGGAGAGGATGTTGAAATTTCCTGACATCATGGTTTGACGCAAGATCAACGTTAGAACTGTTTACATGCACCAAGCAGAGAGAGAGAGAGTTGGGGATATACATGATCGCCTACGCCGGAAGGCATGGCACAGCACTTGATACATATATATGAACAATGTATATATACATAATACAAGTAAGAACTGTGAGCATGCATATTTCCAGTGGCAATATATGGATGTGAATCGTGGACCATAACACTATAGAACACAATTAAAGCTTTTGAAACAAGTTGTTACAGAAAAGTTCTTAGAACATCCTGGACAGAGAATAGAAAAACAAAGACATCCTACAAGGCCTGCATATCAAGGAGCATCGGGTCATAAATAACATCATGTCCCGAAAGATGAAATATCTTGACCACGATAAACGTCACAGTGGTTTGGAGAGTACGGTAATAGAAGACATACTTCCTGGAGTACGAGACAGGGGACAACCAAGACGAAGGTGACAGCATGACATCAAATAAACCTTGAACATGACGCTGGAAGAGGCGGGATAATTTACTAGAGAAAGATTTTTCACGCGGGCTGTGATGAACGGGACGTTCCACAATGGACATGATACTTGATGCTGATGATATATATATATATAAATATACTGAGATACGTAGAAACAACGACAGACTTATAGATAGGAAGATGAATCAAATCTGGTGTGATACATATACAAAAAAGATTTAACCACGTGTAAATAACCATTCTTAATGTCGGCACAGTTATTTACTGAAAATAAAATTGCAAAGTGCTGTGCAGAAAGCAACGTATCATTTAGATTTAAATTTGACGTAAACTGTAGAGATATATTGTCGTGTTTTTCAAAACGAAACAACGCAATGTTTTGGCTGACGTTTGTGTTGATCTCAACATTTACAATATGCTTTTATATTTGAATATATGTTGAGTAAAGGGATTAAATGAACCCTTTTAATACCTCGAGGTATATTGGATAATACGCTGTTAGGCCCGTATGTTTCATTGACCGTTGGCACACGATGGGTGATGTGGTCAACGTCACGCCATCCGCCTTTACTTCCCAGTGCTTTTCCTGCTACCCAAATTGAGGCTAGGTGGACATGAAAGCCGTTAGGGTCGGTTCTTCTACCATGATAACATCAATTTCTTATAGATTGTTTCCCTTGTCAAATATAAGGATATAGTACACAATTTATAAATAAATAGAGTTAAAAAAGAGCAGTTTTCATATAATCAGGTATATTGGTGCATACGGTGTAAGGTCTGTATTTTTCTTTGATCTAAGGCACAAGACAGTACATGCACCAGTGGCGGCTCGTGATTTTGTTTTGTTGGTGGGGCCATAAACAAATTTTCTGGAAAATCAAGGCTTTGCTTTAGGTTATATTTTAATTTATTAAATAATAAAGACGCGTTACACATTATTTTTGGTGGGGCCAGGGTCCTCTGGTCGTTAATGACGAGCCGCCATTGACACGCACATTCGTATTAAAAATGTAAAATGTATACGGTCTAAGTATGTTGAAATTTAATAAATCAATATTTTAATTTGTTCGTATAAATCTTCTTCTATTGTAGTCACACTGCTCGGGTTATTCCCAGTGTCCTGGTTTTCTGTTTTTGTCTTGCGCTGATCTGGTGGCCTGGGTGATTGTTATTTTTGCTCTTTGACAGGATTCTGCTATGCAATCTAACCATCTTTTCGTGGTCTTCCTCTCGCCTTTTTTCCTCATGTTCTGTTATAGAAAACTGTATACTGTGGAGTTTGAATGCATTCTTATTAAGTGGACAAACCACTTCATTCTTTGTTTCTCTATGTAATTCAAGCAAGGTTCTGTACCATCTTTCTTTCTTATGCTGATGTTAGTGACTTTTCTGGTGTTGTTGGTAACTTTTGGCAGGGGCTGATTTCACATGTAGTTATTTTCCGTGCATATAAATGCAGAGTAAAAATGTCAACAAAAACTGTTTCGGTCCTGTCTTGTTCTTTCATCCATTATTTAATATGTAATATAGTATAATGTATAAAAGAGTAAGTAAAGGCACCCTTTCATACCTCGTGGTATATAGGGCAATGCAGTGTTAGGCCTGTATTTTCATTGACCGTCGGCACACGATGGGTGATGTGGTCAGCATCACGCCGGCCGCCTTTACTTTCCCAGAGCATGTCTGGTACCCAGTTGGGTAGAGCCGTCGCGGTAGGGAAAAATTCCACGCGCACTGCGGGAGCTGAACCCAGACCACCAGCCTTGCGAAGCGAGTTCACTAACAACTACGCTACATCGGCTCTGAGTATTATGTATATTATCTACCTAATATTTCTTCTAAATATCAACGCTGAATCTGTCCTATTTATTTAACATTGATGTCCATTATATCTATTAGTTTCTTTAATGATAATGGATAGAACAAATGATATTTGTATCTTCTTCTTTCTTTCACCATTTACTTCTTTATAGAAGTTTGAATGAAGGGACAGGGGGTGGGGGAAGGAAATGTAGTGATCTTGTGTGTGCTTGTGTTAATTAACTTCGTAAGCTGTTGTTCATTTTCATAGAATGTTCTTGATGCCGTCGCTCCATCTTTTGCGTGGTCTTCCTCGTGCTTTGTACTCATACTTTTTCTGTGTGGCTCTCTGTGGTAGGCGATACCAGGGCATTTCGTCAGGTGTCCAAATCACTTAATCTGTTATTCTTTTATGAATTGCATGACTGGTTTCACATCCAGTCTTCTGATTTCTTCATTTCTAATTTTGTCTATTATTGTCACATCTGTAGCGCTTCTAAGGCATCTCCGTTGTTATCATTTTCCGCTCATTATCTGCTGTTGTGTTTATCAGCTGTTGTGTTTATCTGCTGTTGTGTTTATCTGCTGTTGTGTTTATCTGCTGTTGTGTTTATCTGCTGTTGTGTTTATCTGCTGTTGTGTTTATCTGCTGTTGTGTTTATCTGCTGTTGTGTTTATCACCTGTTGTGTTTATCTGCTGTTGTGTTTATCTGCTGTTGTGTTTATCTGCTTGTGTGTTTATCTGCTGTTGTTTTATCTGCTGTGTGTTTATCTGCTGTTGTTTTATCTGCTGTTGTGTTTATCTGCCTGTTGTGTTTATCTCGTTGTGTTTATCTGCTTTGTTTTATCTGCTGTTGTGTTTATCTGCTGTTGTGTTTATCTGCTGTTGTGTTTATCTGCTGTTGTGTTTATCAGCTGTTGTGTTTATCAGCTGTTGTGTTTATCTGCTGTTGTGTTTATCTGCTGTTGTGTTTATCAGCTTGTTTTATCAGCTTTGTGTTTATCTGCTGTTGTGTTTATCTGCTGTTGTGTTTATCTGCTGTTGTGTTTATCTGCTGTTGTGTTTATCTGCTGTTGTGTTTATCTGCTGTTGTGTTTATCTGCTGTTGTGTTTATCTGCTGTTGTGTTTATCTGCTGTTGTGTTTATCTGCTGTTGTGTTTATCTGCTGTTGTGTTTATCTGCTGTTGTGTTTATCTGCTGTTGTGTTTATCTGCTGTTGTGTTTATCAGCTGTTAGTAAATAAAAAATGTGAAAAGTTTTGAATATTTCGGTTCACTTCTAACCAAAGATGAAAATTAAAAGAAGAACAAACATGGCCGTACACATAATACAACAACAAATAACAGTATATAATGGAACTGATAGGAAAACAAATATCAGAATACTAAGAGCATGCGCATTCCCAGTGGCAACTGTCATATGAGAGAGAGAAATTCCGAATAACTATTAAGGTGGCAAAGTCCTGCTCAGAACAAGATATTTGATGATGATGATGATATCTACTAAATATTTATTTTTACAATCTCAAATTCTTACTGCTTAGCAAAGTTGTATGTTAAGAGTATCTGCTTGACATTTTTCACTCACGTTGTATACAAATCATTGTTTTGTCATTTAGTTCGTTGTAGTCTCTGATAAGTTGATTCTGTACTTTCAGAATAGCCTCAACAGGTTTCACCAAACAAATTTTGTCAGATAACTCTGAAGTTCTCAAAAGCAGACAATGGAGCAAGTATCAGATGTTGGTGACCAGACGACATGATGTTGAGGAGTCCAGTAGTTCAATCTTCTCGATGTTTGATGGGGAAAGTCCTTACGTTGACATAGACCGCTATCTACAAAACAATGAGAATATCATAGATCAGGTAGGTCTCTTCTATCGGGTTTTCCCATATGTCCCCATTTTCTTGGCAGAAATGGCACGCCATCTAGAGAGAATGTTGCTCAAAGCGCAAACTTCATAGCTCCAACAACAATCATAGGGATTTTATGGAAAACAATTGCACAGGTGACTCGGTCCACTTATACAAGCGATGCAATGCATGCAATGAGCGCACGGATACGTCGGTCGAGGAAAGACGACAATGGATGGTGTAGATATCATTATCTCCTTGGGGACCAACGTCACCTAAGTGGCGTTTTTTAAAATAGTAAAACAAATGCCCTGGTCCACTAAGAGTTAATAAAAGAAAATAAGATCCTATAGATAACTTAGAACCTTTTAAAGTCTGCTTCTATTCATTATGAAGGAGAGTGAGTAAAAATTGAAATGCAAGAGATGAACAATTTGTTAGAGGCACAATTCATTTAAATAATCAACACCGAACGGGTGTTAGTGGTTTTTTGCTGGTAAGATATTGAAGAGTTGGAACCCTATGAACTTGTCTGAGCTGTGATGATGATCACCCTAATCATCCTAGCTTAATTATCATCACGTTTTGTTTCATTTTCCATGTAATTTCTTCAATTTATTATCATCCTTCCTGCTCGATATTTGTTACTGGATGTTAGATATCGTCATAATCACAATATAGATGGAGAGACTGCAGTCAAACTATGTAGAATCAAATAATTCAATATAGATGGAGAGACTGCAGTAAAAGTATGTAGAATCAAATAATCACAATATAGATGGAGAGACTGCAGTAAAACTATGTAGAATCAAATAATCAATAGAAAAGAACGGTCGAAACGTTGCTGTTATTGTCATTGTTTTTGTATTTTGTAAAACGACAGTACTTTGTTATTACGTGTTTCGATATCGTCATACAGACTACCATTGACTCTCCAGGATTCCGTTTACTGGGGCCGTTGTTGTATCTGACTCTCAGTCGATGCTTTGGAAAATTCAAAATGGCAGGTTTCTGTATGACTGGATATCGTCTATTGAAGTTTCTAACCTCCAGAGGTTTACCTGGATCGACTGTCCTGGGCATGAAAATGTTTGCGGCAATGAGAGAGCGGACATGCTTGCATCAACAGCATCGATTAGTGTGGGGTTGAATATGGATAATAGGGATGTTATGCGATCTCTTCGCGACTGTCTGTTGAATGAAAACACTTAAATAGATGTTAAATAGATCCAACGATTTAATGAGTTTAGAGTTACCCGTTGTACAAGTAGAACCGGATACTTGAGGGACAGGGTGAGGAGTGAGTTTTATCAGCGAGCAACAGGAACCATCAGTATGCATACACTTCGATATATGTTAGATGAGAATGAGTACTTATGAGTCTGCCCGGAGTGCAATGACGTCGATTCAGTAACCTTCTTCTTCTTCAGCGATATCTGGTCATGCGCTTAATTTACGTGGACCATAAACTGGCAGTCAGCTTCAGGTCTGTCAGGTTTCCCAAAGCTTAGTTTTCAGGTCAACTGGGTGGAGCCACATGTTACTTCAGCTCACCCAGGAGAGGACAGTCTTGCAGGATATGCTCTGGTGTCTGTTTCACCTGCTGACACTGGCAGAGAGCTGTTTGACTTATTCCTAGTCTATATAAGTGTTTGTTGAGTCTGCAGTGTCGAAATATAATGACCTGGTCTGTTCTGCTTAGGTCTCTGAGAGAGTCTTTTCCATAATCATATCCAGTGTTTGTCTTCCAGTATACTGCAGATTTTCTCTCTATGAGGGTTTTGACCTCTTGAAAAGACAGGGCTTGGTAAATTTGCTCTTTGGCACTGCCTTCCTTAGCTAAGATTCAATAACCAATAATCAGCAATCAATAGACTGCCAGCCTAAAAACTTGTAATATCGTACTCGATAAAAGTAATCCATATGTATTCTTAACACTGATTTGTTTTGCTGAATTAGTTCAACCTTGCAATGTGTCAGTGATGCATGTCAGTTATTATGGTCACCTTTTGGAAGTGAAATAGTTTCTTGGTCACCTCTGGTCCACTAACTACGACACTTACCTCTGTCATTTCCTTTATTGCTCTATTTTGTTGCTCCTAAACAGCCCTTCTTGTAGAAATGACTGACAACTATAATCATGTTGCTTATCATGTAACAATAACAACAACCTTACAATCTTGTCTTCAACACGCATACGAGATTTAGAAGGCCAAACAATGAGTAAAATATGTGTGTCTAAAAGTGTCTAAAGATGAAGGATTGACTTCATCGCACCGGGTTTACCCGATTTGCCTCGGTCCCTCTCTGCAAAAATGGTACGCCACCCGCCGAGAGTACTGCACAAAGCACGAACTCCGTAACTCCTGCAACACTTCTAGGGGTATCTGGAAAATAATGCACCCGTGAACAGAAAGATGCAGTTAGGATTCGACCCATGACCTTCGGATCGCAATACAAGGGCGTAACAACTTAGCCCTAGAGACTACCACAAATGTGCGTATTCTATTCGAGATATCACTTGAGTGGAACCCACAGGGAAGACGGAAGAGGGGATGTCCTAAACCGACCTGAAGATGAAGTCTTCTTGAAGAAGTGAAGGGTGCTCATCTATCCTGGGAGACCATAAAGAGAACATCCAGATGCAGAGAAAAATGGTGAACAACTGTTGATTCCCTATGCTCCACAGGAGCGAAAGGAATAAGAAAAATCATATTAGAAACGTTATGGTAATAAAATTAATAAAAAACCTGTAGTCCGATTGTAACTGAATAGTTTATCTATGTCGTTAATAGCGATAACTTAAAACTCATTTCTTGGATTATACTTCTCTTCTGGTTCTACTAGATTGATTTCGGATCTCTAATAAGCACGTCTGTCTCAGATTATCACATGCCATACAGTTTCTCTGCATTCTCACTAGATTGGGATTTCGGATTCTCTAATAAAGGCAGCCGTCTGTCTCAGATTATCAGCCACGCCATACAGTTTGTCTTCTGCATTCTTACTAGATTGGATTTCGGATTCTTAATAAGCAGCTCTGTCCAGTTATCAGCCACGCCATACAGTTTGTCTCTCGTTCTCACTAGATTGGGATTTCGGATTCTCTAATAAAGGCAGCCGTCTGTCTCAGATTATCAGCCACGCCACAGTTGTCTTCTGCATTCTCACTGATTGGATTTGATTCTCTAATAAAGGCAGCCGTCTGCCTCAGATTATCAGCCACGCCACAGTTTGTCTTCTGCGTTCTAGATTGGATTTGGATTCTCTAATAAAGGCGACCGTCTGCCTCAGATTATCAGCCACGCCATACAGTTTGTCTTCTGCGTCTCCAGATTGGATTCGATTCTCTAATAAAGGCGCCGTCTGTCAGATTATCAGCCACGTACAGTTTGTCTTCTGCATTCTCACTAGGGGGATTTCGATTCTCAATAAAGGCAGCCGTCTGTCTCAGATTATCAGCCACGCCATACGTTTGTCTTCTGCGTTCTCACTAGATTGGGATTTCGGATTCTAATAAGGCACCGTCTGTCTCAGATTATCAGCCACGCCATACAGTTTGTCTTCTGTGTTCTTACTAGATTGGGATTTCGGATTCTCTAATAAAGGCGACCGTCTGCCTCAGATTATCAGCCACGCCATACAGTTTGTCTTCTGCTCTCACAGTTGGGATTTGGATTCTAATAAGAGCGTCTGTCTAGATTATCAGCCGCATACAGTTTGTTCTGCATTCTCACTAGGTTGGGATTTCGATTCTAATAAAGCAGCCGTCTGTCTCAGATTATCAGCACGCCATACAGTTTGTCTCTGCGTCTCACTAGATTGGGATTGATTCTCAATAAAGGCGACTTGTCCTAGATTATCAGCCACGCCATGTTTGTCTTCGGTTCTCACTAGATTGGGATTTGATTCTAATAAAGCAGCGTCTGCTCAGATTATCACCGCATACAGTTTGTCTTTGCGTTCTCACTAGTTTGGGATTTCGATTTCTAATAAGCAGCCGTCTGCCTAAATTATCAGCCACGCATACAGTTTGTCTTGACGCTGGTGAAGGGTCACCTCTTTTTCAGGTTTGCATACGGACAGTTCGAGAATGTGTTCTGTTATCATACTCAGCCACGGCATAGATCGTTGGTGCCTATTTGAATTTAGTTCAGGTAGTGTCTCATTCTGTTATGACTCATCTTTGGTTATATAATTGCATATTTGAAGTTTTGTTTGTTTTATTGTTCCAGGACCTGGTTTTCTGGGTTACTGTAGGTTTCCATCATCTACCACACACTGAGGACATCCCCAATACACCAACAGTAGGTGCAGATGCTACAGTCTCTCTTCTGCCATATAACTACTTCCCAGAATGTCCAACAGTCGCATCACGTGATGCTATCAGGCTTGATCTCAAAGAATCACATATTCTCCTTCAAGATTATGAAACACCCAGAAGATCGCGATGCATTCCAAAAGGCATCTATTATTCCGACAGAATGTTTAAAAAGTCAAATTTGTTTCCATGAGCTTGGTATATTTTTGTTTGCAAAATGTTAGTTCATATTTATTTATCGTCTTTCTCATTTTCTGATTCAAGTATTTAGAGCGTGACGTTTATATTCCTCAGTCTATTTTGTTTTGTTTTGTGATGCATAATGTGTGATGAGGAGCGAGCAAATGAAGTGATAAAGGGACTTAAGAAATATAAGAGACATGATGAGGGGAGTGTGTGGGATGAGTATATGGAGGGAGGGAGATAGTTAGTGGGAGGAGGTATTTTAAAAGGTATAAAAATGATGGATTGACTTTATTGCACTGGGTTTCCACATACGGCTCAGTCCAGTCTCCCCAGAATTTCTGAGAGTATTCACGAAGCATAAAATCCAGAGCTCTGGCAACACTTCTATGAAACTTGGAAAAAAATGTCCACGTTAAAAGAGTGGCTTTTACCTGGATTTGAAACCGACGTCCTTCGGAAAACAAAGCAAACATCCCAACCTGTTATAGCCACAGACATCCCAACCTGTTACAGCCACAGACATCCCAACCTGTTATAGCCACAGACATCCCAACCTGTTATAGCCACAGACATCCCAACCTGTTATAGCCACAGACATCCCAACCTGTTATAGCCACAGACATCCCAACCTGTTATAGCCACAGACATCCCAACCTGTTATAGCCACAGACATCCCAACCTGTTATAGCCACACACATCCCAACCTGTTATAGCCACAGACATCCCAACCTGTTATAGCCACAGACATCCCAACCTGTTATAGCCACAGACATCACAACCTGTTATAGCCACAGACATCCCAACCTGTTATAGCCACAGACATCCCAATCTGTTATAGCCACAGACATCCCAACCTGTTATAGCCACAGACATCCCAACCTGTTATAGCCACAGACATCCCAACCTGTTATAGCCACAGACATCCCAACCTGTTATAGCCACAGACATCCCAACCTGTTATAGCCACAGACATCCCAACCTGTTATAGCCACAGACATCCCAACCTGTTATAGCCACAAACATCCCAACCTGTTATAGCCACAGACATCCCAACCTGTTATAGCCACAGACATCCCAACCTGTTATAGCCACAGACATCCCAACCTGTTATAGCCACAGACATCTCAACCTGTTATAGCCACAGACATCCCAACTTGTTATAGCCACAGACATCCCAACCTGTTATAGCCACAGACATCCCCAGAAGGAGGTATATATAATCGGACTATAGAGAGATTTTATTGATTGTCTGAAAATCAAATACAAATAAAATGAATGTAGAAAATAAAATAAAAAATAAAATGAATGTAGAAAACGTTGAATAAAGAAGAAATCGTGCATTTATTTTTAAGGAAGTGAACGAAGCTAGAGAGAGAGAGAGAGAGAGAGAGAGAGAGAGAAAGAGAGAAAGGTTAAGAATGATTGTCAGAAAAAAATTACAATTCATAGATAGGGGCGCAATGTATAAAGCAAGAATATGAAACGAGATGCACAATTAATTAAATATATAACTATTGAATTCTTTGAAGGAGTTGCTTCTTATTGTTCATGTTTGTTGGCCTACCTACACGCTCTGATATAACCAAAACAATGTTCACCTTAGGTTGAAATGACGTGCGTTGAATTAAAGAAGCTTTAATCCCCTATATAGCAAACACACAAGAAGTAAAATTATAGTTACATTTTGAATGTAATGTTAGAAAGAGAAAGAATGCGAGAATGGAAATCGAGGAATGTATACTGCACAAACTGGAAAACAGTACATTATACAGGGTGTTCAACTTAAAAGCAGCCTGTGAATGGAACTAATCTGGCATATATGTATGGAAATGAGAAGGTTCAGTTATGACGTAGTATAGGTCAAGGTTGTGTAATGGTGTGTAATTGTAGTGCGGGAAGGGGCGAACAAATGTGACGTAGGACAAGTTAGTCAGAACCGGTTTAAATAGACGAGATGCAATGAGTACCTGTCAAATTTCTATTTATCGCTGGGGCTGCTTTTAAGTTGAACACCCTGTATTTTATACTAATACAATGCAACATATCGTTGTGTTTGGTGTTATTGTAATGCAACACATTGCTGTATTTTGTATTCTTAAAGTGAACCGCATTGCTGTAGAAAGCAATATTATGGTTAGAAGAACAAAATTAAAACTAATAAAACCATTGAAATATCTAGACGCCCTGATATCATCAGATGGGATTATAGTGCAGAGATGAGGAACAAAATAGGTCAGGAAAAGAGAACATTAACAAACGGTTACCGATATTGCTTGCAAGAGATTTCTCCGTACCGATCTATCATGGACAACTTATTAAATCTCATTTATGGAACTGAGTCGGATAATTCTCGATTCTCTCAGCAAAGTTTGTTTAAGTGTCTCATTAGAATGTCCTTTCTTTCACGAACTATGTGCCTTCCCCCAACCGCTACCATTGCTTTCCCCTTATTGCTTGCTTTGTGATTCTTTTCTCATTACTTCTCAGAGAATGCTGAACATATCTCCATCTTATCTTTCTTCTAACAGGTGTTACTAAAGTTTGACCAGACATTTCTCTGATTTCATGACTTCTGAATCTGCCCCATATATATATATATATATATATATATATATATATATATATATATATATATATATATATATATATATATATATATATATATATATATATATATATACACTTTGTTGTACCTGATATTTGAGAATAATTATTCATTATTTTAGAAAAACTTCTTGAAGATTATCCTTACTGTTGACTATTTGACTACCTATCAATCTGTAGGTTAATTATTATCTTTTAATAATGACCAGCAACTCAAAGTAACGATAATTTGATGCAAATATTACGAATAGATCAAATACGCAAAAAACCGAAACTGATATATGATGCACAACAATATTAATTCTATTTCGCGTTGAAACTCCTATACTTTTTCTGTTAGTGACGACATTTCTTTTCTTATCATTATTCCACTCCTCAATAAAATGTTCCTTACACTATATGCATTTAAAAAAACAACCCAAAAACAAACACAAAAAAAACCCCCCAAACGCTTCGGTTCTGATTAAGGATTCTAGCAAATTCGGTGCGAATTCTCAGAATGAGCAGTCGGTGGCTGGCTAGAAGGTGTGTGTATACATGTTCTGAACAAGGAATGCCTCTCCGTGAAATCGGGGCAAATACAACTTGCTAGCAAACTCTGTGTTGAGAAGGTGTTTAAATAAAAGATGTATTTTTCTCTGGAAACCGTTACACTTGTGGTGAAGCTTTGAGAAGTTTCCTAGCGGATTAGCGTGAGTAGTTTATGGGGACAAGTGGTGCATTTTAGTGATTATATAACTGTGCACGTTACCACCCGGTCTACTTTGTGCACAAGGTATGGTTTTTATGGTGTTGCGGTGAGTGAGTATAAGTAGATAATCCATGTAGGTTAAGTATTTTGTATGCAAATGTGGTTAGTACTTTCCTTGGAAGATTTTCGCTGATTTTATATAATGGCGAACGATACCGTATGTATTTTCTTCATTTCATGGAGAAATTGAATTTGTGAATTCTTCATGCTGCATGGGGTTGATAAAGACATTGTGGTCGAAACGTCGATATTGTGTTTCGTAGTACGTTAGAAAAGTGTTGTTCTTTGTGTTTTTTGTGATCTTTTCAATTTAGGTTTGACACTTGTCATGGACTGTACAAAATGAGAGTGTCAATTTAAGTCTTGGAATAAGAACCGTTAGAGGATATAACCTGTATTTTAGGAATGAGTTGCACAACCAGTTATTTTGTGTTTATTTGTGATCTGCTCTTAAGCGATAGTGAGCTCGATCATAACGCAAGCGTACTTGGTTCAAACCCCGCGGTGGGCAGTTTGGAAGCAAATTTGCCACCGTGGAGAAGAACGGTAAAAAGAGACCACACAGTTCAGAAAGTAATGGCAAAATACTTAACGTATAAGTGGTGCCTAGAAAATCGTTTACTATGGTTTATGCCTATGTCCTATAAAGGATATACTATGATTTTCATTTAGAAAGTGGACTCAACACCGGACGCAGATTCCTAGCGTACTGAAAATTCAGATCTGCTAGCCTATACGCTCTCTGTTTCTCTTTATCAGATAAAGATCATCTCTTTGGTAAGTTTCCTGTCTAAGTTGAAGCCAAAGAAGTAAGACCAATATACTATCTGAATTATGAAAATGTTAGACGACGTCGCCGGTGCTACTATGTGATTGCACTGTGTCAAATACTTTCAGCTAGTTGTAACAAAAACTCATAACGTATGGGAATGCTCAGAGTTGTGGAAGTCAATTCGAGCAACTTATCCATTATTTGCTCTCATATCGTCACAATAATATGCTGCTGCGTAGCACAACGATTAGAAAGCTGAATGTAAGGATCAAAAGTATAGACATTCTCTCTCTCTCTCTCGCGATCACCGCCCAGACCAATGTACCAGATATCCCCATAAATTCTATTCATGTGGAAACCTGATTCATGCAGCCTATTGGTGTGTTTTACGTCACATCTTCAGCACCATTTGGAGCTCTGGTGCTTATCCTTCGTCGATGTGTCCGGTTTAAGCCAGCGTTTACTCGGTTCGCTCTCCGTTCTGTAGCCATCTAGTTTTTTTACGGTGTGGGTAGCTAGCCCCACCTCATCCTCCTTAGTCGCCTCTTAAGACATGCGTTGCAGGTAACAGTGGTTCTATTCTTTACACCCCAATGTGGGCCCCGGTAATCACTCGGACGGTATAGACATTCAAAACCCAGCTCCAACATGAAGGAATTTAAACTCCCAACAGAAACCTTAAATTAGGGATATTTAAGAACAATTCGAAATCGTCGCCGAAGCTACTCTGTTAATGCTCTGACATTGACACTTTCAGCAAAACTATTGCGATTGGTTACATATAACATCCTCTACTATTAAATCTCTTTTGACATGTTACAAATACGATTTTTTGCCCATCTTTCTACCTTGCATGTATATTACATTCGCTTCTTTCTCAGACACACTTTTATATTACATATGTTCATATTTTAGTTTGCTTAATGAACGCTTTGTTTTCTTCGAAGGTTGTCATCATACTTTACGTTATTTTCATCTTCTATTCTGACAAAGGCTATTTTACGTGTTCAACATGAACACTGGACCTACGTTTTACGATTAGCGTCTCTAATAGGACTAGGAATTCGATCTCATCTACATTGAAACTAGGGATGACTAGAGATATATCCAGATCGTCTCAATCTTTAAACGAGTCGACTACATGAGAGCTAGAAGCGAGTTAATAGTAGATTGCAAAAGCAGACAAAATTCATTAAACAAATTGAATTAAAATAAAATAAAGTCATACATTTTTCTAATGTTCAAAATTGCATGGTGAGAGCCGCGGTACCGTAGTTGTTAGTGAACTCGCTTCTCAAGGCTGGTGGTCTGGGTTCAACTCCTGCAGTGCGCGTGGAATTTTTCCGACCGCGACGGCTCTCAGGTCGACCCAGCCTCAACTGGGTACCAGACATGCTCTTGGAAAGTAAAGGCGGCCGGTGTGATGCTGACCACATCACCCATCGTGTGCCGACGGTCAATGAAAATACAGGCCTAACACTGTATTGCCCTATGTACCACGAGGTATGAAAGGGTTCTTACTTTTTTTAAAAATTGCATCGTAAGCTATAGCCGGTGCTAAGATGTTTGTGCAATGGCTCTGAAACCTTCATGTGTAAGAAAAAGATCGGAGCACAAATGGTTTTCGTTGAAGTGCAGTGATGATGGTTCTATCAATCGAAAAATCAATCTTGAATTGTTCTGGAGCAAAGATAGATCATTTGGTAGAAACGTCGATACTATATGCTGCTGTGTTTTGTGTTACTACCAGTGGCCGCTCGTGATACTTTTTGTTGGTGGGGCCAGACACATATTTTCGGAAAAATCATAGTTCTGGATTAGGTTATATTTTAATTTATTAAATAATAAATGCACGTTACTCATTATTTTGATGGGGCCTGGCCCCACTGGCCCTTATTGACGTACCGCCACTGGTTACTACAATATTTTTGGTGTCTTGATTTTCCACGTTATTAACATACGTTTTTTTTAATGAGTTTTGTTACGATGATTTCTAGAAATCGGGTAAAGAATTAGCTGTCAGTGACTAAATGTAAAATAGTCACTATCTTATTTTATCTTCTTAGTGTTGGTTCTTATCAACTAATTTAATCAGTTGCTCATGGATTCATAGGCTCATACACATGTAGAACAGGCGCATTCAAACATGTCTGCATTTTGTAATTTTGGGTTGTCTAAGTTAACGATCTCTTATAGTTTGGGTCTTTTTTTTGTATCGGATGTCAAACACTATTTATTGAGCATTTTAAAGTCACTCAATGCATGTGTATGATCCACGCCAAAGAGCATGTTTATGTGTATATTCACGTCAAAGAGCATGTTTATATTTTGCCACTTTTCTGAAATTGAGAGATTGTTCCGGATTAGGAACATTTTTAACCACTCTGTGACACGTGTCGTTTTGTCGTCGATATACAATTTGAAGTTTCCAATCTATATTTTCCTTTTAAATGAAGAAGAAACATTAAACTGAGATTAGATACAAGTAAATAGGGAGGACAGTTTTATTAGACGCAACATTGCGAATTTTGATATTGCGTTCGGACAATATCACACGCCTTAGTTCAATGCATCTCTTTTCTAGTACAGATTTTACTGCATTCTTTCTTTGCGTCGACACCGGACAGATAGGATACTTCCACTTTTACGGTGTCATGCCTAGAGCGAGAAAATATGGTGCCACTAATGAATTTGACTTTGGGTGACGGGAATTTACCCTTATGTGTGTGTGCGTGTGTGTGCGTGCGTGTGTGTGTGTGTGTGTGTGTGAAATTCGCGGTATTATTTCAGTACTCCGTTTCTCCCGGTATTTGTACTTCACTTCTCCTATTATTCGTCTTTAGACGTCATCGTTTTTGAAACCAGGTGACGCATCCACTGTATGATTCTGCTGGTCTGTATTGTAGATCTAATAAAATTCGTAACTTTGCTTGCAATGCTATCTTGTCGTACGGTATTTATCTTTCAATCCTTACCCGCTTTGCCAAACTAAAATGTAGAAGTCTCTTACAAGGATCACCACGAGGAATGGGGTATGGTCTTGTTGAGCGCCAGCTCACTGATCCTAGTGCGATCTGGTCATTTTATTTTACTGCGCCTGTGGTCCTTAATAACTTCTGATTATACTGCGAAACAAAACTGTGTCTGTCAGACAGTAAGATCGAGAATGACGTAAAGCAACAATATAACATGTTCAGTGAATGTATTGCAACAAATTTGTAGATAAATACAACTTATGTGATGTCCAGATGTAGCATTTTTTAAAATAAGATAGCAGTCTATGAAGATTGTAATTATAAAATAGACCAATTATATATTTTTACATCTTTTAGAGAAAGCATTTAAAACTAAGCATAGTTCCTTGATATACTACCGGACAAGAATGCCCATGATGTCATTTGACAGGTCTAGATCAAGATTTCATTCATAAATATTCAAGCTTCAGAAGAAAATCTAATATGAAACTGATTCACATCAACTGCTACATAACGAGGATACTAATGCGCTAAAAATATGCTTTCTTGGAGACGAAGAAACTGAAGCTAAATCTCAATGCTAAGTGAAATGACTCCTGGTAAATCCTGAGAGATTGGTTAGCTTGACATATCAGAAAATCTAAACCAGAAATGTTATCATCAAATATTTAATAGATTAGATTAACTCTTAAATGTTCATAGGTTTTTAAGTTTTTTGGGGGATATTTTTGAAGGCCTGCTCTATTACTATAAGCTATATGTACTTCATGAATTACAAATATGTATGTTATATATGGTTGGAAAGCTAATTGAATGTGCTATCAAGATATGTGATTTTAATATCAGTGTCGTGTAATATGTGATATCAGTGACCTAATTTAGTGATGCTAAAAATAGATTTTTCTGCAAATTTCAAATAATTATACAGTCACAAAGAAGGAAAAAAAAGTATGAAATATATCATGAAAATTATTAATATACTCTCTTAGTACCTTCATATTTACACAATATATCCAAACATGAAGTTGTTTGGACAATAAATAAGGCAGTAATTTGGAAATTTGTAACGTCTAAATATTTTCATATTTTGGAGACACCAATTAATAAATAAAAATAAATAAGAGAAAATGATGCAGAACTGGTCTAGTAAGCAGCACATAAAGAACTAAGACTTATAGTCTTGATCAGAACAGTAATCTGAGTCATTAGATGCCATTTTATAAGCAAATGTGTGATATTTGTCAAGAGCAAGTGAAAACACGTCTGCAGAGATTATCCAAAATGGCTACACGATCGGAAATGTCGGTGTAATAAAAGCATGTTCTTACCACTGAAGTCGGAGAAGGTTCGCCTGAATGGTTAGGGACACCTTGTACACGGTTAGTCGACTTTCACGCAGAAATCAGTCAGATGTACCATACCAGGCTCCCTGACTATGCATGAATTCACAGCGGGCGAATACAGAAGAAGAAGAACAAGCATGCTATAATCAACGAGATTAGATATCTTAAAAATAAATAATAAATATTTTTTAACAATTTATTATGGTAATAGCATATGTTTTGCATTATAAAACATATATTATATGCATTTAAATGCATAAATAATACACAAATATGGCTAGTTCCAGTGTCATGTAGCCATCTTATTTATAAATGAGATTTTCTTAGTACCCGAACGTTACAGATAAGTAATAATATCACCAAATTTTGGATTGGTTCGAGAATCCATGGATAACATTTAATTTAAAATTGACAGGTATAAAAATTTTGAAGGAAATGAAATTCGTGAAGAAATACATTTTTTCAATGCATTCAATCGTTTCATGTTTTAAGAAAAAAAAACCCTGAGCGAAGCCGGGTAAAACCTCTAGTAGTTAATATATAACAATATCAATAATTATCTAACCCAGCCAGTGCTGGGAGTAACAACATTGGCAACAGGTTTCCATCTTTTTTTTTCTGTACTGCGTAATATTCGTCCTCAACATCCCACCATATTTTTTCTTCTTGCGAAATTTTTCTTTAAAATAAAAACCAATTTATATCTGCGAATATTTTCACGGGCTTATACAATATTAAGACATTTTTAGTGAAGTTGAGACATTTTGGGAAACTGTTTATCTGTGTTGATAGACCCTACCAGTGAACCCCGTCTCTGAACACTGACACGAAACCAAGATAGTTAATTGAAAAAATGAGTACCTCAAAACATATTATACACATTAATATAACTTCTGAAACGTTTATCTTTCAATATGACGAGTATTGCCAACTTTTCAATCAAATATAAATTCTGGTTGATAAAAAAAAAACAGAGTAATCTTGCGACCATATTTCAAGGAAAATGGTTAAATGTCAAAATATTTTTGTGTTTTCCACCCGTGTGTTTCCGGACTCACAAGGGGAGCAAAGAGTAGTAACACTGCGACCTAGAAGGAATGTCGTAAGAGGCGACTGAGATAGGGGCCTAGGAAGCTACCCTCGTAAATAAAAAGCGTTGCAGAAATCGGATGTGTTGTCCTACTTTTAGGCGGATAACTGGTACAAAGTACAATCGATCTTATACTTGGATCGCATACAAATCACAAGTTGTCGATATGGAGCGTGCGAAGAAGAAGAAGAAGATGATTTGTGTTTTCATGAGTAACTAAAACGTCGAGATAACAATTTGGTAATTTAAGTTAGTCCATTTCTTGTAATGTCTCATGTGTGCAAGAAGAGATCAGATTATGTTTCGTCTGCAAAAATGATTGTTAGTTGTAATGAATCTTTAACATTTTCTATTTATTGCCATTTATTGTTCTTTATGTAATGCTCCTGCAGGGAGCAACACATCCTTTTCAGACTGAGTTTTTCAGATTGGTTACCAGACTGGTTATCAGACTGGATAACAGACTAAATAGACAATCATCATCCACTATCTTATTCTAGGCAGAACTTTGTCACCCTAACAATCGTAATTTTTCTTTCCCTTTAGTCACACGTCACTCCTCAACAGCCGTCATTCTACGGTCGTATCACATCCCAAGTCCATCAGCCCTGTAGTCTTTCTCTTTTCCTCTTTGTCTGGATGCCTGCTTCAACAATGATCTTTTCTAACCCTTTATGAATTTTCAAATGTCCAAAATACTTTTCTCATTCTTATTTGTAGCATCAGTCAGTTTGTAAAAGTTCCTGCTGGATATATCTATCTGTTCTTTTATCTAGAAATGATATATGGTTTGACTCTTTATGTAACTCTTATATTTAAAAGCACATATATACTTTCCAACTGCGCATTGCTTAATGTCCATGTTTTACACTCATACGTTTCCAGTGAGAATATGCGTGCTCTTTATATTCTAACCTTTGTTTCCTATCAGTTTCAATCTCTAAAGTTTATAGTTATCTAATACAGACAGGATAGAGAATACCGACAAGAAAACTCAGTAGTCTTTGAAGTAGAAGTTGAGGTATTCATTTCTGAGAATTCTTCTCAAGATAATATAGTTATTCACAAAGATGGTTTGTGGTTTAGCACATGCAGAGCTCATGGACTCTCACTTCTCAGGTTGGAGGGAGTATTGTGAATAAAGGCAGTGCAGGTTCTGCCGTGACTACAATTTGTCTGACTATAGAGATCGTGGCAGTAACTAAAGCAACGGTCTGACTGGAGTCGTAGACTTTTGCCCACTCATGTTTTCTTAATATCTCAATGAGTATGTTACGGAATATCGAGACGGACTGAGATGAAATCCATTGGTTGGAGTCTCTGAGAAGGTATAGGTTACAAAAATCAAGTTTAGTTTTGTGCTAGGGCATGAAGGCGTAAAAGAAAATGAACATGGTGATATGTTTGCGGGACATTGATGCTATAGAAAGTAATGTACGAGGCCGATAGGTGGAATATTCCCTGGAGAGATAGGACGTATAAATCATTCAAGGAATGAGGCTGAATCTATAATCCTAAAGAGGCTGCAGAAATATGAACTCAAACAGGATGTAATCAGAAAATAGGGCTGAACTGGAAGCCCAAGAAGCGTAATAAATCAACAACACACTGCCATCATTAGTTGTCATGCGCTGATAGATATATTGAGGAAGATTGAGCACTTCTGGACTAAATGGTTTGATGTGCAGTGATAATGATCTGTCGATTAAACTAAACTACGGTAATGCCACGGTTAGGCGAATGATTTTTTCTCTCAGTTGTGGGCATAAAAGAAAACAAATCCTAACCTGAACAGCTTTGCGGCGACTGCACTAGTCATGCTGCCATTGAATTCCCCAGACTCTCGACCCACCTGTTCTACATCGCTTTAAAAAGTGGTACTACAGGTAGTAGCAACAGTTATTTAAATTAAAAATTGTTTGCTTTTTAAGCTTCACCATTTCCGTTTTTTCTCAATATTCTTCTTCTTTTGTCGTCACACTGCTACCGGGTTGTTTCCAAGTGTCGTGGTTTTCTGTTTTTGTCTTGCGCTGTTCTGGTGGCTTGTGTGATTGTTATCTTTGCTCTTTCACAGGATTCTGCTACGCCATCTAACCATCTTTTCCGTGGTCTTCCTCTTGCCTTCTTTCCCGATGTTCTGTTGTAGAAGATTGTATACTGTGGAGTTTGGATGCATTCTTATTAAGTGGCCCAACCATTTCATTCTTTGTTTCTCTATGTAATTCAAGCACGGTTTTGTGCCAACTTTCTTTCTTATGCTGATGTTAGTGATTCTGTCTTTTCTTGTGTTGTTAGTAACTTTTCGCAGGCAACGCATTTCACATGTAGTTATTTTTTGTGATTTTGCCTCTGGTAACACAAAGTAGGTATAAAGTAGGTTTCTCAATATTACATACTTATATTTCCCATTTCTGCTTTGTCAGTCTTCTTTCAATCATTATATCACAGCACAATAATCTTGTATAAGCTATACAATTAGTTTGAGGTAGTCCATATAGTCTCCTCATATTCGCAATCTAGATTACCTACTGTATGTTCCTCTCTATTTATTCAGACCACGGATTTTATGAAAAGTGCTGTCTATCCTTTCCCATTAAAATAGGGTTATGTGGTAATATTGTCTGAGAGAGTCTAAGGGGTGAAGTGGTTAAGTAGCTTGCTATGTGTAATGAAGGTCGTGCATTCAAATCCACGCAACGTTTTTCTGTTCACGAGTGCATTTTAGTTCCAGAGATCACTAGGATTGTTGCTGGGCATGGAGAAAGGAAATTTATTTTTAACTTAGTACCAACAAGCTCTTACTAAAAAAAAACTGTTCTAGCAACCAACATACGCCAAAAAGGAAATGACATAAATAACGTGTGACATTCGCTTTCTTACCGACTCTAAGTGTATTTTAAGGATGCTATATCATCATCATAACATACTCTTGATTATTAAATTCTGACATCATCATGTGCCATGCCGGCTGGTATCGGCGATAATGAATCTCCCCAAACGTCTCTTTTTATAAACTGACTATCATTTTTCATGTTGACAGTCTTCCGTGCCTTGAAAACACACTGTTCAGAGTTATTTTTCTCTGCCTTTCTTTGTCTCATCTTCTAATTGAATTTACCGGTTGTCACAATGTATTATAAATCTCAATCTCTCATCACATGCCCGAAAAGTGATGACTGCCTTTTTCTCATATTGATACCAAATTATGATAACGACTCATAAGCTGAGTTTGCTAGTAATGAAAAGCTACACTCATGCGTGCATTCTGAGTGACTCATTGAGTATGATCCGAAAGGTGGAGGCTGGTTCGGTGCGCCGGCAATGGACTGAATCACTACAGGCCTCAACAATTTGCAGAATTACACTTGTCTTTGTTCCGGGGCACATGGGTGTCGTTGGCAATGAGAGAGCAGACTCTGCCGCTATATCAGACGGCCAGCCAATGGACAGAGCTGACATCGTGAACGCCCTCATAGAGCGTGGCCGTAGAAAAGACCTTCATCTGAACCAATCCACGTCAACTACTAGATTGCGAGAACTGGGTTTGAAGATTGGTGTGGCAAGAAAAGAACGGTACAACACGTATACGAGTAGGCTCATCAATCAAAATAGAACTGGTACGGTCAGTCGCTGGACGCTGTTGGAGATATTGCGAAGGAGATCGGAGCACCTATGGCATGTCCGGAGTGCAATGAAGATATTCCAAACTGAAACTGAAACTGAAAAGCTCTATGTGGTTTTCAATATAAATAACTTGTGATGCGAAGCTATGTTATGTACAACAGTTATACGATTTATTGACGAAGTTGAACTTTGTTAGCTAATATCTTCCTATAAAGATACATTATAATCTCCAACACTTTGTGTCTCTTGTAATTGTGGTACATATGTCAAAATTAACATTTGTTCATCATTTAATGTTTTCTTACAATTATGTCGATGATACATGTAGCCTAGGGATAGTGACTCGGTCTATTAACCCCGACGTTCTGAGTTCGAATCACGTGCAGACAGTTTGGTTGCAATTGTTTCGCGTGATTCTTCAAAGGCGGTGACACCCGTTCGAAAGCAATGGCAACTCTGAACGTAATAATGCCTAGAAAATCACAAACAGCGTTAAAACTGGGTTGTTCAAGTCAGTAAAGTTTGCAATTAACTTTAACTATACATGTTCTCAGTTTTATTTTTCAACAACTTTTAGCTTCAGAATGGCTTCTAGCAGTGTCATTTCTTTGTATCTATATATTGATCTATGTCGTCATCTTGTTCCGTTCGACACATGTCTCCCATATTTATAATGTTGTACTTCTGCAGCCTTTCTACTTATTGTTTCCCATATCAGATCACAATCTTTCAACTTTATTTCCACAGTTCTTCTACATGTTTCCCTTGGACGTCCAGACCTTCTTTTCCCATCCGTTGTCCATCTGAGAACTATCCTAACCAATGCCTGTACTGACATACCACATACATACCCATATTACCCATATCGATTGTCTAAAATGATGCACAGTTTGTTCGTTTCAAAAGCTGTCTGTTCACTTTATATGTGTCCAAAATGTATAACTTGTTATTCAGTGATTCAAATAATTCTATCATAATTATGCTTAAATTAATAATTATTCGCATACAACTGTCCTACATACCGTAGATACGTATGAACCAGGGATGCAAAATATTCCCTTTCTCGGCGCAAACAACACAGACCTCCAAAAGAGGTTAATTTTGCCGATAAGAGGAAACGCAAAGATAACGCAAATTATATAATTGTGTGACTTGACCGCCAGAACACACAGGCAACATTTAATATTTTATTGATTAGTATTATCATAACACAAACGTGCTTCAGACAAATACGAAAATATGGCTGAATTATAATCACCGTGAAAGACGAAGATACTGTAGCTAAGAAAAGTCGATTAGAAAGACAAGGAAACCAAGAATTGCCAGCTTGAAAGCCAAGGACATTTGTATAAAATTGCATTCTTAGATGCCAGGACCATCAAGAAAAAAAGAACACTAGATTAGACGAATGTCAAAATCATCAACAAAAAAGGAAACACTAGATTAGACGAATGTCAAAACCATCAACAAAATATGAAACACTAGATTAGACGAATGTCAAAACCGTCAACAAAATATGAAACACTAGATTAGACGAATGTCAAAACCGTCAACAAAAAAGAAAACACTAGATTAGACGAATGTCAAAACCATCAACAAAATATGAAACACTAGATTAGACGAATGTCAAAACCATCAACAAAAAAGGAAACACTAGATTAGACGAATGTCAAAATCATCAACAAAATATGAAACACTAGATTAGACGAATGTCAAAACCATCAACAAAAAAGGAAACACTAGATTAGACGAATGTCAAAATCATCAACAAAAAAGAAAACACTAGATTAGACGAATGTCAAAATCATCAACAAAATATGAAACACTAGATTAGACGAATGTCAAAACCATCAACAAAAAAGAAAACACTAGATTAGACGAATGTCAAAATCATCAACAAAATATGAAACACTAGATTAGACGAATGTCAAAATCATCAACAAAAAAGAAAACACTAGATTAGACGAATGTCAAAACCATCAACAAAAAAGGAAACACTTGATTAGACGAATGTCAAAACCGTCAACAAAAAAGAAACACTAGATTAGACGAATGTCAAAACCATCAACAAAATATGAAACACTAGATTAGACGAATGCCAAAATCATCAACAAAAAGGAACACTAGATTAGACGAATGTCAAAACCATCAACAAAAAAGAAAACACTTGATTAGACGAATGTCAAAACCATCAACAAAATATGAAACACTAGATTAGACGAATGTCAAAACCATCAACAAAAAAGGAAACACTTGATTAGACGAATGTCAAAACCGTCAACAAAAAAGAAAACACTAGATTAGACGAATGTCAAAACCATCAACAAAATATGAAACACTAGATTAGACGAATGTCAAAACCGTCAACAAAAAAGAAAACACTAGATTAGACGAATGTCAAAACCATCAACAAAATATGAAACACTAGATTAGACGAATGTCAAAACCGTCAACAAAAAAGAAAACACTAGATTAGACGAATGTCAAAACCATCAACAAAATATGAAACACTAGATTAGACGAATGTCAAAACCATCAACAAAAAAGGAAACACTAGATTAGACGAATGCCAAAATCATCAACAAAAAAGAAAACACTAGATTAGACGAATGTCAAAATCATCAACAAAAAAGAAAACACTTGATTAGACGAATGTCAAAACCATCAACAAAAAAGAAAACACTAGATTAGACGAATGTCAAAACCATCAACAAAATATGAAACACTAGATTAGACGAATGTCAAAACCATCAACAAAAAAAGAAAACACTTGATTAGACGAATGCCAAAACCATCAACAAAAAAGAAAACACTAGATTAGACGAATGTCAAAACCATCAACAAAATATGAAACACTAGATTAGACGAATGTCAAAACCATCAACAAAATATGAAACACTAGATTAGACGAATGTCAAAACCATCAACAAAATATGAAACACTAGATTAGACGAATGTCAAAACCATCAACAAAATATGAAACACTAGATTAGACGAATGTCAAAACCATCAACAAAATATGAAACACTAGATTAGACGAATGCCAAAACCATCAACAAAAAAAGAAAACACTTGATTAGACGAATGCCAAAACCATCAACAAAATATGAAACACTAGATTAGACGAATGTCAAAACCATCAACAAAATATGAAACACTAGATTAGACGAATGTCAAAACCATCAACAAAAAAGGAAACACTAGATTAGACGAATGTCAAAACCATCAACAAAAAAGGAAACACTAGATTAGACGAATGTCAAAACAATCAACAAAAAAGGAAACACTAGATTAGACGAATGTCAAAATCATCAACAAAAAAGGAAACACTAGATTAGACGAATGCCAAAATCATCAACAAAAAAGGAAACACTAGATTAGACGAATGTCAAAACCATCAACAAAAAAGAAAACACTTGATTAGACGAATGTCAAAACCATCAACAAAAAAGGAAACACTAGATTAGACGAATGTCAAAATCATCAACAAAAAAGGAAACACTAGATTAGACGAATGTCAAAACCATCAACAAAAAAGGAAACACTAGATTAGACGAATGTCAAAATCATCAACAAAAAAGGAAACACTAGATTAGACGAATGTCAAAATCATCAACAAAAAAGAAAACACTTGATTAGACGAATGTCAAAACCATCAACAAAAAAGGAAACACTAGATTAGACGAATGTCAAAATCATCAACAAAAAAGGAAACACTAGATTAGACGAATGCCAAAATCATCAACAAAAAAGGAAACACTAGATTAGACGAATGTCAAAACCATCAACAAAAAAGAAAACACTTGATTAGACGAATGTCAAAACCATCAACAAAAAAGGAAACACTAGATTAGACGAATGTCAAAACCATCAACAAAAAAGGAAACACTAGATTAGACGAATGTCAAAACCATCAACAAAATATGAAACACTAGATTAGACGAATGTCAAAATCATCAACAAAAAAGAAAACACTTGATTAGACGAATGTCAAAACCATCAACAAAAAAGGAAACACTAGATTAGACGAATGTCAAAACCATCAACAAAAAAGGAAACACTAGATTAGACGAATGTCAAAACCATCAACAAAAAAGGAAACACTAGATTAGACGAATGTTATATACAGGTAACAATATACATCAGTTAACTAAAATAGTTTTAATTCGGAACTAGTCTTAGACGTGCATTATCACATTTTAGTGACATAATGTCTAAACGCTTGCATGTCTGTTTGTCACAACAAGTGAGGTTTTCTGTAAACATTCATACCACAATCTTTATTTACATCATTTTACAATGACCTCTACAATGCCTTTTGACCCATTAAAAAACCCACTAGTTTGCAATATCACACATTGTGTAACCAAAACTAGTTGTCTGAAGAACAAATTGAAAAGTGTTTTTAACCTCGAGCCACGGGAACCATCAGCATGAGTACTTTTAACGTCTACTAGGGAAGACTGAACATCTATGGGCGTACCCAAAATTCTGTTACGACTGTTCAGTAACCAATAACGTATTAGGTTAACAACACATAACTTATATAACATACTAGGTTAACAACACAGAACTTATATAACATACTAGGTTAACAACACACAACTTATATAACATACTTGGTTAACAACACATAACTTATATAACATACTAGGTTAACAACACAGAACTTATATAACATACTAGGTTAACAACACATGACTTATATAAATATTGATTATTAGTTAGTTTTGGTTTTGTAGACTGATATATTCATACATAAGAAAATGCAACTCATATAATCTAACATTAGGTAAACAAACTAAGTTTAGAAATGCAAACGTAATGTAAAATGTAATAATAATAATGAATCTTTCGTGACTGGTTATACATACATAGGGCTGCAAGTAATTTCCATACCGCTTTTCCTGGGCAACTGCTCAATCTCCTCTATGAACTGAGACCGATATTTCTGCCTCTCACAAAGTTCGTTTCAGGTCTCTTTAGGTCGACCTCCTTTCTTAACCCTTGTCATCCCACTTAATGACTGCTTTATATTCGTTGCTCATTTCTCCTCAAGGTGTGCCCAACATATCTCCATCTTCTTTCTTATAACAGTTGTCACTAGTGGTTGACCAGACATTCTCTGATTTCACCACTTCTCCTGAATTAGTTCCATTTCATATTCATTATTTTTCGCAGACATCTATTTGCAAATGCATTCAACTTTCTATATCTTAGTCATTTTCCAACTCTTCAGTAGCATATGTTAGGATTGATACAACATTTGAATTGAAAATTTGTAATTTAGTTTTAATACTATATAACTTGTCAGTTCCATATTTTTTAGACTTTTAAAAGCTGATGTACTTTGCCAATTATATCATCATTTCTTTTAACATTTCTATGCAATCAAAATTGCTACCTAAATAGGTGAACTGCTCTGTTATTTTTATCATTTAGATTCAGTTGATATCTGCATTACTTACATAAGTGTCTTCATTATATATTTTTCCATAAATGCCTTATCTACAGTCCAACATTTGATGCTATAGATGACAAGTTAGTCGATTTTCTTGCAATTTGGCTTGTTTCTGTTAACAAGGCAATATCATCTGCAAAATCCAAATCTTCTAGTTGACTATTTTCTACCCAATCGATGCCAGTTTCGCCCCTGCAACATTTTCGCATCACCCAGTCAATGGCCTGTAAACAATACGGAGATGAATACAGCCTTGCTTTATCTCGGTTTCAACCAAAACCAATCGCTGTGTCCATCATCCAGTGTAAACATTAGGTAAACAAATCGATTAGAAATGCAAACTTAATGTAAACAGAAGATTCAAGTTAAGGAAGAAACTTTCTAGCTGATTGAATTATTCATTTGTTTAAACAGATGTTACCAAGTTTATATATATATAATTATTCGATCCAGAAGCACTTGAGTTTCAACTCTTCGGCTCATACCATGGACATCGTAACCCTTCTGTTCGGTGCTACGAACACCGTGAATCTGGGGAACCTGGGGCTTTTCTGCCAGTCCACGGAATTGAACCCGCACTCACAGAGAGGCTAGTCACCCGCAGTCCAACGTGCTCGAACACGCTGGGCGGCGGGTCCATGTTTATATCAAAGCCTAAATGATTAAAGGGCCTAAAGCCAAGTATTGACTTCATTGCACGTTTACTTCCACTATGAACAGCTTGTTGCCTCTCTGTCAGAAATGGCAATCCTATTGCAGACAATTATGCACAAAGCACGAACTCAGTAGCTTTCTAATAGTTCTAAGGGTCTCTGAAAAATACACTTGTGAAGAACGTCACGGTCGGATTCAACCCATGACCTACAGAACGCGAAACGAGGGTTTAACCAGGTAGCCAGACTGCACAGCCAGTAGAATGTAGCAGTACAATATTAGCAGCTTGTACAAAAACACATTTTGAACTCCCAGATCGAGTGCACAGCAATATCTTACACCTCATTACCGAAGCAATAATGTTAACGTTAACTGCTACATGTGAAATACACAAACATAAGCATATTTTTGGGATGTGGAGAGATAAAGTTGTTTTTAACGTTTATGAATCGAGTTAAATAATGAAAAATGAATATACAAATAGACCAATATGCAATGCACGTATACCATCTTCCAAATCGTCCAAATACAAGATATACATTGTAGAAACTAGTAATAAACTAACTATCACAGACACTCATAAAGGTGTACTAGCAAAATATAATAACATTTCCCGTAGCATTTTCAGACCATATGATGTGAAATACCTGTCACTTCACATTACTAGACCTTAGTGTGCAGGATGTAGGAGGGCAAATTCTTTTCCTCATGTGTGGAACGTCGAGTACGAGACTGAACAAACAACCCACTCGAATTATAATCGATAGGGGAATGCTCTATGCATTACGCTAATCCGTCCCACAAAGATATAAATACTGTTTAAAATTACTTAGTTAAAGGAAAAAATATGAAAACTCCATCAGATTGCTTAAAAAAGTGTATCAACGAACCAGCAACGCATATGCCAATAATGAATACACGTCTGTATTGCAAAAACTTAACTAAAACCATGATTAAAGCAAGTTATAGAGTTTATGTGCAGTACATACGAGTATATAAAACATTCAATATATTTTTGGGGCTGTACGAGGAGTTATGGTTCAACTATGGAGTTACATGCATGTAGTGAAAACAGCTTTTTATCATCCCAAAACAGTTGCTGATGTTTTACGATGAAATATCAAAAAATAAAACGAATTATGTTAACATTTTCAATGTTGCCCATCATCAATCTCTAAAAATCATGCACATTAAAAACTTCTTCTCTTTCACCATTTACTTCTTTATAGAAGTGGGAGGAGAGGTGGGGGTACTAGTGATCTTGTGTGTGCTTGTTTTAAGGCACTGTAAGCTGACAAAGATCACAATACTAAGAGCATGCATATTCTCAGTGGCAACGTATGGGTGTGAAGCATGGACATTTAATAAAGCAGTGGAAAACATATATGTGCTTTTAATATAGTGAATATTACAATTATTTGAATATTACAGAAGAGTCCTTCGTATATCTTGGACAGAGAAGAGAACAAATAGATCTATCCAGAAAGAACTCAAAATCAAAGCAAACTGTCTGATGCTACAAATAAGAAAGGAGAAAATGAGATATTTTGAACGTATAAAAAGACACGAAGTCTGGAGAAGACCACCATGGAAGGAGGCATACCGGCATAGAGAAGAAGAGGAAGACCACGGAGAAAATGGATTCAGGATATATCTGATGACTTGAACATGACGGCTGCAGAGGCAGGACATCTGGCCTATGAGAGAGAGAAATTCCGGAGAATTGTTGGGGTGGCAAAGTTCTGCTCAGGACAATCTATTTGATGATGAAGCTGATATTCATTTTCGTTAAGCTGTTCTTAATGCCCTCGCTCCATCTTTTGCGTGGTCTTCCTCTTGCTTTGAACTCGTTATACTTTTTCTTGTGGCTCTCTGGTATGCGATATCAGGGCATTCTTGTCAGGTGTCCAAACAATTTAATCTGTTGTTTTTTATGAATTGCATAACTGGTTTCACATCCAGTCTTCTGATTTCTTCATTTCTAATTTTGTCTCTTATTGTCACAACTGCAGCTCTTCTAAGACACATCATCTCTGTCGTTATGATTTTTCCGCTTATTAGCTGCTGTTATTGGCCATGTTTGACACTGTTAGCATAGCAAAAACTTGAGCTTTCTAAACTGCATCTAGATTATGAACAGATGAACAAATTGATGGTATAACAACAGAAATGTTACTTGCGTGTAAGACAACAGCAATAACATGGCTGACTAGAATTTTTAACATAGCTTGGGAAGCACAAGAAGCTTCAGATGACTGGCAGAGAGCTATTATAGTCCCAATATGGAAGAACAAAGGAGACAAAAGAGAGTGTGAAACATACAGGGGTATCTCTCTTTAGAGCCATATAGGAAAAATGTTTGCAAAAATATTGGAGCGAAGAGCAAGACATATATTAGAGCCCCAGTTAAGTAATAGCCAGTTTGGGTTTAGGAGGGGTATGAGCTGCACAGACGCAATATTTACACTAAGATAGATCTGCGAACAAACAATTGAATACAATCATAGTAAACAGCTTATATTTATAGACCAAGAAAAGGCATTTGATAGAGTAAACAGGTGCAAACTATGGAAGATCCTTGAAGAATATGGCGTCCAGGGACAACTATTAGGTAAATATCATGGCCTTATATCAAGATAGCCAGAGTACAGTAAGAACAACAGAAGGAATGGCCGACTGGTTCTCCATTACATCAGGTGTTAGACAAGGTTGTGTCCTCTCACCACTACTCTTTATTGCATATATGGATAAAATAACTCAAGAGTCAAATTCAGATAATGATGAAATAAATGAACTACTGTTTGCAGATGATCGGTGCCTGATACATCAAAATGAACAAGATCTACAACATCATATTGACACCTTGAACAAAATGTAAAATCATGACATGAAAATCAACAACACTAAAACAGAAATAATGAATATGGGAAGAAAACATAATAATCTAGACATCCATGCCAATGGCACTAAAATAAACCAAGTGAAAGAATTCAAATACTTAGGAAGCATATTCACAGAAGACGGAAAACTGGATAGAGAGATAGAGGCTAGAGTACAAAAGCAAATGCTGTAACCTACCAGCTAGCCCCATTGTTAAGGCACCCACAAATTTCACAGGCAGCTAAGCAACAGATGATCAACAGCATTTTTATACCTACTTTGTTTACCAGAGCCAAACATGGACATTGAGCAAAGCGCAGTCACAAAAATAACTACATGTGAAATGCGTTGCCTGCGAAAAGTTACCAACAACACAAGAAAAGACAGAATCACCAACATCAGCATAAGAAAGAAAGTTGGCACAAAACCGTGCTTGAATTACATAGATAAACAAAGAATGAAGTGGTTTGGCCACTTAATAAGAATGCATCCAAACTCCACAGTATACAGAGTCTTCTACAACAGAACATCGGGAAAGAAGGCAAGAGGAATACCACGGAAAAGATGGTTAGATGGCGTAGCAGAATCCTGTGAAAGAGCAAAGATAACAATCACACAAGCCACCAGAACAGCGCAAGACAAAAACAGAAAACCACGACACTGGGCAACAACCCGGTAGCAGTGTGACGACAAAAGAAGAAGAAGAAGAAGAACAAATTACGTGATGTCTAAATAGCTATACAGTTGATCCATGGACATTAAAATACACATGTAAATAATGAAGTGGGCCCATTAGCATGGAGAGAATCAATACAAGAACATCAATGATAGATTGATTCATAGATTGATTGATAGGACCATCATCATTGCACTTCGGTGAATAACCATGTATGCTCCGATCTCTTTCTTATAAACGAAGATCTCAGCTGCACTGCACGAATTCCGTAGCACCGGCGAGGGTCCCCGATGTAATTTTGAAAATGGTGAAGATATTTTTGTAGGAATTTTATTATTTAACCTTTTCTAATGAATTTTGCCCAGGCAGCAGCTTTCAAGCCTGCTCTTCTCGAGTTTGAACTGCCAAGGACCCATTTACGTGGTCAAATTGAACACGGTACCTCTGTTTTATCGTACGTCTCCGATAGGACTAGGAACTCGATCTCGTCTACACTGAAAACAGGGATCTCGGGAAAAAATCTCTGCAAAATATGAGAACATCAATTCACAGTTACAGCTCTGCATGCAGATAAGAAAATCATATAAGACACCGATAAATAAATTTGATTGAAAAAATGGAACACTAGGGGGCACGTCTACATATTTATTGACAACCCTAAGCACAGAAACAAGATGTCTGAAGGCGGAAATACTGCACGCGCTACGTAGCAAAGCAAGAACATGTATGAGGGCGGAAATACTGCACGCGCTACGTAGCAAAGCAAGAACATGTATGAGGGCGCAAATACAGCACGCGCTACGTAGCAAAGCAAGAACATGTATGAGGTCGCAAATACTGCACGCGCTACGTATCAAAGCAGGAACATATAGGAGGGCGCAAATACTACACGCGCTACGCATGAGATATGAGGGTCAGGAAATCTAATAACCAAGGATCTTGCTTCACCAACACCCTGGGCATCTTGGTAACAGAGTCTTCTGATTAAGGAAACAAGGATCGACACAGACTGGCTGGCTCTGCCACTATATCAGAGGGCTAGCCAATGGACAGAGCTGACATCGTGAACGCCCTCATAGAGCGTGGCCGCAGAGAAGACCTTCATCTAAACCAATCCACGTCAATTACTAGATTGCGAGAACTTGGTTTGAAGATTGGAGTAGCAAGAAAAGAACGGTACAACAGGTATACGAGTAGGCTCATCAATCAAAATAGAACTGGTACGGTCAGTCTCTGGATGCTGTTGGAGATATTGCGAAGTAGATCGGAGCACCTATGGACATGTCCGGAGTGCAATGAAGATATTCCAAACTGAAACTGAAACTGAAACAAGGATCGACATGATCTCCTCTGTGATGAAATCTGTTGAAAAGTTGGATAAATATATGCTATTTTATAGGAAGAAATTAACCCTTTCAACTACAGTGTGTCTCTATGGCGGTACGAGAGTCACAACAAAGTCTCTTATTGAATGAAAGACTGTCAAGCTTATCACATTGCTCACACTGATACTTTGATTCAAGCAGCCATTTTAGATTATAATGAAAGCGCTGTAAACTTAGGAGACGGATTATCACAACACCTATATCGTTTCTCAATTAAATCAGACATAAAACGATAGTGGGGTCATTTCACGCACACGTCGTTCCACAAGTAAGAAAAGAAATAGAATTAGCCATACTACCTCCTGCATACTTATCTAGTAATGTGAAGTAGCAAGCACTTTATACACTACAGTCTCTAAAACCAACGAAACATTTCAATTTTCTCTAAACTTGCCGGTCAGAAAGTACCTCTCTATTAGATCCCACAAAATGGATTCCTGTTCTACCTGTATTCTAAACTCAACTGTTTGGCACATGGAACAAGAATTTAGATCCATATTTTCTCTGAAATCGAATAAAGTGGAAGAAACAGTAGAAGAAATAGTAACAATTAAGAGAATGTGTATGATAAAAATACTTATAAAAACAGCTCAGATAACTCAGAGATATTCATTACTCAATAAAACAAATATAACCCTCTCACTCTACGGAGCCGAAATACCGGCTCGCAGGACTTGTTAAAATGACGCAAAGACAGTATATATTATATAGTGACTATTTCGGTATACATTGTAAGTTATAATACGTTATTTAATAAAACTTACGAAGTCAAAGGGATATTGAGTAAGTGAAAGTCGTCACCTGTGTAAGTAACATTAGTATTAAAGATCATCATCATCATCAAGGTGCGTATCCTTTATAGTACGTTGCTCTCTTTGCAGCACATCTGAAATTCACTCTCTATTGCTAGTTCACCCACTTCGTCGATGGTCATGTTCATGGTTTCTTTAATATCTTGTAGCCATCTTTTTCTTGGTCTGCTTCTGCCTCTGCGTCCTGGGACCCTGCCCTCTAGTATTGTTCTTTCCAGGCCATCGTGACGCTTGATGTGACCAAAGAATGTAATTTTTCTATATATTATATTGTTTATCATCCAATTCTCTTTAACGTTTAGTTAACCCTTTCGCTGCTACATACTTTCTAAAGGCTGAGCAAAAAATAACAACTCTATGTTTCTAGGTCACAAACGTAAATATACGCCTATGCTGGTAGCAATGTATAACTGTAGCACGTCTTTTGGCCCTCTGGATAGAATAACAGACTGTTAATCCGTCTTTAGAAGTGAATGAAAATCGTATATATATTGTTTTAGCCAGTTAAAGGGTTAAAGTCATCAGTGGACATCAGTGTTCATTCTTTTTCTGTCCATGGTATTCGTAGGATCTTTCTGTAGCATTTAGCTTCGAAGGACAGGATTTTCGTTCTTAATTTTTGTGTAATATTCCATGATTCACAACCATAAGTAGCCACTGGGAAAATGCATGCTCTCAATATTTTTAATTTTAGTATTTTGCTGGTCCTTTGCCACATGTTCTTCATTGTGTTTAACTTCTTGATTGCTATTGCCAATCTTCTTGAGATCTCTTTGGAGAAGTCACCGTTATTATTAATTATTGAGCCCAGATATTCGTAGCTCTCTACACATTGGAGTTCTTCATTGTTTCCTTGGATGTTAGGTGAGCCTTTTGCTTTGTCAGTTGACATGATTTTTTTTTGTGTATTCAAATATAGATGTTGGTCTTCACTATGTTTCTTGGTCGTCCTGATTAGGTTTTCCAAACCTTCTTTGCTGGTGGATAATAATAATGTATCGTCTGTGTATCTAAGCTCTAGTATTAAAGATATCTTTAGAAATATCCCCAGAGTTACGAGACGTCTCGCACATTCTTCATCAGCGATATCTGAACATGCGCTTAGTTTACAAAGACCACAAACTGGACAGTCAGCTTCAGGTCTGTCAGGTCTAGTTTTTAGTTTTTTAAGCTTAAGCTTAGTTTTTAGGTGAACTGGGTGTGGCCACATGTTGCTTCCAAGCTAACACAGTAGAGGACTGTCTTGCAGGACATGCTCCGGTATCTGTTCCGCATATTGACACTTGCAGAGAGCTGTTTGACTTATTCTTATTCCTAGATCTACATTGAAAGCGAGGAATCTCAAAATTCATTTTTTTCTTATCTACAGGACGCGGGCTTCCATTCAGGAGACCCGGGTTCAATCCCTGTAAGACCATGAGTTTTCTCTCTGAGGCACAAGAAAAATCATAACCTAAATAGTTTCGCGTCGATTGTACTAGCCATGAGGCCATTAAATTCCTCAGGCTAATTTCCTCCCCTCCCACCCTACTTTCCTACACCGCCGTAACAAGAAGTAACACAGAGGCAGTAAAGAAAGTTAAACACACAATCTCTGTATTCATTCCCCTACATATATAAATATCTCTCGGTAGCTTTCTCAACAATTACCTCATTATTCATTTATTCATATCATATTTATTTCAATGTTTATTATGATATTTTTATGCATATTTATGTGCTTCTTTATCTCCTAGTCATTTATCTCAGGTAGTTACTACGTGTTTATTATATCTTGTCTTATCCACATGTGCCGTGAAAAGGCGTGGGGAGTTTCAGTTTTCTATTTTGTGCCATGTGAGTTGCATCGGTAGTTGTTAGCCTTTGATGTCGCAGCATATCTGTGATATTATCTATCCATTCGTCTTGGTCCTCCACGGGCTCTGCGTTTACGTTGACGGTTGTTATAGGAGCGATATGATAGTAGATCTGGTTTCTTTCTCATTAGGAAACCCAAACCATTTTATTTATTATCTTCTAATATGTTGGAGGCTTGGTGTAATTCCAACAACATTTCTAATGTTCTCATTTCTCAATCTATCACGTATTGTAACATTGATGGCTTTTCTTAAACAGCTCATTTCACACGTTGTAATCTTTCACTCTTTTGATTTAGTTAGAGACCATGTTTGACATTGATAAAAGAGAGTAGAGAATAGTTTATTATGCAATTAGTTTAAGTCTGACATACTAGACACATATTTCCATAACATATATTGTCTTTATCAGAACTATGTCATTATCAATCAATCCAGTGCCGTGCCTGCTGGTGTAGGCGACCATGTATCTCCACAATTCGCTCTGCTTGGTGCATGTAATCAGTTCTGACGTTGATCTTGTGTCAAACCATGATATCAGGCATCTTCTCCCTCTGTCTTCCACGATATCTCCTTCCCTGAATGTCACCAAATGTTCTAAACCTTCTCTTCGCATTATATTCCCGAAGAACCTTGATTGTCGGATTCTTATTCGTTTAAAAAGATTCTTTGTGTGCAGACCTGATTTTAAAACCTCCACATTTGTTTTCTTAGCTGCCCATGAAATTTTCAGCATTCGTCTGTAAAACCACATCTCTGTGGCTTCCAACGATAGTATTGATTGTTTGTTCATTGTCCATGGTTTGCTGCCATACATAAGTATTGGTTCAATATAGCACTGGAGTACTCGTTTTCGCAATGTCAATGGTAGCAGTTCACGCGTAGTGTGTTCCTCATTTTCGTAAAAGCTGCTTTCGCTTGAGCTCCTAATCTCTATTGTACATCTTCCATCTGTTAGGAATGTTCCCAGATACTTGAATCGATGTCATTATGGTAAAACTAATAATATATTGTAAATAAAAGTCAATATGGAAATACGAAATCTGTTGGAGTTGACTGTAGAATATTCCATATAATTGACTTTTCAACTAATGTGATTAGAACGTAGATATGCCGAGACTACTTCTATATCAGCACTGACAAAGATCATATGTTGTATTAGAACATAACGAGAAAAAAAGACGACAGACTTAAACAGAGGAAGTCATTATTAAGTCGGACAGAAGATGTCGTTTATCTTGTGTGAGCATCCTAGTATTAAGAGCCATATGACAAATGGATAAAGTTACCAAGAATGTTGAATTCTCCGCACTGAATTAATTTTTATTTTTCATGTAGCCTACACGCTCTGATATAACCAAAAGAAGGTTCGTCTTTAGGTTGAAAGTGCCGTGCGTCGACTTAAAGAAGATTAAATCTTCTTCATAACAAACAAACAAAGATAAAAGTACCGGTAATCCCATAAATCTCCTTATACGTCATTATCACATTTGGCAGTGGCTAAGTGGTTAAGTGGTTAAGTGGTTAAGTGGTTAAGTGGCTAAGTGGTTAAGTAATTTGTTTTGCGTTTTGTAGGTTGTGGGTTCCAATCTAGACTACGCCGTTATTTTCACGAATGCATTTTTATAGAGAACCTAGTATTCTCGCCGGAGTTACGGATTTCGTGACTTGTGTAATACTCTAAGCAGGTAGCCTGGCATTTCTGCTGAAATAGGCCGAGCCATATGGGGAAAAACCGTTCAAATTAAGTCAACCCTTCGTCTTCAGTCCGTTTAGAAAAAGTATAAAGAAGAACCCTTTGTTGTATAATCAGAGGTGTATGCTTTTTCTCTCAGCGAAACGTCCACAGAGGGTGACACTGCTATATACACCTAAAGCACAATAAGCGTATAGCATGTGTTTGTGCAAACACTGTTTAATCGAACACCTGATTATTCCGTGTCTAGCTAATACGAAGCGTTTGTGAAAGACACTTCTCAGTAAACCTTTTTCCCTGAATGGATCGTTGGTTATGTTCGTAAGAACGCTCGTATTGCTAGGCTAGGCGATGGGTGCCATACGAAATAAGGGTGAGTGATTCTAGTCCTGTGTTTGGTAATTTGTTTTTTTCGGAAGCTCCTCCTACTTGTACACTGTCCATTTATTGATCATATTCATTGTTTCCGAAGCTCCCCACGGAGTTCTTACAATAAACTCATTGTTCTCATCTATATACACTTAATGGTCACTTTGTTCGTCATTTGAGTAGCACATAGAACTTTCATATCTCAGTGTAGTGGGAGAACTGTTAGAAAAGAGAGCGGTGTTTTTACTATGACCATAAATAGCATGGCTATGGTAGCTATGACCATTACCCAGATTGCCAACTACGTTTGAATTCACAGTGACTCAATGAGCATGATCAGGAAAATCTGGGCTGGTTGTGTGCATAAATAGTGTTTAGAGTCTGTGGTAAGTTTATAAATACAGCGTGTCATCTTCCTTTTCGTACAGGAACATCAAAGAGTCAAGGAAACGACCTATCAGACATGTTGAAAACATGTCAACAGTAAAAAAACGGTAGAGCAATTGACAGGACTGATATCCAGAACACCATTATGGAGATACATCAGCAACCGTCATTGATGCACTAGGTCAGGGTGGGCAAACTACGGCCCGCGGGCCATACGGCCCGCCATTGGATATTTTGCGGCCCTCAAACACATTTATCCATATTAGAAAATATACTGTTATAGTGTCAGTCTGTTAGAAATATAATTTATTTCAGAAGTTATCTACATTATGTAAAACTACCTTTGTTTACAATAAAAATATTTAATTGATTACTTACCGAGAATTAAACAAAAATATACATAATATTAAATGTGGCCCTCCAATAGCTTTACAATTTTCAATGTGGCCCTCTGCACAAAAAGTTTGCCCACCCCTGCACTAGGTTATTGATGCAACCGACATTGATGCACCGCACACCACCTGGCTGGTCGGTTTACCGGTATGGCGCCCTTTATGCAAGTTTCTGTAGCTCTTTCAATTTCTTGTGATGAGGTAGCTGGCCTCACGCACAAGTTCTCCTCCTTTTTCATCCGGGCTTGGAACCGGCATTAGCAGGAACACAATTTAAGTGTTCATTAGGTTTCTAGATTTACATCACTACTGAAGGGGTATAAGATCAAGCTTCTTGTTGTTAGATTTGAACACTCTACGAAAAGTACTTTCTCTTCTTATTCTTCGTTTTCGAACGCTCATATCCACCACTTATTAACCACCCTGTCTGATTTATATGTGATCTGAGCCTAAGAGCGATTATACGTTGTGTCAGTCATTCGTCTACAAGTACATCCGATTTCTGCGATGCTTTTTATTTACTAGGGTAGTTTCCCTAGGAACTACATCAGTAGACTCTTACGACATGCCATGTAGGTCGCAGTGGTACTATTCTTTGCTTCCCTTTCGGGCCCCGACACCACACGAGCGGGAAAGTATACCATGTTTACTGAAACTAGCACATAAATGGAACTGTCAGTCTCAGAGTACTGACGAATACACTATACACTGTTGATGAGATCGAAGCACTTATACTATTTAACCTTGTGAAATGAAAATGATCTGATAACTTACTAGCTAACTATTTATTTATATATATTTATTGAACACAAGTAACAAGACTGGAATATTATGTGAAATGATCCATGGTGATCAAGTGCAGAAATAGAGTTAATACTTAAAAAAACGAAATAGTTAACACACAAAAATTGTGTTTAAAATTACAAAAATATATAACTAATTAAAGGCAGACATGATGTATTTTTGTAAACTATGCAATCCTTCTGTCTCATGTTTAGGTGTTTACTGTGCCATTTTGTTTTTGGAGGGTGTTCCTTCGATTATTTTTAAATGAGGTATATACTTCCTGGATTCAGGTGAACTTTATAATTCTATAAATATTTATAGACTGCTCGTTAAATATGTGTCACTGTGATGCACAAAGTAAGGATAGACACTGTCAGTAGACAAATATGTCAGACATTCTATAAATGAATAGAGCAGCAGTAGGGCAGTTGGTAGTGAACTCGCAGCTTAGGTTAGTGGTCCGGGTTCAATTTTACAGGGGACGTGGCATATTCTTCCGACCATAACAGCTCTCAGGTCGTCCCAGCTACAATTGGGTACCAGGAATTGCACTGGGTAGTAAAGACGGCCGGCGTGATGTTGACCACATCACTCATCGTGTGCCGACGGTCAATGAAAAATACAGACTAACACTGTATTACGCAATATACATCAAGATATGAAAAATGGTTTCTTTATATAAACAAGGAAGTATGCATACATGTGTAGGGAACGTTCAAATGGACGAACTATTATGGTGGATTATGTGTCCTTTATTGCAGACACTCTGTTAAATATAATCAATCAAATGAATATAGTTTTCTTTTATTGTTCTTATTGTAAACAAGAAGGTAATACAATACATTTTTTTCCTATCCAGAAGCACTTGAGCTTTTCAGCTCTTCGGCTCGGTGCCATGGACACCGTAACCCTTCGGTTCGGTGCCACGAACACCGTAAATCTGGGGAATCTGTGGCTTTTTCTGCCATCCCGCGGAATTGAACCCGCACACACAGAGGGATAGTCACCCGTAGTCCAACGCGCTACGAACACGCTGGGCAGACGGGCTAATACAATACATAAAGAATGTCATTTTGTCTTGTTTCTCTTGTATCCTTATGTTGTCAGTGTACAGTATAAGGTGTGTGATAGGACACTCTAAATGCTTTGTATATAGAGGTAATCAAGAATCCTGCTATTCCATCAGTCAAGCATCCCATGCATGGTTGTCCTCTTCCCCTGTTTTCTTTTAGTGTATCTTGTCTGTCAGGGCGTACTATTTAAATGTAATCGTGTTTTATGACTAAACTATCTACCCTGTTGTCTCTTGTTGTTTTGTTTGTTTAGTAGGGGACTAAAGCATCTTTAAGCCGAGGCACGCACCTTTCAACCTAAGACGAACCTTTTATTGTTATACCCATTTGGACCTTATTATTTCATTTCTGATTTCTCTCTTCTTTATACATTGCGTATTCTCATCAAGCATCTAATTCCTGTAATTGTAATTTTTCTTTTGCCGACTGTCTGGCATTGATATATGCACATAATAATCATTATTATTATTGTTATATTAATCTCGTATCATTATACATTACATAGGGTCGGCAATCAAATTCCCCATTCCGTCCTATCCCGGACAACTCTCTCAATCTTCTCTATGGAATTGAATTGGATATTTCTCGTCTCTCAGTAAAGTTTGTCTCAGGGTTTTCCTGGGACGTCCTGTCTTTGTTGAACTGTCTGTCTCCTACTTCAATGCTTGCTTTGTGATTATTTGATCTTTTCTTCTCAGAGTATGCCCAGCATATCTCTTTTTCTCTTTCTAATAACAATTGTTACTAGTAGTCTTTGATTTCATCAACTTTCCTGAACTCATTATATTTTATATTTATTATATTTCACAGACATCTATTTTCAAATGCACTCAACTTACTTTCGATATTTCCTAGTCATTTCCTAACTCTCGAACGGCATCTGTTAGGATTGATACAGCATTGAAATCGAAAATGAGTAATTTAATTCTATTCTGAATAACGTTTTAGAATTATAAAAAAGAATACGCCCTATAAAATTTATTTAGTTTATCGTGAAATATTTGAATGTTTTAAATGAAATAAATAGGAAAACATAAATTATTATTTAAAGTAATGTATTATCTTCTTAATATTGAGCTTTCAGATTTTCACATTTGTAGTAGAGTAAGATGATAGAACCAATTTGGTCAGATGTCCAAGACAAAATTGACAATGGAACCCAACTTATCGTGTGATGTGTTGTTACACCACGAGATAGTCTTCAAATGTTGAATCTTTTAGACAAAAATATGTCACTTGTAAACTAAGACCAATGACATTACAAATAGAGATATACATATTTTGTATGAGCTGCTTGTGCTTACAATTACCGTTATCTATATGTTATATGTGGGGACTGATTAACGGAATGCATAAGCCGTTCGCTTATGTAATCTGACATAACATGAGTTGAGGTTCAATCAGTCCCACACTCGATGGTGGTTGGTGGTGTGGGAGATTTTTGCACAATTAGTCTTATTAATCAACTTATAGACGATTCATATATACACCAGTACATTTACCAGATGACAACAAAGTTGCGAGCGAGTACATTTACGCAGATGACAACACAAAGTTGTTGCTGACGCGACAGTACATTTACACAGATGACAACACAAAGTTGTTGCTGACGCGACAGTACATTTACACAGATGACAACACAAAGTTGTTGCTGACGCGACGTACATTTACACAGATGACAACACAAAGCTTTACTGACGCGACAGTACATTTACAGATGAACACAAGTTTTCTGACGCGACAGTACATTTACACAGATGGCAACACAAAGTTGTTGCTGACGCGACAGTACATTTACACAGATGGCAACACAAAGTTGTTACTGACGCGACAGTACATTTACACAGATGGCAACACAAAGTTGTTACTGACGCGACAGTACATTTACACAGATGACAACACAAAGTTGTTACTGACGCGACAGTACATTTACACAGATGACAACACAAAGTTGTTGCTGACGCGAGTACATTTACACAGATGACAACACAAAGTTGTTGCTGACGCGAGTACATTTACACAGATGACAACACAAAGTTGTTACTGAAGCGACGGAGTTCGTACTTTGTGCAATAATCTAGGCCAGTGGTTCCCAAACTTTGCGTTACCGGCACTCCCTTTAAATACATTTTGCTGCTGCGGAACAATAAACAAAATTCTATATATGAAAATCTACTAGCGATGGAGTTATTATTACACTACATAAACAGTCAGGCTGGCTCCAATCTCCCAGGCTGCGGGAAACTTCCAATGATCTTTCCTTTTATTCTGTCAGACTTTTAGACATTATGATCCGGGTGCTTTGATTTCACAGCGGAACTAGTTTACCACTGTTTCTATACATGTCTTAAGCCCACCTACCCAGCGTGTTCGTAACGCGTTGTACGACGGTAAAAAGCCCCTGTGAGTGCGGCTCAATTCCGCGGGCTGGCAGAGAAGCCACTGGTTCTCCAGATTTACGGTATTCATGGCACTGAACCGAAGGATTACGACGTCCATGGCACCGAGCCGAAGAGCTGAAAGCTCAGTGCTTCTGGATCGAAAAAAAAACCAAAAACATGTTTTAAAGATTTATTTTTCTGCTTTAAATGTCAAAGATCATATGTTTTTCAAGCGCTTAAGGACTCACTGTAGTACCTCTCGACCCCGGCGATCCGCGAACCCCAGTTTTGGAAACGCTGCTCTAGGTTAGTGCCATGCCATTTCTGCGATGAAGAAGTGAACCATCAGGCAACCCTGAAAAATAAATAAATTCCTTTGCCTTGAAATATTTATCCAGATTTCAAGATTCAGAAAATGCGTTTGAAAATGTTTGACATAGATTAGCCAATGACGTCAAGAATAGAATGGTATACAAATAACAATGAAAGAATGTCCTGGCTACATACTGTACATGTTGCAGAAATTATTCACTGGACTCTCTGCGAACTTGGAGCTATGCCATTCTGGCATCTGGTATGTATCTATGTAATAAGTTACATTACATAACAATCATGTGCTGGCATTTTCATACTTTTATAATGTTGGAATTATGATGGTTTACCTGATGTAGACACGCCCAACTCGGACAAGTAATGTGTAAGAGACTAGATTCACCGATTATTTATTTGAAGGTAACTTTAGCCAGAAAGTGCATTGGCTAATTACCATCAAACTTGTAGTTAAGCTGCAATACTTTAAAGACTCTAGCGTTTCACAATGCTGATAGCTTGCATGTACATTTTCCACACAAACTATTGAAATAAGTTAATAATGAAGAAAATAATAGAGGCGATGAAAAACACTATTTATGAAGTGCATACAAAGCCATAAAAACTCTGCCAATGCTGGTTCCAAGCCCGGATGAAAAGGAGGAGGACTTGTGTGTGAGGCCAGCTACCTCATCACAAGAAATTGAAATAACTACAGAAAAAATATAATGAAGACACCTATGGCAAGTAATGCAGATATCACACTGGAATCTAAAATGATAAAAATAACAGAGCAGTTTACCTATTTAGGTAGCAATTTTGATTACACAGGAAATGTTAAAAAGAAATTATGATACGAATTGGCAAAGCAACATCAGCTTTTAAAAGTCTAAATAAAATATGGAACTGCAAGTTATATAGTATTAAAACTAAATTACGAATTTTCAATTCAAATGTTGTATCAATCCTAACATATGCCAGCGAGAGTTGGAAAATGACTAAAGATATAGAAAGCAAGTTGAATGCATTTGAAAATAGATGTCTGCGAAATTAAATGAATATAAAATGGAACGAATTCAGGAGAAGTGATGAAATTAGAGACGTGTCTGGTCAACCACGAGTGACAACTGTTATAAGAAAGAAAAGATGGAGATATGTTGGGCACAACTTGAGGAGAAATGATCAACGAATATCAAAGCAGGCATTGAAGTGGGATGCAGAGGTTGAAGAAAGAGAGTCGACCTAAGGAGACCCTGAAGCAAACTTTGCTGAGAGAGGCAGGAAATATCGGTCTCAGTTCCATGGAGGAGATTGAGCGAGTTGCCCAGGATAGAGCGGTATGGAGAAATTACTTGCAGTCCCTATGTAACGTATAACGGTATGAGAGAATTATTATTATTATTATTATTATTATTATTTAAAAAAAGCCAGTTTTAGAAATATCTTTGTGTTCTGACGATGAGAAGAAAAAAAAACAGGTTACGAGAAAAGAGAGAAAAAATAACAATACAGGCATTAGTGTTAATATTCATTATTTGTTTTTAACAGTACTACGTATACATATATATATGTATATATATTTATTCATATTATATATATAGTCAATGTCTATATAGTCAATTATATATATATATATATGTAGTCAATGTCTATATAGTCAATTATATATATATATATATGTAGTCAATGTCTATATAGTCAATTATATATATATATATATGTAGTCAATGTCTATATAGTCAATTATATATATATATATATATATATATTATAGATGAATGATATGTTGCACATTATAAAATGATCAAGCGAATATCAAAGAGGATTATATGAATGAGTAATGTCTATAGTCAATAAATCGATAATGTAGAGACTATAGTCAATATATGTAATGTAGTCAAGTCATATAGTCATCATTATGATGAGATTGTAGCGTCTATATAGTATAATATAAATATATGAGTCATGTCGTATAAGGGGGAATTATATATATATATATTATAATGTCTATTATCATTATATATATATATGTAGTATATATTATATATAATTATATATATATATGTATAATGTCTATATATTATTATATATATATTATGTATTAATGTCTATTATCAATTATATATTATTATGTATAATATCTATATACTCATTTATATATATATGTAGTCAATGTCTATATATAATTATATATATATATGTAGTCAATGTCTATATTCATTATATATATATAGTCAATTTATATACTATTATAATATATATGTAGTATTTATATATCTATATTATATATGATAGTAATGTCTATATACAATTATATATATATAGTAGTCAATGTCTATATAGTCAATTATATATATATAGTATTATGTCTATATGTCATTATTTTATTTAGTCAGCATTACTAATATATATATATATAGTCAATGTCTATATAGTAATTTATATATATATATGTATAGTCAATGTCTATATAGTCAATTATATATATATATGTATAGTCAATGTCTATATAGTAATTATTAAAATATATGTAGTCAATGTCTATATAGTCAATTATATATATATATATAATGTAGTCAATGCTATATATCAATTATATATATATATGTAGTCAATGTCATATAGTCATATATATATATATATGTAGTCAATGACGGGTATTCTTCCTTTACTGTCTCTAATCATGTTTTGCCTCAAAACGTCAGGATATGAGGAGACGCGTAACACGGGATTTTGTGTGCACTTCATAAACAGTGTTTTTCACCGTCTCTGTTATCTCTGAGGTCCACATTTTGCGTCAACGTCCTTTTGCTTTGTATCCACTGTATTGGAGTAACATTGCTCTTTGAGACGCACTGTCTGCTGTTAAACTGCTTATGTGGCCGAACCATTTAATTTGTTGTTTCTTGATGAAGTTTAGTACTGATGTTGTACCCACTTTTCCCTGATGTCTTCATTTCTAAACCGGTCTCTTCTTGATACTCCAAGCATAGAATGCCCGGGGTATTTGTGGCTAAGTGACGACGCCTCTTATCTTGCGTTATGAATGTTGTCGGATCGAATCTGGACCGCGTCGCACTGTTTACGAATGTTATTTTTCACAGATACCTAGGATTATTGTCGGTGGGTGGCGGACCATATCTGCAGAGATGAGCGCAGACATAGTGAGAAATCCGATAAAATTAAATCAATCCTTCGTCTTTGGACCTTTTTATTTTTGTCAGTCAATAAAACAAAACAGTGAAATTTATGATTTTAGATGTACAAATCCATATGTACATATTCATATAAAAAATAATAAAATCACAAATAATTTCATTGACTGAGGCAATTAAGTATCTTTATAACTAATACAAAATGTTGTTTCTAGTATATAATATATTATAAACAAGAGCTCAACTATCAAGTTAATTTAGAGAGCATCTATTTGATTTCATATCGTTACTTTCATTCGTTTTGAAGTATCATGTTTTCCTGTAATTTATAATTTAACTTGTCGTATTCTGTTTGCAATAATCATTTGGTTATAGTTTTCTTGATCAACATGATTAAGTGGCCAGAACCAATCAGAAAGCAATGGCAAACTACTGATTGTATGTTGCCAAGAACTTGATGCAGAAAAAGAAAGAATTCTGATATCAGGAAAGAACTAAATGTTAAAGAGAATTGGCTGATAAACAACATACTATACAAAAATTACATACTTTGGTCACATCAACGTCAGATGGCCTGGAAAGAATAATACTAGAGGCATGGTCCCAGGAAACGCAGAGGCAGACCAAGAAGAAGATGGCTACAAGATATTAAAGAAACCATGAACATGACCATCGACGAAGTGGGTGAACTAGCAAGAGACAGAGTGAATTTCAGATGTGCTGAAAGAGAGCAACGTCCTATAAAGGATACGCACCTTGATGATGAGTTTTCTTGTGTTTTAGTGAGATTTGTCCTTTTACTGGTTGCTATTTGTCAGCTTTGACGGCTTCCCTATGACCAGTCAGATCTGATACAATCTTAAAGTATAAATCTTAAAGTGATAAAATTGTCCTCTCAATGGTCTGTAAAGTGGTTTTTTGTGTGTAAAATATTAGTTTTCCGTCTGTACAAATGTGTGTCCTACTGGTTAATATGCATACACTTTGGACGAAATACGAATGTCCATATCCTACATGCTGTAGGGGCATATGTATCCACGTTCTCGATGCAAAAATAGACACAGCACCTTCACTCAACGTCATGTCAATCATACTAATGGAGTCGCTCACTAATTATGAAAACACACACGTAGTTATGAGATACCAACTACGTTTACGCCTCTGTTACCGTCACCACCTCCACTGTCAAATTATTTGTGATAGTTGGTCAGGTTACACTGACCTCTCTTTTTATTTTTACTTTATTCTAGGTAAGACAGCATTTCCTCAGTCGTACTCGACATATACAGTTTGTATACATTCTAGTGAGCATACAAATATGTAATCAGTATAATAAAAATAATACCTCTCGTACCGTTATACGTTACATAGGGCCTGCAAGCAATTTCTCCATACCGCTCTATCCTGGGCAACTCGCTCAATCTCTCCATGGAACTGGATCCGATATTTCTGCTCTCTCAGCAAAGTTCGTTTCAGGGTCTCTTAGGTGCTCTCTTTCTTGAACCCTTTGCATTCCACTTCAATGCCTTCTTTATTATACTTTGATCATACCTTCTCAAGGTGTGTTCAACATATTCCATCTTCCTTCTTATAACAGTTGTACTGTGGTTGACCAGACATGTATCTGATTTCATCACTTCTTCTGAATTCGTTCCATTTTATTTTATGTTAATTATTTTTCAATATGTAATTACAGCTTTTCAAAAATAAACACAAAAATGATGTTCTAGACCTGCCAACTGTGAAATGTTTCAGTAACGAGACAAGCTGCTACAGAAACAGTGTTGCAGATGGTCATGTTCAGATAACTATGACCCATTCATGTTGCTCTAACAACATATGCTTGTCTAACTCCAAATAAAGTGCACGAACATGGTGAATACAGTGTCAGACATCGCTAAGTTAGTTAACATCCCGATCTGGACAATTAAAACGCCTTCATGCTGTGCACCTGAATAATCTTCACTGTTTACAAATAGTAAAAATCTAGAGACTTCAAATTATAAACATTTGTGTTCGTTACCAGAAAAACATTGTTTTCTAGAACAAATATCTTCAAAAACGGAAATAACATTTGGGCCGTAAACAAAATTAACATTTTAAGCAGCTTGGTTAGCTTCTGATATAAATAACCAAGACGTTGAAAACAGTTCATGTTTACACGGAGCAACTTCAGACCAGAAATTGTACGTTGCCAACAGAAGTAACCAAAACCGGCATGAGTGGCAGGAAGGTGTTTCATCGGAATGGAGCATCCCCTGAGTTCAATTTTGCTCTTATAGGTGCTCTAGGAGCTGGAAAATCAGGTATGTAAACTTAAAACTTACTTCATATTTTTGTTGTTTGTCCTTTTGTTATTAATCTCCCAACACTGTCATCTGATTAACCAACAGTTGCGCAACGATAATTCAGTGTAAGTTGTATATAATCATCATAATCATAATTATCATCATCATCTTGTCAGCATCATCAATTTGCTGATAATTAATTTTTAATTCAACTGTCTGGGAGATTTTTTAGTTGCTCATTACGTGCGTTAATATTTACTTTAGTACAACTCTTTTTTGTTTGTTCAGTCTTCTTTCCACTTTCTGATCTGGTTCTCATTCTTTGGACATCTATCAGTTCTCTTTCTCATACGGTTTTCTGCAATTATCTCTTCTCGTATTGTTTTACTTATCTACCATTCCTCTTCTCAGATAGCCTTCTCCATCCATTAATCCTTAGTCTTGCAGAGCTTTCATCCTCTCCTCTCTTTAATCCATCATCCTCTCTAATCACACAATTTTCTCCATCCATCATTCTCTCTTCTCACACAATTTTCACCATCCATCATTCTCTCTTCTCACACAGTTTCCTCCATCCATCATTCTCTCTTCTCACACAGTTTCCTCCATCCATCATTCTCTCTTCTCACACAGTTTCCTCCATCCATCATTCTCTCTTCTCACACAATTTTCTCCATCCATAATTCCTCTTCTCACACAATTTTCTCCATCCATAATTCATATTCTCACACAATTTTCTCCATCCATCATTCTCTCCTCTCACACAATTTTCACCATCCATCATTCTCTCCTCTCACAAAGTTTTGCCATATCTCACTCCCCACCCCCATAATATTTACATACATGATTCCCCCTTCTCACATAGTTTTGCGAACTATCATTCTCTTTCCATATAGTTTTTGTCATATATCATTCTCTCTTTCCATATAGTTTTGTCATATATCATTCTCTCTTTCCATATAGTTTTTGTCATATATCATTCTCTCTTTCCATATAGTTTTTGTCATATATCATTCTCTTTCCATATAGTTTTTGTCATATATCATTCTCTTTCCATATAGTTTTGTCATATATCATTCTCTCTTTCCATATAGTTTTTGTCATATATCATTCTCTTTTCCATATATTTTTTGTCATATATCATTCTCTCTTTCCATATAGTTTTTGTCATATATCATTCTCTTTCCATATAGTTTTTGTCATATATCATTCTCTCTTTCCATATAGTTTTGTCATATATCATTCTCTCTTTCCATATAGTTTTTGTCATATATCATTCTCTCTTTCCATATAGTTTTTGTCATATATCATTCTCTCTTTCCATATAGTTTTTGTCATATATCATTCTCCCATGGCCTTTGAGATCTATTGCTCGTCTGCTAAAACAATTTTCTCCGCTTTAAAATCACATTTATAATCTATCCTTCTTGCCTGTTAACCGTTAAATGAGTATTGTTTTACCGCATATGTTAATGAATTGCTGTTCATGATTTTATAAGATTCCAAGGACAAACAAGAAATAAACATCAATGTCGCCCTGAGTGGTTACTGGGCCCAAATTTGGGGTGTAAAGAATAGAACCACTGTTACCTGCCATGCATGTCTTAAGAGGCGACTAAGGAGGTTTGGCTGAAATCGGATGCACATGTCCTAAGCGTGTAGAAGTTTATGCGTTTAGGGCCTACCAAACCAATGTGCAACGTATACACGTTCTTGGCAAAGATCAAATATATCACAAAGAGTGATTAAAATTGGTCGTAAAGAACGTACGCAAAGAAGAAGAAGAAGAACATCAATGTATTAACTATTAGATTATTATGACAAGAAATATTTCTGTCAACTAATTTTTTTTTGTTTACTCCAGTACCTATACGTTACATCCAAAACCAGAGAACAGTTTTATGATTGATTGAAATGAAAATCGTAGCATATCGTTTACGAAACGTAGCTATCAACAACAGTAAACGAGTGGTTACTAGACACCACTTATACGTTCAGTAGTTTTCTATTGCTTTCTGAACGGCGAAGTCTTTTTTACCGTTCGTAAAAATCCCACGGAAACGAATTTCCTTCCAAACTGTCTGTTGTGGTGTTTGAGCGAGGCACTCTTGGGTTGTGATCGAGCTGACTATCGCTTAAGCTACAGACGCCCACTGAGAATTGTTACTACATCACGCCGGACAGATCTATATGCGCTACAATCTTCTCATTATCAATACCAGCGTGTAACGACTAATCAAAACCGTTCAGTGTTTTTTAATCAAGCAGTTTTATGGAATATCCTAAACCTTCTCCAGGTTTTTCCACTCGACAGCAAAAAACAAATTGCTCACGCAAACGTAAATATAATTGTGATAAGATCAGACGATGTACTACCATCTTCCATTATCGAGTTACGTTATAATGAATATCCTTAATTTCTGCAGTTTGGAATATTTTCATTGCACTTGAACACGTCCACACCTTCTCCGATCTTCTTTCTACACATTATCTACAAAAGCGTTCAGTAAATTACTGTACCAGTTCGAAGTTGTTGATATCTGGTATAGGAACATAGTCTCTATTTCGTTCGTTCTGTTTACTTTGCTAGATAAAGTTCTTTTAGTTGAAAGGTCGCTGTGTCTTGTTTTCGTATTTGTAAAAAACCGTTATTTAATCTTTACGAGTTTCGTTATTTGTTCATAGTTTGACTGTAATCTTCCATTGTATTGATGTTAACTGATAGTCTGCTGATTTATTAAGGGTACTATTTCTTATCTTTTGTTATTGGTATGCACTATGTCTTTCTTTTTTTTCTTCTTATTTTGTCGTCACACTGCTACCGGGTTATTATCCAGTGTTTGTTTTTTTGTTTTTGTTTTGCGCTGTTCTTGTGGCTTGTGTGATTGCTATGTTTGCTATTTGACTGGATTCTGCTATGCCATCTAACCACCTTTTTCTGAATGTAATTCAAGCAAGGTTCTGTGCCAACTTTATTTCTTATGCTGATGTTGGTGACTGTCTTTTCTGGTGTTGTTGGTAACTTTTCGAAGGCAGCGCATTTCACATGTAGTTTTTTTTGTGCCTGCGCTTTGCTCATTGTCCATGTTTGGCTCTGGTAACATAAAGTATGTATGAAAATGTTGTTGATCATCTATTGCTTAGTTGTCAGTGAAATTTGTGATTTCCTTAACAATGGGGCTAACTGATAGGTTACAGTATTTGCTTTTTGCACTCCAGCCTCTATCTCTCTGTCTACTCTTCCGTCTTCTGTGAATATGTTTCCTAAGTATTCCTTCCTAACTTCCTAACTGTTCATTGTCCATCATTTAATGTTTATGTGTTATATATATATAGCTGTCTTTCTATTATCTGCTTGCTAACAACGTTTCTCTAACATATGTTTTTATTTTTCAGCAGAGTGTACTTCATTAATAATAATTAAAATTAGATGTACTGTTGATGATTTCATTTTACACACTTTCAAACTTAAGACCTAGCATACAACATGTGTTCCTTAACTTAAGTGAGGTTTTATTTCTTAACAAACATATATGCCAGTTGCCAAAACAAAATCCGTCAAGTTTACCTTCCATAAATAAGATGTATATTTCAAAAGTGGTTAGATATTTATTAGTTGTGTGTTTGATTATCGGCCAAATGAACCGATACTAAATTACAAACAGGTAGCTTTACACTCGAAATGAACCTTATACAATATGATCGTCATCCCCACGTTGTGATATCAGTATCAAAATTGAACACTTAACAGCAAATAAAAAAGATTTACAGCAGCAGAGGTGAAATGCCTGGCGGAAAATAGAAAGAAAAACGGAAAGAAAATATAAAAAACAAGACTGTTAGATATTTCCTAGAAGCATCACCAGTATGAGCGCATATTAAGAAACAACAGTATGAGAGCATATTAAGAAACAATAGTATGATAGAATATTAAGAAACAACAGTATGATAGAATATTAAGAAACAACAGTATGATAGAATATTAATAAACAACAGTATGATAGCATATTAATAAACAACAGTATGATAGCATATTAATAAACAACAGTATGATAGCATATTAAGAAACAACAGTGTGATAGCATATTAAGAAACAACAGTATGATAGCATTATTAATAAACAACAGTATGATAGCATTATTAATAAACAACAGTATGAGAGCATTATTAATAAACAACAGTATGATAGCATTATTAATAAACAACAGTATGATAGCATTATTAATAAACAACAGTATGAGAGCATATTAAGAAACAACAGTATGATAGCATTATTAATAAACAACAGTATGATAGCATATTAATAAACAACAGTGTGATAGCATATTAAGAAACAACAGTATGAGAGCATATTAATAAACAACAGTATGATAGCATATTAATAAACAACAGTATGAGAGCATATTAAGAAACAACAGTATGATAGCATATTAAGAAACAACAGTATGATAGCATTATTAATAAACAACAGTATGATAGCATTATTAATAAACAACAGTATGAGAGCATATTAAGAAACAACAGTATGATAGCATTATTAATAAACAACAGTATGATAGCATTATTAATAAACAACAGTATGATAGCATATTAAGAAACAACAGTATGATAGCATATTAATAAACAACAGTATGATAGCATATTAATAAACAACAGTATGGTAGCATATTAAGAAACAACAGTATGATAGCATATTAATAAACAACAGTATGATAGCATATTAATAAACAACAGTATGAGAGCATATTAAGAAACAACAGTATGAGAGCATATTAATAAACAACAGTATGATAGCATATTAAGAAACAACAAACAAAATAGTTCAATCACGTAACACTCTACATCTAACAGTACATTACAACGAGCTCCAAGTTAATTGCAAATCCTTTACAGGACTTTGCAAATCAACTCCCAGCTTTTAACGCTGTTTGTGATTTTTCTAGGCATTTTTACATTCAGGAGTCGGGGTTAATAGACCGAGTCACTATTCCCTAGGCCACAGACGTCACCCAACAAGCTCTACTATTCAGATATAATAGTTTCAAAGTGAAACGTCGCCCACGCAAACGTTATTTCTCAGAAATATCATAGATGATAGGAAACATGATATACGAGGCATGCTCGAGTTTCCAGAGGCCGACCAGAGCCCTTTGCAAAACCCTGAACACTGAAAGGTACAACAGGAATATAGAACAGAAAAAACACTATCGACCACTTGCTAACCACTCTTTGTGATTTGTATGTGATTTGTATGTGCTTTGTATGTGATTTGTATGTGATTTGAGTCAAAGAGCTATTGTAAGTCGCTTCAATTAAGCGCCTTCAAGTAGGCCAGCACATCCGATTTCTGCAACGCTTTTTATTTACTAAGGTAGCTTACCTCAGCCCCTACCTCAGTTTCCTCTTACAGGTAGCCTTGTAGGTCGCAGTGTTACTATTCTTTACTCCCCCTGTGAGCCCTGACAACACACGGGAGAGAAAGTTATTTGAAAGATTTTAAACGAAATATATATTGTAACTTTATACAGATCGATATTGTGATCTAAAATATTATGACTGTCGTACAAACATTGACAAAAATTAACAAACATTGATAACGTGAAATAACGAATTCTTGAATATTGCACACTGACCATGTCGAAACTAAAAATAGGAGCAAACACACAGGGTCTCTGTGACGTAGAGGTTAAGTGCTCCTCTCTCGTGCTAAATGTGGCAGGTTCGCTTCCTCGTGGAGCCATCTCGATATTTTTCCCAGAGATGCCTGATCTCAGCGTAGGGGAGATCGAGTTCCTAGTCCTATTGGAGACGGACGATAAAACGTAGGTCCCGTGTTCAATTTGAGGACGTAAAAGAGCCCTTGGCAGTTCAAAATCAAGAAGAGCAGGCTGGAAAGCCACTACCTGGGCAAAATTTATTAGAAAAGATTCGAAATAAAATTCCTACAAAAATATCTTCACCATCTTCAAAATTACATCGGGACACTCGCCGGTGCTACAGAGTTCGTACGCTACAGCCAAGAACTTCTTGTGTAAGAAAGACATCAAACATGGTTACTCACCGAAGTGCAATGATGATGGTCCTATCAACCATTCAACCCCTAAACCACGCTAACAACAAACATAATATTTCTAGTGAACCCTAATTTCTCAGTGCATGTGCTCTGTCGACCGACTAAACGATGTCAATATATATATATATATATATATATATGTTACAGAAAGAGTATACACAATTATAACGAGAAAATGATAGCTTCGTCCTTTCTATCTTGCTACGATGGAATAATCTCTAACCTAATGTTTATACAGGTATGATAACCGAGTTTGAAAGATCATGATTTCTTTTTGGCATTTAACATGTTTTTATCATTCAATGTTTACTTTTTTTATTACGACGCTGCGAACTGCATGAGACTTTTGCTTTAACAATTATTCACAGATAATAATATTAACGGTAACATTAATGATAATATTATTAGAAACAAGTTTGAAATAAGAGAACGTGACTGATATCTGTAAGCAATTTAAGTTTTTAGAATTTCAGAGTTTTTACAGTTTTTGACACTGGGTGTTCAAATTGGTGTTAGGTCCCTTTGAACTTGCTGGAAGTGTCAGATTAATTTAGTTTAATCGTCAGATCATCATCACCGCACGTCGTCGAACCATTTAGTCCATAAGTGCTCCGATCTCCTCCTCAGTATATCTCTCAGTGTGTGTCGACTAACGATACAGGTTCTTTGTTGGTTTAGTATTTTTCTTTGGCTACCAGCATAGTGTTCTTGTCTAGCTACACAACATAGTGTCAGAAAATGTCTACATTAGTTCTGACGATCTAACGTCTATGGGCTTAGTAGTCAAGCCGTCTGTCTTGGTTCTGACGATCTAACGTCTATGGGCTTAGTAGTCAAGCCGTCTGTCTTGGTTCTGACGATCTAACGTCTATGGGCTTAGTAGTCAAGCCGTCTGTCTTGGTTCTGACGATCTAACGTCTATGGGCTTAGTAGTCAAGCCGTCTGTCTTGGTTCTGACGATCTAACGTCTATGGGCTTAGTAGTCAAGCCGTCTGTCTTGGTTCTGAAGATCGTAAGCCCGAATCCAGACCACTATATTCGGTTCACAAAAGCATTTTGTTCTGGAGAACCCTATAATTATTTACTGAAGCTACGAAGTCATTGCTTTATGCAATACTCTCGTTATGTATGATCTATAGCTTTGATGACTTCCAAATGTCCCTTCTAAATCAGAAAGTCCTGGCACCCATTTTTTGCTTGGATGACTGGTGAGTCAAATATAATTGAAATCGAACAACTTCAACTGGTATATATATTCCGCTCACTATCATTATACAACACATACTCCCATCATTATCATTGTACATTTTATATATCTTGTCATAAATCTGAAACACACTGATATCACGACATTTACATATTTCCTTCTCAAATAGCTTCTTCTTTTATTTATCGTAAAATTTTCTCGTTTGAGCGTGTACATATCGAATAGTTAGAGCGAATATACAACTAACAGCTCATATAAAAAGAACGAATAACAGTCACTGGAGAAATTGCCAGTTGCAGCCACTTAACGCTTATTATCTCAGGTATCTAGAAGAACACATTATAGACTGACATACCGTAACAAATGATCCGGTATTTGAATAAAGATGTAGTAACAAGGAAAGCGTATCAAGTTGAAAATGTTAACAAATCACTATTTTTCATTAATGTCGATACCAGAAAAGACTGCAGTACATCCATGTAACAAGAAACAAACACATCTTTTTCCGATCCAGAAGCACTTGAGCTTTCAGCTCTTCGGCTCGGTGCCATGGACATCGTAACCCTTCGGTTCAGTGCCACGAACATCATAAATCTGGAGAACCTGTGGCTTTTCTGCCAGTCCGCGAAATTGAACCCGCACTCACAGGTAGCTTGTCACCCGTCGTCCAACGCGCTACGAAAACACATAAAAAGGAAATAAGTATTTTACAAACTACAAAAGCAAGATATAGCAACGTATCAACCAAACAGTCTTTATCAAGGACAGGGTACAAATAGAACGGAATGAAGACTATGGTCATATACACCAGACATCACAGAAATAGACTATAAATCCCTAAATTCATTAGTCGAGTATGTAACGTCAGACTGTATCTGTGATGTCCGTCTGATGTATTGAACGATAGTGTACGTTTCGTTTGTTCTGTATCCATTGCTTGATAACAACCTTTTAGTCAACACGTCGCTGTATCGTGGCGTTGTACTTTGTTAAAACTACCCTATTCTGTTTTTACGTGTTTCGCACCTCGTTTATATTTAGCATATTTTGTTTGAATTTCAGTGTGTTATTTAGTAAACAGACTCCTCAATGTGCGTAGATCAAGTTACTAAGATGATAAGCATATAATAGCAACACATGCAAAGATGAAGGTAAATGGGACGTAAAGGTATGTTGCGCGCCTCTCACTCTTAAAGTGATCTTTATTTTTCCACGAGGAACAACTATGTTAATGTTTCAGTGATCTATGATCTGAATGTAGGTGATATCGTGTTCAGTCATATTGTAAACGGATAGAATATAATTCTCGGTTGCCACAATAAGATGGGGAATTGATTGATAGGACCTTCATTATTGCACTTCGGTGAGTAACCATGTGTGTTCCGATCTCTTTCTTACACAAGAATGTCTCAGTTGCAGTGCACGAACTCCGTAGCACCGGCGAGCTTTCCTGATGTAATTTTAAGATATTTTGTAGGAATATATTTTGAATCTTTTCTAATGAATTTTGATCAGGCAGCGGCTTTCCAGCCTCTTCTCGATTTTGAACTGCCAAGGGTTCTTTTACGTGTTCAAATTGAACAAAGGACCTACATTTTATCAGCCATCTCCGATATGATTTGGAACTCGATCTTATCTAAACTGAAATCAGGGATCTCTGGAAAATATCTAGATGGCACCACGAAGGAGCGAACCTGGTACCTTTGGCACGAGAGACGAACACCTAACCTCTACGACACAGAGACTCCTAATCTCTTCGCCTTGTATTTGTGGTAAGTACAATCTCAAAGATGGGGAGTACTATGCATTTCGAACTGGAAACTTATTTTGCAATTTACCTTTACTAATAACATGAAGATTTAATTGTTTGTTAGGAGGTGGATTAAGCATCTTTGTTGCCAAGGTATGCCCTTTCAATCTAAGGCGGATGTCCTTTTTGATTATACAAGAACGTATTGGTCGTCTTTCTTGGTGTGACCCTGTGACTAGTTCTAAGAATTACTGTTTGTTGAGTATTGTGTTTTGTTATGTATGTATACTCATGAGAAGGAATTTTGTGTTGATCACAAGGCTGACCCATAAGTGCTCAGTCTCCCCACCAGACGTCAAAGAGCACAGATGCTCAAGGTTACCATGAACAAATAGTTAAACATACTACTCACTCTCCTCCGCCGACTTCCAGTCCTACTGATGATGCAACGGTAAACTTCTTAAAGCTTTTCATCAGTTTAAATCTTTATTTTAACTCTTGCAATTTAAGTGGATTAACAAACACACTTTATGTGTCTGATATTAGTGTGCTTTAACGTAGACTACTGACGTCACTTGAACAGTTCTACTTCTTCTATAACCGTGAAACTGTTCATTAACATTCCTGTGTTAAATTCAACCAGATTTTGTTTTTATAACGTAAACTATTCTGCAATTGATGTATTCATATATCGCTCAATTATATTATCCAATGTGTTGTGTGTAGGAAAAGCTTTTATCTTCAAAGACTTGCAGACTAATCTACAGATATAAGACACAAATATAAATAAAGTGTATCTTTTTTTGCCTATACCAACTGGATGTTTACATTGGTGATAGAACATATTTATGGAAAACAAAGAAGAACACAGTTCAAGGGCGGCCCTACAAGATATACATAGTTGCACTCATTTTATGAATAGCTTCTGAATACAATCATAAAGAGTAAAAAACTAGCATCGTGTTAAGACTCTTTTATCTGCAACTTTCTCTAATTATGATCATGTCTGTCACATTGACTAGTTGTGAGTTGTATATTCTGCCCGCTTATGTTGTTGTATACATCCTGGTGTTGGAGAACTTGAATGTTGTACATATTTTCTACTGTTGCTAGGAGTTGTACTTGCATGCCTATTTTTCTTTGAACGCTTCATATCGATCACTTATTAAACCATTCTTTGTGATTTGTATATGATCTAAGCCTAGAAGCGAGTGTACGGTGTGACAGTTATGCAACTACAAGTGGGCCAGCACATTCGATTTCTGCTACGTTTTTCATTTACTAGGTATCTTCCTACGCTCCAAACTCAGCCGCCTCTTACGACATGCCTTATAGGTCGCAGTGTTACTATTCTTTACTCCCCTTGCGAACCGCGGCAACACTCAAGCGGTATTTTCATGAAACTTTGTAAGTATGAATTACTCTAAACATGATTGAGTAATGTATTCATGGTCAGAAATGGCAATAAATACAGAATTAAGGAAGAGAATAAAACATAGAACAATAAAATTTCAGGTTAAATATAACAAAATATGAAGAATGACTGGACATTCAGTCTTAAAACTGAGTAAATAAAAATGTTTTTAATTTAGTTTTGTATGAACTAGTGTAATGTTTAGTTTTGTATGAACTAATGTAACGTTTAGTGTTGTATGAACTAGTGTAATGTTTAGTGTTGTGTGAACTAGTGTTATGTTTAGTGTTGTATGAACTAATGTAATGTTTAGTGTTGTATGAACTAGTGTAATGTTTAGTGTTGTGTGAACTAGTTAATGTTTAGTGTTGTATGAACTAGTGTAATGTTTAGTGTTGTATGAACTAGTGTAATGTTTAGTGTTGTATGAACTAATGTAATGTTTAGTGTTGTATTAAAACAAAACCTGGCATTACTGCCAGTAATACCGATGTTTAGGACGGTGTAGGACAGGTATGATGAGAGTCTGAGGGATTTAATGGCCACATGGTTAGTACAGTCGCCACGAAGCTGTTTATGTGAGGATTTTTGTTTATGCCACAACAGAAAAAACATCATATTGTATGAACTAGAGTAATGTTTAGTGTTTTATAAACTAGGGTTCTTAGATTACTATGGACAACTCTTCTTCTTCTTCTTAAAATGTCATCCTTCGTTTTCATACCTCTCACATGTAATCGAAAACTGACAAGACACAGACAATACATTCAAAATAAGAAATCTATTTTAAAAAAGAAACTTTTGTGTGGCTTTCACGTTTTCATATAAAATAATAATAATTCCTCTCGTACCGTTATACGTTACATAGGGTCTGCAAGTAATTTCTCCATACCACTCTATCCTGGTCAACTCGCTCAATCTCCTCCATGTAACTGAGACCGATATTTCCTGCATCTCTCAGCAAAGTTCGTTTCAGAGTCTTTTTAGGTCGACCTCTCTTTCTTGAACCCTTTGCATCCCACTTCAATGCCTGCTTTGATATTCGTTGATCATTTCTCCTCAAGGTGTGCCCAACATATCTCCATCTTCTCTTTCTTATAACAGTTGTCACTAGTGGTTGACCAGACATGTCTCTGATTTCATCACTTCTTCTGAATTCGTTCCATTTTATATTCATAATTTTCGCAGACATCTATTTTCAAATGCATTCAACTTGCTTTCTATATCTTTAGTCATTTTCCAACTCTCGCTGGCATATGTTAGGATTGATACAACATTTGAATTGAAAATTCGTAATTTAGTTTTAATACTATATAACTTGCAGTTCCATATTTTATTTAGACTTTTAAAAGCTGATGTTGCTTTGCCAATTCGTATCATAATTTCTTTTTAACATTTCCTGTGCAATCAAAATTGCTACCCAAATAGGTAAACTGCTCTGTTATTTTTATCATTTTAGATTCCAGTGTGATATCTGCATTACTTGCCATAGGTGTCTTCATTATATTTGTTTTTTCATAGCTTATCTGCAGTCCAACTTTTGATGCTATAGATGACAAGTTGTCTGTTTTTATTTGCATATCTTGGTTGTTTCTACTTAACAAGGCAATATCATCTGCAAAATCCAAATCTTCTAGTTGACTATTTTCTACCCAATCGATGCCAGTTTCGCCCCTGCAACATTTTCGCATCACCCAGTCAATGGCACTCCAAACAATAGCGGAGATAGAATACAGCCTTGCTTTACTCCGGTTTCAACCATAAACCAGTCGCTGTGTCCACCATCAGTGCGAACTGCACACTGTGAACCATCATAGAGGCTCTTAATAATGTTTATTATTTTGTCTGGTATTCCATAGCATTTCAGAATATTCCACAGAGAGATTCTGTAGACTATCAAAGGCTTTTTGAAAAACGGTGAAATTTAGTATGAGTGGTTGTTGTTTCTCAATATGTTCCTCCAAAATTAGTTGTATAGTAATTATTTGGTCTAAGTAGCTTCTCCCAGGTCTAAATTACTACAATACATATATATAAAATACTACAATACATATATATAAAATTATACAATACATATATATAAAATACTACAATACATATATATAAAATCAATACATATATATAAAATATTACAATATATATATATATAAAATACTACAATACATATATATACAATACTAGTTAGTTAGTTTATTCCTTTCGAGCCAAAGGCGGCACATAGGGCAGAGGTTTTAGATCTCCATGTGATACGGTTCTTTGCTAGCAGTTGGAGATCTTGTATGGTTTTACATCCCAATAGTTTACTTTCTTGTTGGATGGTTCTTCGAAGAGTGATCTTTGGTCTTCCACGTTTTCTTTTCCCAACTGGTGACCACATAAGGACTTGTCGATTTAGTCTCTTTTCGTCTGATCTAAGAACATGACCTAAATATTTCCACCTTCGTTTCTTATAATATTTGATACGGGTTGTTGGTGTGTTCTATCTCTCACTGTGTTGTTAGAAACGAAATCACTTCATTTTACTTTAATAATTTTCGTAGACATTTATTCTCAAAGCTGTCCAGTTTCTTATCAATTTTCTTTGTTGATTTTCAACTTTCACAACCGTAGGTCAGTACAGGAATCACACATGACCTAAATAATTTAACTTTGTGCATATACTAAGGTCTTGAGATTGCCAGATATTCCTTAAATTATTTTATTTTTGTTATTAAATTAGTAGTATTTTAAATTAACGAATAAAATACTACAATACATATATATAAAATACTACAATACATATATATAAAATACTACAATACATATATATAAAATACTACAATACATATATATAAAATACTACAATACATATATATATAAAATACTACAATACATATATATAAGATACTACAATACATATATATAAAATACTACAATACATATATATAAAATACTACAATACATATATATAAAATACTACAATACATATATATAAAATACTACAATACATATATATAAAATACTACAATACATATATATAAAATACTACAATACATATATATAAAATACTACAATACATATATATAAAATACTACAATACATATATATAAAATACTACAACGTAAAAGAATAGAGCTGAATATATTGTTGAATATTACCATCTGTTCATACACATTTTTATTGCATAATATATTATTTAATATATAGCTTCTAGAAAAGCTCGTTTATTTACATTTCTTTCTCAAACACAATGTGTTATTATATTTTGCTGATCAAATTTATATTTTATAAAAATTTGACAGATAAAAATATAAACTCATTTCTTGTATATAAAATTTATCTAAAAAAGATACAATGCCGAGTGTTTGACTTCATTGCACCGAGATTGTTTCTATATGGATCGGTTCCCATCCTCAGAAATGGCACGTGATCTGAGTAGATTAGTGTACAAAGCATTAACTCCGTAGCTCCGACAACAATCATAGAAATCTCTGGAAAAAATGCAGTCGTGCACAGAACGGTGAGTTCCGGATTCAATCCACGACTTTCGGAACACAAGAAAAGGTCTTAACCACTTAGGCATAGAGACCACCTTTATATAAAATATAATACGTATATAACATGTTATTTTTGTTGACAGCTAGAAAATATCACATCACTCTCAGTTCTATTGTTGGCACCGGATGCCAGGCAAAAGTACAAGTTATTTATGAATATATTTTGTGTATCCTGTCATTAGTGATGACAGTTGGAGGAAATAAAATATTACTGTAGATATTTAACTTTGTTTTCCTGAAATACCCTCATGAATATGATCTGTTTCTCTGTGTGTCTCACTAACTTATCTCCTTCTGTCTTTGTCTTTGTTGATGTTAATTATCATCATTATTGTAATCATAATCGATCAAGCGATTTAGGTAATTTGGAGTTACCCGTTATTTAAGTCGAACTGGATGCCTGAGAGGCACAGTGAGAGGTGTGTTTAATCAGCGAGCCACGGGAACCATCAGTATGCATAATCTTCGATATCTGTTGTTCTTCAAATTCTCATTTCTGTTTCTGTCTCTGTTTTTGCCTCTGTCTTTTTGTTTTCTCTGTTTCTGTTTCTGTAGCTGTCTGCGGGGTCTCCGGCCCCGACCACCGGCACCTTTCACACTTCTTTAACACCATGCGTTGAGAGAAGACATTAATTACATTCTTTGACACCCTAGAATACACTCGGGGAGGTGGATCTTCTGCTTACGACTAACTTGATGGATGAACTAATCTTAATGTTTAGACTTCTGGGCACAGCAAACTGATTGCAGACAGATTAAAAAAATATGGAAACGTTTCAGTTTATAAGTCTTCATTTTGTGTGTACCCTCCGTGTACTCGCTCTCATCTGATAATTATTATAGATTGCATACACAGATTGCCACTGAGTTGTCAGTGCTGACAGCCAAGCACGTACTTTAAAATATATCACACACTGTGACCTCAGAACATCTCTTAAACATTCTCCTTCGCAATCTGGAAATCAAAATCCCACTTTCTTGTGTGCGTGACTAAAACGAAATTCACGCATCATTACAAGTGTACGCATTCAACTATGTACACACATATGTTTGTTGTGATAAAGTGTACGCATTCAACTATGTACACACATATGTTTGTTGTGATAAAGTGTACCAGTCACGTTCATGAGTATAATATATGCGAGCTCTAGTCAAGATACTATACGTTATGAATCTGATAAAGTGCACCAGCCACGTTCATGAGTATAATATATGCGAGCTCTAGTCAAGATACTACACGTTATGAATCTGATAAAGTGTACCAGCCACGTTCATGAGTATAATATATGCGAGCTCTAGTCAAGATACTATACGTTATGAATCGAATAACTTGACTTTAGGCAAGACATCACATGTTATCCTAGTCAAAACATGGTCAGATTAACTATATTCAGCATACTTCTGCTTCTTCAAACACTCCCTATCGACAACTTGATAACCACTCTTTGTGATTTGTATGGAACCTGAGCCTAAGAGCAATTGTGCGTTATGCCAGTTATGCGCCTAAAAGTAGACGAGCACATCCGATTTTTGCGACGCTTTTTATGTACTAGGTAGCTTCCTACACCCCTACCACAGTCGCCTCTTACGACAAGCCTTGTAGGTCGCAGTGTTCCTATTCTTTACCACCCCCCATGAGCCCGTCAACACACGAGCGATTCAAGATAGAAAACATCCACATTGTGCGGCTATATAACATATCATTACTTCATGTAATAAACTAGACTAGTATCAGTATATAACATATCATTACTTCATGTAATAAACTAGACTAGTATCGGTATATAACATATCATTACTTCATGTAATAAACTAGACTAGTATCAGTATATAACATATCATTACTTCATGTAATAAACTAGACTAGTATCGGTATATAACATATCATTACTTCATGTAATAAACTAGACTAGTATCAGTATATAACATATCATTACTTCATGTAATAAACTAGACTAGTATCAGTATATTCATCTCATGTCAGTTTGTGTTGGGGAATATGTGCGTGTGGAAGTGCTGAAAGGGGGTGGATGGGGTGGGGAGATATAGGAAGGGGAAGAGGGGTATGTAGTTGATATCAAAATAAACCGTTCATTTTTGCATGATTCTTCTTCCTCCTCGTTCGTCTATCACAGTCCCGTTGTTAATAGAAAGATGAGGTGTGGTGAACGAAATACGCTGTGTTGCAGTTTTCAGCGTGAACTGGGAAGTCTGCATCTTTTGGTCCGACAGATCCGACGTCAGCATAATGTTTCTTCGATATCGGGTTGGCTTATCCCTCTTCGATCTCCACAAACGTAGCCATAATTCTTGGAAACCGGGTTGACTTCTCCCTCTTCGATCTCCACAAACGTAGCCATATTCTTGGATACCGGGTTGGCTTCTCCCTCTTCGATCTCCACAAACGTAGCCATAATTCTTGGATACCGGGTTGGCTTCTCCTCTTCGATCTCCACAAACGTAGCCTAATTCTTGGATACCGGGTTGGCTTCTCCTCCCGATCTCCACAAACGTAGCCATAATTCTTGGATACCGGGCTTTGGGTTCTCCTCTCGATCTCCACAAACGTAGCCATAATTCTTGGTAATCGTTTGCTCTTTTTTGTTTGCTTTCCATGTCCTCATGAGCCGCCACGAGAAAGGGGGTGTAGTGGGTCTTTGTAAGCTTTGCTCTAACGCTCCTCATTTATCTTGTGTGCAGCCCCCTAAAGAGAACAGAGCGTCTGGTCCCATTTTGCATGATCAAAGATTTGCAAAGTTAATTTTCTTTCGTTAAAGCAAATGAATATTTACAAACTTGAAAACTGTGTAGCGGCAATGAATTTACCTTACGTCAACGTTAATTTTAACCACAGTTTCCACGACTTATCTTTCCTTTAGAGTTTGAGGTCGACACTTATCATAACACATCTTGTATACATTTTCACCTTCGTTTTCCTGTGTGTATGTTATCAACGAACTAAGACATTCAGAATTAGAACATGTATTCAATTAGATAATGTTAGTTTTTTGTCTCCATGGGATTCACGCACAAAAGATAACTATATGCACTGAGAGAACATTGGACATAATGGCGAATAGATCTTTAAACAATATTAATTGTATATCACTACCAATCTTTAGTTTGAAAGGCCATCAACAGCGTAACAAAACCTCCAAATAAAATTTATTAGCATTGCAACCGCGTAGGGCAATTTCAACCGTCTTAGTTTGTGGGTTTGGTAGTTTGATTTGTGTTAGCGTCTAATAGATATAAACGTTTGCTTCCTAACTGTCCCGTTTTTTTGTGGTTTTTTCCGATCCAGAAGCACTTAAGCTTTTCAGCTCTTCGGCTCGGTGCCATGGACATCGTAACCTTCGGTTCGGTGCCACGAACACCGTAAATCTGGGGAATCTGTGGCTTTTTCTGCCATCCCGGGAATTGAACCCGCACACACAGAGGATAGTCACCGTAGTCCAACGCGCTACGAACACGCTGGGCAGACGGGCTACTGCTGTCCCCGTTCAATTACTGGTTATTGCCCTTCGAAGCTAACAAGTTCTGTCTTGGGAAGGGGGGAGGAAGCTGTGTTTAAGCGAAGTATTTACAATAAGTGCACCCACACTCCACCCTGCTAGCTGAAAGTGTCAGAGGTAGATCACCTGTACAGTAGCTGCTAGAACCATTCCGAATTTTTCCCAATTCAGAAAGCCCTATTATAAAATATGGATATGGTAGACTAAAGAATAGAAGGTAAAATGTAACAGTACACATTGTGGTAATGTACAACTTAATGTGTTGTGTTGACCTAGCACATTAGACTGGGGTACAATTCCAACTGTACTATGTCGACTTAGTACATAACACTGTGGTACAACTTCATCTGTTATATCAAGACTTAGTACCTGACACTGTGGTACAACTTCAGCTGATATATCAAGATTTAGTACATAACACTGTGGTACAACTTCAGATGTTATATCAAGACTTAGTACCTAACACTGTGGTACAACTTCAGCTGTTATATCAAGATTTAGTACCTAACACTGTGGTACAACTTCAGATGTTATATCAAGACTTAGTACATAACACTGTGGTACAACTTCATCTGTTATATCAAGATTTAGTACATAACACTGTGGTACAACTTCAGATGTTATATCAAGACTTAGTACCTAACACTGTGGTACAACTTCAGCTGTTATATCAAGATTTAGTACCTAACACTGTGGTACAACTTCAGATGTTATATCAAGACTTAGTACCTAACACTGTGGTACAACTTCAGCTGATATATCAAGATTTAGTACATAACACTGTGGTACAACTTCAGATGTTATATCAAGACTTAGTACCTAACACTGTGGTACAACTTCAGCTGTTATATCAAGATTTAGTACCTAACACTGTGGTACAACTTCAGATGTTATATCAAGACTTAGTACATAACACTGTGGTACAGTACAGCTCTAACTGTTCTATGCCGACTTAGCACATAACACTGTGGTACATCTCCAACTGTTTTATTCCGACTTAGCACATAACACTTGTAGTACACAGCTCTAACTGTTCTATGCCGACTTAGTACATAACACTTGTAGTACACAGCTCTAATTGTTCTATGCCGACTTAGCATATAACACTGTGGTACAACTCCAACTGTTCTATGCCGACTTAGCACATAACACTTGTAGTACACATCTCTAACTGTTCTATGCCGACTTAGCACATAACACTTGTAGTACACAGCTCTAACTGTTCTATGCCGACTTAGCACATAACACTGTGGTACAACTTCAGATGTTATATCAAGACTTAGCACATAACACTGTGGTACAACTCCAACTGTTCTATGCCGACTTAGCACATAACACTTGTAGTACACAGCTCTAACTGTTCTATGCCGACTTAGCACATAACACTTGTAGTACACAGCTCTAACTGTTCTATGCCGACTTAGCATATAACACTGTGGTACAACTTCAGATGTTATATCAAGACTTAGCACATAACACTGTGGTACAACTCCAACTGTTCTATGCCGACTTAGTACATAACACTTGTAGTACACAGCTCTAACTAATTTGCTGTTTGTTAATTCCATCACTATCATGTACCATTACTACTCATTTGTTATAACTTTTCATTTTCTTCTTCTTCTTCTGCGTTCTCACTAGATTGGTATTTCGGGTTCTTTAATAAAGGCAGGCGTCTGCCTCAGATTATCAGACACGCCATACAGTTTGTCTTCTGCGTTCTCACTAGATTGGGATTTCGTGTTCTTTAATAAAGGCAAACGTCTGCCTCAGATTATCAGCCACGCCATACAGTTTGTCTTGGACGCTATTATAAATGGGCCACCTTTTTCTTCTCAAGTCTGCATACTGGGGCAGTTCTGTGGGATATAATTCCTATGATTTCTGCTTCCCGTTTGTGCCGATCTCTTTCCGCAGTAAGTTTTGGCCAGCCTCATGATGGTAGGTCTGATATTCTTACTGTGTGGCTAAATGTCCTAGGCAGATTGGCGACCCTAGAATCTGCTATCCCATTCCTCATTGTGAGGGGTCGTTGCACCATGTTATACGCCTTACGGCCTGGTGCATCTGTTTTCTGGAAGCATTTGTTTCGGGTTAGCATTCCCTAGCGGACACGTGCATCCGATTTCAGCCAAACCTCCTTAGTCGACTCCTACGACATGCGTGGCAGGTAACAGTGGTTCTATTCTTTACACCTCAAATTGGGGCCCGGGTAACCACTCGGGCTACTTTTCATTTAATCATAACTCCTTACCAAATCTACCATTTCACATATGTTCGTATGTCTGTCTTAGATATAATCAATTTAGAAGTTAATCTCCTTCATTCTCATGTTAGGTATTATTTTGTAACCTATAAGTGTCTTAATTGTTTTGGCAATTAATGTTAGAAAAAAACATCCCAGATATTTATACTGTTTTTGGTTATTTTTCTTTTTCTTCTTTTGTCATCACAATGTTACCAGGTTGTTGTCCAGTGTCGTTGGTTTTCTGTTTTTATCTTTCGATGGGTTGGGTTCCTTTAACATGTGTTACAGTTCCTTTTGCCTTTTGACAGAATTCTGCTATGCCATCTAACGATCTTTTTCGTGGTCTTTCTCTCGCTTTGTTTCCTGTTGTTTTGTTGTAGAATTTTGTTAATATATTTTCTAAATCAAATTAACATTTGTTTCTCAGCTCTGACCGTGAAGTATATAACACGGAGATTCATTATGGAGTACGATCCAGACTTAGGTAAGTCATACTTACACATGTAAATATTAGAATCTAGGTAAGACAAAAGTGTCAATGTAAATATCCGGATTTAGTGAAATCAAAAATGTCAATGCTAATATACTGATTTCGGTATAGACACCGGTATATCAAAGGCTAGTCAAACGTTTCAGCAAAAGGTATACTGCAGAGACAACAGAGGTGACGGAAAACACTGTTTATGAAGCCCACACAAAAGCCCGTTCTAGAAATCTCTTCTTAACTTGAAGCTGTGAGACAAGTCAGCATTGGAGAAGAGAAAGAAAGACAAGGTGCATAGAAAGGCTCCCTCCAGGTGTCTTCTTTATCGACCTGACGCTGAAAGGTAAAACAGGGTTAGAGAATAGATAGACAAACATTTTCCTAGCCTAGACACGGGTATTTCCTACTGTAAACAACGGCACTGTAAAGTTTATACAAAAGATTTTCATAGCCTAGACCGGAGTTGTTCCTAGCTTAGACAACGGCACTTTAAAGTCTAGACAAAAGTTTGTGAAATACTAGACCTGGTCTATCATAGCTTAGACAACAGTTCTTCATAGTCTAGACAAAAGTCTATCATATACTAGACCTGGTCTATCATAGCTTAGACAACAGCTCTTCATAGTCTAGACAAAAGTCTTATCATATACTAGACCTGATCTATCATAGCTTAGACAACAGTTCACAGTCTAGACAAAAGTCTATCATATACTAGACCTGGCCTATCATAGCTTAGACGGCAGTTCTTCACAGTCTAGACAAATGTTTGTGATATACTAGACCTGGTCTATCATAGCTTAGACAATGCTTCTTCATAATCTAGACAAAAATGTATCGTAGTCAAGATATCGTCTTCTCAAAAACCAAGACAATGGCATATTCTCTCAATGAAATCAAATAGGATTATTACAGCACAAGTGACCAACATTTTCCTTCTAACAGATATTGTTAAGTTTCTAATAAAATAGAGTGCTAAAGAATCCAGAAGAAAATTATTATTCAAATATTTCTGATTTCATTATTGAAACAATGCCGAAATTACTGCTTAATTGCTGCTACAGCTGATCTGAGTGTCTTTAAGAGCATTAATGTCAATTTTTCAGTTTGCATTATTTAATTATATAAATACACAAAAACTTTAAGCAGAGTAAACTCGTTTAATGTTTAAACATTTTTTAAAACAACTAACTACATTGTTAAACTCTGCTCATCAACAGAGGGAACATATACTAAGCACATGGACTGGGATGGTCAGGATTTGACAGTTCACGTGATGGATACATGTGATAAGGTAATACAATGACGTAGGTAATACAATGACGTAGGTAATACAATGACGTAGTATCTGAGGTACTTGTGAAGGTGGATATAGTGTGAACACCAGTACCAACATTCTTAACGTAGTGCTCAGTCTAGCCACCTGTACACATCTAGGAGACAGCTTGGCCATGAACTGGCACACATTATTAGAATGTTTGTTATTTTAGAAATTTTCATGAAATATAAAAAATTCTAACATATTTTTTTTTCTAACTTTTAAATTATTTACACTCACACGAATGTTTATCAAAAAATAGAAAAAGAAACAGTTAAAACGCAATAATTTGCTTTAAAACAAGAAACACTTGAACCGCAACATTTTGCTTTAAAAAAAATAATGCAAAATAATAATTTGCAATGCTATGACACTTTATTTTTCCTGTCTTTTTTTAAATTTTTATATTTGCAAACGTGCAACATTATTTTACTGAAAGTTTAAACAAGTTATGGTTATTTATAATTTTTTTTGGGGTAACATATATTTTTAAAACTTCGTATCCATGTTAAACTTATTAAATACCCGGCTTCGTCCGTTGATTATTGTTTTAAATATGACAAGCAGCTTCTTTCATTAATCCATTTCTTCACTGATATTAATTTTCACTTTAAAATGCAATAACAATTTATTTAAAACTCGACATCAACTATAATTTGGATTAATTGACAACTTTTGACAACAAAGAATAATTTGGTTGATTTCCACTGATCTGTCAAAACAAACTATTTTTCAGGATTTAGCAGAAAACATTTAGCAGTGATGTTGATCTTCAGCCGTTTCATATATGAAATATATTATTTTTGGAAAGCGTGCATAATCATTAGGCAACACTTAAAGTGTATCTACTGTGTTAAATTTACCATTGAATTTGTAATGCATCAATGAGACCATCAAATGTTTATTGATGTAATGTGCAAGCTTGAATTCAATTTCATGATGTCGATCGATATTTACATTAAACACATAAATTGTTATAAAACAATATTACTGAACTTGGTACTCTAACTTATTTTTGACTTATTCCTCTCCACTCATCAGGAAGCATAAGGCCTCAAACTCTTTCATCACTTGTCACTGTCTCTGGATATTTTCTTTATGGCTTCCTAGGATAGTCCAGCAAACTTCAGTCCTTTAAGTATTTCCAGGCCTGTTTAAGACATTCTCTTCATTTTTCGTGAGAGATCTACTCAAGTACTACTCGACTGTATCTTCCGCATGGTGTGTCCAACCCATTGCCATTTTCTTCTTTTAACCTGAGTCATCATGTATTCCTGTCCTGTTCTTATCCACAAGTTTGTGTTTACAACTCAGTCATACCATCTCAGTCTGAGAATCCACAGTTCTGTGTTTGCAACTCTATCATACCATCTCAGTCTGAGAATGAGCTGAAGACATCTGTTGACACATGTCTGAATCTTACTTGTATTTAATCTAGCGGAAAGGGACTTAGGGTCTAAAAGATGTAAACACGAAGGATTGACTTCACTGCACCGGGCTTTACCTCAAATGGCTCAGTTCCTCTTCTCAAAAATGGCACACCACCTACCGAGAGTATTGCACATTTGACGAACTCTGTAGCTCCGGCAATAGTCATAGGAGTCTCGGAATAAAGATATGTGTGAACAGAATAGCGCGGTCCGAATTCGAACCCGTGAACATCGACACGCAAGGCAACGGCTTAACTACTTAGCCACAGAAACCTCCTACTTATCATCTATGAGTGTGTTTGTATACATGATCAGATGCACACCGATATTATTCAGTTATCCGGTGTGTTATACATATAATTCTGTCGTTTGATAAACATAAGAAAGTTAAAATTCTGACATAAGACAAAACTGATTCCAGAAAAGAGGATAACAAAGAACAATGTTTATCCTGAACTGAAATATATTCTTAGACAGAAGACAATAAGGGAAGTGTTAAACAATCATCGGAAGGAGAGATGGAAGACAGAAATAATCACATACGTCAGTAGGCATGACAGGTGCGGCAGAAATCATTACCTGTGCGCCCACGATTTCAAATAAAACTTTACAGTTGCTATTTTGGTTGCTGAAGGTGCAGTATAAAGTGCATTTGAAATGTTGTGTGACAAGATAAGTTTGTAAGATTGAATTGGGTTTAACAACATTTAAGAATGTTTACTTTTAATGATTGGGGTGAAAACCCCAAGATTCAATCACATTTTTGATTTTTTACAGACACTTTTCACTTTTTAAATTCAATTCATCAGGTGTCATGTATTACTTTAGTTTTTATTTTAAGGTAGATAGGGTGTGTCATGTATTATTTTATTTTGTTAGATTAAGTTAAATCTCGTGTGTCATCTATTACTTTAGTTCTTTTTATTAAGTTAGATCTTGTGTGGCATGTACTACTTTAGATTAAGTTAGATCAGGGATGTCATGTACTACTTTAGATTAAGTTAGATCAGGGATGGCATGTATTACTTTAGATTAAGTTAGATCAGGGATGTTATGTATTACTTTAGATTAAGTTAGATCAGGGATGTTATGTATTACTTTAGATTACGTTAGATCAGGGATGTCATGTATTACTTTAGATTAAGTTAGATCAGGGATGTCATGTATTACTTTAGATTAAGTTAGATCAGGGATGTCATGTACTACATTAGATTAAGTTAGATCAGGGATGTCATGTATTACTTTAGATTAAGTTAGATCAGGGATGTCATGTACTACTTTAGATTAAGTTAGATCAGGGATGTCATGTACTACTTTAGATTAAGTTAGATCAGGGATGGCATGTACTACTTTAGATTAAGTTAGATCAGGGACGTCATGTATTACTTTAGATTAAGTTAGATCAGGGATGGCATGTATTACTTTAGATTAAGTTAGATCAGTAAGTATCTTGGATTACTTTAGTTCTTTAGGTCATACGAGCTTAGCCATAAAGCTTTCTTTCGTATTAGTTATAAATGTTTTACGTCTTTTGTTGGTATGAGCAAGATATCTATTACATTAAGTGTTAATACGTTGCTTCTCAATAATTCACTTAGTTTAAAACAATTCATTATTAAAATATAGACTTGATGTAGTCTTGTACAATATTAAAATATAGACTTGATGTAGTCTTGTACAATATTAAAATATAGACTTGATGTAGTCTTGTACAATATTAAAATATAGACTTGATGTAGTCTTGTACAATATTAAAATATAGACTTGATGTAGTCTTGTACAATATTAAAATATAGATTTGATGTAGTCTTGTACGATATTAAAATATAGACTTGATGTAGTCTTGTACAATATTAAAATATAGATTTGATGTAGTCTTGTACAATATTAAAATATAGACTTGATGTAGTCTTGTACAATATTAAAATATAGATTTGATGTAGTCTTGTACAATATAAAATATAGATTGATGTAGTCTTGTACAATATTAAATTATAGATTTGATGTAGTCTTGTACGATATAAATCAAATACAAATCAGCTTGGATACATTCTATATTCTATTTGATGTTGAACAATCGTATGCAAACAGGTGTTTTGTGAATACACTAAGTATACACTGTATAATAAATACTACCATAACTATATATGTGCTTTTGAATATAAGTGTTACAGAAGAGAGCTCCCTATATAATGGACAGAGAAGAGAACAAATAGATCTATCCAGAAAGAGCTCAAAATCAAAGAAAACTGACTGATGCTACAAATAAAAATGAGAAAATTGAAGTATTTTGAACATATAAAAGGACAAGAAGGGTTTTAGAAGAACATTATGAAAAGAGACATTTCTGTAAAAGGAGAAGAGGAAGACTATAGAGAAGATGGACGTAGGATGTAACTGGCCTATAAGAGAGAGAAATTCCGGACTGTTAGTGTTGAAAAGTTTTGCTTAGAACAAACAGTTTGATAACGATGATGAAATTGTCTTATCTAGAGTAGTTTATAGTAAAAAATTATTGTTAAAGAGAGAGAGAAAGATAGACACTTATCTACTTATATCCGACAACTCTATATTTTTCACATTTGTCAAATAAATGTTATATATACCCTTTGATGTTGAATAACATGGTGCAGGTTCATATCTTTAAGTTATCTGCACCAATTAAATTCCTGGCGGTTTGAAGTTAAGTACATTCCGTAAGCGTCTGTTTCTCATTTTGCTCACAGACATAACGCATTTAAGCTATTACAGGGAACGCTTTTATTGAATGAAATAACAGTCGATGAAACATAAACTGCGCAGAAAGAAATACTAAACGTGGACCATGACGAATCTAAAGTGATATTTGTAGATGGGTATTGTTTGTTGTTAAGGGATTGAAGACTCGAAATAATTTTATGGTTCAGAGTAAAGTGTTGGCAAAATCAAGGTTGACTCTGGATTCATTCAGAAAATGTGCATTGCAGGTGTTTCATTTTGTAGTTTATACAGAATGATTCATTGAATAAATTGTGCAGGATCTAAAGCCGAAGGATTGACTTCATTGCACTAGGTTTTACCCCATATGATGGGCCCTTCTCCGCAGAAATAGCAGACCACCTGCCGAGAGTACTGCACAAAGCACGAACTCAGTAGCACGGACAACAATCCTAGGGTCTCTGAAAAAAATGCAATCGTAAACAGAACGGCGCGGTCCGGATTCGAACGCATTACCTTCGAAACGTAAGGCATAGACCGAATATATTTATGTGAAGGATTTAAATATACCAAAATAAAAACACTGTTTTCAATAAGAAAATGTTGCAACAAAAAAAGTAATACTTTTGAAGAACTCTTCAGATTTCATTATATAGAACTAAAAGCAAGCTAAGTCAATCTATTGTTAAACAAAGAGACATAAAAGCAAGCTAAGTCAATCTATTGTTAAACAAAGAGACATAAAAGCAAGCTAAGTCAATGTATTGTTAAACAAAGAGACATAAAAGCAAGACTAAGCAATCTAGTTGTTAAACAAAGAACATAAAAGGCAAGCTAGGTTCAATCATGTTAAACAAGAGCATGACAATAAAGAAGTTTAAGTCCAATCTATTTTAAAACAAAAGAGACATAAAAGCAAACTAAGAATCTTTAAACAAAGAGACATAAAAGCAAGCTAAGTCAATGTATTGTTAAACCATGGAATGACACAAAAATGAACCACTCATGATCGCAATGAAATCTGCTTCCTACAATTTTGATAACTGTTACGAATAAAAGGTTTGCATCAACATGGTATTCTTGTTTTCCATGTGACACACGATGTTTCCTTTTACTTTATGTCGTTTGCCCAGTTTCCATTTTCACTGAAAATGTCTCTTAATTCATTTCTAACACAGTTGATCTGTTCAGTGTTGTATGTAAGTGGCGAAGTATTTGTATTTTTTCCTTGTAAATTATCTGTTCAGTTTTCTATGTAAGAGGCAAGGTTTCTTATTTCCGAATATATAATGTAGAAAATTTTCCAGTAGCTAGCAAGGTTTCTTGCTGTTTCATAACATCTGAATCTGTTTAGTTTTCTATGTAACTGGCTAGGTTTTCATATTTCTTCAGAACAGCCTACTGTTACGTTTCTCTTGTGACTGGAAAGGTCTTCTGATAAAGAATAAAAAAAATATATTGGTTTAACGATTCGATTTTTCATCGAATTCTTGAAATTCTCAATTATCCAGTACAATAAGTGAACGCCAATGGCAGTGAAAAATCTCATTTAAGTATAGCATGTTTACAAAAATACACAGGTGTCATAAAAAGTTGATGTTGGACTACTTTCCTATATCTTTATTTTCGTATCGCTGCTTGCTGCTGTATGCATTTCTTTAGGAGATTGTGTCCCAAAATTGGACTGTATATTCACCTCTGCACACAATAGAGAGGTGCAACAACACATGTCTGAGGCTGTTGCCATTATCGATTGATGTGCACATAGGCATTCAGGCATAGACCGAATATATTTATGTAATTATTGAGCCCAGATATAAATCAGAAGGATATCTGGGCTCAATAATTAACACTAACGTGACTGCTCCAAAGAGATCTCAAGAAGATTGACAATAGCAATCAAGAAGTTAAACACAATGAAGAACATGTGGCAAAGCACCAGCAAAATACTAAAATTAAAAATATTGAGAGCATGCATTTTCCAGTGGCTACTTATGGTTGTGAATCATGGACTATTACACAAAAATTAAAAACGAAAATCCAGTACTTCGAAACTAAATGCTACAGAAAGATCCTACGAATACCATGGACAGAAAAAGAAAGAACACTGATGTCCGGAAAGAACTAAACGTTAAAGAGAATTGACTGGTAAATAACATACTATACAGAAAAATTACATACTTTAGTCACATCAAACTGGAAAGAACAATATTAGAGGGCAGGGTCCCAGGACGCAGAGGCAGACCAAGAAGAAGATGGCTACAAGATATTAAAGAAACCATGAACATGACCATCGACGAAGTGGGTGAACTGGCAAGAGACAGAGTGAATTTCAGATGTGCTGCAAAGAGAGCAACGTCCTATAAAGGATACACACCTTGATGATGATGATGATGTGCACATATATTAGATATTTCTTTACATCCCTAGTTTAGTAATCAAGTAAGGAGAATATCTAGTTTGTTCTATATCACAGAAAGGAGTCGTCCGATATCATTTCTATTTTTTGCCCCTAATAATCTACTTTCTTTAATTTTGCCTGTTGGCACGATGTTTCTAAACCTTTCTCATTTCACCACATTTTCAATCAAACCATTATGTTTTTAAAAATGATTTCTATGAGAAGTGTCTTGTGTGCATTTGCCTCACTTCCATTTAATGTTATCTGTTTGTTACATTCTAAACATTCTTCTGTAAAAGTAGTATGTATGTATAAATATATATATATATATATATATATATATATATATATATATATTATATATATATATATATATGTATGTATGTATATATATATATATATATATATATATATATATATATATATATATATATATATTATGGCTCTTCCTCATATATGTATATGTGCTATTCAAATTTATATGAGGCGTGGTAAGTACTACTCAACATATAACCACTCCTTCCTGGAATTCGTTCCTTGTCCTGAATACAGTTGTTTGCAGTGCGATAGAGTTTATATTAGAAAGGCTTCAATATTTGTGATTTCTGAGAGGCACATCCATTTTAAAGCTTCATAACTAGACTGGAGTTATTCAGCTTGATACTGTTGTCCCAACTTTGAGGGAGTATATGATTTTAGTCATCTCTGTTTCTCTGACACTTATTTGTATCGTCTTCTGTTTCTTGATATTCTTGATATGCTGGATATTCTTGAGTTTGATCTAGTTTGACTTGAGAACTTGACACATTAGTTCAATTAACTAATTTCTAACTTTGACAAACTCAACAAACTCCTCCCATTTCTTGAAGGATAACGCAGTCTCAAGTAAAAATTAATATTGAAGACAACTCGTTATTTTGTTTGTTTGACAAAGCATGAATTTTGTTTGTTTGACAAAGCATGAATTTGTTTGTTTGACAGCATGAATTTGTTTGTTTGACAAAGCATGAATTTTGTTTGTTTGACAAAGCATGAATTTTGTTTGTTTGACAAGCATGAATTTTGTTTGTTTAACAAAGCATGAATTTGTTTGTTTGCAAGCTTGAATGTCAAGGATGCTAACATTTAAATACAGAAAAGCAATGTGAAGTAAAAGGGATCATCCTGATGTTGACCACGTCTCACTTCGTTTATCGATGGTCAATGAAGATGGTGTTAAACTCGTATTTAATATGGGTTTAGCACCGTATTCCTAAATACACCTCATGGTATGAAAACGATTCTTGTATTTTTGTTTATTTAAAACGTCATATCAAGAATTCATGTACTCGTTTCAAACGATAAATCACTTTGTGAGATGTGAGAAGAATACCTTTCTCTTGATTATAATTAACATTATCCATGCCGGCAAGTCTTGGCTACTAAACTGATTTAAATGTTGGATTCAATTTGGCTGTGTAAATCACTATTTCCAAGTTGAAATTGGATGTGTAAATCAACATTTCCAACTGTAAAATACCTCAAACACGGAGAGCTTGAGTGACTTATCTTTACTTGGATTCCGGTTTAAAGTTGGGAATGTTTTTCAAGTTTTAGCCAATATTAAAGTCTTTTGTTTGAAAGTAAGACGGTGTCAAATTTCCGGTGGACAAAATCAATTGAAATATCAGAATAAAGTTTTCTCTGCAAGACCTAAACGTTTATCAACAGTATGAGTGTTAGTTTTTTATATGTAGCCATATCCGGATATCATCCTGGAATCCAAAATGATAAAAATAACAGAGCAGTTCACCTTTTTGTGTAGCAATTTTGAATGTACTGGAAATGTTAAAAAGTAAATTATGCTACGAAATGTCAAAGCAACATCAACTTTTAAAACATAGAATAAAATATTGAATCACAAGTTATATAGTTTTAAATCAAAATTGCGAATTTTCAATTCAAATGTTGTATCAATTCTAACATTTGCCAGCGAGAGTTGGAAAATGACTAAATGTATAGAATGTAAGTTGTATGCATATGAAAATAGATGTCTGTGAAAGATATGGAACGAATTGAGGAGAAGTGATGGAATCAGAGAAATGTCCTGTTGCTATTATAAGGATGAGACAATGGAGATATGTTGGACATACCTTGAGAAGAAATGATCAAAGAATACAAAAACAGACATTGAAGTAGGAAGCAATGGGCTCCAAAAAAAAAAAAAATAATGCCTTAAGAAAACACTGACACGAACTTTGCTGAGAGAGACGAGAAATATCGGACTGAATTCCATGAGAGATTGATCAAGATGACCAGAACAGAGCGGTATGGAGAAATTACTTCCAGTAGGTATGCAACGTAAGAAATATATACGTATATCTGTGGTTATTTTATCATTATATTTGGACACACAAAAATGTTACTCGTCACTGGCTCTGGCTGTTAATGAATGTAAGTTCTGGTATTTGTAGTGTAGAATTTTTGCCAGACAGTTACAGTTTCCACAATTCAAGAACACACGTAAAATGTTCTAGTATATACCACGATAGTTCATTTAGTTTGTTTATTTCCTACCTCTATTTTTATCTGTCATCTGCTCTTCTTCTTTAGATAACGTAGTTGACTTCTGTCAGGGATTAAGAAAACCATCACACAAGTCACCAGAGAAGCGCAAGACAAATACATAAAACCACGACACTAGGTTAGCAACCCGGTAACAGTGTGATGACAAAAGAAGTCGAATATTCAAAGAAGAGCAGATCTATCTCTCATTGCTTTTAGTGACATCGTTGACGGATTCTATCTTAAAACCATGTGAGAGTCCACGTTTTAGTGCTTGAGACTTAGTCAATTTTGGGCAATCTCACGAACATGAAATTATTCTCACGTGACATTTTGTCTATTATCATGCAATTATATTTGTCTATATCCTCGTCGTGTCTCGGTTGACGCATACAGCTTCCACAGCATAAGATTTATTTTTTTGTCATTCTACTTTGTTTCTTCTGTTTCCCCACTATAAGTCACAATATTTCAACTCTCTCTCTCTCTCTCTCTACTTCTTCTCCATGTTTCATTTGACCGTCCAGGCGTCTTTATCCCTCCGTTGTCTATCGGATATATGTCTTAGCCAATGCCCGTACTGGCATGCGATATACAAGATCAGTCAATCCACATTTTTGTTTGTTATAATGGTCTACAATGATGCATAGTTTGTTTGTATTACAAATTCTTCCTTTACTAACGTATTTGAACAGACAATTTGCTGGATTCTTCTGAAATTTTTGTGTGTGAAATATCTCCAACTTTTAAATGTTTGTTATTTTCCAGCAATCACTTCTGTATAACAACACTCCCATGACATAGCTTTTACATCCTTTAAATTTTGTTTTAAGATTTAATATTTTAGCTTTCCAAATTTTGTTGAGCGTGGTGTAAGTTTCACCCGCTTTCTTTATTTTTCCAATGTTTTTGTTTAAAAAAAAATTAAGGATAATTATGTAACTACTTATAACAGCGTCATCTGACAGCGAAAATTATTATAATAAACCAAAGATTAGAAAATAAACAGTTAATCTTACAAAAAAATATCATAGTGGAAGTTCAAGATTTTCTATACATGAAAAGTGAAATATCGCAGGACTGTACACAAACGCACACACACATTGAGAATCGATACGAAACAGACTCGAGAAAATAGCTGAAGACAGTGTCTTTGTTCGGCTTTGTGAAAACATAGTTTATCTACTTTAGTATTATATTTTCTAATGACTATGTAATAATGAATAAAATAGCAACACCAGAGACATGGATTTGTAGAGATCCTTGAACGCCTACACAAGCCGGCACGGCACCAGATGGCGATGATGATGTAATACTTAAACAAATGCCAGACATGTCTATGAATATCTTCTGACACATATATAACAAACAACGACGACAAAGGGGATAAGTCATAAAGAGAAACCCATGAATCGAACCACTAGTTCTTCCAAATGTTCATAATGTCTTCCAACGAGAAGCTATTTATTGTCAGTCGACATTCTCGTCCATTGGACAAACTTATATGTGTTCCTGTGAAGCATGAACATTTAACAAGGCAGTGAAAAAAACATATACGAGTGTATTACAGAAGAGTCCTCCGTATATTATGGACAGAGAATAGAACAAATAGATCTATCCAGAAGGAACTCAAAATCAAAGAAAACTGACTGATGCTACACAAAAAAAAAAAATAGAATGAGAGAAATGAAGTATATTAGACATATTAAGAGATATGATGGGTTGGAGAAGACCATTATGGAAGGAGACATTCCGGCAAAGAGGAGAAGAGGATTATAACACTGTTAAGCTTGGATTCAGGATGTAACTGATGATTTAAGCATGACAACTGCATATGCGGAACATATGGCCTATGAGAGAGACAAATTCTGAAGGAATGTTGGGGTGGCAAAGTTCTGCTCCGGACAAGTTATTTAATGATGATGTTTGAAAAGAAGTAGCCAGTTGTTTACTGTTTCTTTTGTTTGTTGACATTCGTTCTTATCCACCCACACATTGTGATCTGTGTAGGTTGTGCCAAAAACATGAACACTTTATGTCAGACAGACATATCTGAATTTTGGCCAAAGTGTAAACACATTACCCAACAGGAATTACATATTTATAGACAGCATCAACAAATAGCTTGTCCTGAGTTGCCACCCCAACAGTCCACCGGAATTTCCCTCTCTCATAGGCCAGATGTCCCGCCGCTGCAGCCGTCATGTTCAAACCATCAGTTAATCCTGAATCCATCTTCTCCGTGGTCTTTCTCTTCTTCTCTTTGTAGGTGTTCCTTCTTCTATGATGGTCTTCCCCAGTCTTCGTGTCTTTTTATATTACCAAAATATCTCAATGTTCTTCTTATTTGTAGCTATTATCTAGTTTTCTTTGATTTTGAGTTCTTTCTGGATAGATCTATTTGTTCTCTTTTCTTGTCCATGATATACGAGGACTCTCCTGTAACAGTTATATTCAAAGTCACATATATGTTTTTCCACTGCCTTATTAAATGTCCATGCTTCCCACCCATAAGTTGTCTCTGGGATTATGGATGCTCTTAGTAATCTGATATTTATTTTCCTATAAGTTCCTTTCCATACTTTTAGTTGTTTAATTTTTTTGGTATAACCATGTTTATTCTTCTTTTAATTTCCTTCATCCCATTTCCACCTGTTGTTAGCAATGAGCCAAGATATTCAAAACTGTTCCCATTTCGATCTGTTGTTAGCAATGAGCCAAGATATTCAAAACTGTTCCCATTTCCACCTGTTGTTAGCAATGAGCCAAGATATTCAAAACTGTTCCCATTTCCACCTGTTGTTAGCAATGAGCCAAGATATTCAAAACTGTTCACATTTCCACCTGTTGTTAGCAATGAGCCAAGATATTCAAAACTGTTCACATTTCCACCTGTTGTTAGCAATGAGCCAAGATATTCAAAACTGTTCCCATTTCCACCTGTTGTTAGCAATGAGCCAAGATATTCAAAACTGTTCCCATTTCCACCTGTTGTTAGCAATGAGCCAAGATATTCAAAACTGTTCCCATTTCCACCTGTTGTTAGAATGAGCCAAGATATTCAAAACTGTTCCATTTCCACCTGTTGTTGAATGCGCCAAGATATTCAAAACTGTTCACATTTCCACCTGTTGTTAGCAATGAGCCAAGATATTCAAAACTGTTCACATTTCCACCTGTTGTTAGCAATGAGCCAAGATATTCAAAACTGTTCACATTTCCACCTGTTGTTAGCAATGAGCCAAGATATTCAAAACTGTTCCCATTTCCACCTGTTGTTAGCAATGAGCCAAGATATTCAAAACTGTTCCCATTTCCACCTGTTGTTAGCAATGAGCCAAGATATTCAAAACTGTTCCCATTTCCACCTGTTGTGATAACCAAGATTTCAAAACTGTTCCGATTTCCACCTGTTGTTAGTAATGAGCCAAGATATTCAAAACTGTTCACATTTTCTACTTTCTCTCCGTTGATAGAAATATATTTTGTCATGTTCGTTTTATTTACAGACAGGTAACTGTAATATTTAATAGCATAAAAATCTCAATTTAGAGTACCACATCTGGAGTTATACTGTAGCATGACATAGGATTTTTTTGATCATACGTAGGCAATCGGAGCCTAATCATGACATGATTTATTTCAGTATTCTCAATATCACTGTTCCTATGCAATTATGGTTGTCCTATTTTTTCTCATTTTACTCACATACAGCACCAATCGGGTTGTCCACGTTTAACCTCCATTTCAATCAGACTTGTCAGTGTATCTGATTCTATGTCATCATATTTAGTGTATAAATCATTTAAAATGCTCATGTTGTTTATACTTTTATAATTTTAAATGAATGCTACTTCAACTATCTTATCTGCATATTTATTTTCATTTACTCTTTCTGTCAAGGCGTATAAAGCCAAAACAATGATTGTTTATAAAAGGCTTCATATTTGATCAATTTCTGGTTACTTTTTTCTGATTTCCCTTGTTCATTGTTTGGTGATTTTGTTTAAGTAGATTCACATAACTGTCTAGTAGTATTGTACATGCTTTTTTTAGAATTTTTCAGTGGCATTAAAATCCCCCCCCTGGATCTCTCTGTTATCCCTATTATATTACATTGGCTGCTTCTTCTACTATTATTGTGTGATTTTTCCCATTCCATATTATATTACATTGCTTGCATGGCTTCTTCTTCACGTATTATTTTGATTGCAGGCCTTTTCATTTCTTTATTATTTTGTGTGCAGTTCTTCTCATTCCATTATTATTGTGAATGTATGTCTTCACATTCCGTTTTTGTACCACATTGAGTGCAGGTCTACTCTTACCCGTGTTATTTTCGGTGTAGATCTTCTCAATTCCTTATTATATTTCATTGATTACATGACTTTTCAGTTCCGTATTATTTTGAGTGCATACCTTATCATACCATTAGATACATCTGAGTGCAGGCATTACCATTTCCTTATTATATTACTTTGAGCTCAGATCTTCTGACATTTATGACATGTAAAATGACCTCTTTCAGGAAGACAGCGAACCTGACAGGTATTTGAAATGGGCGGACGCTTTCTTAATTGTATACAGTATTACAAACAGACATACCTTCGACGTGGCACGCGACTACCTGGAGAGCATTTCCCTCTACCTGAAAGGTCAAGGTAGGGAGTGCCCCGTTGCTTTAGTGGGAAACAAGATAGACTTGGAGAGATACAGGTGAGTGTTTTACCTTTAATGCAGCTAACGAACTTTTATTTGACTCCATGCTGACCTAGGTGTCAAACGTATACAAGTTTATTATAGCAACTTCTGACAGAATAAATAAATCTTGATTGCTCGATCTCGTTCTTTTTCGTTTTCATCTTAACTTTATTGATGTTTAGTTTTCTTAATTTATTGATTTATCTAAATTCGTCTACACTTTTTTTCCATTATTCTTGCGTTAATATATGTATATTTGTTATGTGTATATTATAAATATAATAATAATAATACAGTTTGTATCGTTATAAGTTACATAGGGCCTGCTAGCGATTTCACCATACCGCACTATCCTGGGCAACTCGCTCAATCTCACCCACGGAACTGAGATCGATATTTCTGCCTTTCTCAGCAAAGTTCGTTTCAGGGTCTCCCTAAGTCGTCCACTCTTTCTTGAATTCTTTGCATCCCACTTCAATGTATGCTTTGATATTCTCTGATTATTTCTTCTCAAGGTGTGTCCAACATATCTCCATCTTCTCCTTCTTATAACAGTTGTTACTAGTGGTTGACCAGACATTTCTTCTCAAGGTGTGTCCAACATATCTCCATCTTCTCCTTCTTATAACAGTTGTTACTAGTGGTTGACCAGACATTTCTTCTCAAGGTGTGTCCAACATATCTCCATCTTCTCCTTCTTATAACAGTTGTTACTAGTGGTTGACCAGACATTTCTTCTCAAGGTGTGTCCAACATATCTCCATCTTCTTCTTCTTATAATAGATGTTACTAGTGGTTGACCAGACATTTCTTCTCAAGGTGTGTCCAACATATCTCCATCTTCTCCTTCTTATAACAGTTGTTACTAGTGGTTGACCAGACATTTCTTCTCAAAGTGTGTCCAACATATCTCCATCTTCTTCTTATAACAGTTGTTACTAGTGGTTGACCAGACATTTCTTCTCAAGGTGTGTCCAATCATATCTCCATCTTCCTTTCTATAAAGTTGTTACTAGTGGTTGACGACATTTCTTTCTGTGCAACATGTCTCCATCTTCCCTTCTATAACAGTTTTACTAGTGGTCTGACTGACATTTCTTCTCAAGGTGTGTCCAACATATCTCCATCTTTCCTTCTTATAACAGTTGTTACTAGTGGTTGACCAGACATTTCTCTGATCCGATATATGTATATATTAAAACTGGGACGGATTAGCGTAATGCATAAACGTTCGCCTTTCGACTCGGACACAAGAGGGCTGTGGGTGCAATCACACACAGACGTATCACACGTGAGGAAAACAAATGGCCCTTCTATCTCATGCATACTAGGGTTTAGAAATGGGAGTGAAGTGATTAATGATGACTCTCGGATAGTTTAAACGAAACCTGAAACAGAGCTTATTGAGAACGCCTAAACCCGTAAATGATATGTTCAGTCAGTCGATCGAAGAGAAGAGAATGACATTTATGATTTGTTATAAAAAAATCAACATACAAAGAGCATGCATATTCCCAGTGGCAACGTGTAGGTGTTAAACATGGACATTTAGCAAGGCAGTTAAAAAGGTGTTAATTATTCTGTGCAAGTTCCTCTATATAAACAGCCAGTGCACGTTTAAAACTAACACAGGTATATTAGACAAGTTTCACGTTGAGTCAGGAGGAAGACAAAGATGCGTACTATCACCGTTGTTGTTCATCACATACATCGATCAAATCTGCAAAATAGCTAATACAAGTGAAAGGGAACAGCCTTGGGGAAGTCTTAAACGAATTTATTTTTGCCGACGATCATGCATGATATCAACAGACAACACTACAGCAAGACATTAACAGACTCCAGTTAATATGCAAAGAATACAATGGGAGAATAAATTTTGACAAATTTGAAATATAGTAAAACCTCGATGAACCGTCACTCGTTTAACCTTACAAAGGTTGTGTATACTGCTAAACTGTCATATTTCCATCTTAACTTTGTTACTTGATTGTTTTCAAGAAAATTCGGACTTTATTTTATCCAGAGTAGTATACCAGTTAAAATACTGATAAGAGCTCAACAAACTATATACAACAGTCACTTGTTATATTTTATCAGCTGGTGATGGTCGGATAACCTCATTTAGGCATACATTTCTTCTCTCTTTTCCACCATTTGCTTCTTTATAGAACTATTGTGGAAATGGGAGGGGGTTGTGGATACAGATTGTAATGATCGTGTGTGTGCTTGTTCTAAGGAACTTTGTAAGCTGCATTCAAGATTCCTCATATTCATATTCTCAGAATTTGTATAGACATATTATTCAGTTTTGTACTCAGTATTTATAACGCACATTTAAAAATATTTCTATCATCTAAACAGGCAAGTGAATAAGTCAGAAGGCGCATCTCTCGCAACAGAATATGATTCAGTGTTTTACGAGACGACCGCAGCTGAAGAGTACGATCTTGTGGAGCGTGTTTTCAACAGAGTTATTCAAGAGACACACCACGACAAGTATGGGCATCTTCTACAGCCACTCTATATCCCAGACGACAGATCTACATCCTGGAGTCCAGTACAGCAACATCAAAACCAGCAACAACATCAGCATGCACATCAGTCGCAGCATGTGCAGTTTCAGATGCGGAGACCAAAGTCGCCGAAAGGAGTACCTGATAAAAGGATGACAAAATCAACAGAAAAAGACGTTGAACAAATTTTTTAAGATTTTCAACTGACAATGTTCACTTAACAATGCTCATGATGGACACTTTATATATAAGACTATTTTATAACATGTCTTTTCAATGTGATAATTACAGTCCAGTTGTGTATTATATATAAATAGTTGAATGATTGATTGATTGATTGATTGATATGACCATTATCATTGCGCTCCAGTGAGTAACCATGTGTGCTCCGATCTCTTTCTTAAACAGGAAGATCTCAGTGGTAGTTCACAAACTCCGTAGCACCGGCGATATATAAATAGTAAAAGTATATTACCAGCATAAGTATAAAATAGCAGTAAAAGTATTGAGCCAGTTTTATTTGTTGCTGTCATCCTTGTATTCTATTAGACATAATACAGAAAAGGGAAAATAGCGGCATAAGATAACACATTATAGTTCCTTTTTTAATAGTCTAGTGAAGTCATTCAGAACATATATTGGCAGCAAACAGTTATAAGAATAGACCAATAAAAATAGGAACTTTCCAGATGATCAAAAAGGGAGTTAGATAAGGAGGCGTATTATCGCCAGACCTGTTATCACTCTATTGTGAAAGCATTTTTAGGTCTATAAAAGATATTGCTGGAATAGCTGTAGGAGGACATATCATAAATAACCTGAGATACGCCGATGATACTGTCTTAATAGCTAGAAATGAAATGGAGCTTCTGAAATCAGTTGATAAGGTTGTGACAGAAAGTAACAACAAAGGACTCAGTTTGAATATTAAGAAGACAGAAGTTATGATCATATCAAAAAGCCGACTTTGACAAAATGCACCATCACAGTAAATGGGACTGATCTAAGACAAGTGCATCAATTTAAATACCACGGAGTCCTGGTAACATCAGATGGCAGATGCCGAGAAATAAAGAGCAGAATAGGACAAGCGAAAACATCGTTCCTGAAAATAAGAACCGTTATATGTAATAAATCCTTGTCAATTGCGATCAGAATGCGAGTTACTCAGTGCTACATAGAACCAATACTGACATAGGGATGCGAGTCATTGCGAACACATTGTGACAACCGGTAAAATCGAGGGTAGACGAGACAGAGGAAGACAGAGAGAGAAATTTTGGATAACCTAACTTCATGACACGGTGGAGCCTCAACATTTGAGTTGACAGAAAACACCGAAGACAGAAATATGTGGAGATCCATGATCTCCTACGCCAGCCGGCACGGCACATGACGATGAGTGAAAGGACTAACTCAAAGGAACAGCTGGAACTTATAATTCACCAACTAATTGTTCATGATTACTATTTAGTTCCTCTATCTTATACTTACTGTTTTCAGGTTGATTGAGTGATTGATAGCAACATCATCATTGAACTTCGTGGAATAGTCATGTGCACTTCGATCTATCTCTTACACAGAAAGATCTCCTCGACAGTTTACGAACTCCTTAGCATCGGCGAGAGTTTCGGATAAAAGTTAAGAAAAAAAACTGTTTATAGGAATTCTATTTTCATATTTGTAATGAATTTTGTTCACAGAGCAGTATTACAACTTTCTCTTATCGATGTGCAACTGTTAAGATCAGTTTCCAAAGGACTAGGAACTCGATACCACCTACATAGAGATCTGGGATCCCTGGAAATATATCAGTTGATCCGTGTGATGAACGAACCGAGCACTGTTAGAATGAGAGATGAATATATTACCTTTACGTCACACATACCCGACTACTGTCTTCAGTGTTGATTTTATTGTGATATAACCTGTCTTGACTTGACTACTGTCTTCAGTGTTGATTTTATTGTGATATAACCTGTCTTGGCTTGGCCACTGTCTTCAGGGTTGATTTTATTGTGATATAGCCTGTCTTGACTTGACTACTGTCTTCAGTGTTGATTTTATTTAGATATAGCCTGTCTTGGCCACTGGCTGCAGGGTTGATTTTATTGTGATATGGCCTGTCTTGACTTGGCCACTGTCTTCAGGGTTGATTTTATTGTGATATAGCCTGTCTTGACTTGACTACTGTCTTCAGTGTTGATTTTATTGTGATATAGCCTGTCTTGGCTTGGCCACTGTCTTCTGTGTTGATTTTATTTTGATATAGCCTGTCTTGGCTTGACCACTGTCTTCTGTGTTGATTTTATTGTGATATAGCCTGTCTTGGCTTGGCCACTGTATTCAGGGTTGATTCTATTGAGATATAGCCTGTCTTGGCTTGGCCACTAGCTTCAGGTTGATTTATTGTGATATAGCCTGTCTTGACTTGGCCACTGTCTTCAGGGTTGATTTTATTGAGATATAGCCTGTCTTGGCTGGGCCACTGGCTTCAGGGTTGATTTTATTGTGATATAGCATGTCTTGGCTTGGCCACTGGCTTCAGGGTTGATTCTATTGTACTATAGCTTGGCTTGACTTGGTTACTGGCTTATGGTTGATTCTATTCTGCTTTATAGCTTGTCCTGACATGGTTCATTGACTTAAGGGTTGATTCTACTGTTGTACAGCTTGTCTTGACTTTAACACAGGCTTCAGGATTGATTCTTCTGTGCTACATCCTGTCTTGACAAAGACTGTGACGTTTTGCCATGTCTCATCACCATCAACAAATAACTTATCGTTGTAGAACTTTGCTACCATAATATCCCTTCTCAATTTCTCTCTATCATAGTTGTTAAATATCCTACATCTGTTTCAGTCTAGTTCAAGACGTACACTAAATCCTATCTCCATCTTCACATTTGTTCTCATCTACACATTTCAGGAATGCTTCTCTTCATAACTATCTTTATCAAACTGGTATTTCTTATGTTTCCAAAATACTTAACTTTGTCCAATCTTAATTTTCGTATTAATTAATATCCTTATTCTGAGTTCTTGTGGTATTGATCTAATACAACAAGATACAATGTATCGCCATACTATTTCTATATAATTTTTACTGGCAAAACACGTAATAACAAAGTACTGTAGGTTTGCAAATACAAAAATAATGACAATACACAGCAACGTTTCGACCAAAAGGCCTTTATCAAGCAAATGATACAACAGGAGTGACGAAATTTACAGCACACTACATATAGACTACGACAGATACATTACAACGGTCCTAAAAATGAAAATCTGGCTTTTGGTCGAAGCGTTGCTGTGTATTGTTATTGTTATTGTTTTTGTAATTTGTAAAACTACAATACTTTGTTATTACGTGTTTAATCCCATATTACATAGTTTTACTACAGTCTCCAACTATATCGATAATATAATTTTTACTCCAAAACATTCATGTCTTTCTATTGTTCAATTCGCAGATATATTGCTACTGGGGTTACTCCTGCTTTTAGTAATCTGAAGTTTTGTTGTCCAATTTGTTATTGTATACATTTGGTTATTCTAAATATCAGGAGTGAGCATAAATTCAGTAAACGTTAGAAGCAATTGCGTGCCATTTGATGATGCTCATTTAATCAGTACAAACGTATATCTAATCATGAGCACCGTTGGGTAGTTTGTAATGAGCAGAGCTTTGCAACCCTAACAGTCTTTCGAAATTTTCTCTCTCCTAAGCCGGATGTCAAGCATTTGCTGCGATAATGATCAAATCATCAGTCACAACAGGAATCCATCTTTTATGTCGTCTTCATCTTCTCTTTGCCGAAATGATTTATTTGAAGTATTATTTGATTGTCGACTTCGTTCATTTAAATAACGTCCACATTAATGACCTACAAAAGAAACTTTAAGAACTAGGTTGCCAACATTGCCGTCAAGTTTCTGGAGAAGGAAAACAGACCCTGGCAATGTGTTTGTTTATTTGCTGCCTTGTCTTGACCAGGTCTACAACAGGTGTTAGGCTGTCATGAAGCTAGTATCACACGAACGTAGATCTGTTCTGTCATTCTTGCATCTGTGGTATAGATGGTGTCTCAGTCTGTTCTGTCATGTGTATACCCATTTGAAATTTCTCAGAATGATATGGAAAAGTGGTGTTTAAATGGAAGGTTAAATGTGGAGACCATACGAACAGTAATGTACTATATAATATCTCTAGTACAAAGGTTGCAGGGGTTGGTTGGCTACAAGATAATAGTTTAAGGTGGGAGGCTCACCTAGGACAGGGGGTATATTTTTCTTAATTCACAGAAAAAAACAACTTACAAACATATTGCCATAACATTTGGTCACATGTTGCAAAAGATAATTGCTTTTGACGATAAACAACGTTTAGTTTATGAATTGTAAATACACTAATAAATTACTAGGACAACTTATTTAAGCCCCCCCTTCCCCCTCGCCCAACCTCCTACATCGGGAGAGAATTTCACTAACAGAAGTGCAAAGAATGCCAAACCCGCATATGGATGTATATTTCACTCATATAATAGCCGTCCATCGCAAGCGATGATGACAACAATCTCAGACGTGTACTGTTGCACCTCTCTGGTGTGCGGAGGTGACTGTAGAGTCCAATCCTAGAACAGAATCCCCGACCACAGGTGGGGCATACATGATCAAGGTTAGACATGTGCGTGTTGTGTGCTCTGTCTTTTCGCGCTGCTCGTTTTCTCTGTGACTCAACAATACGATGATTCTCAGCTATTCGGGTTCCTCTTTTGTTGTTACAGGGCCACATTTGGCGATCTTGCGCAAGGGATTCCCAGCACGTATTGTCTATATCGAAGCATTTCAGAGACACTTTAAGAGTGTCTTTAAAGCGTTTTTTCTGTCCACCTGCTAAACGTCTGCCCCTTCAAGCTCGCCATACATCAACTGTTTTGGGATGCGTTTATCAGGCATTCGAGCAACGTGACCGACCCATCTCAGTTGGGCCTTCTGCAACAGGGTGTTGACGCTTGGGATCTTTGCTCTTGTGAGGACTTCGCTGTCTGGAGTTTTGTCCTGCCAGTTTATTTTTAGTATTCTGCGTAGACAGCTTGTGTGGAAATGGTTTAATTTTCTTGCGTGTCTGCTATACACTGTCCATGTCTCGCTTGCGTACAGCAGCGTTGTTAGCACTATAGCCTGGTAAACTTTCAGCTTTGTGACTATGCTTATCCCCTTCCGTTCCCACACAGTGACACGTAACCTTCCGAACGCAGCACTGGCTTTGGATATCCTATTGTGGACCTCAGAATCTATGTTTGCCGATCTGGATAGGAGGCTGCCAAGATAAGCAAGTTGTCCGTTGACTGGAGACGCTGGTGTTTAATGTTGATGATTGGATCGTAATACTGTTCTCTAGGGGCGGGCTGTAAATATAGCGTGGATCTCCACTTTTTTTCTAAACGTTATATAAGATATTGCTGTTCTAAGTTGTAATGTTTGTTAACAATCATATTACATGAGCCATATCTTCAAAACTAATTGGGTTATACATTTTTGGGTGGTTCACGTTATAATTATGGATGATATGTACGTCATATACTGGTTTGCCTTATTTGTACTAATGTTAAGAAATCCCTTTCTCCGATGAAAAGGGGACAGGGGAGTAGGTTGCTTTAATTTGTTTTGCTTCTAATTTATTATTTAAAAAAAAAAAATAATTAGTATTCATAAACTAAACGTTGCTTATCATCAAAAGCAATATCTTATGTAACATGTGACCAAATATTATGACAATATCTTTGTTAATTTTTTTTTTCTGTGAATGTTTAACCAAGGTCAAGGTAAACCACGAGGAAACCGATAACTGTTGATCAACATGGCTTTGAACCCCGGAATTCCCACCACACGGGGTCTCTATCGCGGAGGGTTGTCCATTTTGATGTCAGCGACCTCTACTTTATATGTGTAAAATGTATACCAGCAGATGTTAGTAAATGTAATCAGCAGATGTTAGTAAATGATGATTTTGTCATATAAATGCATAGATAGTATAACTCCACTGACAATAATCTAAGTAAATTCGTGCATGCAATCGTAACGGCAATTACAGAAGATTATTGTTTGAATCAAGGCCGAAACTCTGACAAATGATAACTCACCTGATAACAATTATCAATTAGATTTCGATACCATAATTCACCATTTACGCAAATTGATCATTTAGTCGAATTTTGGTGTCTTTATTTGTTCCAGACTTCATCATTATATACTAATTGTGAAAGTGTTATTGTAAATAAAATATGGAAAGTTACGGTAGGCAATTATCTGGCAAGCAGATGTTTCCAGAAAGCACAACTGCTTAGTTTTCTAACAGTTTTGACTTAAGATATGCATACACGATATAGAAAGATATTGTCAACAAAGATATGGAAAGATTGTGTTCTTCCCACCTCCGTATATTGCATGGGCTCGCAAGGAGAGAAAAGATAGTACCACTGTGACCTACAAGCCACTGAGGCGACTGATGTAGGGGCCTAGGAAAGCTAGCGTCGCAGAAGTCGGATTTGTTGTTCTACTTCTAGGCGCATAACTGCCACAGCATACAGTCGATCTTAGACTCAGATCAATACATATCACAAGAGTGGTTTAACAAGTGTTCGATATGGAGCGCTCGAAGAAGATGTACTTCACAAACTAAGATGATCAATTAATACACACGATATTGATGTTAAGATCGTTAATATTTTTGTTAATTATCACACGATATTGATGTTAAGATTGTTAATATTGTTGTTAATTAACTAACAAGTAAAAATAATATTCAATAATAAAATAACAACTGCAAAACAATCAGTTTTTAATTTGAGGTCTTTTACAATTAATTTAGATAAGTATTGTGGGACATATTAGCGAATGGGACAGATAAGTATTGTGAGACATATTAGCGAATGGGACAGATACATAAGAGTTCACTTAACGTCTTGGACACAAGAGGGCTATGGGGATAATCCCACACTCGACGATCCACACATTAGGAAAGGAATTGGCTCACTTACTTCCTGCATACTAGGCCCTAGAAATGTGAAGTGACTTCATACCATAAGGTATGAAATGGTTATGGGACATTTTATTTTGTTTAGGTAAATCTGTTACTGTAAGAGAGTATCATGTGTCCGTGTTACGCAAGTTTGCAAGTGAAAATTGCAAACGTTTGTTTTGTAATAACTCATCTAGTACCGTTATACGTTACATAGGGCCTGCAAGTAATTTCTCCATACCCTCTATCCTGGGCAACTCGCTCAATCTCCTCCACGGAACTGAGACCGATATCTCTCAGCAAAGTTTGTGTCAGGGTCTCCTTAGGTCGTCCTCTCTTTCTTGAATCCTTTGAATCCCACTTCAATGCCTGCTTTGATATTCTTTGATAATTTCTCCTCAAGATGTGATTGATTGATTGATTGATATGAGATAAAACCTGGTGCAATGAAGTCAATCTTTAGATCCCGAATAACATGATGTATGTTAGAGAATACGATGTTAAGTCTTTATTTGACTGTGACCATCGGCACATGATGGTGGATGGGTTCAACATCACAACGATCGCATTTACTTTCCAACATCTTTCTGTTGTCCAATTGAGGCTTCTACAACTTGAGAACCGTTACGATAGGAAAAATATTCCACTCCTACTATGGAATTAAATCCGGACCACACATTCATAAAGCGAGCGCACCAACCACTACGAAATCACGGCTCTCAATTTGGTTATGGAAACTATTACATTTATTGCGCTTGTAATGTGAGTTATTGTTGATGGTTATGTTGCTTGTAATGTGAGTTATGATGCTTGTAATGTGAATTTTGTGGTATGGAAACTGTATTTTTAGATTTTCAGCGAGACATCATTGATTTTTAATGTGATTTATGAGACAAGCAATGTGGTTTATATGTCATGTATTCTTTCGTATAATTTGTGTCGAAAAGTATCTTAGTTACGTAATTATATGTGTGTTGTGTATATGTAATTTGAAGAGCGAGATGGTTGACGTTAGCTAGGAGAGATATAATATGAGTAAAACGGTGATTGAGGACGAATGCATGGTGTATCGAGAAAAATGATGCGTTTAGAGAAAAGTCTGAAGCAGGTTACGAGAAGAATGGAGAGTGGATGTGTAATTTTTGAGTGGTGTATCCTGAAGAATAAGACGTGTAGAATGAGGCGTTTTCCTGGAAGAATAAGACGTGTTGTAGTTAGTGAAGCGTGTAGCATGGAGACTGAGGAGTATAGCGTGAAAAATGAGACGTGTAGCATGATGATTGACGTATATATTAGGAAGTATAGGCCTACGGTGTGTAGCTGGAAGAATGAAATATGTCGTAAGTAGTTTAGATGTGTAACAAGCAGCTGGTTGTGTGCAGTGGAACGTTTGAAATGTGTAGTAACTCAAATGAGTGTTGTAACGTGAAGCTGACAAGTACACAGTGGAAGATGAGATGTGTTGTTATTTTTCATAAAGATATTTTCATGAAGAATGTGTGGTGTGCATAGGAACATGTGACGTACATGAGTATTAGATAAGTAAAATTTTGCAAGGAAAACACGATTTTAGAAAAGAATATGGTTGGCATTCTATAGGCTCTCAGTGTTTTCAACAATATGTCTCTTCGTATAATTTCGCCGTCTTTCTTTACAACATACCCTCTGACTTGAGCAGTGAAATCAAATGAGCCTCGCATAGTCTGATAAGGCGAGATGTATGCTTCTACTTCAGCGGAGTATGTACCCCTCCTATTTAACCTCTTTTCCCGTTTAATTGAAAAGTCAACTATATTAAATTACGTAACCATAGTTATTGAACTAGGAAAATATTTGAAAAACATTCGATAGTAATTATTGCTGTGAATATTTAACAAAATAATTAATTCGATTTTATTTTTCACCTGGTTAACAAAGGTGTGCACCGCACACCTAGCACGCACGAAGAATACACCACTGCTCCACACGTGTCGAATCACTGGCCAATCTGTGTACATGATTATTTTGTCCTCAGAGGAGTTCTCAGAAGTTGTAGTGAAGGAAGACAATGGGGGTTTTCCGTGACTTCAAGCAGTCTCACTATTGAAATCCTAGCAGTAACTAAAGTGCTACTGTTAGTGATGCTCATTGTTGCAAGCGATGTTTTGTTTTGTTGATGGTGTTGCATGTTATTGCTTTTAGTGTCTGTTATTGGGGATGCTGTTTATTGTTATTTTGTAAATGACGATTGGCGTAACCTCAGTTGTATGTTGTTATTTATTTCGTCAGATTTTGCTGATGTTGATTGCTGATGTTGATATTCTGTTTGAGTGAGATGTTGTTTGTGACTTATTATTTTGTTTTTGTAGTCGCTAATATTGTTGTGTTTTGATTTAATGTAATTTATAGCGGCTGATACTTTTGGTTAGTGATGGTTTTGTTTGTTCAGTTGTTGTATTTTGTTGACAACACAGCTGTGTATGTGTTTCTATTTATGTATTTTGTTGACAACACAGCTGTATATGTGTTTCTATTTATGTATTGACTATTGCTAAGTTTGGGTAGCTGATATAGAGAATGTGACTTGCCCATTTTGCACAAACCCTGTCTCTTCCCTACTGTTTCATCCAAAGGAAAGTTTATACGTTTGGAATCAAGCAGGGTTTCCAGGAGATGCCCAAAAAATGGATTGGAATACACAATTAACCATCAACTGCCTAAGGGTCCCTCCTCCGGATTTATGGTCACGATTTACTCCACTACTCTGCATTACGTTCTGACCCACATGGCAGTGGGGATTTTCTATTAGGTTTACTCCCTAACCTTTAGCTCTCCCGAGCCCTCTGTAGTAAATGAAATGAGGTTAGAGATCTAGCCGATATGTGGCAATCATATATCCAAAGTCAAACATCTCTAGTGCAAGGGAATCAAGCGATGAAATTATAGTTAATCACATTAAAGTAATTGAGTATCTTCCCTTGAATTATTTATAGTTTGTTGAAGTGGTTATAGCTTGCTTCGCAATAACAAGATACTGAAGTTGCTTTCGGACTGAACAATACAGAACGTGCAGAATAGCTATCTATTATATAAGGTTAGAAGTTTAGGCTGTGACTGCTAGCCTGCAACAGCTATATGATATTTTTTGCTAGTACAACTAGTTTTCTAGATTTCTCTTTCATAATTTGGAAGATAATAATAGTAGATGTTCATCGCTAACGACGATGCCAACATCTTCAGAGGTGTGCTGTTGCATCTTGCTGGTGTAGGTGATGGTGACGGTTGAGTCTAATCATTCCTTACAATAAGTGGGATATAGATCGTTAGACATGTAGACGTTGTGTGTTCTGTCTTGTCACGCAACTTACTCAAGTGGGATATACATCGTTAGACATGTAGACGTTGTGTGTTCTGTTTTGTCACGCAACTTACCACAAGTGGGATATAGATCGTTAGACATGTAGACGTTGTGTGTTCTGTCTTGTCACGCAACTTACCACAAGTGGGATATACATCGTTAGACATGTAGACGTTGTGTGTTCTGTCTTGTCACGCAACTTACCACAAGTGGGATATACATCGTTAGACATGTAGACGTTGTGTGTTCTGTCTTGTCACGCAACTTACCACAAGTGGGATATACATCGTTAGACATGTAGACGTTGTGTGTTCTGTCTTGTCACGCAACTTACCACAAGTGGGATATACATCGTTAGACATGTAGACGTTGTGTGTTCTGTTTTGTCACGCAACTTACCACAAGTGGGATATACATCGTTAGACATGTAGACGTTGTGTGTTCTGTCTTGTCACGCAACTTACAGGGGAACATCGTTAGACATGTAGACGTTGTGTGTTCTGTCTTGTCACGCAACTCGTTTTCTACCCCTCAACACTCGAGTTTTTCTTGTGTTGTTACAGCACCACATTTGTTATCTTTCACCAGCAATCTAAATCACATATTTTCGAGACGCTAAGAGTGTCTTTGATACGCTTTTTGTGTCCACTAATTGATCTTTTTTGCCTGCATCTAGCTCGTATACATAAGCAATTTTTAAATACGTTTATCAAGAACCCAGTCAACGTATAAGTGGTACCTATAAAAATGACGTCTCGTTTACTATTGTTGATGGAGACGTTCTGTAAAGGAAATGAAACGATTTTGACTTTATCCAAAGTAAAAGAGATAAGAGATAAAAATTAGAACAGCCATTTATGAACATTTTGTTAGAGACACGAGACATTTGAACAAGTGTGATATGAAAATTAGAACAGCCATTTATGAACATTTTGTTAGAGACACGAGACATTTGAACAAGTGTGATTAGTCGCTTTATCCAAAGTAAAAGAGATAGGAGATGAAAATTAGAACAGCCATTTATGAACACTTTGTTAGAGACACGAGACATTTGAACAAGTGTGATTAGTCGCTTTAAGATGATAACCATATTGGGAAGAAGATCGAAACACCAATGGGCCTGTCTGAAGTTATGTGATGATGATCCTCACTAATCACTATTCTTTAGTTGTTGTAGTCAGTTGATTGTTTCACTTCAAACTCTTTTCAGTTGTTACATACCCCCAACAGAATATCAGGAAGGAAAGCGAGAGAAAGAGGAAAAGGTGGATAGATAACGTAGTTGAATTCTGCCATGGGGACTAAAAAAACCATCACACAAGTCACCAGAGAAGCGCAAGACAAATATATAAAACCCCGACACTGGGTTAACAACCCGGTAACAGTGTGTTGACATAAGAAGACATACTCTCTTTCTTCTAACTTTCAATATTAATAATTATCTCAATCGACACACACCTCTGATAATGGTACAAGTTTATTCGTGGCCACATCTAATAAATGACAAAACATAAGTGGAACAGACAATGATCAGAAGCCATCTCTATCTCATACATTCATATCAATATTAAACGATTGAACAATCGATCTTACATTCACTTACTCATATACTGTAACTTAAAACTCGAGTTGCTGAAACTCCGAAGACCAACCGAGAAAATAATACTCAGAGGCGTTTTAAGACACATTTTCAGAGAAAACTTCATACACGAGTTGCTGAAACTCCGAGGACCAACGAGAGAAAATAATCTGAGTGGGGTTTCTAAGAGGGCAACTTTCATACACACAGTCTCACAATAATTTCAGAGTGAATATTTTATACTTGAAGTTATAAAACTAGACTTCTTTATTTAACGCTAACGTAAACAAATTATGAATTGAACTAATTTCAAAAGTGTTCTAAAATTTGTCATCACTGAGAGCAGCACGACGTTGAATCTTGTACTTCTTGGTGTCTTTAGCAGCGCATGACACAATCTTGACTTTCTTTTTGGGAGTCACACTGTCGTTTTCAACTTCAATCTCAGCCAATTTGTCTAAGAAATCCTGTAGTAGCAGTAGAAAGTGATTTTTTTACAGTTAGATGTAGGCAACTGAAGTCAAGTGATGGCAACAGTAAAGCTATTGTCCAGTAGTAAAATATTAACATTTGTTAAACTACAACATTAGTGTAGTTATGACATCAGTTACGCTACGACAACGATAATAATATGACGTCTGTAACACTATGACAACGGTTATAATATGACGTCAGTAACCCTATAACAATAATAACAATATGCCGTCTGTAACATCATAACAACAATAACAAAATGACGTTAGTAACATTATAACAACAATAACACAATGACGTTAGTAACATTATAACAACAATAACACAATGACGTTAGTAACATTATGTAATTATACAATAATGAGTACTAGATAAAGAGTCAAAACAACATACACAAACTGAAGACATTTCAATGTAAATGTTTAAGAAGTATTCCTGCACATTTTCTGGTCAAACACGATAACAAATAACGAGTTTTTAAAACAAACAAACTGTGCATCACTGGAGATCACAATTAAAAGGCGAAGGTGGAGATGGATTGGTCCCATACGTCTTATGCACGTAGAGGCATTGACTATGACATCTCTCCGATGGACAGCGGACAGGAAGAAAAGGTCTTGACATCCAAAGAAGACATAAAGAAGAACGATTGAAAGAGTTTTAAAATCTGTTACCTGACGTGGGAAACAAATAATAGAAAGGTGGCTCAACAGTAACAATGGACATTTCTCATGGAAGCCTTATTTGTTAAATGGAACATGAAGAAGACCGTGGTCATTATCAAATAGCTTGTCCTGAGCAGAAGTTTTCCTTCATGTGACAACAAGTATAAGATAGATGTTTATCACGGGGTAAAATATGTCAATGAATGATTGATTGATGGTTCATCATCCCAGTACTTTTGTAAATAACCATGTGTGCTCCAATCTCTATCTTACACAGAAAGGTCTCAGGGGCAGAGCACGAACCTCGGCAGGAGTACCGATGAAGTTATAAAAGGGGTAATTATTGAAGAATTGTGTAAAAATAAAATTTTGAAGAATGAGTTTTAATCTTTCTTTTTCAACTGCTAATGGTTTGATCAGGCAGTGACTTGAAACCCTTTACATTTTTTTTTTCCCAAGGCCTAAATGGTTCTTTCATGTCAATGAACACGGAACCTGTATATATTTCCTCCAAGGGATTGAAACTTTTTTGAGATGAAAGAGCTCAGAAATCCTGAAATATCAGTACACCAACACGATTGCCATATTAAAAACCACCTCTAACAAGATAATACATCTATTAAAAAGTGTCATATGAATTGACAAATGACCACCTCTAACCAGTAATAGCATCTATTGAAATTTGTCAAGAAATATCACCATATAATGTCATATAATGTCATATAATGTCATATAGAATTAACAAAGACATAGACAGTGAAAAAGTATCTTCCGAAATAAAATAAAAAACAATTGACCAAACAGAGGATTAAAACCACAAACCGTTATTTCTTATGGTACCCAGTGCCTAGCTATACAGACGAGCTAGGAGCTAACGGATTGTGCTCGGAAAAACGCTCTTCTGTTGGGCTAGGCAATGGGTGCCGTAGAAAATACAGGTTTGTCATTCGAATCCTGAGTTTGTTAAATTGTTTTTTCCAGAGGCATTCAAATACCTTGGAAGTATCTTCACATCTGATAGTAGACTGGACAGAGAGATCGAAACTAGAATCCAGCAAGCCAACAACATTACATACCAGCTTACCCCAATTTTGAAACACCCAGCTATTCAAGTAGTGACTAAAAGACAGATTATAAATTCAATCTTTATACCAACACTGTGCTACCAGAGCCAAACATGGGCACTGACAAAAGAACAAGAAAGGAAAATTACCACATGCGAAATGAGATGCCTGAGGAAAGCAGTAAATAAAACAAGAAGAGACCATATACGAAATGAGGAAATTAGAAGAACAGTCGGAACAACACCTGCTATTAGATTTATTGAAAAACAGAGACTCAAATGGTTTGGCCACTTGGTCAGAATGAACCCGAATACACCAGTTGCAAGAGCGTACAACCTAAAAATGGAATCATCAAGAGGAAAGGGCAGACCAAGAAAAGATGGGTTGATGGAGTTACAGACATTTGAAAACTCCACAATACCAACCATATCGCACCGAGCGTGCATTATCTCGGAAACCGATCATCAGTTAAACCTGCTACGCCTAGAGGCAAAAAAGCAGAGAAGGACAAAAGAAAGAAAGATTTAATACCTGCTTACTGTCTATATATTTACCATATTCATTGACACAGGTGCTTGATACTGGTTCTTAAAACTCCTTATTCAATTGTTATATAATTGACAGTAGCTTACCAGTGATTCCTTGCCCACAACCTGTCCGAACCCAACATGCAAGTCGTCAAGGAACTGCCAAGATCTGAAGGAGACGAAGAACTGAGAACCGTTGGTGTTGGGACCTCTGTTGGCCATAGCTACTGTTCCCTTCTCACTAATACCAATCTGGAAGCTTTCATCGTTGAACGTATCTCCGTACATACTGATTCCTGTTATGGAAAGAAAAACAAAGAGACATTATATATTTTACTTTTTTACAGCTACTAGTTCTAACAATCAGGTAATCAAGGTTCTTCGGACATACGAGACATTCTCGTATAATGCGAAGAGAAGGTTTAGAACATTTGGTGACAACAGGCACAAATCAGGGAAGGAGATATCGTGGAAGACAGAGGGAGAAGATGTTGGATGGCCTGACATCATGGTTCGACACAATATCGACGTCAGAATTAATTACATGCAACTAGGCAGAGGGAGTTGTGGAGAGACATGATCGCCTACTCCGGCAGGCATGGCACTCAATTGAGTACTAACAAAACACAATCTATGTCACGTAAATTGAAGGCAAAGCAAGAATCTCCTACACCGTGAATATAAACTGTAATATATATCTCAATGTGGCAAAAACAAAAATAATGAAAAAGATAAAACGAACATGTCAAATATATTTTTATCAATGGAGAGAAAGTAGAAAATGTGAACAGTTTTAAATTTATCTTGGTTCATGCTAACAACAGATGGAAATGGGATGAAGGAAATTAAAAGAAGAATAAACATGGCTTTACAAAAATTAAACAACTCAAAACAGTATGGAACGGAACTGATAAGAAAACAAAAGATCAGAATACTAAGAGCATGCATATTCCCAGTGGCAACGTATGGGTGTGAAGCATGGATATTTAATAAAGCAGTGGAAAAACATATAAGTGCTTTCGAATATAAGTGTTATAGAAGAGTCCTTCGTATATCTTGGACAGAGAAGAGAACAAATAGATCTATCCAGAAAGCACTCAAAATCAAAGAAAACTAGCTGATGCTAGAAAGAGAAGAGAAAATTGAGATATTTTGGACATATAAAAAGACATGAAGGGCTGAGAAGACCATCATGGAAGGAGGCATACCGGCAAAGAGAAGAAGAGGAAGACCACGGAGAAGATGGATTCAGGATATAACTGATGGTTTGAACATGACAGCTGCAGAGGCAGGACATCTGGCTATGAGAGAGAGAAATTCGAAGGACTGTTGGGGTGGCAAAGTTCTGCTCAGGACAAGCTTATTTGATGATGAAAGATGATGAATAGATATCAAAAATTGATTGATTGATTGATATGACCACCATTATTGCATTTTGGTATATCAGCGCCAGTGCACGTACCCCGTAGCACTGGCGAGTGTTCTTAATGTATTTCTTAAGTTATTGTATAGTTTGTCTCTAGGGATGACATTGCCCTAGGACACATGTTATTCCTCCACGTCCTGATGTTTCACTGAAATGTGTGACTATAAGGGCACTACGCAAAAGATTATTTACCGCTTCGGCCAGCAGTTACGTGATATAGGCAAATTCTCAGTATCTTGCGATGTATATTGGTTTTGTACTTTATAAGACTACTTTATTTCTTCCTCACAGGTTCGCTTTAGTACATAGTTTTACTGCAGTCGTCTTTTGATTATAACAATATGTTCAACTAAAGTAGTCGAAATCGTACAAAAAGTCTTAGTTTTACAAAATACAGAAAACAGTACATACGCAACTTTGACAACAGGTTGTTCAAGCAACGATACATACAAGTGACAATTCAGAACATTTTACTAAATGGATCGTTAGTTACAGAAACATTCCAAAAGTATCCAATCTTATTATATACATTATATACTTTGAATGTTTCTGTAACTCATTTAAGTGTTCTTTCAATCGTCACTCCTGTTGTTCGTTTGCTTGATAAACCTTTAGTCGAAACGTTGCTATTTCGTCACTGTTTCTGTATTTTGTAAAACATAGTACTTGTTTGTACATGTTTCAAAGTTTACGCAGTCTTCCCCCTTTTTCGATAAACATAAAATAACATTGAGAACTATACAAGAATATATATACTGACGGAACTTTCACTTACCTCCAGTACTTGTCCCTGTTGTTGTGTCTCCACATTGGAAGTTCAAATCCCTGGATATTCTTGACAGTTAGTGCCTGCGTACTTTAGTTCTCCCTGAAACAGGACATCATCAACATCCACATATTTATCATCACACATTTCAATGTTTACAATACATCTTTCTTCACAATCCCTACCACACTTGTCGAAACTAGAGTGGTGGTTCAATTGTTTCAACATTACAGTGAACAACATCCCAATCCCTACCACACTTGTTGAAACTAGAGTGGTGGTTCAGTTGTTTCAGCATTACAGTGAACAACATCCCAATCCCTACCACACTTGTCGAAACTAGAGTGGTGGTTCAGTTGTTTCAGCATTACAGTGAACAACATCCCAATCCCTACCACACTTGTTGAAACTAGAGTGGTGGTTCAGTTGTTTCAACATTACAGTGAACAACATTACAATCCCTACCACACTTGTCGAAACTAGAGTGTTGGTTCAGTTGTTTCAACATTACAGTGAACAACATCACACTCCCTACCACACTTGTTGAAGCTAGAGTGGTGGTTCAATCGTTTCAACATTACAGTGAACAACATCACACTCCCTACCACACTTGTTGAAGCTAGAGTGGTGGTTCAATCGTTTCAACATTACAGTGAACAACATCACAATCAGCGATGGACGTTATTGACTGCTATGACGATGATCACTGTTGACATATTATTATCTACAGCGTCTTTCTTTCCTGTAAGCCATAGTCTGTCAACAGCGCTCATCGCTTGATCATGAACTGTCAACAACAGTGAGCGTCATTTGTCAACAACTATGAACTTCACGAAAATGAATCAGAAACGAACAGCCTCATTGTTAGCAACCACCAACAAAATCTTCAGCATCTATCAACAACGACTTGTCAGAGAAAATAAAGGTTATAGTAGATCAGTAGTTCAAATGTGTATTGCAGGAAATGAGTACACACTCGTAACCGCTGTAAAGAACAATACCAACATATTCATTTTATAAGACAACCTTTTTTGCGAGACAATTAATCAAACCATCATAACAACATCGCTGATGAAATTATATTAATTTCGACAGAGAATTGGTTTCATTTCTGCTTCCTCCTGCCTGCTTTATATAAATACATTTCTTAGTCTGCCTTCATGGGTCCTCATACGCATCTTCAGAGCATGTTTCCAGCTAGATCTGTCCCTGGTGTGCTCCTTCTAGTCTTGTGTAAAAGCGCCCTCAAGTCACGCTGGCATGAGTCGTTGTAATAAAGGAAGGGTTGCTCTACCGTTCTTATGTCAGTAGTCAACTTCCAGAATTCACATCACTACAAACGTTAAATATTATCAACACAGCAACAATAAGTACACACAAAAATGAATATGTGCTACATAGCATATCAAGCCTTTGCTATCATGCACACAGTGTAGAAATCTACCGCCATCTCCACTGAAACAAAGCTCAGGATGTGCATCTCAAATGTGAAATCTGTGTTGCTGTATGACTTAGAAACGTGGCGAGTCATCAATTTAAACAAAAAAAGATTCAGGTCTTTGTCTGACGGGTGTCATTGGTTGTCTTGGTAGGATTCTCAGACGGAGATGGTATGACAGAGTTGCAAACACAGACCTATGGATAAGAACAGGACAGAAACATATGATAACCCATGTTAAGAGGAGAAAATGGAGATAGGTTTGGCAAACACTACAGAAGACACAGTCGAGTGTCACTAGCACTTGAGTGGAACCCGCAAGGAAAACGAAAAAGAGGGCTTCCTAAATAGACCTGGAGGCGAAGTCTTCTTGAGGAACTGAAGAGTGTGCGACTATCCAGGGAGCAATAAAGAAAATTGCTAGAGACCGGGAAAACTGACTAACAGCTGTTAGGCCCTACGCTTCACGAGGAGCGGAGATGAATACGTGAGTGACAGTACATATGTTACATTTACGCAAACAGGGAAAATATTGAAACAATCATATTAGCTATTTACTTACACTGGGACGTTTGACACCGTTACAAATGCTGTAAAAATTTAGAACCGTCATTGGGACAGTTTCACCAAACAGAGCAATACGAAGAGTGCCTTGAAGATCACCGCTAGCGTCATAGTTCTTCACAAGTATGTCCAACAAAACCTCTGCAGAATAAAAAAAAAATATGTTTTCACATTTCTTCTATTGATCACAATCACCAGGTTCATGTTTGGGTTATATGTATCTGTTGCAAAAATACGTCCAGCGCAGTTTCTTTTCTAAAGTTTCTTCATTATTACAGTGTCTTTTCTTTATCTTACTTTGTTTTGTCTCACAGCATCAGGATAAGACAAACATAATATAACGAGCTTCTTTGTGAGTTTCGTAAATGGTGTCTTTCACTGGCTGTGTTATTTCTGTGCTTCACCTTGTGCGTAGGCGATATTTTATCTTGTATCTACTGTATCTGAATAACATTTCCATTTGAGGCACACTATTTGTTAGTGACCTGCTTATGTGGCTGGACCATTTAATTTGTTGTTTCTTGATGACGTTGAATACTGATTATGTACCAAATTTTTTTTCACTAGTGTCTTCATTTCTTAATTAGTCTTTTCTTGATACCCCCAGCATTCCGTGTTGATACCTGATCTCTGTAGTAATTAGTTTTATTCTATCGTTTGATGTTAGCGTTAAGTTTCAACACTGATAACAAAATGTTGGGGGAAAGTATAATATCATTAAACGGTTCAATTATTACTATTTCAGTTGTCGATATAAACGATAACACGCGTTAACAATATGTTATTGTTTCTTAATGTTAATCTTTTCTTTTGTTAGTTTAACTTTTGACTGTAGTCCCGTGAAGACAACTGCAGCAACAAGTAACAGTTATTAAGTAACAAGTATTAAGTAACAAGTATTAAGTAACACGTATTAAGTAACAAGTATTTATTGACAAGTATTAAGTAACACGTATTAAGTAACACGTATTAAGTAACAAGTATTAAGTAACAAGTATTAAGTAACACGTATTAAGTAACACATATTAAGTAACAAGTATTTATTAACAAGTATTAAGTAACACATATTAAGTAACAAGTATTAAGTAACACGTATTAAGTAACACGTATTAAGTAACAAGTATTAAGTAACAAGTATTAAGTAACAAGTATTAAGTAACAAGTATTAAGTAACAAGTATTAAGTAACAAGTATTAAGTAACAAGTATTAAGTAACAAGTATTAAGTAACAAGTATTAAGTAACAAGTATTAAGTAACAAGTATTAAGTAACAAGTATTAAGTAACAAGTATTAAGTAACAAGTATTAAGTAACAAGTATTAAGTAACAAGTATTAAGTAACAAGTATTAAGTAACAAGTATTAAGTAACAAGTATTAAGTAACACGTATTAAGTAACACGTATTAAGTAACAAGTATTAAGTAACGTATTAAGTAACAAGTATTAAGTAACAAGATTAAGTAACAGTATTAAGTAACAAGTATTAAGTAACAAGTATTAAGTAACAGTATTAAGTAACAAGTATTAAGTAACAAGTATTAATAACAAGTATAAGTAACAGTATTTATTAACAAGTATTAAGTAACATGTATTAAGTAACAAATTAACGATCTGTCAGAGAATACCAAATACTGAGATCACCCGCACGCACAGGTAACAACAACATCAACGAGGAAATAAAACGTAGTATAAGATGGAAGTAGTTGGAACATACATTAAGTGAGTAGAAGACCAGACATCCACATGTGGATTTTAAATGGAATCCAGGAGGCAAGAGAAGCAAGGGGGTGACCTAGAGAGATTTGGAGACGAACTGTAGAAGACAGAGAAAGGGAAGAGTGGGAAGACCTGGAATGAGTAAGCTGGTTTACTAAAGACATATCTGGATGAAGGAAATTTATTGATCGCTTATTCTTCAAAGGAAATAAAGAGAAGAAGAAGAAGAAGTATTACATAATAACGTCTCGGAAAGCTTCACTAAAAATAAAAAAAGCGTCGCAGAAATGAGATTTGCTGATCTACTTATAGGCGCGTACCTGGCACAACGTACAATTGCTCTTAGGCTCGGATCATATACAGATCACAAAGAACCGTTTAACACATGTCTGTTATAGGGCGTTCGAAGAAGAAAACATAATAACAAGATATGGACAATATATTAGGCATTGTTATTTCAACCGGTCTGCAGTTGCGAGAATCAAGGAACTAACGAACATCGGATTTGCTCAATCTATTTTCAAAATAGTTAGGGCTGTGGATATGAATGTTTGAAAATATAGGAACTTCTTTTCTTCTTTGCGTTCGTTCTTTACGACCAATTTTAATCACTCTTTGGATATGTTTGATCTTTGCCAAGAACGTGTATACGTTGCACATTGGTTTTGTAGGCCCTAAACGCATAGACTTCTACACGTTTAGGACATGTGCATCCGATTTCAGCCAAACCTCCTTAGACGCCTCTTACGACATGCGTGGCAGGTAACAGTGGTTCCATTCTTTACACCCCAAATTTGGGTACCGGTAACCACTCGGGCGAAAAGATAGGAACAAAAATGTATGCCTGCTTTGAAGAATTCGGAAATCATCATCATCATGTAGCTTGTCCATTCCGGAACTTGGCTCCCATAACAACAGTCTTGAACAACTCTCTGTTCTATGCAAGTTGTCCGGCGTCAGCAGCAGTCATTCTCAGGTCGTCAATGACATCTTGCACCCATCGTCTTCTAGGTCTTCCTCTCATTCTTCTTCCAGACACCATTCCCTCCAAAATTATTTTCTCTAGGCACTGACTTCTGGTGTGTTCGAAATATTAAATTTTCCTTGTAAATGCTTTATTGAAGAATATCAGCATTAGGAGAGGAGCACCATCATGTGACTGTGGTGATGATTGCACACAATCACAAGTAATCTTTCTCAGATACCTTCTTTCAAACAATCATGTTTTCTTTGTCACTCAATCACTGTTCACTTTTCTCTCTCTCACATTTAAGATACGCTACTTGGCCAAACAATAGTGATTTAAAACATGGTTCTAACCTGCTGTCACTGTTTCGTTGACTCTGGTTGCTTGCCATTGAACATCATCTCCTTTCTTGCCAGCTGCGTCAGACAGGGAACATAACATGGCAGCCAACAAGGCTGAGAACACGTACACTAACATCATGATTTGATCTGAGGACAGAAGGCATTGTCATTATTTATATACTTGATATTTACAGCAAAACTCTCTTCGAGTATTAATCATTAGATGGTGTCAGAAGGTCATTATTTTTGTCAATGTCATTTTAATTGAACACATTATATGGAACGAATTAAAAAAAAACAATTTACAAACACATGAAGAAACAACTACCAGACATTGGCAGAAAGACAAAAGCCAGAGCACCTTTGAAACAATGAAGACAACGAAAATTGACTACATAAATAATGCTGGACAATTCATGTTCATAATTTCATTAGTCGATTATTACAGATTACACGACGATCTTATATTTATCGGAACGTAACTATACACAATTATATTTGCTTATTTTATTTGTTGATATTTAACATTAGTTTAAGATCTGAAGGCTTCTGGCATACATACCAGCCACATGCGAAACAGTTGTCAAAGACACATAGAAAAGTAATTTACAGAGTGGTCTGTTGCATTGTCTGATCAACTAAGCAGTCAAAAAAGGCTTTATTTCCTATATATATAAATATATATATGAAGTCCACTAGCTATAAATATATATGTTTAAAATTGTTTACCCATCACACGAGTACGCTTCCCAACTGTTAATATCACTTAAAATAAATACATCACACAATACACAAGATAAACATTGGAAGCAAAAATAATAATCTATGTCTGTTAATTATTGCAACATTACCAACGAACTAGATACAAAATGTATTACGTACAGTTTATTAATATTTTAAATAATATAAAAGAAACCTGAAGGGAAATAGCTGAAAGTATCAGTCTTGGAAGCCTTGTCTATATCAACGCATACAACTTACTTGTTCTAGGGTGCTCGCTGTTTGTGATAGGAATGAGAGGAAAAATTGGAATTAAAATCAACATTTAAAACGTCAGGACACGTGCCACGGGGCACAATTTACACTCGACCAATCAGAAACTGCGAATCTACATAGTATTTTTGCCAACTGGTCAGATCAATTTTGAACACGTTTTAAGTAGCCACATCAGAAAGGAAGGTTATCTTTAAGAAAGGTAAAGAAAAACTTCCACGAGCTCAAGAGATTAATATGTCTAAACCACATGTCACATAATGTCAATAGTATTAAATCTTTTCTAGAAGTATTAGAAAATATAGAAAGGTAGAGAGCACGCTGTTACACGTTATCAAAATGTACACGTATGTGAGTCCACGCGTCCAGGATTGAACTAGTTCGCATACATCTTGTCATATATGTACAGCAACACGCGTTGTAGTTTTTTTTTTCACTGATTAGAAAATAGCCACAAATTCTATCTTTTACATAACTACTATTCTTTATTAACATTGTATGGTATATGAGACTTTCTTTACATAACTACTATTCTTATTAACATTGTAGTGTATATGAGATTCTTCTTTTACATAACTACTATTCTTTATTAAAATTGTATGGTATATGAGATTTCTTTCTTTTACATAACTCTATTCTTTATTAACATTGTATGGTATATCAAATTTATATCTTTTAGTTAAAAGTTAATTGCATATCATTTACAAGATTTTGCGAATCAACACCAGCTTTGTAACACTGTTTGTTATTTTTCTGGCATTATTACGTTCAGTAGTTTGCCATTGCTTTCGCATGTGGTGCCACATGTGGCGAAAAATGTGAGCACGAAAAAGACGATGGTGACAGGGCATCAGGGCAGGGCTAGCACGCACGTTGGCAAAAGTCATAGTGGGCCTCATCGAGGGCAGGCACGGCAAGAGGGTGCGCGTTCCACCCAGTAGAACAACTGGTAAACCCAGCAGAGACAAAACTAGTGCAAGCGTGGCAGCGGTGTGGCAGCAACATCGCAGCACAGCATCGTAGCAGAGGTAGGCAGGGTGTGCGTCCCACCCAAATGTACAGAGCGACTGGAAAGCCCAGCAGAGGCATAACAGTGCGCGTTTCCGATCGCAGGGAACTACTGCTGCCTTGTAGATTGATTGGGGACAATCAAAGGCTAACGGAGCAAACCGTAAACAAACCTGAACGGGCGACAAACCAAGGTGTTCACTAAAACGACCGGTTTTGTTGGGTAGATGGTGCTCATAAGCCCGGGAGGGCAGGCCGTCTAACGGTTGCTATCCTGAAAGAAAATGGCAACCCACTGCCTTGTGGGTCTGGCTGGGGACAGTCAAAGGCTAGCGGAAGAAGCGAATCCGCACAAAATAGCTGGCTGAAATCGAACACCCCACCGAAGGATAAGCAACTGAGCTCAAATAGGTGCTGAAGGTGGTGCACGTACATTACGTTCTGATGTTCGGCTGTTTATATATCACGAAGAGAATGATAAAAACAAGCCTAGAACAATCGAAGAAGAAGAAGAACAGGTGGTGCCATCGTCCTTTTGTTAAAATCCACGTAAGACAATTTGCAACCAAATTGTCCACAGGGTGATTCGAAATCAGAACGTCGATGTTGATAGACCGAGTCACTAAACCCTAGGCCACAGACACCATCTTCTATCTTTTACATAACTGTTATTCCTTATTAACATTGAATGGTATATGCTATTTCTATCTGTTACATAACTGCCATTCTCTATTAACAATGTATGGTATATGAAATGAATAGGCACTACAATCTAATGAAGGAAACCTTTTTACACCCCGTAGTATATAGGGTAATACAATGTTAGACTTGGATTTATCATTAGACCGTCGGTACACGATGGGTGATGTGGTCAAGATCACGTCAGTCGACTTCACTTCCCAGTCAGTGTTTATCTGGCACCTAATTGAGGTCTGGTCGAAGTGAGAGCCGTTGCGGTCGAAAACATTTCAAGATCACTTTGGAAATTGTTCACTAACAACTACATACACTACTGTGGGCACTACAAATATATTCCATTTATATGACTGGTCGTACATTATTACAAATACTATACACAACTCTATTCTTTCATAATCAATAAAAAAGACATTTACAAATCATTCCTATTGTTACCGGTTAACCGGTTTCTAATTATAGTATCCCATGTTAGTCCAAACTCATTTTCACCGTCTTTTTTCCAGATTTATTTAACTGGACTCGTCTCCTCGTTCTATCTGATTTCCTCGGGCAAAGTTCATCTTCTTCTTCTTCTTCTTGTGTCGTCACATTGCTATAGTCTGTCCATTAATTCGTGAGCACGTTTGAAATTGATTTTCTCGAAAACTACCTGTTGGATCTCAGTGATTTTTGCAAGCAGCCTTAGAATATCCATGACGCTAGAGAAATTTTTTTCCAAGAAAATTTGATGTAGTTTGAAATATTTCTTCTTCAGGTTATATTAAAATCAACCTCACCGGATTGTACACAATAGTAACAGATCTACGGTACACAGACGCGTTGTTCTAAAAATACATTATGGTAACATTGAAATATCGTGAGTAAACAACAATTTCACGGGAATTCCGTGCACCTAACCCAGTCGACTTTGAAAGCGGAAAGCATATGACGTTATAATTGGGATACCGTTGTATAGTTATAGGTGTATCTCGCTATTTGTATGAAGCTATTGTATCATATTTGTTGGCTTATCAAAACTGACACTGATATCACATTCATAATGAGTCTGAAGTGCACATTTATAACAATGCAGAAGGTTACAGTTTTACTATACCAACACTTCCGTAGGGAATCTAAGAGAGGTCATCTATATTGCAATATTCATAACCCTGAGAAACGAACGCAACTGGCGCTTGGTCTGAATAGAGAATCCTTTTCCCGATGGATTAAACAAGACACAAAGTGCACTGATGTCAAGCAAGGAAGGAAAAGAACAATTGACGACTTTGACATAGATGTCATAAGACGGAGCTCTTGAAAATGTTTGCGACAAATCAACTTGTTACTCTCAGGAAACTGACATTAAAACTGCAATCAGATTGCAGCATAGACATTTCTAAAAGTACTCTATGGAAAATTGTAAGAGCGCCGGCTTCACCTTCAGAAAAACTATAGGCGGCAGGAATATTATTTGTGAAAAGCCACATTTAATTGCTGCCCGAAGTAAATACCTGAGGCAGATCAGTGAGCGGCGGAGGCAAGGCTATGATATTGTATATTTGGACGAATCCTGGGTCAATGCTCACCACACCAATGCTAAAGAATGGCAATCAGTAGACGGTGAACAGAAAAGAAAAATACCAAGCAGCAAAGGCCAGCGTATTATACTAACACATGCAGGAAGCAGTGAAGAAGGTCTTGTCCATGACGCTGGACTTATTTTCCAATCAAAAGTACCGACGGTAGGGACTACCATACAGAAATGAATGGACATATTTTCAGGCACTGGATGGAGAAAGAACTACTTCCAATTCTAAACAGACCATCATGCTTGGTAATGGATAATGCATCCTATCACAACGCAGTATCAGCGGAAGACAAAGTACCAACTGCATCAAATACAAAAGATCAAATTAGGACTTGGCTTGCTAAGGAAAATGTCAGCTTCGATGATACATATTTGAAACCCGAGTTGTTGCACCTGGTGAGGATGACAAATAAGACAAAGGTGTTTCATATTGACAAAATCATTGCGGAATACGGCCACACGTCTTTGCGACTACCTCCATATTATGCTCACCTCAATCCGATAGAGCTTGTCTGGGCTAAAGTAAAAGGACAATTTGCCGAACAGAACAGGACGTTTAAAATGTGTGATGTTGAAGTTCTGACACGTGAGTCCCTCTCAATGATAGCACCGAGATGGATTACAATTTGTCCAGCCAGTAACAATTATCAACCTCATGGAATCGTCAGATTCGGGATGATACAAATCATATTTTGATTACAGACTGAGAAATAGCAACGTATACATTTCCATATCCAAATGCGTCTACCATCATACAATTTGTGGTGAAGTTAAGACACACTGGGGTCTAATGGTGACCGAAGGGAAGGACTAACTGTTGCATATTGTATCCAAGTTCACGATTGCACATAAAGGGCAACACACTCAATTACTTGACCTATCAAGTTAATATGGAGATACACCTATGAATAGAATTGACATGGACAAATTCTAGGGATTACTGTAAAATCTAAAATTTGAGCCCCGTATTTGCAATTGTCATAAAAGATCAAAGGAATTCGCCGATGTGCAAAATCCGTAGCATCTATGGACTACTGGTTAGCTTTATTTTAGCGTCATGGATATTCTAAGGCTGCATGCAAAAATCACTGATATCCAACAGGCAGTTTTCGAGAAAATCAATGTCAACCGTGATCACGAATTAATGGACACACTTATACCGGGTTGTTGCCCAGTGTCGTGGCTTTCTGTTGTTGTCTTACGCTGTTCTGGTGACTTAGTTAGTTAGTTTGTTCCTTTCGTGCCAAAGGCGGCACATAGGGCAGAGGTTTTAGATCTCCATGTGATACGGTTCTTTGCTAGCAGTTGCAGATCTTGTATGGTTTTACATCCCAATAGTTTACTTTCTTGTTGGATGGTCTGGTGACTTGGGTGATTGTTATTTCATTACGTTCATTTTGAAAGTTCATTAGAAAAGATACAAATAAAATTCCTACAAAAATATCTTCACCATCTTCAAAATTACATAGGGGACCTTTGCCTGTGCTACGGAGTTGGTGCATCGCAGCTGAGATCTTTATGTGTAAGAAAGAGATCGGAGCACACATGGGTACTCACCGAAGTGCAATGATGATGTCCTGTCAATCAATCAATCAATCAATCAATTACGTTCTTTACAAATACGAACTGTTTCTAATTATTTTCCTGAAAGTTGATGTTTATTTTTGTTCTGTTTCAACTGTAATCTAGTTTTTTTCCCCTCTAAAATCTCTTGTTCCTCATTGGTTATGTGTATTTTTGTTTTTTAACTAGCCTTGTATTTGTGACTCTTCATATTCTTTGTGTTCGTTGTTATCAACCAAGTTGATTAGTCATTGTGTTCTTTGTGGTTTTATACCAGTACGTCGCCCGTCTGCCCAGCGTGTTCGTAGCGCGTTGACTACGGGTGACTATCCCTCTGTGTGTGCGGGTTCAATTCCACGGGATGGCAGAGAAAGTCACAGATTCCCCAGATTTACGGTGTTCGTGGCATCGAACGGAAGGGTTACGATGTCCATGGCACCGAGCCGAAGAGCTGAAAAGCTCAAGTGCTTCTGGATCGGAAAAAAAAAATACCAGAACGTCAATACATTGAGTTCCAGTTCATAGGCACCTACGCATGTAAGACAGGCGCATACAAACATTTTTCGGTCTAATGAAATGTCCGAGTTTGTCTGACCTGTCGGTCTCTTATTTGTTTCGTTCTTTCTTGTATTGAACGTCGGTCAGTCTCTATTGTTCACTTTCCAGTCACTACGTTTCAAGTGTATGTTCTACGCCAAACATCATGTTCATGCTTCCCGCCTTTTTCCGACTCGATGAAATAGTTTTGAGTGAGAACTATTTTCAACCATTTTACTACATGTACCATGCTGTCACCCAAGCGTGCCTGGTTCAAACCCCACAGTGGGCAAGTTTGGAAGCAAATTCGTTTCGTGGGATTTTTACAAAAGATAAAAATAGACCTCACTGTTCAGAAAGCAATGCAAACTACTGAACGTATAAGTGGTGTCTAGAAAATCAACGACACGCTACATCCTTTAGGATATGCCACGATTGTCATTTCACCATGCTGTCGCCATCAGACATTTTGTAATGTTCCCTTCAAAGAAGCAGAAACGCTGAACACAAGACAGAACTAAATAAAAACCACGACATAACTCTGAAATCCTGCCCACCCACTGCTCCGCATTTCGCCTTTGGTACAGAGTTTACTTCAGTCCTCACTACTGACGTCACATGGCAGACATGTTGTATTATCTATTTTCATAATCTAGCCGGTACCGGGAGGTTCTGGTATGACCAATCATGCCTTCATATACTCCTCTTTCGTTTATGTTGTTGACGAGATGTACGAGGTGTTCTTTCTTCATTTCAAAACTTATCAAAAACCTTGTTCAGGCTCATAAATATCATTAAATGTTTCTCCAATTTATTGTAAAGCTGGTTATGTTTTTTTGAAGTTAGACATGTGGGTCTCTGTGGCTAAGTGGTTAAGCCCTTGCCTTGAGAGTCGAAGATCGTGGGTTCGAATCCAGACCATGCCGTTGTTTTCACGAGTGCATTTTATTTCCAGATACCCTAGGAGGTTGCCGGAGCTACAAGTTCGTGCTTTGTGCACGATACTTCGGCAGGTAGCGCCATTGTGCAATACTTGCAATCTCCGGCAGGTAGCGTGCCATTTCTGTGCATACTCTCGTGCAGGCAGGGCCTTTGCAATACTCTCGCAGGAGCGTGCCATTTCTGTGGAGAGTGACCAAGCCATATGGGGTAAAATTCCTTTGGCTTAAACTCCTTCCCCTAATTTGAGTTAGACATACTAGGTCATAGATATATGCCACAATCATTCAAAGAGAGGCTGGAAAATGGATGGGACATGTGATACGCATGGAGACTAACTCTGTCACGCAAACGGCATTGAGATGGACACCAGAGGGTAACAAAAACATGGAAGACCCAAAACGACCTTGAGGAGAACAGTAGAACAATAACTTGACAAAATGAAACATGCTGGGGCACAATACAGAGGACAATAGAGAGAATAGAGAAGAATGGGAGGCATTTGTTATTGCTGTAAGAGTCTGTAGCTCAAGCGGTAGTGAGCTCGATCACAGACCCAAGCGTACCTGGTTCAAACCCCACGGTGGGCAAGTTTGAAGCAAATTCGTTTCTGTTGGATTTTACAAAGGTAAAAATAGACCTCACCGTTCAGAAAGCAATGGCAAACTACTGAACGTATAAGTGGTGCCTAGAAAATCAACGACTCGTTTACTGTGGTTGATGGCTACGTCCTTTAGGATATGCCACGATTGTCATTCTAAGAGTCAGTAGCGTCACAAGTTAGAGAGAGATAGAGAGAGAGAGAGAGATTATTTTATTCAAACAAAACTATTAAACAAATCTTATTGTAAAAAGAACTATAAAGTACATAGAAATAAATGGGGATAGATACTTAACATAAACATTAAACAAATAGTCACTTACAAAATTTAAACAACTAAATATATTTTGTAATTTCTAACACAAAAAAAATATAAAAATATATACGTTGTATTTTAAAATATACTAGCAAATATAATACTATTTGACACGTAAACTAAAACACAGCTTTTGTGAATGTGTACTAGATAAGAGTTTCAGTAAGAAAGAAAATCGGTTTATCAGAAACGTGGAAATGAAATGCTCAATATGGCTACGTCGAGCAACATGTTTCAGTAAACAAATCTGGTGAAGTAAATGTGTACAACTTAGAGAGAGGATTAAGATATTGAACAAAAAAATATTAATAGAATGAAACTTAAAAAAATCGTCGACGTGGGCTCGCCACGTGGAAAACTTGAATGTTATAGTTTATTTACAACTACCGAGTGTAGAAAGTTAAATGTCCATTTTGAAACTCAAAGGTTGGTGCGAGATGAATTACAAATTTGAAACTGTTTTCGGTTTCTAAAGTTGAACAAAATATGTTGATTAAAGCAAAAAAACAACTGATATTGTAGTGTGTGTGTTTGTGTGTGTATGTATCTGTGTGTATCTGTGTTTGCTCATTGTGAATTGTTGATTCTATTTTAAAGAATTTATGAATGTGAGACATCACATTTCTCAAGCTTTCGTGCCACCTGTCCTACGCCGTCCTAAAAAGAGATACTACAGGTAGTCACGACAGGTTTTTTGTTATGAAAGTGCACGGCAGACGATAGCAGTGTGATAGATATAGAAATATTTAACGCACAATGTTGTTCAAAACTGCAGTGAAATAAACAAAAGTAGTTTTGAGTCATTGAGGTAATTCGAAACCAGAATTATGCTGTGAACAGTAAATCATTTCGTTAACTGTTGTGTGTAGAATGTACGATTGTATAAACAGAATGAATCCAATTTCATGTTTTACTATTCTAACCCACACGCATTCACTTGGTTGTACTCATATATGTTACACAGTACATCATTTATGTTACATATTACTCTTACAGTACTTCGTATATGTTACATATCACTCTTACATTCCCCATTGTATGTTGCATAACACTCTTACATTCATCATTGTATGTTACATAGTACTATTACATTTCTTCATGTTTCCTGTAAGGAACCCTTTTACTTCAGTGAGGTATATTGGAAAATAAGGTGTTGGGTCCGTACTATTCATTGTCCATCAGCAGAGGATGGATGTAGTGGTCAACATCACGCCGGACGTCTTTACTTCTCACTGCTTTCTCTGGTGCCCAACTTATCCTGGGTCGACCTGAGAGCCGGTAGTAGAAAACGGATACATTTGTGGTAATGAATATAGTCAGTTTCCATTCACATGTAGTAGTGTAATATCACAAATAAAACACATATGTAGTATTGCAATAGGACAGTAAATATTGGTTTCTCTATGTCGAAGTCGTTTGCATATCGCTCTGAAGGTTAGTAGTAGCTCGAATCCAGACCGAGTCACATCTGCAATTTTTTCATGAGATCTCTAAGATTATTGAAGGAGTTACAGAGTTCGTGCTTTATACATCCCTCACTATCTACATGTGGAGTGTAATTTATACAGACATGGACGGTGCCATATAGTAAAAAACGGTTCAATTAAGTGAATCCTTCACCTTTAGCCAATAAATATGCAAAATGTAGTAGTGCAATAAGACAGTTCAAATACATATATATTATTGCAATATTGTCTATTCCCAGGTGGAAGATGTAGTTGGCTGTCCACTCTTGCCGTTAAGCGTAGGGATGGGAGCTTTAATTTGCGTTCTAGGGCTAGATGAGTTGCCCTTGTTTTGTTGTATCCGTGTTTATGTAGTGGGGTCTTGATATTGTCTATCCATCGTTTTCTTGGTCTTCCCTTAGCTCTAGTACCCGATCTCTTTTATTGTATGCTGTTATTGGTGGTTGGTTGTATTTAATTCTCATTAAATGTCCAAACCACTGCATTTGTTGTCTTTCGATATATTCGGTGCATGAAGTTGTGCCCACTCTGCTTCTGATGGCCTTATTTCGTAGTCTGTCTTTCCTGGTGACTCCCACTGCCTTCCTCAAGCATTTCATTTCACACATGGTGAGCTTTCTGGATGTGTTGCTGTAAGAGACCAAGTTTGGCACTGGTAACAAAGTGTTGGTAGGAAAATACTTTTATCATCTGTCTTTTCACTTCCATCTTGATCTTTGGGTGTTGTGGTAATGGTGCCAGCTGGTAGGTCACTGCATTTGCTTTTTGACACTTTGTCTCTATTTCTCTATCTAGTTTTCCGTCCTCTGTAAAAATACTGCCTAAATATTTGAATTCGGAAACTTGCTTTACTCTGGTGTTATCCATTTGTATGTTTATTGCAATATGACAGTTCAAATACATATATATTATTGCAATATGGCAGTTCACATACATATATATTATTGCAATATGATAATTCAAATACATATGTACTAGTGTATTTATATATTATTATGTTAAATGAATAAACTGAGTCACTACATTGTTACATAAATTCGTTTTACGATTTCTTTTCACTTTCCCAATAACTTCAAGTTCTCCATCTGTTACAGGATTAACATTGGATAGCTTGTGGACAGGGAGGGAGTCGATTCAATTATTTTATAAAGTCAAACAAAAGTTATATTGAAGAATTATTTTACGCATAGTCTTACGATGTGTATATGTATGTCTACATATGTGTAGGTGAATATTAAATAAATAAAAGTTACTTTAAAAAAAGGAACAATGGGCAAAAGAGTGACCACATTGTACCGTGTTTTCCCGCATGGCTCCATCCCTGTCTGTCGAAATGCCGAGAGTGTTGCACAAGGCACGACGTCCATAGCTGTGACAACCATCTTAGGGGTCTCATGACAAAAATAGCTCATGTAAATTGGTCCGGATTCGAATCTGCAACCTTCAGAATAATAGGCAACGTCTTAACCCCATGTCCATAGAAACAAGATTTATTTGAAAGTTATAGTCACACCTAACAACAATGTCACTTAATAGGAATATTTGGGAAGGTTGATATATCATTGTGGGGACCAGTGGAACTAACCAGGAATTACAAAGCGCCCTGCGCGATACAACATATACAAAAGGGCAAATCTACAAAGATCTTGGTTGATATAAGATGCGCTGGCTGAAACGCTATAACTATAGTAGCTTAACAGATATAAACCACATAACGTGTAATACGCAAATCCCAAAATAAAAGACATATGCTGCGTCATGGTCAGTCATCAGACACTGATCAATATTCTAATTCCGTTTTCATTTAGCGTCAAAGAAAAAGAGACAGCAACGTTGGAGTCTGGCAAAGTGAGTAGGGATCGAACGGATAAGCTACACCAGAAAGAAGCTCAATGAGTTATAATCAGTGGAATCTAGTGTTAGAGCTGGAAAACATAGTTATATTACCCCGATAGGTGTCGTTTTAGTCATGGCAGTGCTGCAGTTGCTGCTTTGTTTAACCAGTTGCCGCGGAGTTGGTGCTTTGATAAGATGAAATAGTAGATTTAAATACAAGAATCGATATCTGCTTCAAACGACTGTGATAGTGATCTTGTGGCTTGGGCAGGTACATATAGTCTTCTTTCCTTTCTCCAATCATGTTTTGCATCACAACGTCAGGATAAGAAGAGATTTATAGAAGGAGTTCTTGTGTGAGCTTCATAAATAGTGTCCTTCGTCGCCGCTGTTATCTCTGAGGTCCACCTTTTGCCTGGTCGTCCTTTTGCTTTGTATCTGTGGTATCGGTGCAGCATTATTATTTGAGGTCCACTGTCTGTTGGTACTCTGCTTATGTGACCGAACCATTTAGTTTGTTGTTTCTTGATGAAGTTCAGTACTGATGTTTTACCTACTGTTTTCCCTGATGTAATTTCATTTCTCAAACGGTCTCTTCTTGTTATCCCCAGAATTCTGCATAGACACTTGATCTTTGTTGCTACTAGTATTCTTCTATTATTCTATGTCAGGGTCAAAGGGTTTGACACTGGTAACATAATGTTGGGAGAAAGATTACGTTGAACATTGCTCTTGTTGTGTTCAGGGTGACACGTTTGCATTAAAAAATTGGTGCCATTTGTCCTATCATTTGATTTACTTTGTTGCATCTGTTCATACAGTAAATGGTTCAATTAGAATGAACTGCATCTGTAATCCAACTAAAAGATTGCTTTCATGAGATCTGCGTAAACTGACACAGACAACGAGATCCCAGATGTCGGGGATGGTGGGGAAGGGGGTGATTTGAAGGAGTGTTTCACTTATGAAGACTGTGGTCCTAGAAAGAGCGACGCAGTGCTAGGACGGCACTGTAAACCATTCATATCAAGCGTAGCTATAAATCGTTCCATGTTGTCTGTTTGGAAATTATCAACTGCTAGAGATGCGAACCTGAAATAATACACACTGAAATTGGATGTGGTGCACCTAATGGTGTAACATATTGCATCTTAATCTTAGAAAAATACAAAAGCGCTTTCTGACTATCCTTGGCGTAAATCACGCAAAAATTACATTGAGTGGATAGGCAGTGGTAAATCTAGATCGACGATTAGCACAAACAAAACAAATAAAATCACAAACTATGCCTGACAAGTGCTTATTATAGATCAGAAAAGAAGAAGAAGAATAATCTAACACAAGTTGACCCACCACTGAAAGAGAATATTATTTTTCTTTGACCCGTGTCCAGCAAGTAATCACAGTGATAACTATAGTTAAAGTTAATTACATATTCTTTACGGGACTTTGCGAATTAACTTCCAGCCTTTTTAACGCTGTTTGTGATTTTTCTAGGCATTATTACGTTCAGTAGTTTGTCATTGCTTTCTGAACTGGTGGTGCCATCGTCCTTCTGTAAAAATCCACACGAAACAATTTGCAAACCAAACTGTCCGCAGCGTTATTCGAACTCAGAACGTCGGGGTTAATAGAACGAGTCACTAACCCCTAAGCTACATACGCCACCAGTGGTAACTGCATCTTTAAAAAAATGTTCTAAAGCCGATGGACCGACTTCATTGAATTGTGTTTTATCCAATAAGACTCGGCTCCTCTCCATAGAAATGGCGCGCCACCTGTCAAGAGTATTTCATGCAGCATGAACCCCGTAGCTCCCCAACAATCCTAGGGGTCTCTAGAAAAAATCACTCGTGAACAGAACGGGTCAGAATTCGAACCAACGAATTCTGGAAAGCTAGACAAACGCTTAATCACTTAGGCTCCCAAATACTTCTTTTAGAGTTATAAAGGAAGGATGGCATTGTCATTGATGATAGCGACAATCATAACGTCGAGGACAAGGAAGAAAATGATGACGGTGAAGTAATTAAATCAATGAATATACTAATGAAAATGACTATGGTGAATATTATGACGATACAATTGACAATAATGATGATAATGATAGGGAGATGATGATGATAATGTAGATACTACTACAAACGATAATATGGTGATGATGAAGATAATGTAGATACTACTACAGACGATAATATGATGATAATGTAGATACAGACGATAATATGGTGTAAGCCGATGAAACCAAACAGATTAAAATGTAAAGAATATACAGAAATGGGTACTATATCTTTTAACACGTTTACACTATGACCAACTCAAGACTGAGATGTAACGTGGTAATATCACACGATGCAGTCCATTGATCTACAACGTGTTCCGGTTCTCCATGTCATCCATCTTGGAACCAGATGTCGCGTTGGTGGTTGGTTGAGCTGTATGGTTGTTGTCGTGGCTTGTATCAGTGTTTAAATACCTGATCCCTATTCTAGATTTTCCTCTCAGTAACCGTCCACATCGCATCTAGGTCCCCTGCCAACTAATCAGGTGCGTAGAGTTTAGTCTTTAGTTTCTAGTGATATTTATTTCTGAAAGTAAGGTTTAGTGAAATTTGAACATTTTAATAATTTAAAATTTATATTTTAACCAAAGTAAGACATACAATTTGATAATTTCTCTTTGAAGTAAGACGAAACTTAACTTACTATTTTCTTTAAAAAGTTTGATGATTTTGTATATTTTTTGTTTGGGTTGTCGTCACGCTGTTACCGGGTTGTTGCAAGGCGTCCTGGTTTTCTGTTTTATCTTTTGGTGATCTAGTGGCTTGGGTGATATTTATTTTTTGATATGATTCTGCTTTGCCATCGTTATCCTTGTCATGTGTACTTGTTTTTTTTTAGCCTTCAGCAACAAATGTCTCGAACCATGTTTCTTTTTTTCTTTTCGCTATCTCTCTTTTTATATAGCATTATTTTTATTTGTAAAACCCTGATGTTTTACAAATTGCTGAATTCTCCTGTGTTGTTACTTTTTATGATTCTGTATTTTCTTTGAAAGGAACTATGATTGTATGTACCTACACTAACACTAAAAAGTACTACACTAACATAGTAATTTTGATTAAAAATTGATTACATAAAACGAAAAGTTATTTGTTAAAATGTTTATAATGTGTTATACATTATTCAATAATTAATTGTTATATAATTAATTGTTTTATAAAAAATGTTCAATAATTAATTGTTTTAGAATTAATGTATATAATAATGTTCAATAATTAATTGTTTTATAATTAATTGTTATATAAATAATGTTCAATAATTAAATGTTTATAATTAATTGTTATATAAATAATGTCAAATTAATTGTTATATAATAATGTTATAATTAATTGTTATATAAATAATTGTTATATAAATAATGTTCAATAATTAATTGTTATATAAATAATTGTTATATAAATAATGTTCAATAATTAATTGTTTTATAATTAATTGTTAATCATCTGCCTTTTAGCATAGTTCTGAAAAGTAAATGTGGCCAACGTGATGTTGACCACATCGCAGCGTGTGCCGTTGTTATAAAAAATAGCAGCTCAAAACTATATTCTCAAATATTCTATATGGTATTAAACCTAGTCAGCTACTTTTATATTTTACAGTGAACAAGACTTTTATTGAAGCCTAACTTTCATTTAAGTAGAGATTAATTTGAAAAGACACCTAACATATTTTACTAGTTCTTACCATCAACATTTTCATATCATTCTATGTCTGTTATCATTTCTTATGATATTTATTGTTCAGGTTTTACAATGTTCCTTATTGTTCTTGCTGCCCTGTCATCTTTGCTGGCCCTTGGGGCGTGTGACAAGAACTACACAGTGACATCAGAGGTTGTCTTCGATGTGGAGGTCAAGAACTACAATGGGAATGGCGATGATCTAAATGGCAAAGTAGCCGTTGGCTTGTTTGGAGAGACAGTACCAGTTGCCTCACTCAACTTCAAGACACTCTGTGAATGTTTCAAGAGACCAAATGTAAGTTAGCCATTGATTTATTGGAGCACTACATTTGTATTTGCAGTTTATGAATACTGTATCATCACTATCATTATATCTATTTATCTCTGAAGTATGAGTAAGATTTGCCTGATGGTTGAGTGACACCGGTGATAAGAAAAGCAAGCCTTCACACAAAATCAGTAAAAGGTGACATAATATGTATAAAACAACTAACTGGAACTTTGGTTTTAAATAGTGGTCCAATCAAGAGTAAAGATGGTAAAGTGCACACATCAGATGCCGAGAATAAGAAAAGATGGGCAGAACATTATAGTGAAATCCTATACAGACCTGACCCCTCCCCAGTACTACTAAAGATTGAGGAAGAGGCGAGAAACAAGTCTCTACAAATTAAGGAAGAATTGATAAATGACACTGAGGTCAAAGAGGCAATCCGTTCCTTGATAAACAATAAGGCAATGTGTGATGTCAATCAACATAACCGCAGAAATCAGCAGATGATACAGCAATTAGTCAGGTGCAAGAACTATCTGAGAGCCACATTAGCGTAGATGTTAGTGAACTCGCTACTTAAGCTTGTCATCCGGGTTCAATTCCACAGTGGGCGTGGAAATGGTTTCCTACAGTAACGGCTCTCAGATCGACCCAGCCTCAAGTGAGTACCAAGAAAAACACTGGTAAGTAAAGGCAGATGGGGTGATGTTCACACCATAACACATTGTGTGCTGACGGACAATGAAAATATGGACATAACACCGTATTACTTTATATACCGTGTGGTATCAAAAGGGTTGTAAACAAAGAACTACATAATAAAATATAGGACGAAGAAACAGTCACAGAACAACGGAAATAAAGGAATAATCATGAAGATCCCGTAAATAGCTGATCTCAAAGACAACATCAATTTGAGAGTAATCACACTATTATCAGTAAGGTTCAAGACGTTTTGTTAAATCATTCTCAATAGAATCAAAGAAGCAGTTGGTGCAACCCTGAGAGAAGAACCATACGTTTTTAGACCTGGGAGAAGATGCGTAGACCAATAGTTACACTAAGACTAATATTTGAAGCAAAAACTACTTATCTTAAATTTCATCTATCTTTAAAAAAAGACATTTGATATTTTACACAGAATCTCCCTAAGAAATATCCTGAGATGATATAGAATATCAACTAGAAAAAAACCCATCAAAAGCCTGTATGGCGGTTAAAAGTGTGCAGTTCTCACTGATGGTGGACACAGCGACAGGTTTATGGTTGAAACCGGAGTAAAGATATGCTTTATTACCTCTCCTCTTTTGTTTGGAGTGGCCATTGACTGGGTGATGAGAAAATGTTACAGGGGGGAAGCTGGCATCGATTAGATAGAAAATAGTCCACTGTAAGATTTGGAACTTGATGATATTGCCTTGTTAAGTAGAAACAGCCAATATATGCAAAGAAAAACTGACAACTTGTCATTTACAGTATCAAAAGTTGAACTGCAGATAAGCTATGAAAAGACAAATATAATGAAGACACCTATGGCAAGTAAAGCAGATATTCCCAAAGAATCCAAAATATTAAAAATAACAGAGCAGCTCACTTTTTTTAGTAGCAGTTTTATTGCACTGGAAATGTTAAAAAAGAAGTTATGCTACAATTGTTAAAGCAACATCAACTTTTAAAAGTCTAAATAAAATATGGAACTGCAAGTTTTATAACTAATCTGAATTTTCAATTCAAATGTTGATCAGTTCTAACATATGCCAGTGAGAGTTGGAAAATTACTAAAGATATAGAAAGTAAATTGAATGTGTTTGAAAATAGATGAATGCAAAAAATAATGAACATAAAATGGGACGAATTCAGAAGAAGTGATGAAATCAGAGATATGTCTGGCCAAAACACTAGTAAAACCTGTTACAAGAAGAAGAAGATGGAGATATGTTCGGCATATCTTGAGAAGAAATGATAAAAAAAAAAGATGCTCATGGGAAACCCTGAACCTACCTTTGTTGAGAGAGGCGAGACATATCAGAATCAATTCCATGGAAGAGATTGAGCGAGTTGCACAGAACAGAGCGTTATGTAGAAATTACTTCAGACCCTTTTACCTTATAATGTTACGAGATGACGATATTGTGTTTTGTAACTCTAGATCACATCTAAAATCATTACTTTTTTTTCCAGCAAGCAAAAATTTGTTACAAAAACACAATCTGTCACCGTGTTGTAAAGGACATGTTAATTCAGTGTGGCGACGTCTTCAACTTGGAAGGTGCAGGCGGTAAGTACATTCGATTTAGAAACCATGTTTCTATAGAACTTAGCAAAGAAAATAAAAATTAAATGTTTAATTTTGAGAATAAATTGTGCAGAAGCGTTCTCTATATACAGAGTGTTCAAGATTAAAGCAGCCCCATTGACAAATCAAAAGTTGTCAGTTACATATTGCGTGGTGTATATTTACTATTTAAACTGGTTGTGACTAGCTCGCCCTAAGTCACATTTGTTCATCGCCCTTTCCCGCACTACATTTACATACCGTCACACAACCTTGACCTATACTACGTCATAACTGAACCTTCTCATTTTCATAAATCTATGCCAGATTAGCTCCATTCACAGGCCGCTTTAATCTTGAACAGCCTGTAGAAGAAAGGCCAGCGTGGTCGTAGCGCGTTGGACTGCGGGTGACAAGCCCTCTGTGAGTGAGGGCTCAATTCCGCGGGCTGGCAGAAAAGCCACATGCTTCCCAGATTTACGGTGTTCGTGGCACCGAACCGAAGGGTTACGATGTCCATGGCACCCAGCCGAAGAGCTGAAAGCTCAGGTGCTTCTGGATCGGTAAAAAAAATAATATAGAAGAAAGCATGTAGATATATTCACAAAAATGTCACAATGAAAGAAAATTGATTGATTCTGATCAAATAAGAATGAGAAAATTAAAGTATTTTTGGATACATAAAAAGACACGAGGGACTGGAGAAAAAACTTATAGAGGAAATCATCCTAGCAAAAGGGAAACGAAGAAAATGATGGCAAAGGTGTTTTAATGATGTGATAGATGACGTGAACATGGCAGTAGCTGAGGTGAGACATTTAATCAATAGGAGGTATGATAGGGTCACAAATGAGGAACTTATGGAGAGAACAAGACATATTCCAGTGAACGAACAGGTTAAAAAGACGCTGGCGCTGGATAGGACACACTTTGCGAAAACCGGAGGGAATATAACAAGAAGGGTCCTTGCTTGGAACCCGCAGGAACAGCGAAAGATGGGGAGGCCGAGAAATACATGGAGACGAGATTTGGAGGCGGAGATCAACAATATAAAGAAGAGCTGGAGGAGCTGCAGGAGATAGCTAGAGATAGGAAGACTAGGCATGTGTTGGTTGAGGGCCTATGCCCCAACCCGGGTTAAAAAGGCAAAGAGAGAGAGAGAGAGAATTTGAGAAATATCGAAGCACTATTACGGTGGTAAGGTTCTGCTAACGACAAGGTATTGGATGATTCTTCTTCTTCCAACGCTCCATATTCACCACTTGTGAAACCTGATTTGTATGTTATCTGAGCCTAAGAGCGATTGTACGTTGTACCAGTTATGCACCTAAAGGTAGACCCGCACATCTGATTTTTGCGAAGCTTTTTATTTAATAGGGTGGCTTCCCTCTACCTCAGTCGACTTTTACGACATGTCTTGTAGATCGCAGTGTACCTATTATGTACTTCCCTTATGAGCCCTGACAACACACCGGGGGATGACTCTTCTAGAACATAATTTTAAAGTTTTAAATAGGCAGAAACAAACAAAACACAAATCCTCGTCATGTGCATTTGTTTTTTTAAACATTCAACAACAGCTGTATTGAAACATGCTTCTTTCTTGATGTTCTCGCATACTCTCTTATATATATACGTATTTATGCAGTCTTCTTCTCATATGACATTCAAGAAGAAATGTGTTTTGAAAGAAAGACATGTCTATTACATGTTGGAATCATATAACCATATAACTCTATGTCTACAATAATTCAATGAAGGGTGAAGTCAAATGTTATGTCTACAATAATGCAATGAAGGTAAAGTCAAATGTTATGTCTACAATAATCCAATGAAGGGTAAAGTCAAATTTTATGTCTACAATAATTCAATGAAGAGTGAAGTCAAATTATTCACGTATTTTTCAATAAAAGGTACCAGCATTTATGGAGAATACTTCAACGATGAGAACTTCATCATTTCCCACAGAAGTGGCGGTGTTGTCACAATGGCCAACAAGGGCAAAGACACTAACGGTTCACAGTTTATTTTCACACTTGGTCCAAGCAGATTCCTAGACAAGAAACATGTTGCTTTTGGCAAAGTTGTCAGAGGATACGTAAGTGGCTACAATTTCTTATATTGATTTAACATTGATATTTTTAATTTTTGGATTGTGGTAAACTGGAAGAGAATCCAACATATATTTACACAGATTATTAAGAGTCGAAGCCACGTAGTTGTTAGTGAACTGAACTCGCCTCTTAGGTACGGGTTCAATTCCACAGTAAGAATGGACTATTTTTCCGACTGTAACGGCTCTCAGGACGACCGAACCTTAAGTGGGTACCAGGAAAGGCACTGGGAAGTAAAGGCGGCCGAGGTGATGTTCATTACATCACTCATCGTGTGTCGTTGGTATATGCAAAATACGGGCCTAACACTGTATTACCCAATCTTCCTCAAGGTATAAAAAAGAGATCCTTTTATTGCAAGGAAACATGTATATTGAGTTGTTTCAGTCACCACAAGTTGTGGTCAGGGCAACATATATCCAATCAGTATAGCAGGTAAAGACGAGAATGGATTGAAAGATACGGCCATCGTGATCCCATATATGCAGTGCATGAAACAGATATACCGGACCGACACACACATATATCGCATGCAGTCTCGTTAAAACTGTATCTGTTAATATGTCTTTTAAAAATGTTAAAATGTTCGTAACGTTACAAATATCGCTTTTAGGGCAAACTAAAAGAAGAGAAATAGAAACCGACTCACTATTTGTATGGTTTTTCTTATTTATTAGTTAGTGATTTGTTTTGTTAGTTTATACTGTGACACTACTTCTGATTATTACTTTGTAAGATAAGGCAAACGTAAGTCATCTAAATTCTCTTTCTCTGTGATGTTTTTCTTTCACTATGTTTGAATCCATTTATTTATTTTCCCAATTTATCCCTACCGTCTGTCTATCAACATATTTGCTTTTATTATGTCCATAGACTGAGTTGCGTAATGGCTAAGTGGTTAAGTGGTAAGTGGTTAAGTGGTTAAGTGGTTAAGTGGCTAAGTGGTTAAGTGGTTAAGTGGTTTAAGTGGTTGGCTAAGTGGTTAAGTGGCTAAGTGGTTAAGTGGTTAAGTGGTTAAGTGGCTAAGTGGTTAAGTGGTTAAGTGGTTAAGGGGTTAAGTGGCTAAGTGGTTAAGTGGTTAAGTGGTGAAGTGGTTAAGTGGTTAAGTGGCTAAGTGGTTAAGCCTTCGCCTTGTGTTCCGAAAGTTGTGGATTCGAATCCGGACGCTCCGTTCTTTTCACGGGTCCGTTTTTTCAGTGACGTCTAGGATTGTGGCGGAGCTACGTAGTTCCTGTTTGTGAAATACTCTCTATAAGTAGCGTTCCATTTCTACAGAGATGGACCGAGCCATTAGGTAAAATCGGTGGAATAAAGTCAATTCTTCAACTTTAGACTCTTATTTTATCTTGAATGATCTTGTCTTGTTTCCTCATCAGAAATACCTTGCTGGCATTAACCGAATGGGAGCAACTGACAGAAGCCAGAGACCTAAGAGACCAATCCGTTTGACTGACTGTACTGTTGAGGAAGTTCAGAAGTATGAGCTCTCAGAGAAGGACTTGAGGACAGACGATCTGGAAGGAGTTGTTTCATACTAGAATAAATGTCCTCTAGATAACAATTCATAACTCAACTTACTTCGTTCAACTGTTACTTAGAGTAAACAAGAAAAGTAATATCTCTCAGAGAATGAGTCTCATTTCTATGTTGATTTCTTTGTGTAACGTCTTTTTTCTCCGTATGAATTTCTTGTTCTGGAATGAAACAACAGAGTGAATGTTTATAGATACCACATTGTGTAAACGTGGTTCTGAGTTGTATGTCAGTTACTGTGAATCTTCCTTCATCGCTAATAAATGAATGATGACAAAATGATACTTCGATATTACACAAAAAGTAATGAACGTTTCATTTGCTTATGTAATAATTTTTTTTCTAAACATCAGTCTGAAATAAAAGATTTCTAGTGTGAACAAAACTAGTTTGATTTCCAATATTATTTATTAGTAATAATTATTGATTGTTGGATTTCTTGGATATATTTTATTATGTATTAGCAGAATGTTGGTCTGTGGCAAAATATGAAAGTGAATCATGGATCACAGTACAAGCATTAAGAAATCAGATCGAAATGTTTTGAATCAATGTGCTACAGAAGAATTCTTAGTACGCCATCAACAGAGAAGATGAAAACTATGTATGTCATACATAATCAGAACATTGACTCATAGATTACATCGTGAACCGAAAAATGAAATATTTTGATCACATCAAAGTGAGAAGTAATGAGTGTATGGTTTCTGGAAGACGAGGCGGAGTTCAATCAAGAAGGTGTTGGCAAAAGAACATTAATGAAAAGATGAATATGAAATTGGTGGAGGTGAGAGAACTTGCTAGAGATCGTGAGTTGTGATGTAAGCGACGTTCTGTAAAATACATGATATATTTATTTTAAGTAGCGAGTATTTTCTGTAGTAACATATATTGTCCAATTGTAGTATATATAATGTCCACTTGTAGTTTATATATTGTCCCCTTGTAGCACTATATATTGTTCACTTGTAGTATTATATATTGTCCACTTGTAGTATTATATATTGTCCACTTGTAGTTTATATATTGTCCACTTGTAGTATTATATATTGTCCACTTGTAGTTTATATAATGTCCACTTGTAGTTTATATATTGTCCACTTGTAGTTTATATATTGTCCACTTGTAATATTATATATTGTCCACTTGTAGTTTATATATTGTCCACTTGTAGTTTATATAATGCCTTGTAGAATCTATATATGTCCACTTCTAGTATTATATATTGTCAATTTATTTATACATTGTCACTTGTAGTTTATATATTGTCCACTTTAGTATATATAATTGTCCACTTAGTAGTTTATATATTGTCCACTTGTAGTTTATATAATGTCCCCTTGTAGCACTATATATTGTCCACTTCTAATTTATATATTGTCCACTTGTAGTTTATATATTGTCCACTTGTAATTTATATATTGTCCACTTGTAGTTTATACATTGTCCACGTGTAGCACTATATTTCGTCCACTTGTAGGATATATTTTGTCTCTTGTTATAGTATATGCTATCCACATGTATCACTATATATTGTCCACATGTATCACTATATATTGTCCACTTGTATCACTATATATTGTCCACTTGTATCACTATATATTGTCCACATGTATCACTATATATTGTCCACTTGTATCACTATATATTGTCCACTTGTAGTATTATATATTGTCCACATGTATCACTATATATTGTCCACTATGTATATATATATTGTCCACATATATCACTATATATTGTCCACTTGTCTTGTTTGAACTATGATCTCTGAGACCAGATTATATAATCTATTTTGTTCACGCAGCTCAAGAACTCAGTTTTTATGTTTTCTTAGCTTCCATAAACACGTTTCCTTCATCCGTACATCAACATAGCTTAAGTCTTTATCTCGACGTACAGTGGTTTTATCTTATAGAGAATCAGATATATCACTCTGAAATAAAAACAAGTTCGCAATGAAATATATTGAATATATGTTTAATCTAACTATAACAAGTAAAACTTAATTCTTTCTAAAATTCCGTTTAATTTATCAATAAAAACAAATGAACATGTATTCCTTATTCCTGGAAAGAAAAGAATATGTTTCTTCTATCATTTATAAATAATGTTTATCAAATTATATAAAGGAAATTAACGTTTTTCTGATAAACTAATAAGGGGAGCACTTGTTTTCTTGATCAATAATTAAGAGAGAAACTTATGTTGTTGAACAATTGTTGGGAAATAAACATGCTTTCCTGATCATGTATTATTTAAAAATAAAAAACAAGTTGTGTGACAAATTAATAACAAAAGAGTACGTTCTGCTGATCAGTTGAAAAATGAAAACAAAATTGTGACTTTTGTATTACTGAAACGTTATTCATATATTTCATATATTACCGTTGGAATAGATCGTGTCATATTTCTTAAATGATCACAACACACATACACGTACGCATACACACACATGTTAACTGTACATTGAAATAGTTATTAAATCAATCATGTTTAACAAAATCATTTACTGCAGTATAAAGTAATTAATGTTTCAATTTATCTTCTACTACCAAATCCGCGGTCATTTAGTACTTACGTTTCAATGTCATTGTATAGACACGATCTTTTTAGAGCAAATCTGTTATATGACATTGCAAATAAATGAATGTGACTGAATGTCTCAATAGCAAAAGCTGTGTTGGTAAAATTGCATAATATGTGCATGATGTTTTGTTTACACTATTCAACTCTGGTGCCATATTGAATAGATTTTTAACTGTTGAGTTTGTGGAGACGAGGTTACGCCGTTTCTTTTGCAACTGTTGAGTTTGTGGAGACGGGTTACGCCGTTTCTGTTGAGTTTGTGGCGACGGGGGGTTCACGCCGTTTCTGTTGAGTTTGTGGAGAGGAGGGTTACGCCGTTTCTGTTGAGTTTGTGGAGACGGGGTTACGCCGTTTCTTTGCGTTCTTAATGGTAGTGGTTCGAATTGAACTCTTGTTAGGTTTTCGACTTCCTTTTTTTTGTTTTCTTAGATCACTAGCAGTGTTGCTGAAGCTAGTAAGTTTAGGGTTTGTGGACTACTTGTGGCAGATAGCATGTCATTTCTGCTGTGAAGGATTCAGCTGCAAGGTGAAACTGAGTGGTATGAATTTCAGTGGCGGCTCGTCATTAAGGGCCAGAGGGACCTGGCCAAACCAAAAATAATATGTAACGTGTATTTATTATTTAATAAATTAAAATATAACCTAACCCAAAGCCATGATTTTCCCGAAAATTTGTGCCTGACCCCACCAACAAAAACGATCACGTGCCGCCACTGGCGAATTTAATCCTTATGCTTTAAAACCATTTTTGTAGCCTTCCAAGTTATAAAGTAACATAAGCAAGAAATACGCTTTACTGACAGAGACCAGACATATCAGACTCAGTTACAACGAGGAGAGTGAACTAATTGCCTAGGATAGAGCGGTATGAAGAAGTAATTATCAAGCCACATATAACGTACAACTAATTATAAGAGCAGAATACGCACACACAAATACCCTTTTTCAAAACCAACGTAAAAAACCCATTTAATAATTAGTTATTAAACAGTGCCTTTAAAAATGATATTTTCATACCTCAGATTTTACAAGTAAAACATGTGGAGTGGAGGTGGTACTCAGCTCAGATTACATGGAGGCAGTGTGGGTCAAAATCTTTTATATTGAGAAATTGAGGAGACAGGATTTGTTACGGTCGAAAAGTCTCTTGAATCAAGCAAGCTGATGTTGCTTTATTAAAAATATTGTCAAGCTATAGAGCTATCAAATCACTTAATTAATCATTAATCTGCACAATAGCCTCCGTTGAAACAACAAGTGTACAGTAAACAAACATCAAGTGTACAGTAAACAAACAACAAGTGCACAGTAAACAAACAACAAGTTTACAGTAAACAAACAACAAGTGTACAGTAAATAAACAACAAGTGTACAGTAAACAAACAACAAGTGTACAGTAAACAAACAACAAGTGTACAGTAAACAAACACAAGTGTAATAAACAAACAAGAAGTGTACAGTAAACAAACAACAAGTGTACAGTAAACAAACAACAAGTGTACAGTAAACAAACAACAAGTGTACAGTAAACAAACAACAAGTGTACAGTAAACAAACACTGGTCTATCAGAAAAGTTTCACATTTGGTCAGAAGCAAGACATCGCTGATCCACAAATAAGCACCCCCACAGTTTGGATTTAGAAGAGGAGTGAGATGCACAGACGCTCTATTCACTCTGAGACAACTGAGTAAAAAAGCAATAGAATATAACAAAGAGTTACACTTATTATTCATCTATCAAGAAAAGGCATTTGACAGAATAGATAGAAATATTCTACGGGAAACACTAGAAAACTTTGGGATCAAGGGACAACTGCTAGACAATATCAGAGCAATATACACAAATAGCCACAGTGTAGTAAGAACAACAGACGGAATGACAGACTCATTCGAAACAAAATCAGGAGTGAGACAGGGTTGTGTGCTCTCACCTCTTCTCTTCAACATATATATATAGACAGAATAGTGAAAGAGGCACAGTGCGAAAAGACCTTATTGACATAGACAATGAACACGACGACCGAAATTAAAATCAACCAAATCAACGAATTGCTTTTTGCGGACGACCAAAGTTTAATTATGAAGATAGATCATCACATCACTGAATTTCATTGCTAATGGCATGTAGAAAGAACAACATGAAAATCAACAAACAAAAGACCGAGACCATGACAATCAGCAGAACACCAATCCAAGCAAACATACAAATAGATAACACCAAAAGCAAGTTTCGAATTCAAATATTTAGGCAGTATTTTTACAGAGGACGGAAACTAGATAGAGAAATAGAGACAAGGTGTCAAAAAGCAAATGGAGTGACCTACCAGCTGGCACCATTACTACAACACCCAAAGATTAAGATGGAAGTGAAAAGACAGATGATAAAAGTATTTTCCTACCAACACTTTGTTACGAGTGCCAAATTTGGTCTCTTACAGCAATACATACAGAAAGCTAACCATGTGTGAATGAATGCTTGAGGAAGTCAGTGGGAGTCACCAGGAAAGACAGATACGAAATGAGGAAATAGAAGCAGAGTGGGCATAAGTTCATGCACGGAATATATCGAAAGACAACAAATGCAGTGGTTTGGACATTTAATGAGAATGAAATACAACCAACTACCAATAACAGCATACAATAAAAAGAGATTGGGTATAGAACTAAGGAAGACCAAGAAAAGATGGATAGACAATATCAAGACCACACTACATAAACACAAATACAACACAACACGGGAAACTCATTTAGCCCTAGAACGCAAATTAAAGCTCCCATCCCTACGCTTAACGGAAAGAGTGGACAGCCAACTACATCTTCCACCTGGGAATAGACAATAGTAAGATAAAGATGCGTACAATCATTGATGTTGTTCATCACATATGCTCACCAAATCTGTTAAATAGCTAACACCAGTGAGGTTAACAACCGTTGTGAACTCTTAAATGAACTACTTTCTACCAACAATCAGGAAATCCTATAAACAACATAGGAAAGCTGCAATAACACATTAACAGACTCCAGATAACATGCAATGACTCTATAACATGAGAATAAACGTTTACAAAGCCGTAATAAGGAGACACGCTAGAGACTAAAATACTACCAATAATCCCTCGAAAACATAAATTAAAGCACTTTACTGTTACATTCGTAAGGAACATTTGTTTCAGCAAATGGACGAATAACTAATAAAATACAATATAAATGCTATAAAGCAAACCAAATCAAATGACACAAATTTTGCTTTGTAAACATGTCACCATGAACACTCCCAACACTATGCTATCAGTGCCAAACTTGAACGCTGGAGGCATCATAGTATAGAAGAAAACTAGTAGTCACAGAGATAAAGTGTTTAAGTAAAATGCCGGAGTATTAAGAAGAGACCAGTTTAGAAATGAAGACATCAAGAAAAAAAGGGGGGAGCAACATCAATACTGAACTTCATCAAGAAACAATCAATTAAATGTTTGAACATATAAGAAGATCACCAACAGACAGTCAGCCTCAAAGAGCAATGCTACTCCGATAAAGTGCATACAAAGTAAGAGGCCATCCACGCAAGAAATGGAACTCAGAAATAACAGAGGCAGGAAAATGACACTTATTTATGAAGCGCACACAAAGACCTGTTCTAGAAATCTCTTCTTATCCTGAAGCTATGAGGCAAAACAGGATAAGGAAAAGAAAGAGTTGCTTTGTCTGTAAAATCGGTAGAGAAAGTATTATCGAGTTTGGTTGTATGTATCTATGGAAGATGTTGAAAATGTTTAATCATTTGTCACAAGTTACAGAATGGCTATAGCAAGCAAGAAGCGAACCGATGAAAAAAAGTGGGTACAACATCAGTATTAAACGTCATCCTCAAGAAACAACAAATTAAATGGTTCGGCTACATAATCAGATTACAAAGAAAAAGTGCGAGTCAAAGTGCAATGTTACTTCGATACAGTGAATACAAAGCAAAAGACTGGCCACGCAAAACGTGAACCTCAGGAATAACAGAGGCGACGAAAGACACTGTTTATGAAACGCACACAAAGCCCGTTCTAGAAATCTCTTCTTAACCTGAAGCTGTGAGACAAATAAGGATTGAAGATGAGAAAGACAGATAAGGCGCATAGGGTGTCTCCTATTTTGACCTGACGCTGAAAGGCAAAACAGGATTAGATAATAGATAGTGAGTTTGGTCCAGAAATGTCGTACATTTCAATAAAGATGGACTGCGGCTACTCTGTGTTAATCATGGTAACACATTGTGTATTGTAGTTACACATCATGGTAACACATTGTGTATTGTAGTTACACATCATGGTAACACATTGTGTATTGTAGTTACACATCATGGTAACACATTATGTATTGTAGTTACACATCATGGTAACACATTATGTATTGTAGTTACACATCATGGTAACACATTGTGTATTGTAGTTACACATCATGGTAACACATTATGTATTGTAGTTACACATCATGGTAACACATTGTGTATTGTAGTTACACTCTATGTACACATTAGCTTTGTGAGCTACAATCATGGTACTACATTATGTAAGTAGTTACAATTCATTGTAGTTAGTAAACTATCAGATTTGATTGTAGTTACACATCATGGTAACACATTATGTATTGTAGTTACACATCATGGTAACACATTGTGTATTGTAGTTACACATCATGGTAACACATTGTGTATTGTAGTTACACATCATGGTAACACATTATGTATTGTAGTTACACATCATGGTAACACATTGTGTATTGTAGTTAGTCTTCTTCTTCTTCAATGATCTAGCGGCACTTGAGCTCTTGCCCTGCGTCCCAATGCTATGTAGTGGTATCTGCATGTATTTGTAAGTTGTTCTTTCATTGTAGTTGGTCAAAACCTATCAGATTTGAACCTGCTTGTGCTGCAAGTTTAACAACAATATTTTCATAGAAACTGTCAACTACTCATTTAGAACTTATTTCTAATTACTCTCTCCCTCTTCTCCCACTCGCTCTTTCTCGTCTTTTAATTTCCCTCAACAATATGATTTATATATTATATTAGCTAGCTCATGCATATTAATTATCGATATAGGGAAGTATGTAGTACAGTATGTTTGTATGTGTTTCGTAATGCATATGAAGTAATTCATAGATTTTCATTATATGTGAGTATGATACCCTCTGTATGCTAACAATTTTTCAGGTCCAGCCATTGACGTAAAAAAGTTTTCCCAACTCAGATTTAAATGAAATGATAAAGCAATAGAGGATGTTAATGAGTTTATGAAAATATTTTGGTAGCTTAAGCAGTAGTGAGCTCGATCACAACCCCAAGCGTACCTGGTTCGAACCCGCGGCGGGCAAGTTTGGAAGCAAATTAGTTCCTTGGTTTTTTACGAACGATAAAAATAGACCTCACCGTTCAGAAAGCAAACTACTGAACGTATAAGTGGTGCCTAGAAAATACACGACTCGTTTACTGTAAATTCGTCTTATTTTTCTTCGCACGCTCCCTATCGACCCTGTAATAACCACTTTTTGTAATTTGTATGCGATCTGAGACTAAGATCGATTGTACGTTGTATCAGATATGCGCCTACAAGTAGGTCAGCACATCTGATTTATGCTACTCTTTTTATTTACTAGAGAAGTTTCCCTAGGCACTTCAGTCGCCTCTTACGACATGCCCTGCAGGTCGCAGTGTTAATATTCTTTGCTCCCCTGAGCCCCGGTTACACACAGGCGGGTGAACTGACCAACGCAAGTTGATGAGCTATTTTAGATACCTACTCCATCGTGTTACTACATGTGCTGGTAATACGTCGATCAGCGTGTCAGGGACCATGAAACGTAACTGAGCAAATTCTTGGAGTATATTTGTATTCTCACAGTTCTCTACCCTGTGATACTTATTAAGTTTTGATTAACGTTTTTTTTTTCGATCCAGAAACACTTGAGCTTTTCAGCTCTTCGACTTGGTGCCATGGACATTGTAACCTTTCGATTCGGTGCCACGAACACCGTAAATCTGGAGAACTTGTGGCTGTTTTGCCGGAATTGAACCGCACTCAACGTCCAACGCGCTACGAACACGCTGGGCAGACGGGCTTTGGTAACGTTTATAGAATAGCGCAATGAATGAACGTTCGACTATCGACTCAGCAGGGGGGCACAAAAGAGGCTTGTTCGGAAGTTCAACTGCTCTTACATAGCCACAGAATTTGCAGGAAAGGAATTGACTATACTAGCTCCTGTACACTAGCCACTAGAAATATGTCAGGAAAGGAATTGACTATACTAGCTCCTGTACACTAGCCACTAGAAATATGTCAGGAAAGGAATTGACTATACTAGCTCCTGTACACTAGCCACTAGAAATATGTCAGGAAAGGAATTGACTTTACTAGCTCCTGTACACTAGCCACTAGAAATATGTCAGGAAAGGAATTGACTATACTAGCTCCTGTACACTAGCCACTAGATAAATATGTAGAAAGTGACTTCATACCCATAAGTCTGAACATCTTGTGGCTAAGTGGTTAAGCTCTTGCCTTGGAGTCTAAGGTCGTGGGTTCGAATCCGGACCACACCGTTCTGTTCACGAGTGCAGTTTTTTCCAGAGACCCTAGGTTTTGCTCGACTTACGGAGTTCGTGCTCTGTGCAATACTCTCTGCAGGTGGCGTGCCATTTCTGCGCAGAGGACCGAGCCATATGGGATAAAACCCGGTGCAATGAAGTCAATCCTTCGGCTTAAAAACCCATTAAACATTTAAAGTCTGAAAATGCGTTGGAAAATGTTATATTATATGGTATTTCTAGATCAACCTCAATCTTATCTATTTGTCCTTTTCTTTGTTTGCTTCTTGGTTTGTTTCGTCCCATTGATATTTTTGTTTTATGAAATGTTATACCATGTTCTATACCATTTTTTCTCTCTCTCGATCCCCACCTAGACTGATGAACCAAATTTTTCATGAATTGCACTGTTGTTTTTAGGGCTCTGCCCTCCGTACAGACTTCTCGAGAGGCTCTGTGTTATCAGGTCAGGTCTCGTTTTTAGGCCTGCTAACAACTGGCAGTCTTGCAGTACGTGCTCTACCGTCATGTCCGCCTTTTCACAGTGGCACATGCTGCCATTCCTTTCAATATACTTTATCCATCGTATTTATAACACTTCATGGTGGTGGTACATCAGACAGCGTTATATAGTGCTACATGTAACAAATACTGACATGCAGATGCCAGTCATGGACAATAAACAAACAGATAGAAAAATCTATGAGGGCCTGATGAGAATTGCATGGACTGCTAAAATGACTAATATGGAGATGTTAAATGAGGTCCAGACACAGAGAAAGCTTGTCATCAATATAAGAAAGAGGAACTCATCATTTTTCGGACATGTGATGAGAAAGGGAGATTTAGAACATATTGTAACAACGGTAGAGTCGAGGGTAGACAAGACAGAGGAAGACAGAGAGAGACAATTTTGGATAGCATGACTTCATGGCACGAAAGAGTTTCAACATGTGAGATGATGGTAAATACGAGAGACAGAGATATTTAGAGAACCATGGTCGCCTACTCTAGCCGGCACGGCACCTGGTGATGATGGTGAGACGTAATGATGATTTAAACATATTGTTAGTATTTTTATTGTTTCTCATTCTCCATTCTCCACCATATTCATTCTTGTTTGGCTCAAAGAATTGTCTAAAGACTATTTTCAAAGGTCTGCAACAGGTTATGTGTTGTTGTGCTGCACATTTTGTTTAATGTCGAGCAATTCGTGTTTGACAATTTTGTATAGTGTGATCTTGGTATTAGGAGACAGACACCTGACTGTTCGCTTGTGTTCTAGGCGGGAATATAATTCTTTATTTTCTTCATTTTCTTGATTTCTATTTGATATTTCTTCTTTACTTCTTGTATGTTGGAGATATTGAAGTTAATGCCTAAGTGCTTGTATGTTATATTTTGATTTTATTATTATCTACTTGTATGTATTCCGCTTTCTTTTAAATGTCCTCTCTTGCTATAACAATATATTATGTCTTGTCTAGACTTATATTTAGTGCATTGTACCGTCTGATCCCATTACATTTTTGTATGTTCACACAATTTCTTGCTTTTTCTCTTCTATCACGCCTATGTCATCCACATAACCAAATATTCTTGTGTTTTCATCTACTGTCCTTTCATTATTGTTTTTGGTATCATTTAAATTTGTATTGATATACCTAACAAATCGAGGACTCGTTTACTGTTGTTGATGGTTACGTCCTGTAAAAATATAAGCCAAGATAAAAAACAAAAACACAAAAACTCAAACCTTTTTCATTAAAAAATTGACATTATAATTTAAAGAATACATTATACAGTACCATTCATCCCGTACAGAAAATGACTATTTACAATTAGGTTTGAAGTCATGGTCAAGGGATTACAAGACTCAGTAACTGGGCAGTTGCTAAATCCTGATCGTTTAACCAATTTAGATCTACGCAAACGATAAATTATGAGTACATCTATCTGATTTTGATAAAGAAAAATATACAATGAAACTGACCTTCTCACCGCTCAAATAAAGTGATAATTTTTCTATATATATATCAATTCACTCCTTCTGTTATCTAACAACATATATCTTGTAAATATATCATTATTTTTACATGATAAAATTTGATGGATAATTTCGGACACATGCTTATTAAATTACATACTATTTTTTCTGTATATATTTTTTAATAACGGAGTTACTCGTTTCGCTCATTCGTGGTGACATCGGTATATTTTTCCAGAGATCTCTAATTTCAATGTACGTGAGATCGAGTTCCTAGTTCTATCGGAGATGGACGATAAAACGTACGCCACCGTGTTCAGTCTGAGCAAAACGAACTTTTGTCAGTTCAAAATCGAAAAGAACAGTCTGGAAAACTACTGCTCGGGAAAAATTCATTAGAAATATTAAAAATAAAAACAATTTCTTCAAAATATTTGCATAAAATTCAAAATTACATCATGGACCCTCCCTAGCGTTACACAGTTCGTGTACTTCCGTAGAGATTATCCTGTGTAAGAAAAAGAGCGGAGCAAATATGGTTATTCATCAAAGTGCAATGATGATGGTCCAATCAATCAATCATTTATTACAGCGCTTTGTACTCATTTCTGTGAGTAAGTTGACGAACTCTTTATGGCAGAGGAATAATGGCTGTTTACCCGAGGCTCTCTCCACGCATATGCAGGGCATCGATTTTATTTTTGATCTTCCACCAAAAAAAAACAACATTTGTTCTTACCAAGAGATCGATCACGGGATATTTCCATCATTAAACCTTACCGTGTTTTATCATTCGAACAATTTCTCTAAAGGTGACATATAAAAAAACGAAATAAAGTAGTTTTACGCAGTGTAAAAACAGATTTAATAAACATAAAAAAAATCGTGTTGTCGATACGTTGAGGCAATTTATTGTTGCTCTTGATAAAATTAAACAATTTTGAGCTGTAATATTTCACTCAAATTTCTATGTTCATAAACATGTTCACAACTGTACGACTTCGCAAGAAACGTTTATGTGTTGAACTGAAAGAAGCCAATTTGACAACTTTGTTGCTGAAAAACTAATAGCATAACGTACATATGCTAATTGAATTCAATCACAAAATGACAAATAATGTCTTAAAAGTGGTTGTTCTAGAGAATACAGAAAGTTGAAAAAGTGTATATATATATATATATTTATAGAGGAATCAAGTTTAGCAAGTTATATTAGTTTAACATTACACAATATATGAGCTGTTGTAGTTGCTCAAAGGTTGTAAACATATTGCAAGAGAGCACATACAACTTAAAGATTCTATCTATATCTATGTTCGTATCTTGTCTCATTTGACATTTACATCGTTCTAGTGTTGCCGTTAGGATACGCCTTTCTAATACTTCTTCTTCACCTCAGTTTCTCTCTTCTCTCTTCACCTTCGCCCTAGGAAGCATAGGTCCGCAACCAAGACCTTCCAAGTCCGCCTATCCAAGGCCATCTTTTCCAGATCTCGCCACTCTCTCCCCGTTTTTTGGGTTCCATCTCTAACTCCCGTCTCCATGTGTTTCTGGGTCTTTCCTTACTTCTATTGCCCTGGGGGTTCCATCGGAGAGCCTGTCTCGCGATGCTGTCAGAGGGTTTCCTCAGTGTGTGTCCTATTCATCGCCACCTTCTGCTCATTATCTCCTGTTCCACCTGCCGTTGTCCTGTCCTATCCCACAGTTCTCGGTTTGTGGTCTTGTCATACCATCTCAAATGGAGTATCCTGCATAGGCATCTATTGATGAATGTCTGCAGATTTTTCACCTCAGTTTACAATCTTTTAATCCTCTTTTCCCCGTTCTTCTCCATGTTTAATTTTTTACTTTTACTACCAGGCCTTCTTTTCTCATCGTCTGTCCAATCGGAGAGCTGCTTTAGCCAATGCCAACTTTATGATTAATTTGTGCCCGTGGGGTGTTGGGGCCCACAAGGGAAACAAAGAATAGTACCACTGCAACATACAAGGCATGTCGTAAGAGGCGACTGATATAGGGCCTAGGAAAGTTACCCTAGTAAATAAAAAGCATCACAGGAATCGGATGCGCTGGCCTACTTGGAGACGCGTTGCTGATACAACGTACAATCGCTCCTAGGCTCAGATCACATACAAATCACACAGAGTGGTTAACAAGTGGTCGATATGGAGCGTTCGAAAAAGAAGAAGAATATTCGTTAATATATATATATTTCAACTTTAAGATTAGTAATTAAAATACAACTATATTGACCCCACTATATATATATATTTCAACTTTAAGATTAGTAATGAAAATACAACTATATTGACCCCACTATATATATATATTTCAACTTTAAGATTAGTAATTAAAATACAACTATATTGACCCCACTATATATATATATTTCAAATTTAAGATTAGTAATTAAAATACAATATATTAACTACATATATATATATTTCAACTTTAAGATTAGTAATTAAAATACAACTATATTAACCCCACTATATATATATATTTCAACTTTAAGATTAGTAATTAAAATACAACTATATTAACCCCACTATATATATATATATTTCAACTTTAAGATTAGTAATTAAAATACAACTATATTGACCCCACTTCTTCGTTTTCTTCATTGAGTGTTGATTGATTGATTGAATGATTGATTGATTGATTGAAATGATCATTTTTATTTTGAAGGTAGCAAACAGTTTGTTGCAGTCATTGTATTTTATTCTTTCTAATGAATTTGTCCCGTGAATTGAACACTGATCTTCCGGATGGAAGCCGCGCTCTAATCCATTCGACCAGACTCTCTACCACAAACAACCTGCTAGAACTATGAAAACTAAATGATGAAATCGTTACACCTATACTCTATTATTATAATTGAACTTTGCAAGAATAGGAGAGATATATGTTAGACTACATCAGAAGGTATCGTCTGTAGCTTAGGAGATAGTGACTAAGTCTATTAACCCCGACGTTCTGAGTTTGAATCACGCTGCGGACAGTTTGGTTGCAAATTGTTTCGTGTGGAATTTTACAAAAATGACGAAGGCACCACCTGTTCAGAAAGCAATGGCAAACTAATCTTCATTGGCCTCTTTGTCTCAGGAGACAATAGGTTTTGCGTAAATGGCAAACTACTGAACATAATAATGCCTAGAAAAATCACAAACAGAGTTAAAAGCTGGGGTTGATTCGCAAAGTCCTCTAAAGGATATGTAATAAACTAACTTGCATCAGAAATGGGTACAAGCAGTGTTATATAGAAACTATGAGTTATGTTCTACCGTCACAAACTCCTATTAGATTGAGATAAGTTTCGTAACAGATTTAGTCTCTACGCGTATCACATGTACGATCCATCTCCAACGTCTCTTCTGGCATCTTTCAACTATTCAATCCAAATTATAGGAATCTTTATCTTTCCAACTTACTCTCAACGTTACCCTTCAGTTCGAAAGTTATAGAAAAAAACTTCATCTCTTTTTATGTATCCGTATTATTTGATTTGTTTATGTTTAATTTTTTTCATCAGTTGTCTCTTCAATCCTAACATCATTAAAATCTTTTTTTTTTTTTTTGTCTGTGAAATAAAGATCAGTTTCTTCTATTAGGCCACTTCTCAAATGTCTAGATATATATTTATTTAAATAACTCTGGAAATATTTGGCATATCTTGCACGGAATTTGGTATGTTATTTTTATGCTTGATTTGATTACTGTTTCGTTCTAATTCACACAATATTTTGCTTATTCTACAATATTAAAACAGATATATCTACATCTACCGTCACTTTAATTTTGTATCATTTCTTTTCAGAGACTATTGATCTATCTGTTTCTATTTCTGTACAAACAACAATGTAATAATACCACAATTACAAAACATTTGTTTTCTTATCACAGAGAATTGACATGTGTCGGTTCTTGTTCTTATCACAGAGAATTAACATGTGTTTTCTGTGCTTTTTCTATGAACAAATTACATCTGATACTATTCTATATTTTGTTTTAGGGGCCCGCCCCGGATGTGCCATACCAGGTGGACCCTGTACAACGGAACGTGAAAACGTTTATAAACTATCAAGCCCCATCAATCCTTCGATCGATGGCACTTCTAGTTTTGTACAAGGGTAGCCATGTGGCATTTAATGAAGACTACCGAAATTCGGCTTCGATCAAATGGGCACTAGTTCCGTAACACAAGCTGATATCTCTGTAAACCCATATAATAAGCCACGTGACAGATATCAAGCGATACAGATACTACACTTTAATCTTACCCAAATGGCCGAGAACCAATAGATACTATTCTACAGTGTAACTCTGATGTCTTACTTCAAAGTGTTGTTTGTCTGGTTGTAAATCTACAGTTACCTATCTGTAAAAATGGTCGCCTTTGTTAAGTAATATACATACACTTTAGCTGAATTTCGGATAGGCCTGTTAAATATCTGTAGGGGCAAACTGGGAGAAACGTACTGAAGGAATGTTGTAATCTTGGATTTTCGGAAAAGATTTAATTCTTTGTTTTTCATGTTTGTTGGTCAACACGTTCTGATATAACCAATGAAAAGCTCGCCCGTAGGTTGAAAGCGGCGTGCTTCAACGTAAAGAGGATTCAATCCCCATACATAACAAAACATCAGCTTACAAAGTGCCTTAAAACAAGCACACACAAGATCACTACGCCCCCAACACTTCTATAAAGAAGTAAATGGTAGAAGAGAACAAACACACACAAGATCTCTTCCCCCAACACTTCTATAAAGAAGTAAATGGTAGAAGAGAAGAACAAGCACACACACGATCACTACGTTTCACCCCAACACTTCTATAAAGAAGTAAATGATGGAAGAGAAGAACAAGCACACACAAGATCACTACGTTTCTCCCCCAACACTTCTACAAAGAAGTAAATGGTGGAAGAGAAGAAAAGATATAACAAACAGACAAACAAAGAAACAAACAAGCTCTCAATGTAAACCATACAAATCACACACACAGGGATTTAACTTGGTTGATTAGAACTGATGCAAACAACATCACAGAGAATATGTACGTATTTTCAGCATATATAATGTGTATGTGTATTTTTATCGAAGCTAGTATCTGTGTAGTTAAAACATAAAATATTTATCTATCATCATCACAAAGAATATACTTGCGGCTTCATCACGACATTATCTGTACACTTATCACATAGAATATACTTGCGGCTTCATCACGACATTATCTGTACACTTATCACATAGAATATACTTGAGGCTTCATCACGACATTATCTGTACACTTATCACATAGAATATACTTGCGGCTTCATCACGACATTATCTGTACACTTATCACATAGAATATACTTGCTGCTTCATCACGACATTATCTGTACACTTATCACATAGAATATACTTGCGGCTTCATCATGACATTATCTGTACACTTATCACATAGAATATACTTGAGGCTTCATCACGACATTATCTGTACACTTATCACATAGAATATACTTGCGGCTTCATCACGACATTATCTGTACACTTATCACATAGAATATACTTGCGGCTTCATCATGACATTATCTGTACACTTATCACATAGAATATACTTGCGGCTTCATCACGACATTATCTGTACACTTATCACATAGAATATACTTGAGGCTTCATCACGACATTATCTGTACACTTATCACATAGAATATACTTGCGGCTTCATCATGACATTATCTGTACACTTATCACATAGAATATACTTGCGGCTTCATCATGACATTATCTGTACACTTATCACATAGAATATACTTGCGGCTTCATCACGACATTATCTGTACACTTATCACATAGAATATACTTGCGGCTTCATCACGACATTATCTGTACACTTATCACATAGAATATACTTGCGGCTTCATCACGACATTATCTGTACACTTATCACATAGAATATACTTGCGGCTTCATCATGACATTATCTGTACACTTATCACATAGAATATACTTGCGGCTTCATCACGACATTATCTGTACACTTATCACATAGAATATACTTGCGGCTTCATCATGACATTATCTGTACACTTATCACATAGAATATACTTGCGGCTTCATCACGACATTATCTGTACACTTATCACATAGAATATACTTGCGGCTTCATCACGACATTATCTGTACACTTATCACATAGAATATACTTGCGGCTTCATCACGACATTATCTGTACACTTATCACATAGAATATACTTGCGGCTTCATCACGACATTATCTGTACACTTATCACATAGAATATACTTGCGGCTTCATCATGACATTATCTGTACACTTATCACATAGAATATACTTGCGGCTTCATCATGACATTATCTGTACACTTATCACATAGAATATACTTGCGGCTTCATCATGACATTATCTGTACACTTATCACATAGAATATACTTGCGGCTTCATCACGACATTATCTGTACACTTATCACATAGAATATACTTGCGGCTTCATCACGACATTATCTGTACACTTATCACATAGAATATACTTGCGGCTTCATCACGACATTATCTGTACACTTATCACATAGAATATACTTGGCTTCATCACGACATTATCTGTACACTTATCACATAGAATATACTTGCGGCTTCATCATGACATTATCTGTACACTTATCACATAGAATATATTTGTACACTTATGTACACTTATCACATAGAATATATTTGTACACTTATGTACACTTATCACATAGAATATATTTGTACACTTATGTACACTTATCACATAGAATATATTTGTACACTTATGTACACTTATCACATAGAATATATCTGTACACTTATCACATAGAATATATCTGTACACTTATCACATAGAATATATGTGTACACTTATCACATAGAATATATGTGTACACTTATCACATAGAATATATCTGTACACTTATGTACACTTATCACATAGAATATATTTGTACACTTATGTACACTTATCACATAGAATATATCTGTACACTTATGTACACTTATCACATAGAATATATTTGTACACTTATGTACACTTATCACATAGAATATATTTGTACACTTATGTACACTTATCACATAGAATATATCTGTACACTTATGTACACTTATCACATAGAATATATCTGTACACTTATGTACACTTATCACATAGAATATATTTGTACACTTATGTACACTTATCACATAGAATATATTTGTACACTTATGTACACTTATCACATAGAATATATTTGTACACTTATGTACACTTATCACATAGAATATATTTGTACACTTATGTACACTTATCACATAGAATATATTTGTACACTTATGTACACTTATCACATAGAATATATTTGTACACTTATGTACACTTATCACATAGAATATATGTGTACTTCATCAAATAAAATATATGCTAATTTATCACAAACTGTGTACATTTCTTCTTCATTATTCTGACCATCATCAGATCACAGAATAAAAGCGTCAATAAGCCGTTCGATTCGTTTTAATTCTATAAAGCTGTTTTGGTTCGGGAGTAACGACGTCTCTGAACTATGTATATGGAACGACCTCATAGTCAGAAAGGGCATAACAGCGTAACTCACTGTCTTGGCGTAGATCACAAAGCCCAAATATACGGCAAAGCTGATCGAAAAGGCGGAGATCCGGGTCGACATAGTCGGCAGAAAGGATCGTACCCTAGGGAAAGTTCACCCTAGTATATCACAAGCTGGCTGAAACTGGACGGGCGGGCCTAGTCACCATGGGCGCACAATCGACCCGACGTAGATCACCCGTTCTTGTCAGTGGACCAATTATACATCACAATAAGAATGATAAAATTGGTCGTGAAGAACGATCGAAGAACTATGTATATAATTCTAATTGTTTCATGTTCTTTAAAGATATACCAATCAACCATTGTATTTGTCAACATTCTAACATGGAGTTTTACATAATCACAATCATTCTTAGTAAGTATAACCTGAGTCTTTGATGATCATCATCAAGTAACTTGTCACTTCCGGAACTTGGCTCCCATTACAGCAGTCTCGAAAAACTCTGTTCTGTGAAAGCTGACCGGCGTCAGTAGCAGTCCTTCTCAGATCGTCAATGAATCTTGCACCGATCGCCTCTTAGGTCTTTCTCTCATACTTCTTCCAGGCTTAATTTCCACAAAATGATCTTCTCTAGACACCTATGTCGTTTGATGTGTCCCAAATATATAATTTTCCTTGACGTTATGCTCTTTAATATCCAACTCTCTTGAAGTAATATAAAGCTGTTGTATAACATAAGCATTTGTTCTTTTTTTTTGTTCATGATATTTTAAATACTTTTCTCTAGCATTTGCATTCAAAGGCATTAATGATCTTCTCCTCTGCTTTGTCAATGGCCCATGTCTCACAATCGTATGTTGTCACGGAAAAAACGCAGGCTCTTTTTGTTCTTATGTCAGTTCCTTTCCATAGATAAGTTAGTTCTTTTATTGTTTTTGCAAATCAATGCTCAGACTTGAGCATACATTAGAATAAAAGACTATGATACATATCAATTTGAAACTCTTTACAGCTTGGTCTTATTTTATTAATATTAGTCTTTGTTTTCTTGTTTGCAATACTTTCGTCTGTTAACTTGTCATTTCTGCTGAGAGGGACCGAGCCATATCAAACAAAACCCAGTGCAATGAAATCAATTCTTCATCTTGAGACTCCTAGTTGTTTTAGATTTCTGAATAAACTGATAGACAAGACAAGTTGTTGGTTTACAAATGTGAAATATTCCAATACTAGATCAATAACTATATTATATCTTTGATTCCCTCATGACCATTGATATTCCTGACTTGATGTGCCGTTTCGGATTAGAATATTTCTTCCAAGCTCTCTCCGTTATGGACGTTTCTTTCTATAAGTTCTTGAAGGGAGGATATGTCTGCATTAAGTTATCTTAAAGTAGTTCAAACACGATCACATCTGTTTTGGAGAGTATTGATTTCCAAGAAATCATGCCACTAGAGGAATGTTTAAAGTCCCCCTTATTTTATTTGTTAGCTGAACATTAACCCCTTGAGAAATTATTAACATTTACATAATTATTTTACGACATATGGTGTTGCTGCATTTGTTTGTTGATGAGATCGATAATGGGTAAGCCTACAGTAAAATTCTATAAATATCAGCAGACAGAGAAAGGTTGTTTTACAAAGTGCAACATTTCTATGCGTTATATTCTTAGTATTTCCATTTTCGTATTATTTTCCCATATCTCAATACTATTTTTATATTTCCAGATTTAAGTGTTATTTTCTTCCATTCTACTTCTGGTTACGTTAGTCTAATAAGCGATAGTCATCCATTTTATGTGTATGTTATATTCCGCATTGGTATTGCGTTTGTTGTTAAATGCATTTTATTATGTTCTCTGCTTGATAAAGGCATTTTTGTTGAAACTTAAGCTTAGTCTGTTGTCAATTTTATTAAACTTTTTTACTTTTTTATTTTGATATCGTTTTTATGATAGTAAATGCAATATTTCTGAAAAATGTGTCTCTCGATGAATTAGTATAATTGTTTTCACGTTATTTTGTTTGTATTACATAAATTAGTATCTTTTGCCAATTGTTTATATAAATCAGTTTCAATGCGCACATTTTGTGTATAAATCAGTTTCATTGCACAATTGTTTATGTAAATCAATTTCACTGCACATTTGTTTATATAGATCAGTTTCATTGCACAATTGTTTTATATAAATCAGTTTGGTTGCACAATTGTTTTATATAAATCATTTTCAGTGTGTTACTGTTTTATTTTACGCTAATCATATGTTTTCAGACAGCGTTATAGCAAGCCTCTTACTGTCTCTATTATTCATGCGTCCACCTTATGCTGTGTGATCTTTGTCTGATGTTCACCGCATCTGAATAGTATTGTTATTTGAGACGCACTGGTTGTTGGTAATCTGCTATTGTAGCCGAATCATTAAATTTGTAGCTTGTTTAATAAAGATAAATACTGATGGTGTACCCCATTTTATCCTGCCTACAATTGTCACTGTTGCTGTTTTACATAAATTATATCGATCTATCTATCTATACCCTCTTTGTGTCCCGATTGACACTTAAGGCTTCCACAAGAGACTTCAACTGTTGCCGTTCTGCTGCCTTTCTACCAACCGTCTCCCAAGTCAGGCCACACTCCTTCAGCTCTCTTTCTACCGTTCTTCTCCATGTTTCCTTTGGAAGTCCATGCCTTCTCTTCCCATCTGAGAGCTGTCCTAGCTAATGTCCCTACTGGCATACGTACGACACACATGTCCAAACCACTTCCACCTTCGTCTCTTAATGATGGTCTCCAAGGATGCACAGTCTGTTCGTTTCAAAAGCTCCTCATTCGTTATGGTATTTGGCCTGACATCTTGCAGGATTCTTCCAATCTAGCATTAACTAAATTTAGCAACGGTGGGATTAACTTTGTCACTTTAATAGAGGCAGAGGCAGACCAAGAAGAAGGTGGTTACAATATATTAAAGAAATCATGAATATGACCATCAACAATGTGGGTGAACTGGCTAGAGACAGAGTTAATTTCAGATCCGCTGCAAAGAGAGCAACGTCCTATAAAGGATACGAGCCTTGATGATGATGATGACGGGATTAACTTAGTTTTACAAAGACTGCGTTAACTGTGTTTAACATTAATTACTTTCATCATATTACAATTTTCTATCTCTATATTATTTTCGTGTCCCGCTTATCACATAAGATGTCCACAAGAGATTTCCATTGCTACCGTTCTATCGTCTTTCTACAAATAGTTTCTCATGTATGTCTGATTGTCTGTGAATTTCTTCGCTTTTCTTATATCCTTTGCTTGATAACAACCTTTTGGTTGAAATATCCTTGTATCTTATTTTTGTGCTTTGTCAAACTATATTACTTTGCTTTGACGTGTTTCAAATATGCTGTGTAGTTTTAATGACGTTTTCTCTTATATCGATTAAACATGTATGACCACAACCTTTCAACTATATTTACCACATTGCTTCTACATGTTTCTTTTAGACGACGTCTATGCCTTCTTATCCCATTCGCTGTCCTGTTAAATGTTGTCTTGTTAAATGCTGTCCTGTTAAATGTTGTCCTAACCAATGTCTCTAAAAGAAATATAGATATATATCTTGATTGACAATAAGTGTTAATCAACATTTTGCTTTTCTTTAAAACCAAATTTGATCCCTGGTTGAGAGATTCGTCATTGTTTACTCTCACACTTTAGACTTGTAACATGACATATGTGATGAGTGACAAACTTTACTTTTCATTAATATTTCTTACGAAAAAACGGCGCTCTTAACACTTTGAATATCTTTATTTGCTTATTTTGTTAACTGATTGTTGTTCAGTTTGTCTGTGGTCTGTCGCCTATTGAAAGCATTTTATTACCGGAAATTTGTACACGGTGTAGTTTATTTGACTGCACGCCGTGATGCTTATCCTGTCTTTTATGGCGTGACTCGAGAAGAGTCAAAATCAATACGAACCACCACTCTAAGTTCCCTTGACAGCCGCTTCAGCTAGACACTTGTCACAGAATTCCATGTGCACATACTCGAATACACAAGTACTGTATGACTTCTCAATGAGTTGTAGAATTTAAACTGTGATTTGCAAGACTGGCCAACGAACGAGCTATTTAGACGATAATTCCTATATTGACATGTTTGTGTTAAATGTTGTCTGAAGACGTTCTTGAAACTCGATTTCTTATCATGTGCCTGCTTGAACATTTACGGATGATGTTGTTCCATTGCCTGGTCCTCGAACGGAAATGCTGAGAGCTTCCAACTAGTTCCAAACATGACAAAATAAATGGAGATTTTATCAAGTGTTGATAACGACATCTTTAACTGCGAGAGATGACATCATTTTTTGTATTTGTATGAGTCACATTATCGAGATAAAAACCTTGTTGAAAGTGTCTGAACAGGTTGTCATGCATTTATCTCTTATCTGTAAGCAATAAGTACACGTCAAGTTTATTAATATCATCGTTAATGTTACTATAATAATGAGAAAGATTGAATAAAATACAATTCATAAAACATATTTTCAACATCTTTTAAATTGCATCGTGACTCTCCCTGGTACTACGGAGTTCGTGCACTGCCGCTGAAACCTTCCTGTGTAAGAATGAGATAGGATCACACATGGTTTTTCGCTGAAGTGCAATGATGATGGTCCTATCAATAAATCAATCAATCAACAGTATGGTTAATCTTCATGATCTTCATGCGCTATGCTGGACAATGACTAATTTGACTAATAAAGTAAATTTGACTAAATATTAGAAAGGTGGAATTGGCAGTCTTACCAAAGTGATAGTGGCAAAGTTTTACTAAAGTGACAGTGGCAAAGTTTTACTAAAGTGACAGTGACAAAGTTTTACTAAAGTGACAGTGGCAAAGTTTTACTAAAGTGACAGTGGCAAAGTTTTACTAAAGAAACAGTGGCAAAGTTTTACTAATGTGACAGTGGCAAAGTTTTACTAAAGAGACAGTGGCAAAGTTTTACTAAAGTGACAGTGGCAAAGTTTTACTAAAGTGACAGTGGCAAAGTTTTACCACAGTGACAGTGGCAAAGTTTTACTAAAGTGACAGTGACAAAGTTTTACTACAGTGACAGTGGCAAAGTTTTACCACAGTGACAGTGGCAAAGTTTTACTAAAGTGACAGTGGCAAAGTTTTACTAAAGTGACAGTGACAAAGTTTTACTAAAGTGACAGTGGCAAAGTTTTACTAAAGAGACAGTGGCAAAGTTTTACTAAAGTGACAGTGGCAAAGTTTTACTACAGTGACAGTGGCAAAGTTTTACTACAGTGACAGTGGCAAAGTTTTACTAAAGTGACAGTGGCAAAGTTTTACTAAAGTGACAGTGGCACAGTTTTACTAAAGTGACAGTGGCAAAGTTTTACTAATGTGACAGTGGCAAAGTTTTACTAAAGTGACAGTGGAAACTTTTACCACAGTGACAGTGGCAAAGTTTTACTAATGTGACAGTGGTAAAGTTTTACTAAAGTGACAGTGACAAAGTTTTACTAAAGTGACAGTGGCAAAGTTTTACTAAAGTGATAAAGTTTTACTAAAGTGACAGTGGCACAGTTTTACAAGAGTACCATTGACAAAGTTTACCAATCTGGCATAAACTAAATTTAACAACGGTGGGATTAACTTAGTTTTACAAAGTACAAAGACTGCGTTTACTGTGTTTTACGAAAGTTGCACTACGTGTTACAAAGGAGACTTTAGCAAGTTCTGCAAAAGTGGCACAAACTAATTTTACACATAGTGGAATTAATTTTTTTTTTTTAACAAAATGCCGTTAACTAAGCCTAACAACGGTGGCATTTAATAATGTTTAACTAAGGTAGTATTAATTAGTTTTTACAAAAAGAACAATAACACATTTTAGAAATGCAGTATTAGTTAAGTTTTACAGAGGAAGAAGTGTTAACGTTTTACCAACAAGATAGAAAACATTTACTAGACATGTTGAAGCAGATTTATTGACCTGTTATAAACAATATGTTATACCTGTTAAAACACATTTTTTGACTTTCAATATCAAGCAGTTTGATTAGATAGACCCTCCACTGCCAAAAAGACTCATGTTAGGTGAAATGCAGAAAAGTAAACATTCCCAAAGTAAACTGCGAAAAGTAAACATTCCAAAAGTAACTGCCAAAAGTAGCGTATTTATATTTGTTAAGAGTTGGAGAAAAACATAAATTGGAAATATAAACAACCCCAAAATGAAATAGACCATCTTTGCAACCTTTTAGTACAGACTTCGATTGGTCCAAATTCTGGGTATGAAATGTTACATAAGCGTTATAATCTTATTATATATACAGATATTGTTAAGATGTAGCAAGTGTCAAGATTAAATTACGAAAAGTCAGTAAAACATGTTTTAAATAAATAAATAAAAGCATGCATAACACATAGTATTTTATTCCTATAATAACGTTATACGTTAAAAAAGGGCATGCAAGCAATTTATCTATACCGCTCTATCCTGGCAACCAGTCTACCAATCTCATTTATTGAACTAAGTTTGATATTTCTCATTTCTCCCCCAGTAAAGTTCTCGTTTCAATGTTTCCTTGTGGCGTACTTACTTTTAAAAAAAATAACTTGCCTTCAATTTCCGAGCCTTTCTTGTAAATCTTTGATCTTTTTTTTTCTCAGAGTATGCCGAACATATCTACACCTTCTCTTTCTTACAACAGTTGTTACTAACTATTGGCATTACAAATCTCTGATTTCATCACCTCTTTTGAATTATTCAAGTTTATGTTCATTATTTTTCAAAGACATATTTTTCAAATGCATTCACCTTTTTTTGTCCTACATTTCTAATTATTTTTGTTACCTCTCGCTTACATGTGTGAAGACTAACACAGTTTCGGTATTAATAATCCGTAATTTAGTTTTAAAACTATATACTACTTGTAGTTTGAAGTATCGATTTAGTATTAACATATTACAAGGCGTGCAATTTCAAGCTTTGTTTGTTTGCTATAAGCATGTTACTAGACATGTAAACATAAAGGAACCAGTGTTATGCCACGTGGTATATATGGTAATACTGTGTTAGACTCGTATTTTTTCATTGACCGTCGGAACACACCGTCGACACACGATGAATGATGTGGTCTACATACGTGGGTCGCCTTTACTTCCCAGTGCTTTTCCAAGTACCAAATTGAGGCTGGGTCGATCTTAGAGCCGTTACGGACGGAAAAAATACACGACTACCGTAGAATTGAACTTGGACCACTTGCCTAAGAAGTGACTTCACTACAAAATATACACTGCTGTAGTTTTCCATTAGACATGTCGTTTCAAGTAATTTATCTTTATCAACATGTTATTAGACATGTCATTTCAAGTAATTTATCTTTATCAACATGTTACTAGACATGTCATTTCAAGTAATTTATCTGTATAAACATGTTACTAGACATGTAATTTCAAGTAATTTATCTTTATCAACAATTTACTATAGTTCGTTCCAAAACTCGTGAACATCGTTATCAGCTGATATAAAATCATCCACTTGACAGAAATTATTCATTTTTTAAAACACTTTTCTATAGATAACAACAGTAGCGACCTTCGTAAAGTATTGATTCCTACCCAAACATTTAGTGCTATAAGATTTTACTTATTTGTTATTAGTAAAATAAAGCGATGTTGATTTGGTATACATATATAACTTTAACTGTATGATAGTCAAGTATTTATATAATTACATTTGCGTGCTAAATCTCGAGGAATTATTCATTTCACAATGTATCCGAACGATTGTCATTGGCGTATGCACACACCATTTATTTTCATTGATAGAAATGGAATGTAACATTTGTTCACTATGTCACATTGCTTATTATAGTATGTAATATGGATACGCCTTTGCAAACATTCGCCGCTATTTTGTGTATTGCTGTGTACATTCTCAACTTTGATTATCATTTTGTTGTGCTTATGCAAAAATTCTATAACAAAATGAAAAAGCTCTGTGCATCAACCAAGCTACCCTACCAATTATTTAAACATGAATTCATTAGGTCATAAGACAGCCTGCAAAACATTGCTGTTATGCTATCGGTAGAATGCGTTCGAATTAAACCTTAGCAGTGGCGGTTCGTGATCGTTTTTGTTGGTGGGGCCAGACTCAAATTTTCGGGAAAATCATGGCTTTGGGTTAGGTTATAATTTAATTTATTAAATAATAAATACACGTTACACATTTGTTTTGTGGGGCCCGGTCCCACTGGCCCATAATGAAGAGCCGCAACTGAACTTTAGTATGATCACGAATTTTGGAAAGAACTATAGACACGTAATTTCAAGCAATTTATCACTATAACCAAGATACAGGACATGAAGTGTCAAATAGTTTCTTCCTAAACTAGTTACTAGACTTAATTTCAAGTGATGACTTACTATAAGCAAACACACTATTAGACATGTAACAGTCAGTGTTGGTTTGCGTTTCTGGAAGAAACTTATAGTTGTGACCTCGTTAACGTGTCATGTATTCTTAGCTGTTTAGTCAGTCACGGTCGCGTGCTGAGCCACGACCTTCAGAATGCTCATCGTCTGAAAATATGTTTATAAATAACTGCAGACATTTACGAAAAATATGTACAAGTCAACTGTAATTATTATTATTTTTGTGTGGTATATGCAACGTTGCATTTCTGGATGTCACGAGTCCACAAAATGCGTTCTCAAAGCTATTGGTTATGTGACATGTGACGCACGAATTTAATCAATGCTGGAGCACCTTCATGACAAGAGCTGACCTCGTTCTTAGAAACGTGTCATGTGGGCGTCTCACATATTATTTGAAGTTAAAAATAAAATGTAGGTTTTTTTATTTGATATCATATTGTAGGACTTCAAACGTTGTCGAAGCTGATTCAAGGGGTTTTCGTAGGACATGAGTAGTTGTAGCAGGACATGAGTAGTTGTAGTAGGACATGAGTAGTTGTAGCAGGACATGAGTAGTTGTAGTAGGACATGAATAATTGTAGCAGGACATGAATAGTAGCAGGACATGAGTAGTTGTAGCAGGACATGAATAGTTGTAGCAGGACATGAATAGTTGTAGCAGGACATGAATAGTTGTAGCAGGACATGAATAGTTGTAGCAGGACATGAGTAGTTGTAGTAGGACATGAATAGTTGTAGCAGGACATGAGTAGTTGTAGTAGACATGAATAGTTGTAGCAGGACATGAATAGTTGTAGTAGGACATGAATAGATTGTAGTGGACATGAGTGATTGTAGCAGGACATGAATAGTTGTAGCAGGACGAATTCTATTTATAGCATATTATTGGACATCGAACGTTGTTGAAGTCGATTCAAGGTTCTCGTAGGACAAGAGCGTTGTAGCTGGACATGAATAGTTGTAACAGGATATGAATAGTTGTTGCAGATATGAAACATGTGTTTTTGACAGTTAAAGCTTGTCGTAGAACATAGCATTTGTTGGAAAGTGCAGCAGGACAGTTTTGTAGGAAAGAAAATGTCAGAGAACATTCATTTATGACAGGCATGATCGTTTAGTTGCACTGTACTTGTTGCCTGATCTGATTGTTCAAGTTGAGGTCTTCAGCTGACTCATGAACTGTGCACTGTTGAGTCTTAGCTGACTCATGAACTGTGCACTGTTGAAGTCTTCAAGGCTGACTCATGAACTGCGTACTGTTGAAGTCTTCAGGGCTGACTCATGAACTGTGCACTGTTGAGTCTTCGCTGACTCATGAACTGTTCACTGTTGAGGTTTGCAGAGCTGACTGATGAACTGTGTCTGTCACAGACAGGTCGGAGCTCAACCACATGTTTCTGAACGGCAGTACAGGATGTCGCGCCGTATGGAGAATGATCTTCAAGTGTGTCTGGTCAGACAGTCTATTCGGTTGTAACAGTATTGCCATTTAGAAGGGATTCAGTATTCACTATCACTTAAATTTTCCCATCTTCCGTAGGTATGTAGACGTCGTCATATGTCAGTGGGATGTGTGTAGTGCATGTGGCGTCATATCTACCGAAGACCTGTGAACGTCGAAATATATCGATTAAGCTTTTAATTTTCTTAGCCTACTTTTCTTCACATGTCGTCTTGAAACTCTTAGCAATGCAATGCAGATGTTCAAAGTGCCTCACATTACTATCTTTGTAGTAGAACTATTACTGGTCTTCTGTTCCCACTGTGTCTGCAATAGAGAGACATGAAAGGAGACAATCTTACATGGCGACAGAATAGTTTTCAAATACCCTGGATGACACTCAAGAGCAATGCTGTCCGATACAATGGTACAAAGCAAAAGGCGGCAGCAAAAGATGGACCTAGAGAGATAACAGAGGAAAGAGACTATCTACGAAGCGCATACTAGGGCGTGTTGAAATCTCTTCTTGACCTGACGCTGTGAGACAAACAGAATTTGAGAAAGATGTAGATCAGAATGAACTCAATCAGTGATAACTGAATGTAGAAATTCAACAGAGAGAGATAGAAATTCGAACTAGTTTAAATAAACTTTTGTTTACGACAACCTCAACTTGCTTTCACAGAAGACTAACAATCGTCATCTACTATCGACTGTTCGCCGATATGTTGCTGGGCCCAGGGGCAACACATATTATAATATTGGAAGGCATATCGGAAGGGGTGACTGAGTGAGGCTACCCTAGCAAATAAAAATCGAATGTGTTGCTTACTTATAGGCGCATAACAACGTGCAATCTTTTAGTCTCAGATCACTACAAATCACAAAGAGGATAAACAAATGGTCGATATGGAGCGTTCGAAGATGTGAAGCAGTTGCGTCTTGCATGTTCTAATTTATCTTTGGTGATTTGTGTGTGTATTTTGAGCATTCATAATAGTCTAGATTCTAGATGTACGCCACCGATCATCTGTCGCCCTTTTTATATATCCTATTGCCGCCACCGATCAGCTGTAAGCACCTTTTATATATCCTGTACCGACCGATCATCTGTGAAAGCACCTTTTATATATCCTTGTACCGCCACCGATCAGCTGTGAAGCACCCTTTTATATCCTGTACCGCCACCGATCATCTGTGCAGCACCTTTATATATCCTTGTACTGCCACCGATCATCTGTGCAAGCGCCTTGTATATATCCTTGTACCGCCACCGATCATCTGTGCAAGCACCTTTTATATATCCTTGTACCGCCACCGATCATCTGTGCAAGCACCTTTTATATATCGTTGTGCCGCCACCGATCATCTGTCAGCACCTATTAAATATCCTTGTACCGCCACCGATCATCTGTAGCACCTTTTATATATCCTTCCCTTACCGATCATCTGTGCAAGAACCTTTTATATATCCTTGTACCGCCACCGATCATCTGTGCAAGCGCCTTTTATATATCCTTGTACCGCAACCGATCATCTGTGCAAGCACCTTTTATATATCCTTGTACCGCCACCGATCATCTGTGCAAGCACCTTTTATATATCCTTGTACGCACACCGATCATCTGTGCAACACCTTTATATATCCTTGTACCCCACCGATCATCTGTTGCAGAAAACATATATCCTTGTACCGTCACATATCATCTGTGCAAGCACATTTTATATATCCTTGTACCGCCACCGATCATCTGTGCAAGCACCTTTTATATATCCTTGTACCACCACCGATCATCTGTGAAAGCACCTTTTATATATCCTTGTACCGCCACCGATCATCTGTGCAAGCACCTTTCATATATCCTTTTGCTGGGTAATTGACTCTTGAAGTCAACCCCGATTTGGTCTACAGCGCAATCTGAAGATAAAATAGAGCACTTCCGTTTACATATTATTACAATTTTCCCGATTTCTAAATCTAGGTACCACTTTCGATTTCTTTTCTATGTGTACAGTGTATTATTAAACGACATTGTTCCTACGGAGGAGTGCTATTTGTGCAACGCTGTCGTTGATCTATTTTCTGTGTAAATATATACTGATTTTGATCTTCAGAGAATTAATAATCTATTTCCTTTTTAATAGGATTGTTTGTCTTCTATTGTTGATACTAAATCTATAATATGTTTCATGTAACCATACTTCTATATTTGTTTTCTTGCTGCTTACAAATGTAAGCACCATTATCTTGTAGTTGCTGGGAAAATAGAGTGAATGACTCCATTTACAAGTGAACGTAAAACATTAACACAACTATTATTGACTACCACATAAGCAAATATTTATTTGATTGTATTCTATTTCTTTGGAATGTTGCCTATTTAAATTCTTTTTCCTGTTGATACTTTTTCAACGCTTTGTGTTTGTGATTTGTACTTTATGTATAATTAGTTCTCAAATAAAAGGAAAAGTTACGATACAAATGCTAATGTGGGAAGAAAGAACATAATTTGTTCATAACGTGTACTAACAATAGTTGAAATTACAAATATAAGAACCCATTTTTGTGTTATGACTTAAATTGGTGTTCTTACCTGATTTCTATTAGAATACCAAAGCAGGCGTTAAAGGGTTGGAGGCAACGGGTTTAGAAGAGAGACACACTAAAAACCCCTGAAACGAACTTTGCTGAGAGAAGCAAGTAATATTATATTACATAGATGTAACGAGCATGTCATAGGGCATAACAGTATGACAGAATTACTTGCAGTTCCTATGTATTGTAGAACATGTCGAGGATATATCTATATATATACAGTACTAGCTTTATGAAAATGAAAAATACGTTATCGGTGAGTTCACAAAAATGCACCCAGTATTGATTCAATGATTATGCAAGCGAATCATGGACAATGAACAAGCAATCAATAAGATCCATAGGGCCACATATTGTGATTTTACAGAAGAATGCTGAAAATCCCAGGGACAGCGAATAAAACAAATGATAAAGTTTAAAACAGACCAACAAAAGAAACCTTATCAAAGAATAAAAACAGACAGTTAAGATTTTTCTGGCATATAATGCGATGAGGATATTTAGAACATTTGGTGACGACAGGTAAAATTCGGGGAGAAAGAGATCATGGAAGACAGAGGGAAGATGTTGGATGGTATGCCATAGTGGTTCAAAGATCGACGTAAAGAACTGATAAACTGCTATATGGAGTGAGATTGTGGAGAGAACATGATCGTCTACATCGGCAGTCATGCCCACGATTGATATCAGTACTGACGCACGCTTCATATAATATGTTATAGACATGTTGGTATATGTATGTTGTTCATTTCATTATCTACGCCACTTGATGACATCAACACACATAATGGAAAAATAATATCAAGTTTTATCATCATGAACATTAAGCATACATTCTCTGCAGAACGGTCTCTGTTTCTGACATTAGTTTTGGATGGAATTTTGCCTGAAAATAATTCCAACAAATTGAGAATGTCTCTAAAAATACTGCAGCAGTTGTTTTTGGCTTGCTCAGTATACCTTGTGTTTTTCTTGTACAATCAATAAACGTTTAATCCGCACGGTGTCAGGTGTCATCCATGTGAACCCATTTGTTTCGTATTGTGCACCAGAGGTTGTTAAAGTGTCCGATTCTTAAATAAAGTTCCAGGTATGTGGCCGGTTTGTGTGTTTTACTTATAATTATATATTTTTTATTTTAATCTTCTTGCAATTTAACAAATTACATGAGACCTATTTTATAGTTTTGTAAAACTTTAAAAAGAAATTGAGTGCCTGGTTAGAATTTACCGATTAAATATATCATATGATTATATATATATATATATATATATATATATATCGAGAACTGCGCGTAGTGATTTTAATAACACAACCAGTAGCTCTCCGAAAAAGGAGCTTCACTAAGCCGTGTCTTTCATAAACAGGGTCGTTTGTTAAACATATAATAAGAAGTTCAGATTCGATCGAACAGTGTTTGTACAATCAGATATGTTTATGCTTTTTATGCTTGTATAGTTTGAGACGAAGATCAGCATACATACACAGTATACGCATATAACAAACAAGCACACATCATTCATAGCAACTTAAAGTTTAGTGTAAGAAAAGAAAAAACAAATTACCAAACACAGGATTAGAGCCACAGAACCTTATATCTTAAGATCACCATTGTCTAGCAATACAGACAGGCATTTATTTCTCCTTTGTTCCTCATTCACTGTATTTTCTTTTGGCAGAGCTCAGTGGCGGCTCGTCATTAGGGCAAGTGGACCGCCCCACCAAAGTAATGTATCATTCTCTCTCTCTTTAGCCTGTTACGCCCTTGGCTTTTAGGGTCAAAAACGTATACCATTCTTCCTTGTTCATGGCCTTCCTCTGTATTGTGTTCCAGCTATGATTCATTTCCTTCAGCTCTTGCTCTATCGTTCTCCTCCAGGTCGTCTTTGGTCTTCCACGCTTTCGCCTACCCTCTGAGTCCATCTCAGTGCAGTTTTCGTGTCGGAGCCAGTCTCCATGCATCACATTTCAATTCATCTTCAGCGTCGTCTTCGGATGATAGTGCCCATATTCTCTTGTTGGCATCGTGCAAGCAATTCTTGATTCGAGATAGTAGTCAGCCAGTACACGCGTAAGATTTTCGCAGACAAGTTGTATGAAAGGTGGAGAGTCTGGACATATCCTGCTCTGTCAATCTCCAGCATTCCGATCCGTACAGCAATGTTGACCTTCAGCTGTTACAGATACTAGTCTTGGTTCTGATGCTGTATTGGTAAAACCAATATTAAACAAATTGTGTTTACAGAAAATAATGTATAACGTGTATATATTATTTTATAAATTAAAATTTAACAACCCAAAACCATGATTTATCCAGGAAAAATGTCTGGCCACCAACAAAAATGATCACGAGCCGCCACTGGCAAACTAATAAGTAAGTGCTCGGTATATTGACGTTCTAACCAAATTGTTAAATAGTCAAATATAAATGTATTGGTTCTTAATGGTGTATCTCTTATACATTCGAGAATGATACCCAAATGATTAAATAGTCAAATATAAATGTATTGGTTCTTAATGGTGTATCCCTTGTGCATTCGAGAATGATGCAACTTTACCTAATTTTCTATCTTTTCTAATATTTCAGTTTGCATTTCTCTGAACACGAATTTGTAAGGAAAATTCAGTTGCTGAATAGACCAGCCACTAGTATAAAATACTCAGAAAATTGTTCTTAAAAGCAGAGTCGTCATGATCATCAGTGCAATCTTTTCTGGCGTTTATAATAAACTATCGGTTCAAAGTTGTATATGTCTATAATTGTCTGTCTATAAATAAAATAGAAGGCCATAATCTGACACTCTGCTATACCAGTTGTAGTGTGAAACAAAGATAAAATATTAACATATGACAGTAGGAGACAGTGGATAGCAATGTGATGACAGAAGATAGAACGATAATCTGACAATAGGCTATAACCATTTATCGGGTGTAAAAGCAAAAGAAAAAAAAATATCATAATCTGACACTGGGCTACATCCGAGTAGCAGTGTAGAAGAAAGAAATATGATAATCTAACACTGGGCTACAACGCAGTAGCAGTGTAGCAAGAAAAGAAATAACTAACACTGGGCTACAACGCAGTAGCAGTGTAACAAGAATAGAAATATGATAGCCTGACACTGGGCTACAACACATTAGTAGTGTGGTAACAACAGAGAACAAATGTCAGATTTTGTAAGCTGAGTAGGAATACATTATAAAACGTTGGTGGCATTGACGTGCATGTTAAACATTACTTGGTTACAGTAATGGTTTGTTCAACTCTAGGAAGTGTCTATTAACTTTCCAGAAGAGTAAATATCACAGAAAACAACAGACAGCAAACAAATGGTTTGTCTGAGCTGCCTTATTAGTTGTGTGAGTTGAACATCAGATACATCAGATGTGTTTATCAAATTAAAATGTCCTCAATTTACTGCTTTTCCGGGACCTCTAGAGACATCAATCCAGCTCCCAACAGTATCATATTACGCCTTTCAGACAGATAAATTGAAAAATTCCCAGTTACATGTTTATTGAAACACGATTACCTTTAAGCCAAGACTTTTGTCCACAAATCAAATCCAAATGTGTTTCCATTACAAATACAGATGTGCTTCCCAATACAAATCTAGATGTGCTCCCAATAAAAACCTAGATGTGCTTCCAATACAAACCTAGATGTGCTCCCAATACAAACTTAGATGTGCTTCAATACAAATCAAGATGTGCTTCCAATACAAACCTAGATGTGCTTCCCAATACAAGCCTAGATGTGCTTCCCAATACAAACCTAGATGTGCTTCCCAAAACAAAAACCTAGATGTGCATCCAATACAAACCTAGATCTGCTTCCCAATACAAACCTAGATGTGCTTCAAGCTCAAACCTGGATGTCTTCAGACTACAAACCTAGATGTGCTTCAATACAAACCTAGACAGTAGCTACAAAACAAACCTAGATGTGCTTCAATACAAACCTAGATGTGCTTCAATACAAACCTAGATGTGCTTCCAATACAAACTAGATGTGTTTTCCAAAACAAACCTGATGATTGTCAATACAAACCACTAGATGTGCTTCCAATACAAACCTAGACATTTGCTTCAATGACAAATTCAGATATGCTTCCAATACAAACCTAGATGTGCGTATGGTTATGCCATCACTAGATGTCTCATTAATGTAAACGATAGTTTACAATTCACGGACTTTCTTTTATTATTGTGTCTCCTTGTGCGGCCTCAATAAATGTTTTGCCCCTATATTGCTGGTTTTGGAAACATCTTTTTTACTGACTGTAACAACTGTGTTCTATACATCATCATCGCTAGTTTTGCTTGTTGTTTCTTCTTGTCTTTGACTTTATTATACTATAATAATCATAATTCCTCTCCTACCGTTATACGTTGCATATGGCATGCTAGCAATTTCTCCATACCTCTCTATCGTGGACAACTCACTCAATGACCTCCATGGAACTAAGACTGATATTTCTTGCCTCTTACCAAACAATAGAAAATTAATTATTACATTTTGCCCTCTCTCTCTTTCTCTCTCTCTCTCTCTATATATATATATATATATATATATATATATATATATAGTTAGTTTATTCCTTTCAGGCAAAGGCAGCACATAGAACAGAGGTTTTGAGATCTCATGTGATACGGTTCTTTGCTAGCAGCTGGAGATCTTGTATGGTTTTACATCCCAATAGTTTACTTTCTTGTTGGATGGTTCTTCGAAAGTGGTCTTTGGTCTTCCCCGTTTTCTTTTCCCAATTGGTGACCACATAAGGACTTGTCGATTTAGTCTCTTTTCGTCTGATCTAAGAACATGACCTAAATATTTCCACCTTCGTTTCATTATAATATTTGATACGGGTTGTTGGTGTGTTCTATCTCTACTGTGTTTGTTATATATAAATAAATCATTAAAAAGTTAACTGTAGGGAAGGGAGAAGAAAAACAGTGCATGCATTATGAAGTTGCAAATAGGACACCCAAGTTTGGTCGAGATCACGAAACCTAAGTCAGATGTAGTTACCCCAAAAGAAAACAAGTACCTCACGTGCACAGTAACAATATATGTTCCCACAGGCAATCAATAATCTGAATGAATTAATCATGTAGTGCTGAAATACTGATGTGTTCGTTTATATGCCAGGTGAGTCTCCTCTCCCCTATCTCTCTCTCTCTCTCTAGATATTTACTACAAAGTTGTGTATTGCTACATGTGTGCACAGCAAGAAACCGGTGAGATTTCGAGCGAGAAGATACTATGTAGGTCACGGATACCTATATTATCACTAAAAATATAGAAAGCAAATTGAATGCGTTTGAAAATAGATGTCTGCGAAAAATAATGAATATAAATGGAACAATTCAGGAGGCGGTGAAATCATAGAAATTTCTGGTCAACCACTGTGACAAACTGTTATAGAAAAGAAGATGGAGATATGTTGGACACATTTGAAAAGAAATGATCAGCAGATATTCAAGCGGGCATTGAAGTGGGATACAAAGGGTTCAGAAAGAGAGGACGACCTAAGGAGACCTGAGCAGAACTTTGCTGAGATAGACAAGTATCAGTCTCAGTGTCATGGATGAGATTGAGCAGTTGTCAGAATAGAGCAGTATGGAAAATTACTTCAGGCCCTATGTAACTTATAATGGTACGAGAGGAATTCTAATTATTATTATTATACCTATACTCAGAAATGTTGAAGAATAACCAAACGAATGTCACATATCTTTATATACTTACTTTGTGTACTTTGAAATAACGTTCAACAGAATAGATCATATAAAGATATGATAAACACTAGGACATTATGAAACATTAGTCAACAGAATAGATCACATAAAGATATGATAAACACTAGGACATTATGAAACATTAATCAACAGAATGATCACATAAAGATATGATAAACACTGGACTTTTATGAAACATTGGTCAACAGAATAGATCACATAAGAATATGATAAACACTAGGACATTATGAAACATTAGTCAACAGAATAGATCACATAAAGATATGATAAACACTAGGACATTATGGGATATCAGTGAAATTTTAAACATAAAATATACAAGTATTTTATGAAGTACCTGTAACGTAATTCACAAAGACAAAATATCGGAACATTGTCGTTGTTGACTAACATTAAACAACTAAAACATGACTAAAATGAATAGAACAAAAAGGACATTAGATTAAACAACACACAGAATGATCACATTACAATTTATAACATAACAATTGAAGAAAAAGACAATTTTATATATTTGGACAACATTAGCGAAGATGTGGAAACATTTCAAGATGTAAATGATAGTATCGGCAAAGTCAGGTTTGCTTTCAATCCTTTTCGAAAATTATGGAACTCGACATCTCTTTCTCTCTGGAAGATAAGTCTAGAATGTTAAAGACAAATGTAAAATCTGTCCTGCTTAATGGTTTTCAGACATGACATCTGATCTAGAGTATCACATACAATCTGCAGACATTCCTCTACAGATGTCTGTGCTGTATATTCTACATCAGATGCCTAGACGAGATAGTACATACAGAATTATGGAGATGAATAGGAATAAAGAAAATAAAACTTGATTAAAGAGAGAGAGATAGTGTTTATGAATTGGACACGTTATCAGAAGAAAAAAAACACACAGAATAGCATAACTAAATATGCACTTGACTGGGAGCCTAAGGGAAGAGAGATGTGGGGAGACCATAAGCTACCTGATGAAGAACGAATTATGGATGAAGAAAGAAAGATTGGAGTAACGTCGACGGAACTGATGATTTTCTCAAAATAGAGTTCGATGGAACGCAATAGTTGCTGCACTATGTTTCATTGGGAGAAAGAAAGTTTAGTGCTATTATGTAGTAGGCACCCGTGTATTGCGGGGCCGCAAGGAAGCAAAGAATAGTACCACTGCAACCTGCAATGCATGTCGTAAGAGGCAACTGATGTAGGCCCTATGGATACTACCCTAGTAAATAGTAAGCGGCTCAGAAATAGGATGTGCTGGCCTACTTGTAAGCGGATAACTGACACAACGTATAATCGCTCTTAGGCTCAGATCACATACAAATCACACAGAGTAGTTGACAAGTGGTTGATATGGAGCCGTTCAAAGAAGAAGAATAGTAGTAGTAGTAGTAGTAGTAGTAGTAGTAGTAGTAGTAGTAGTAGTAGGTAGTAGTAGTAGTAGTGTAGTAGTAGTAGTATGGTAAGTAGTAGTAGTAGTGAGTAGAGTGAGTAGTAGTGGTAGTGTAGTGGTGTAGTAGTAGTGAGTAGTGTGATAGTAGTAGTGGTGTAGTGGTAGTGGTATGTGGTGTAGTGTAGTAGTGTGTAGTAGTGGTAGTAGTAGTGTGGTAGTGGTAGTAGTAGTGTGAGTTAGTGGTATGGTGAGTAGTGTAGTAGTGTGAGTGGTAGTAGTAGTATGTGTAGTAGTGAGTAGAGTGGTAGTAGTAGTGGTAGATGTAGTGTGGTAGTAGTGTGAGTAGTGTAGTAGGTATGGTAGTGGTAGTATGTGGTAGTGGTAGTGTAGAGTAGTGGTAGTAGTGTGTGGTAGTGGTAGTGTGTAGTGTGTAGTAGGTAGTAGTAGAGTGGTAGTAGTAGTGAGTGAGTGTAGTGGTAGTAGGTAGTAGTAGGTAGTAGTGGTATAAGTAGTAGTAGTAGTAGTTGGTATAGTAGTAGTAGAGTATAGTAGTAGTAGTAGTGTAGTAGTAGTAGTGTGTGAAGTAGTGTAGTAGTAGTAGTGTAGTAGTATGTTAGTAGTGTAGTAGTGTGTGGTAGAGTGGTAGTAGTGGTAGTGGTGAGTAGGTAGGGGGTAGTGGTGGTGGTGTGGTAGTGTAGTAGTGGTAGAGTGGTAGTGGTGGTGGTGGTGAGTGGTAGTAGTAGTAGTGGTAGTAGTAGTAGGTAGTAGTAGTGAGTATAGTTTGTGTGAAGTAGTGAGTAGTGTAGTAGTGGTGGTAGTAGTAGTGGTAGTGTAGTAGTATGTAGTAGGTGGTAGTATGTAGTAGTAGTGTAGTAGTGAGTAGAGTAGTGTAGTGGTGTGTAGTGGTAGTGAGTAGGTAGTAGTAGTGTAGTGGTAGTATAGTATGTAGTAGTAGTAGTGAGTAGTATGTAGTAGGTAGTAGTGGTAGTAGTGGTAGTAGTAGGTAGTAGTAGTGGTAGTATGTAGTGAGAGTAGTGTAGTAGTAGTGTAGTGGTGAGTAGTTGTAGTAGTAGTAGTAGTAGAGTAGTAGTAGTAGTAGTAGTAGTAGTAGTAGTAGTAGTGTGAGTAGTAGTAGTAGTAGTAGGTAGTAGTAGTGGTAGTAGTGTAGTAGTAGTGGTAGTAGTAGTAGTAGTAGTGTAGTGTAGTGTAGTGTAGTAGTAGAGTAGTGAGTAGTAGTGTGAGTTAGTAGTAGGTAGTAGTGTAGTAGTAGTGAGTAGTGTAGTGTGAGTATAGTAGTGGTGGTAGTAAGTGGTAGTGTGTAAGTAGTGGTAGGTAGGGGGTGTAGTAGTGTGGTAGTGGTAGAGTGGTGTGGTGTGAGTAGTGAGTGTAGAGTAGTAGTGGTAGGTAGTGGTAGTAGTAGAGTAGTAGTGTAATGGTGGTAGTAGTAGTAAGTGGTAGTAGTAAGTGGTAGTAGTGTAGTAGTAATGTAGTGTATGGTAGTAGGTGGTAGTGGTGTGTAGTAGTGAGTGGTAGAGTAGTGGTAGTAGTAGTAGTAGTAGTAGTAGAGTAGTGTAGTAGTAGTAGTAGTAGTAGGTAGTAGTGTAGTAGTAGTGAGTGGTAGTGGTAGTAGTAGTAAGTGGTAGTAGTAGTGGTAGTGGTGTGTAGTGTAGTGGTGTAGTATGAGTGGTAGTAGTGGTAGGTGTAGTGTAGTATGTATAGTGTAGTGAGTGGTAGTAGTAGTAGTGGTAGTAGTAGTAGTGAGTAGTGGTAGTGTGTATATAGTAGTAGTAGTGAGTAGAGTGTGATAGTGTAGTAGTAGTAGAGTGGTAGTGTAGTGTGTAGAGTGTATGTGAGTAGAGTGGTAGATGTAGTTTGTAGTGGTATGTGTGAGTAGTAGTAGAGTGTAGTGTGTGTGTGTGGTATGGTAGTATGTGTGTAGTGTATAGTATTAGTGATAGTAGTGTAGTAGTAGTTAGTAGTAGTGTGTAGTATTTGGTAGATGGTATTATGTAGTAGTATATAGTAGTAGTAGAATGTAGTAGTATGATAGTGTAGTGTAGTGTAGTAGTAGTATGTAGTAGTAGTAGATGTAGTAGTAGTTGTAGTGAAGTGGTAGTGTTATGAGTATAGTAGTAGTAGTAGTAGTAGTAGTAGTAGTAGTAGTAGTAGTAGTAGTAAACTAACTTTCTCATTAAAATTGCCATTTAATTATTTTCTAGCAATATTTTACTTTGTTGTCTCCTTCATCAGCATGTGTAATTTTGTAATTTATTTCTGGACAGAATATGTTATTTTATCTAACGCTACTACACTGTTGGGGGTTCTATGTGGCGAAGTGGTTAAGACGTTTGTCTTGAGTTCTGAATGTTATAGGTTTGAATCGGACCAGTTTACGTATTCGTTTTTTCTAGAGATCCCTCCTAGAGTTGTCTTTGGGAATAGAGGATTTGTGTTCTGTGTAACAATTTCGGCAGGTTTGGATTTTCATCTCTGCCTTAAAGAAAGGGAACCATATCAAGAAAACCCGGTGCAGTCAAGTAGTAAATCCGTCTCCTTTAGACAGTTTGGACATTACTTCAATAACTATTTCTAAACACACAAAATTTCCATTTAGCAAATGCCTTTTATGTGTTTCTGTTTGTAGTACCGACATTTTCTTATCACATCCTTGACAACGTAGTCATGGCAACACGTTGATCCTATGACCAGTAACTAATGGAGTGCTATGATCTCTTGATGAACGTTTGGTTACCAGTTATCTTCTCATAGTCGCTAGATGTCTTAGTCATACTTCTATAATCGAAATCACATTTGACAGATCAATGGTAGTTTGATGAAAACCTCGTTACCAGCTTTAGAACAATCTGAGGGGTACTTCAGTAGAAACCACTTGTACACTAACACAAATCTCATGAGTCATTACTTGAGCTACTGTATTAATGCGAGAAAGCAAAGACTAACAGTCGTTTCCAAATAATTTTATACGCTTTTATGGGCTCAATTTCTGTAGCAAATGTGTTAGTATGATTACAATGATTGAGTTTGGAACAATCCTTTACAGAGCTTGATTTTTTCTCACCATTATTCAACACTATTATTATTAATAATGCTGACGTCGGTTAACTTGCACAGAACAGAAGTTTTCATGTCTGCTGTCATGGGATCCAAGTTCCGGAAGGGACAAGCTACTTGATTCTTCTTCTTCTTTTTCTTCTTCTTTGCGTTCGTTCTTTACGACCAATTTTAGTCACTCTTTGTGATATGTTTGATCTTTGCAGGACTGTATACGTTGCACATTGGTTTGGTAGGTCCCTAAACACACAGACTTCTACACGTTTAGGACACATGCATCCGATTTCAGAGAAACCTCCTTAGTCGCCTCTTACGACATTCGCGGCAGGTAACAGTGGTTCTATTCTTTACACCCCAAATGTGGGCCCTGGTAACCACTCGGGCGATGATGATTATGATGATAGTTATTAATTGTTTTTTCCGTTTGTCTGCTACGAATTCAGGCATGGTCACGGCGTATCACATCTGACTTTTAGCGTGACCGCTTGCTTTCCTTATAACCAGTGGCCGTCGTCACTCAGGCGAACCTTACTTCGACGTAAGAAGTACATGTAATTGAGACCCTCAATTAAAAGATCAGGGTTTAACGTAGTCTAACCGCATACCGTGAGCAAATCGATAATTTATTTTGCAAAATCTGTCCTCGTACCATCGAGTTTCCACGTCACGTGGTCACTAGTGCAGCCTGTTATCAACTGCGCAATCGGAGATCCCTTCCTCCCCTTTATTATTTAAAGAGCAACGTTAATGAAATCAATGCCCGCCTCCCAGCGTGTTCGTAGCGCGTTGGACTACGGGTGACTAGCCTTCTGTGAGTGCGGGTTCAATTCCGCGAGCTGGCAGAAAAGCCACAGGTTCCCAGATTTACGGTGTTCGTGGCACCGAACCGAAGGGTTACGATGTCCATGGCAACGAGCCGAAAGCTCAAGTGCTTCTGGATCGAAAAAAAAAAATCAATATAATAAATATTTAATATACGTACATGAATATTTGATTAAATTAGCATAGCGTAGATCTATATTCTTCATTTTCTTTTTTTACTTTCAGGTTTTATCTTATGACTCTAACAAATGCTTCAGTTAGCAATAAGTTATCATTAATGCATTGTGCCAAAGCACTTACGTGTCTTAACACCTCATCAATGCATATGCCACCTTAACCACAGTGTGCTTAACACCTTCATCAATGATTGTGCCGCCCTTAAAAGTGTGACTTAACACCTTCATCAATGTATTGTGTCGCCCCTTACAGTGTGTCTTTCACACCTTCATCAATACATTGTCCGCCCCTTACAGGTGTCTTTCACACCTTCATCAATACATTGTCCGCCCTTACAGGTGTCTTCACACCTTCATCAATCAATGTCCGCCCTACAGGTGTCTTACACACCTTCATCAATGCAATGTGCCGCCCCTACAAGGTGTCTTACACACCTTAAGTTACCACACGTCATTGTATCATTATTGATGTCATTTTATAATCGTAAAAATAAAGGGTAAACAGCGAAAGATTCACTTCATTGCACCGGTTTTCTCCACACTCCTCTGCCCCTGTCAGCAGAGATAGCATGCCATCTGCCGAGAGCATTACACAAGCACGAACTCCGTAGCTCTTTCAACAATCCTAGGGATCTCATGAAAAAGTTGCACATGTGACTCGTTCCAGATTGATATCATAACCTTAGTTATAATAAGCATAGTGCTACAGTATGTTTTAGTTATTGTTGATTCAATTCATTTGTTTTTTTATATACGTTTAGATGTTCTCGTTTTTCTAGCTTGTACGATTTTCCTTAATTTGTAACACGGTTTATATTCTGAGCCTGTAAAGCTAGTCACTGATTTTATGAGATGAGGTATAGCGTATAGGCGCATACTCTCTTTCGGCTAATTGAAAGCATCACATTCACAACACTTGTATAATATTTCCGACGAACATTTCAAATTTACTAGAGATCCAGTTTTATTTGGATAGAGGGTGGAATCGACAGTGCATGGAGATTAATATCTTAATAATTTAAATGTTTTCACAATGCTTCTGCGACCTAAGTCTATGGTTGAAATGAAAGTTTTACTTTGAGTTACACTTTTTATGTAATGAAGATGTTTGTATTTTGTTGTATTGTCTTGAGAGGTGAACGTAATTACAGTGAGAGTTGCAACATTCTAATCACCAACAACCAGAGTTGTGAAACTTGCCCACCTAAAGTAAAGTCTATAATGTTTAACGAATTTGACGTTTTAGGAATTGAACGTTTTAGAAATTTAAAGTTTTATAGACTGAATATTACTTGACCTTAGAGTAGAAAGTCAGCTGTTCAGTTCTCTATATTTCAGCATTTAAATGTAATTTATTCATTTATTTTTTTTATTTAGCATTTGAAAGTAAGTAGCAGTAGCATCATTTGTAGTACTAATAGTAGCAACAGCAATAGTAGTAGGGTAGTAGCAGTAGCAGCTGTAGTAGTAATATTAGTAGTAGAAGAAGTTATTAGAAGTAGTATTAGAAGCAGAAGTGATACCAGTATTATTAGTAGCGGTAGTAGCAGAAGCAGTAATATTAATTGTAGTATTAGCGGCATCAGAAGTGAAGTAATATTATTAGAAGTAGTGAAAGTAATAATAGTGGTAGTAGTAATAGTGATAGTAATAATAGTGGTAGTAATAATGGTGGTAGTAATAATAGTGATAGTAATAATGGTGGTAGTATAATAGTGATAGTAATAATGGTGTAGTATAATAGTGATAGTAATAATAGTGATGTAGTAGTAATATATGGTAGTATCAGTGAAGTAATAATAGTGATAGTAATAATAGTGGTAGTAATAATAGTGATAGTAGTAATAGTGGTAGTAATAATAGTGATAGTAATAATAGTGGTAGTAGTAATAGTGGTAGTAATAATAGTAGTAGTATATGTGTGCAGTAGAATATGATACTAGTAATAATAGTGTAGTAATAATGATGTGGTGATAGTAAATATATGTGGTAGTAATAATGGTGGTAGTAATAATAGTGATAGTAATAATGGTGGTAGTGATAATAGTGATAGTAATAATAGTGATAGTAATAATAGTGGTAGTAATAATGGTGGTAGTAATAATAGTGATAGTAATAATAGTGATAGTAATAATAGTGGTAGTAATAATGGTGGTAGTAATAATAGTGATAGTAATAATAGTGATAGTAATAATAGTGGTAGTAATAATGGTGGAGTAATAATAGTGATAGTAATAATGGTGTAGTAATAATATGGTAGTAATACTAGTGATAGTAATAATAGTGATAGTAATAATAGTGGTAGTAATAATAGTGGTAGTAATAATAGTGGTAGTAATAATAGTGGTAGTAATAATAGTGGTAGTAGTAATAGTGGTAGTAGTAATAGTGATAGTAGTAATAATAGTAGTAGTATTTCTGTTGTTGCAGTAGCAGACACAATTTAAGAATACTATGTTAAATATTGTTTTCTTTGTTCCTTATAACGGGACCGTTTCGTTCAGGCTGATTATGCTCAAAACCGACATTGCCCTTGTTCACATTCTCTTGTATTTAATAATTGTACTAGCATGATACGATTAGTCTCAGTCAGACATGTCAATAAGAAATGTTTAATCAATCACAAAGCAGAGAGTGAGAAGACATTAAATTGAGTTAAAAAATCACAATCTGACGCCACCTTTTTAAGATATATCGACGCCACAAGAGCAATATAATTGATTAACAAACAATATCTAATAAAACAATGAATTTCTTTATGCAATTAAAATATGGATAGTACTAATTGGTGAGTGCTTTAGTAATTACTAAATAGTTATTAGCAGTGGCGGCTCGTGATGATTTTTGTTGGTGGAGCCAGAAAAAATGTTCGGAAAAATCATGGTTTTGGGTTGTTATATTTTAATTTTTTAAATAATAAATACATATTATACATTATTTTTTGTGGGTTCCGGCCCCACTGGCCCTTAATGACGAACCGCCACTGGTTATTAGTAAGGATCATTATTATTGCACTCCGGACAGGCACATATGCATTCTGATCTTCTCAACATTTCCATCAGCAAAAGGTGACTAATTATTCCCGTTATGTCTTTACTAATCAAAAGTATTGTACCGTTAGCAAAGTGTTCATTTCTGGCAGTTCCGGTGACAGTTCTAATCTCATTTACTCTGGAAAGGGATACTGATTCAGACGTTCCCTAATCAAATGTATCATCAATCAATCTGGTTTTCTTATTGTATTGATTATTTCTAACAACCTGTCCATTATACGGCCTTCATCGATCACTGCTGTATCAACCAGCCAATCTTCTCGTTCATTGCCCTTTACGCCCGCATAACCGGTATGAAAATCAAATGAATGTCGTCTAATCATGGATGTGATTAATCAGTCGGAGTCGATCTAATCGTCGTGATCGATCTAATCATGTCTAGTCGATCAATCAGTAGTCGATCACAGTCGTAGTCGCACAGCGTGTGCAATCGTCGTGTTGTCGATCTAATAGTCGTTCGATCTAACATGTCGTTACGATCTAATACTAGTCGATCTAATCATGTCTGTGTCGATCTAATCATGTCGTGCAGCGACTGATTGCGTGCATGGGTATTAATTAATTAGAATACAGCACGTGTCTGTGACACGCAGATGAACGTCTGGTCACACCATTGCTTAGACTGCAAGGCTATTAGATGTTACAAGAAAAACACCACTTGTCTTCTGAACAGTTTTGCCTCTTGAACTGATTGTGAAATTATTAAAAGCACTTCGCTTGCCCCGAATCACTGAGCCATCCATGTACACCACCGACATCACCATCATTTTTGTTTTCAAATATTTGTGCTTAGACCTCAGAATCAACCATATCAGGATTCTCTACAACTTGTATCAAGTGTGATTTAGACCAAAATGAGTGCGTTTGATTCCACAGTTAACTTCACGCTTCAAAGATATATTCAGCACTACAAACCAGCTGTATGTCATTTTTGGCCCGGTCCATCAATGATTTGCATTTTTTTCAGTCTGTTTCCTTCAGTAAGGTTAAACTTTAAGAAACTGCTACTTATGAAATTATACCAAGGATATGCAGTCTACTATATGCTCTAGCCATTCTGACAATCTGTGCAACAGAAACAAACAGACTGGTAAGTATAAAAAAAACACAATGTAATTATTATTCAGAGAAATGTGGACACTGTGAACATTGAGAACTTCGTGGATTTCATCACCATAGATAGCAGTGTCAAACTAGCTAAAGTAAGAGCTTACCTCAAAGAAATGGCTGATATTGGGCAGCCACTCCAATGTGTACTGACTATAACTAAAGCTAAGTGCATCAGGCAGTTGAAATAGAATTTGCAACTATTTCTAGTTGTAGATTATCAGAGATAATTTGTATTTTATTATGCGACATATTTTCTTCTTCTTCTTCATCTTCTTGGAACGTTCCATATCGAACATTTGTTAACCACTTTTTGTGATTTCTATGTGATCCAAGCCTAAGAGCGATTGTACGTTGTGCCAGTTATACGCCTACAAATAGACCAGTACATCCGATTTCCGCGACGTTTTTTATTTACTAGGGTAGCTTCCTTATATTCTACCTCATAGATAACAGAGGCGACGAAAAAAGCTATTTATGCAGCGCACATAAGGGCTCGTTCTAGAAATCTCTTCTTATCCTGACTTTGTGAGGCAAAACATGATTGGAGATAAAAAAAGAAAGTAGAAGTTGCATCATCATCATCAGGTCCCTTCTCCACATCGAAGGATGGCTGCATTGAATCTCCATCATCCTCTGTCTTTTACCTTGGTGTTGAACTCTGCCAGACTGTAACCTGTATATTTCTTAAAGTTTTCCTCAGACTTATCTCTCTGTCTTCTGTTGCTCTTCCCCCTCAACTTTTCCCTCTAGTAAAGATTTTATCATGGTGTCATGTCTTTTTATGTGCCCAAAATACTTTATTTGTCTGAGTTTTATTTATCTTAATAATTGTTTCTTCATGCTTAGTATTCAAAAAACTTGTTTATTTGTCTGTTTTTCTGTCCATAAAAATCTGCTTATTCTTCTATATATCCACATCTCAAATGCATCAATTCTATCTTATAACGAAGTTTCATCAGGTAAAGAAAATAGAATGTCTTTGTTACTTAACTAAATCCTTTATAAAGTTCTGGTTTTGCGATAGAGATTTTTCATGAAATTTCTTTCATTTTTGTACTGTTGTTGATTTAGCAATGTATGCCATCAATACTTTCACTTCTTATTTGACATATTTTTCACACAATTTTTCTCCAAATTAGCACAATTTTCCCATTTATCAAATAATAAATAACAGAATAATTCTTATTATATTATTTATATCCTAGCAAACACATAGTTGGTGAGTGAGTTTTTGGTATATTTACGTTGAATGATATACATACTGACCATTAACGTAAGTTGATGTCTTTTCAAAATTTGTTCTGGATTTTGGTGCTACGACTAAGATCAATTTATTGTCGTCTTTTTGTAACTTCTTCAAGGATTGTCGTGTCATTTATATCATCAGTTTAGTTTTCGATTTCTTTTTGAAATGAAATCTAATTCAATCTTATAAGTTATAGTATGAAAAAACTGTTCATTGTTTATTACATTGAATGATACTCATTTGATTCATTAAATGTTTTACTTATGAAAATCTTCATTTGATGTCTTTAAAATAATTATCATTGATTCTCATTTGATGTCATTAAATATATTACTCATTGAATGAATAACTTCATTTGATGTCATTGTTTACTTCATTATAAATCATTTGATGTCATTAAAATAGATTTATTACTTCATTGAATGAATAACTTCATTTGATGTCATTAAAATAGATTATACTTCATTGAATAAATAACTTCATTTGATGTCATTAAAATAGATTTATTACTTCATTGAATGAATAACTTCATTTATGCTTAAATAGATGTATACTTCATTGAATGAATAACTATTTATGCCGTTAAACCAGTTCTTTGGTTCATTTGAAGGACATAGTTCTCGCAGACAGTGTTCCCTGGTTCGCCAATAGTGTTCAGTTTCAAATACAGTCGATTCCCTAGTTAGTACATCTGAACTGGAACTGTATGTGTGAGATTTGAATTCAGAATCATCGAATAAACTACTGTATAAATGATCAGGTTCGATTCACGAGTGCATTTTTGATGGAGATACCTAGAATTGTTGCCAGAGCTATTCTTCTTTGCGTTCGTTCTTTACGACCAATTTTAATCACTGTCAGAGCTATTGATATCGTGCTATATGGAAGATGGAGTGCTATTTCTGGAGAGACTAGCTGAGTCGTATGGGCAAGCCCCCTGCAATGCAGTCAGTCCTTCATCTTTAAACGTATTTATAAATTATGAGCGTCTTGATACTTTCAAATCATTGAACAGGACTCAGCAAATGTAAAATGTCATGAATGGATAAATATCAAATACAATTAGATTATTTTGCTAGATGGAAGCTTTAAAAATGAGAAAATCAAAATTGTCATTGCATAAAAAAAATAATTTCAACATTTAACCTATTTAATATTCAAGAATATTTTCGTTTAAACATTATATATATATAAATTGTTTGCGTTTTATTCGAATTTTCATTAGTCTTTCTCTCAACCTTGATATTTCCATGTCTCAAGGGAAGGAAACATTTCTAAAATAAACACTACTATGACTCTTCTGGGACTCGTTGAATGACTGCTTAGACATTCTGGATGTCAATAGACTGACCAATTTGTCATTTCCTTGTGGCTACTGTGGTCTCCTCGACACAAGAAAATAACAACATGAACAAATAAGAAGAAAATAGTGATAGTCTACAAGAATGATTCCTTCTCTTAACGTTAGATTTTCATTTAAGTAGTCTCTTTCTTCTTCTTCTAGTAGTTAAGTAGTGACCGAGTTGTTTCAAAGATGTAATGTCTACTGGTATTATTTCCGAACTGCCGGATGCACACATCTGACTGTGACTCCCCGTTTCCATAGTATGTCGTGCGAGCCGGATGGTCGTGTCTGCTAATGTATTTCCTTGAAGTAGTTCATCAGAGTCCCGTCAGATTAACTTTGTAGTTTGATTTCTTCGACAAATTATGTGATACAGTTTATGTAGGATGTACTAACGACCAGTCAGTGTAAGTATTAAACTCGGTTGCTTTCACATTGTTCAAGACAGTAGTTGTTGATTGATAGATAGCACCATCCTCTGTGAGCATCTGGGAATAAACATATGTGAACCGACCTCTTTCTTACACAGGAAGACCTAAGTGGAGGTGACGGTTTCTAGTCCAATCGGAGATGGACGATAAAACTGATACTCGTGTTCAAAGAACACATGGCAATTATTAAATCAATAGAGTAGACAGCAAAGCAAAATAGATAAAACATTCAAAAACAACATTTTAATAATCATTCATTAAACAAACATGTCACAATTTTTAAACTATATCGGGGACTCTCACCGGTCAGCCAGAGACAGTGCAGCAAAAGAGATCAGAGATTAAGTGGTAATTAACCAAAGTGCAAAAATGATAGTCCTATCAATCAATAAAACAATCTTACGCACGACGATATCAGGCTGGAGTACCGACAAGAGTTTCTGATGTCTATATTAGACATAATTATATGTATACCATATTCAGGTTTGAGTTCCGCTGTACTTCCAAGTTATGTGGAATATTCATAATTATAACCCGGAACTTACTAACTGTTTCTTCACTTTCAAATTGTGATGATATTTCAGACCCATCAAGCTGTAATTAGCTTATCTTTACTTATTCTGCTCCTTCCCATGGCCTGTACTCACCTTGTTTGTTTGTGTGTAATTTTCTGTTAGTTTCCTTGATTTTGGACAATAGATCAAAATGTAGTTCTTTTATAATATCTTATTTACGGGATTTCTTTCTTACCTTTGCAGAACTGTAAAATAAATATTTTTAATTTATGGCAAACATATTTTTAAACACATTTCATCTCACATATTTTTCATTTATGGCTTGTTTTACAAACATATTTTCAAACACATTTCATCTCAAATACTTACAATTGAGCTTGTGATTTTCCAGAAATATCTTTGTTTGACAGAGGTAGCATACATAACAAAGGTTCAAATATAACTTCTATAAGCTTGCTTTTTTAACTGCCTACTGACCGTTATTTATTTCAATATTAGTGCTATCTGCTAGTGTATAGTTTTAGCCTGAGCTAGCCATGACGACATAGCTATGACCATTGAAGCATGATATCATCATATAGAAAACATCTAGATGTAATACTTTGAAGTGGGGTTTTCTGTTTGCAAAATCTTAGTTTTCCATCTGTACAAACGTGTGTCATATTCGATATTAAACATACACTCTGGCCGAAAGTTGGGGCAGAAGGCGCAATAATGTAAGGATATACAGTGGCGCCAGGGTCAGTGAGCTGGCACTGATCAAGATCATACCCAACCTCAAAGTGGTGGCCCTGATAATAGACTAATATCTGGTTAAGCGGGTAGGAATCGAAAGAGAGCTACTTGGAATTGGTAGAAGGCTAGGTGCATGCATGTCTGATATGAGATCTGATCGCAATATAGAGGATCTTAGCACATGCGCCTACACGTCTCTCCTGTCTAGTAATGAGTCAAAGATGATTAATCATACAAATCAGACACCCGTGTGGTTTCCGAGGCCCATACTGGGGTAAATAATAGAACCACTAATACCTACCACATGCCATATACGGCGAAATTGGGAGTTTGGCGTGGGACTAGCTACCTCATCCAGTAAAAAACACTCGCCTATAAACCGCAACCAAATTCACGAGAGCTTGCAAGGTCTTGGTTGTGAACCAATGTCTCCCACTTTATGGCGAAGGGTAGAAGAAGAGTGACCGAAAGTTAGATGTGCTTGTTCTATTTGTTGTAGGGATCTAATGGGCGTGTAATGTACTCATGTTCATGCCACAAACCACACATATACCAGAAAATTGCTAACTTAGTTGATATGAACAAACGCAAGAAGACACTATGTTATTGATGTACCATTCAGTCGATAGTTATTTTTAGAAAGTATATTTGTGGGCGTTTCTCGATCACAACCGACGGGTACCTGGTTTGCTCAAACACCGCGTTGGAGAATTTGGAAGCAAATTCGTACTCGTGAATTTTTACGAACGGTAAAAATATATCTCACGTTTAGAATTCAATGGCATACTACTGAACGTATAAATGATTCCTAGAAATTTGACGACTCGTTTCTGTCCGGTAAAGTATTTGCCATGATTTTCATGTTTCATATTTTGAAACCTCCATTGATTCGTCTATTTAACAAGTTTTGAAAGACTTAACACTATTTGACAATGCACACGATTCAGGCAAACATAATATGGAGATTAGATTCACAACCTTTAAAAGCCTACCCTCCAGAAAGAGTTGCAATACTAAGCTTTAACTTGAGACTCACAATTACAAAACTACATGATTACCAAGCACAGATAGCAAGCAAAAGAATACAAAAAGAACATTGTTCAACACAATCTTTCTCCCACATTATGCTACCAGGGCCAAACCTGGACGCTGACATCAAATGGTAGATAATAACTAGTCACGACAGAGATGAAGTGTCTACGCAGAATGCTGGGGATAACAAGAAAAGACCGGTTGAGAAATGAAGCCAAAGTAAAAAGTGGGTACAACATCCGTACTAGACTTCATCAAGAAACAACAAATTAAATGGTTCGGCCACATAAGCAGATTACCTCAAAGAGTAATGTTGATCCGATACAACGGAAACAAAGCAAAAGGTCGGATACGCAAAAGGTGGACCTCAGAAATAACAGAGGCGACGAAAGACACTATTTATGAAGCGCACACAAGGGCTCGTTCTAGAAATCTCTTCATATCCTGAAGCTGTGAGGAAAAACAGGATTTAGAGAGAAAACTAAACAAGAAGGAAAGAGAGCAAGCAAGTGTGTACACTCGTACTAAATCTGTGAGACAATAAGTTACAACATCCAATATTCACTGTTCGTCAAGTGTGTAAACTCGTACTAAATCTGTGAGAGAATAAGTTGCAACATTCACTGTTCGTCAAGTGTGTAAACTCGTACTAAATCTGTGAGAGAATAAGTTGCAACATCCAGCATTCACTGTTCGTCAAGTGTGTAAACTCGTACTAAATCTGTGAGAGAATAAGTTGCAACATCCAGCATTCACTGTTCGTCAAGTGTGTAAACTCGTACTAAATCTGTGAGAGAATAAGTTGCAACATCCAGCATTCACTGTTCGTCAAGTGTGTAAACTCGTACTAAATCTGTGAGAGAATAAGTTGCAACATCCAACATTCACTGTTCGTCAAGTGTGTAAACTCGTACTAAATCTGTGAGAGAATAAGTTGCAACATCCAACATTCACTGTTCGTCAAGTGGAACTGCATACTGTGTGATCAATAGTCAAGTGGAGTCATCAATATTAGGTTTGTGTTTTTCAAAAAATGTGCAACACAGCTTTAGCCTAACATGTACGCCAGCTTTCAAGAAAATCGATCTTGAAAACACCGACACTCAAATATGGTATTTAGATATGCGGTTATTACAGTGAAAAGGGATCAATGCGTTTTTTTAGTTACGGCTGTTTGTTTCTTAGTTTCCAGTGGCCTTTTGTCATTGATTTGTGATGTGTGGGTTCATAAGCTAATATTCTTCTTCTTGATTCCAGAAAATGAGAAGCATTATATGCAACAAGTCATTATCAATTTATTACAGAATGAGAGTTATACAGTGCTACATAGGGAAACCCAAAATTGACATACGGATGCGAGTCATGTACAATAAATAAGCAGATTATAAAATCTCTGAGGGCCACAGAGATGTGGTTTTACAGAAGAATGATGAGAATCCCATGAACTGCTAAAATTATTAATGTGGAGGTGGTGAATGAGACAAAACACAGAGAAAGCTTATCATCAATATAAGAAAGAGGCAGTGATCATTTTTCGGGCATGTGATAGACAGGAAGGTTTTAGAACACATTACAACAATTGGTAAGATCGAGAGGAGATGAGACAGAGAAAGACAGAGAGAGAACATTTTGGATAGCCTAACTTCATGGTACGGAAGAGAGTCAACATCTGAGATGATATCAAGCACCAGAGACAGAGATTTGTGGAGATCAATGATCGCCTACGGCAGCTAGCACCTGATGATGATGGCTAGCACTGAACAATGTGTATCGTAGTTTACTCTCTGTATCTCTGTATCGTTTGTCTATACAATTTGTCTCTCAGTACTGCAATTTTCGAATCATATTTGCTTGTTCTATTTGATCCTTACTTTCTAAATACAACTTAAGTGATACAGGCTGTAGCCAGGGTCACCACTCGTAGAGTTTAGTTAGCTCTTGGTTAGCTCTTGTAATCTGAACATAACAATATTTGTTTATTGTTATATACTTTATTGTCTGATTGCTTGATTGATAAGAACATCATCATTGCACTTCGGTGAATAACCATTTGTGATCCAATGGCTAACTTACACAGGTCGATCTCAGAGGCTATGAACGGACTCCACAGCAAAGGCGAGAGTTCTAGATGTCATGTTTAAGATGTTAAAGCATTTTGTAGGAATTCTTTTAAATAATTGAAATAAATGTTATACAGAACAGCGGCTCGGTGTGCTACACTTATTGATTTTCAACAGTGATTCTTTTACGTGCTCGACCTCATCATGGTACTTGCGTTTTTTTAATCAATATACAATAGGACTAGGAACTCAATCTCATCAATCTCACTTACATTAAGATCAAGAGTGGCTGAAAAAATATCATGATCGCTTCCCTCGGCAAACGAACCGAGTACCTTTGGACCAGGAGGTGAGGACCTTGCATCTACGCCACAAAGACGCCTAGAACATATTTCCTGATTTTGATAACATGGATGGTCTCTTTCTTGCCTCCCAATCTGTTTTTTTATTTAGTTGTCACAAGCAAGATACAGATTGTACTTCGGGTGAACCTATAGTTAGTTATGTGTTAACTTTAGCTGTTTTTGAATCTAGCACGTCTGCTTACATCATCATATTGATATGTCAGTTATCTGATCACATCCAAAATAACTTCAATGTACTGTATGATTTGCTGAAGTTCCTTCAAGAGATTATGAAAATAGTAAGTGACCCTACTTCGTTATACCAGATTTTCTCAGTGTTTTCTTTTTAGATCTGAAATAGTCGCATACGTTAAGGCGGGAGACCCGCCCAGAACATGAGGTTTCCGCTTTAAAAATTCACAGAATAAAAAACTAACAAACATGTTGTCATAAGATTTGGCCACATGTTGTATAAGATAATGTTCTTGGTGATAAACACAGTTTAGTTTGCACATTTAAATTATTTATTTTTTAAAAAATATTATCATGAAGTTATGAAAAATAATTTAAAGCAAAACCCCCCCTTGCATCGTGCGGAGGATTTCACTAACATAAGAAGTGCTAAGAATACCAAACCAGCATATGATGTACATAACACCTATAATTATAGCGTGAACCTCCCAAAAATATATAACATAATCGGTTTTGTAAATATGACACTTGAAATATGATCCTTCTAAATAGCAAACATTTTCAACTTAGAACAGCAATATCTCTGTTTATATACCACTTAGAAAAAAGTGGAGGTTCACGCTATAAAGAATAGTATTGGCTATATGTATTTCAAATTTGATAACTCTAGCTTTAAAATTGTAGCAAATATCACCGACACGATGAGTCACATGCCTGATTTTCGTGAAAGTTTTTGTTTAAAAAAATGTTAAATCCCTACCTGATGAGAGCTCAATATCCCCCAGGAAGATATGGCTGATCCTCTTTTCTGTCTGTTCTTCATTCACGACAAGGCGCCTTCGTCTCCTAGCTCTTCTTGCTTCAAAAAAAAGCAACTTTCATCTGTATTTGGGATTTTTTAATGCGGAGAATGTCTTTTCCAGCACAAAATTTATTCATAAAATGTCCAGGTTGAATATCCGTCTGTGTTTTGGTCTTGTTTCTTCCAGTACTGACATGATTTGCAAATTTTACTCTTTGTATGAGTATCGAGTACCTTTCCAGTTTGCAGACCAATAACAGTTGTGGAACCAACATTAGATGTATGGCCTCTAGTCATCCAGGTACCATCACACGATACATCGATGTTGCGGAACATGTTGTCGCCCCCCTTCTGCGCTTTCAAACTCTTGAACAGAAGCATTTCTCATACTAATAATTTGTGCTCTAGTAGCAGCATTCTCCAATCCTTTCAATATAATATCTTTGCTACTGTGTCCTACTGGGGGGTGGTAAATCCATTACGCCACATAAAGTTTGCAAGTCGGTGTGACTGCAGCCAATACAGCGCATTGCAAAAGCTGCTCGTCTATTGATAAGATTTATCTTTGCATTTCCTACAGAGAGCTGACTACTTGAAGGGAAAGGTTTATGTTCATTGCAGTTTATATTTTTACAATGAAATAGAAAGTCACTGCCAAGTCCTTTCTTCTTTACTTCAATTAACTCTACAGCACTTTGACAAAATGCACATACCAATTTTTGAGCAATGTTCTGATTAAGAAGACCTATGTCAACAACTCTGTGTCCCTCAAGCAAACTAGTACCCTTCCTAACTTCCTTATCACTGGGAGTGTGGTGATTGTTTACAATACATCTGTATCAGAACATGGCACTAACATATCCACATCAGAATCATGTGTTAGGTTGCTAATGTCCAAAAGTTTCTGCTCTGATTGTGAAAAGGGCGTGGCATTTTGTTGCATTTCAATATCAAAACATTCAGTCTGCATCAATGTTGTCGAACTATGAACAATTTCTGACTCCGAAATGGACGTCGTAACATTATCGATAATTGCTAGGCACTGATTTAGTTCAGATGTATGTTGATTTCCATGAAATTTACGCTTCTTTAATAAGCGTTTATTGAATTTTTGTTGGAAGACATAACTATCACAAATATTTCAAATATAATCACGTAATTCAACAAATTAACTTTCAGTTTCAAACACAATTATCTTGGTAGGTTAATTCACTGCCATGATGCTTATTCAAAGGAGATTATTCAAGCGAGATTAAAGGGACAGCTCATTGTACAAGTTTTCTTTCGGGAGTAATAATTATTTGGTGAACAATTTGATGGGTAGCTAAAGAGTATATTTTGGGACCAAAAATCAGTCATTTTTGGGAACACACCCACCTTCTTTGAACACCAATAACTTATAAACTATTAAAGATAAACACATAATTCAAAAAGAATATCAAACTAGAAAGACTGATAAACATTAAAAGTACAATTTTTGTTTATAATTTGAGAATATCCATTTTTGATGAAACCTGGGTGGGTCTCCCGCCTTAATTCTCATTTTACATTTGCACAAGTCTGTTTCACAATTCTCAATATTTTTTTATATAGGTGATTTCTTAGTCTGCTGTGTCCTGTCCGGAGTTTGAAGGTTTTATTTTTTTTAAAAGGACAATGCGTGATCGGGGTTTGTAGTTTGGGATATCTGCAACCTTTTAGTATATTCTGATTGTATTTAGCTTTTAGTTAACGATGCGAGATTTCAATTTTCTTATACAGTTTTCGATTAACGAGGTGAGATTTCAATTTTTTAATGCAGTTTTCTTCGATTAATGATGCGACATTTTTATTGTAATATGCAGTTTGCTATTAATGATATATGTTTTTAATTCTTGCAGTTTTCACTTGATATAATGTAAGATTTCACTTCTTATATAATTTTTAACTAAAGATGTGAGATTATATCTATTTATGTAGCTTTTGATTAATGATGCAAAATTTATTTGCTGTTTATTTTTTATTTAATAATTATATAACCTACCAGCTAGTCCCATTGTTGAGACACCAAAACGTTATCATTTGACAGCTAAGTAAGTAACGTGAACAACAACATTTTCATGACTACTCTATGTTATCAGAGTCAAACATGGACAATGAGCCAAGCACAGTCAGTGGCAGCAAATATATGGTCTTTTTCGTCTTTACAGACGGTCAATTGCAAGTGTTTAATGTGACAGCTTCTGCGTTTTCGCTTTTCTCTCTTGTCGTTCAGCTCATACATGTCTCTTCTCAAAAGACTCTGCTTCTTTTCACCAATTTGGCTTTCCACACAACTCTGTCATCAGCTAGTTTTTCCCATGTGCTAGGACCTATAGAAAAGTTTTCATTGAGGCTTTGCAGACATCTTTATATCTGAGTAGTGGTCTGCCCTGGTGCCTCTTCCCTTCCGAAAGTGCACAGAACAACATTTGTTTTGGTATGCGACAAGTTTCCATTCTTCTCACATGCCCCAACCATCTTAGTCGTCTACTGCTGAGCATGTCCATGATGGAAGGCAGATTTGCACTACTTCAGAGTTGGTTATCTTGTTGTACCATCTGTCGTATAAAAATTATTTTTTATTTAATAATGATATAACCTACCAGCTAGCCCTATTGTTGAGACACCAAGACGTTCTAAGACACCAAGACACATCATTTGACAGCTCAGTAACATATGAACAACAGCATTTTCATGTCTACTCTATGTTATCAGAGTCAAACATGGACAATGAGCCAAGCACAGTAAGTGGTAGCAAATAACTACATACGAAATGATATGTCTACGAAATGATATTAACAACACCAGAAAAGATAGATTCATCAACATCAGCATAAGAGAGAAAGTTGTGGGGAGAGTCTTGCCTGAATTTTATTGAAAAATGTCGAATTAAGTAGTTCGACCACTTAACAAGAATGCAAACCAAACTACATTGTATGCAGAGTCTTCTACAACAGAACATCAAGAAAAAAGCTAGAGATAGACCACGAAAAAGATCGTTGGATGGCATAGCATAATCCTGTCAAAAACAAAAATATATATCCCCTCAAGCTACTAGAGCATCACCGGACAAAAACAGGAAAAAACACCACACTGGACAAGAATCCGTTTACAGTGTAACGACTAAAGAAGAAAAAGTAGAAGTCAATGATATTCATTTTATTCTCAATCTGCACGAATGCTCATCCGTATTTTATCTTTTCATTTCTCATTGTGATACATTGGCATTGGAGTTATTACATTGCAACTACTTTAGTGATGGTGATGAGTTGCGATAAAGAGTTCTCTAGTAAGAGACGAAGGTTGTTCATTTATGTGGGTGGTTTTCGGTCTTTGTGATTGTGTAATACTGATGTGCTTCGGTGAGAGCGTTAACCAATTGTTCTGTGCGACTTTACGATCTATTAACATTTTTAGTTGTCTCTTTTATTACTTCAGTTTCTATCTAAACTGTGTGAATTGTACCTCTGTTTATGTCATTGCGTATGTCTTCTCTATCCGGAATAATAAAGTAGACTTCTGCAGGCTAGCTGTAAATTTTCATTTATTATGAATTGGACAGAGATCGTATTTCTTCTTCTTCGTCAGCGATCTCTGGTCATGCGCTTAATTTACTGTGGACCACAAAGTGGACAGTCAGCTTCAGGTCTGTCAGGTGTTCCCAAAGCTTAGTTTTCAGATCGACTGGGTGTGGCCACATGTTGCTTCTCAGCTCACACAGGAGAGAACAGTCTTGCAGGATATGCTCTGGTGTCTGTTCCGACTGCTTTTTGATCGTATTTGACAGCACTAGCAGAGAAAACTGCTCATTTTCGGTGACAACGTATGGGTGGGAACCATGGACATTTAGCAAAGCAGTAGAAAACACGTATGTGATTTTCAATATAAGTGTTACAAAATAGCCCTCCGTATATTATGGACAGAGAAGAGAACAAATAGATCTAGAAGGAGCTGAAAATCAAAGAAAACTGACTGATGCTAACAATAAAAATAAGAATCTTGGAGTATTTTCAACATATAATGAGTACCGAAAGTTTGGAGAAAACTATTATGGAAGTAGGCATCCAGACAAATAGGAGAAGAGGAAAACCACGTAGAAATGGATTCAGAATGTAACTTATGATTTGAGCATGACGGCTACAGAGGTAGGAGGGACATCTTGCCTATGAGGGGGATACATTCAGAAGGACTGTAACAGTGCAAAGCTCTGCTCAGGACAAACTATTTAATGATAATGAACAGAGAATTGGTAAGAACACAATAACGGAGTGTTAATTGTTTTTAGGTGCGGCTGCTTGCGTTTTTTTTTATCTTCTTGTGTTTTGACTTATAGGACCAGGTTTCGTCTACCAGATACTGAGTTGAATGTTTGGTGAGACATTGTGATCTGTGAATTTAATTTGGAATGCTTTGTGTTCGTTTTCACAGTAGTTGTTGAATGTTCAGAAAATAGATGACGGGTGGTCACCGACTACCTTGCGGGTGCCATATGCAGTAAGGCATGTGGACTGCTAGTTTCTGTGGTTACGGTTGTTTCCGTTTTGCTGAGTTGCAGTTGAACGGTTGGTGATCACACGCTGACTGTTGCATTATAAACCTAATAAATGTGCAATACATTTATTTGTATCAATATTTCTGTTTCTTTCATGAGCTTAGATGAAGAATTAAGAGCATTCTGAGTGCTTTTCGCTGGCACTGGAAGGCATCAATTATTGGACAACGCGTTACTATGAAGTTAAAACCGTGACTAACTAACTAACAAACCCTGTTCCAGCCGTTTTTGGTCCTCATATTGTAATTCAATATATACGAATAGCGAATCTGATGAGATTTTACATTTCATTTTTAAATTTCTCTGTTCTTCCACTTTATATAAATATTGTTCTCATCTATATGAGTTCTGAGACCTGTGTTAGTTTAATGTATTTTAAATGAATTAAAAGTAGGCCTGGTGTTCTTCTGATCTTAAGCAAAGATCGTCTCTACAAAACTTTAATGAATTATCAAACCGAACAGATCAATATTCCACCCACTGCACTCATTGATTTCATGACGTCACTGTAGTAATCACGTGACTAAATAACATTTTGGTACATTGATTTGTCACAGATCGATGACAGTAACAATTGCCCTATATGAAAGGTCAGCTCGGTCACGCACTTGTGAGCAACTTTCTTACCACTGGCTGCTCGCATGTAACCTCAATCAAAACGTGGAGTTCTCATTCTTGAGTTAAGAAATGTCAATCAAAGAAAATATTTGATGTATGGAGCAGGTAATGTTGTAAGAAAAAGTTCTAAAGCTTTCGTGAAGTCACGGGTAACCATGACTACATAACTTGCAGAAATACGTGGGTAACCATGGCTGCATAACACAGAAATACGTGGGAAACCATGACTAATTAACTTGCAGAAATACCTTGGTAACCATGGCTACAAAACGCAGAAATACGTGGGTAACCGTGACTAAATAACTTGCAGAAATACTTAAGTAACCATGGTTATATAACTTGTAGAAATAACTTGTAGAAATACTTGTAGAAATAACTTGCAGAAATACCTTGGTAATCATGGCTACATAACTTGCAGAAATACGTGGGTAACCATAGCTACATAACTTGCAGAAATACTTGGGTAACCATGGCTACATAACTTGCAGAAATACTTGGATAACCATGGCTAAATAGTTTTCATGAGTACGAGGGTATCCTTTTTTATACAGTTTTCATGAGTACGAGGGTATCCTTTTTTATACAGTTTTCATGAGTACGAGGGTATCCTTTTTTATACAGTTTTCATGAGTACGGGGGTATCCTTTTTAATACAGTTTTCATGAGTACAAGGGTATCCTTTTTTATACAGTTTTCATGGTTTACATGAGCAGCCATCGCTATATATCTGTTTGAATAATTTACGTCTGTAACCATTTCTGTTATCAGTTATATGAGGACTATCATCATAGCACTCCGGACATGTCCATAGGTGCTCCGATCTCCACCTCAGCAAATCCAGCAGCTTCCAGCGACCCAACACGTCAGTTCGATGTTGATTAATCAATCTCTTTGCATATTTAGTATGATGTTCTTCTCTATTCTATTCATTTCTATTCATCTCTAATGATTTAATTGAGTAACTATTTTTATATAGTTTATATGAGGATTTTAGTAGCCATAGCTAACATTTGAAACTGGAAAACTGAATTACTGAAAATAATTGCTATCTATTCAAACATAGTATTTCTATAGGTGCTCAATTACTTACTGCAAACTGAAAGAATCAACTGAAGAGTGTTTGAAAACTAACCACGAAGACGACAGGAAATCAGAGTATGTTTCTTCATCTCGATGACATGTTCACTGGTTCTCAAATCTATATATCTTTGAAGAAGCAAGCAGGCAGAATGCGCAGTGCAAGCAATAGTAACAAAATCAAATAGAGCTGTTTATCAACTAAAAACTAGCGACAAGCAATGAGATTATTACCTTGAAGAATCAACAACAGGAAAACAGTGACACGAGCTGTAGGAAATGGATTTAGATAACTGTAGTTGTATTGAAAGATATATAAGATCAAATTATAGTAGTCCTTTTCTCAAATTTGTCAAGCCTTGTACAGAAACGTAGGTATAACTTTTTTTTTTTTTTTCCGATCCAGAAGCACTTGAGCTTTTCAGCTCGGCTCGGTGCCATGGACATCGTAACCCTTCGGTTCGGTGCCACGAACACCGTAAATCTGGGGAATCTGTGGCTTTTTCTGCCATCCCGCGGAATTAAACCCGCACACACAGAGGGATAGTCACTCGTAGTCCAACGCGCTACGAACACGCTGGGGCAGACAGGCTAGGTATAACTTAAACATATAAGTAAATGTATGAGAGTATTCATTGTTTGCTAAGTAACATCAATTAACTCTTCAGACCCATATGGGATCAGATTCTCTCATCAGTTGTCGACGAATACGTATACTGATTGTTCCCGTTTTACGCTAGTTATATTTGCATCTAAACCGTCCTATCTTGTATACATCTCTTCTCGCTCAATGATTGATTTCAAACTCCACCATTCTCATCACAACTGATTTATCTATTTCTGTTCCCTACTTTTACTTCTTCTTCTTAGTTTCTTAACTTTCCTTGAAACATAAGACACTAACATATGTCAACCAACGAGATCTGTCGAGATATTTCATTTCATGTAATTCCCACTTCTTCTCTTCCTCTGTCTACAGTTCACTTTCCTGTCTCTCTAGGTTTCCATTACTCACCTTGTTGCTCAAATTCCCTGTCAGAGCCATTTGTGGGCGTCTGGTCTATTGCATTCTTATTCTATGTCCCAACCATTTCCATCTCCTTTTTATTTCTTCGTCGATATTATTGATTTCTATGCGCCGTGAGATTTCAGTAAGTTTTGTTTGGGCTGCAAAGGATCCAATCAGAGACTAGGTTTTTTAAGGTTTGTCATAGATGATGTTTTTACTTCAATTCTCGATTACTCAATCAATCAAGTGCCGTGCCTGCCGGCGTAGGCGATCATGTCTCTCCACAACTCTCTGTGCTTGGTGCATGTAATCAGTTCATACGTCGATACTTTGTCGAACCATGATGTCAGGCCATCAACATCTTCTCCCTCTGTCTTCCATGGTCTCTCATTCCCTGAATTTTACCTGTAGTCACCAAATGTTCTAAACCTACTCTTCGCATTATATGCCCAAAGAACCTTGATTGTCGGATTCTTATTCTTTTGATAAGGTTTCTTTGTGTGCAGGCCTGATTACTACCCTGGTGTAAATCTAAACTACACTGCTGCAGCGGTGATATATTTCATTTAAGAATAGTTCACACACAGATCGGGCATTCTCGAACTCTAGAAGCACTAACAATAGATCATGATATAAGTTGTGTGTTGTTTAATCAAGTCAGTTCAAGATTACATTACATGTTTACATAATAAATATACTTCGTACGTGATTCACTTGGAGACAAAGAAAAACTATTTTGTTGATCACATGTTCTGTATCAATATATGAAGATATGTGATGTAGCTTGATCTGACATATATTACAAGTATTGCAGAGCACTGATAGCGAAGCCGACAAGACACTTTGTTTGTAACCACACGCCGTGCTAATTCTGTTGCTCGAGGTCAACTTAGACCCAACTAGGGCCATGCCGTGCTATGATACAAAGAGGCGACCGCATCGGGCGGTACGGAGAGGGGCTGCATAAGCAGTGAAATGAAAATACTTTTTGAACCTTTCAATAATGAAAAATATAAACGCAACGCTTTTCTATATCGGTCTGTTTTTCCGATAATGATATAGGAAAAAATGAAAATCGTGGCACATCCTTTACAGGACGTAGCCATGAACCACAGTAAACTAGTCGTTGATTTTTTCTAGGCACTACTTATACGTTCAGTAGTTTGTCGCTGCTTTCTGAACGGTGATGTCTATTTTTACCGTTTGTAAAATCCCACATTGGAAAATAATTTGCTTCCAAACTTGCCCACCGTGGAGTTTAAACCAGGTACGCTTTCGTTTGTGATTCAATATTCGTTCTGACAATATATATATACACGATTCAGTATTCGTTCTGTACAAAAAATATATATATACACGATTCAGTATACGCACATTTTGTGCATTGTAAAAAGAAATTACAAACGAAGGTTAATTTAAAGACAAAACCTATCGAAGCCTTGAATGTCGAAGAATTGCATCATACTGAGAAAATATACCGCACGGTGCTGACCCAACAAAATGTTTCTGGTTGAAATACAGTTTAGTTTATCCCTTATTTTGGTATTTAAATTACAAGTACTTTATTAGTCGGAGTAAAGCTTACCTGAACGGAGAGGGACATTGATGATAAGCAAAGCTAGATTTCCAAACAAACATCAGTCGGAGGTACCATATGATTGCCTTGAGTACGCGTAAAATAGTATGAATGTGTGCGACGACTGAAGAAAATAAACAGTTTTGAATATATGTTGATGCATTTATAATTAGCAGAAAAAAAGAGAAAGGCCAAGATAAAGATTGATACGAGAAGTGATAGATGATTCGCAGCAATAGAGACATGACAATCATAAATAAAAAAGAATGTAAGTTTTTGGAAACAACAAACCAAGTAATTACTTAATTCATTTAAATTTATTATTGCCGTGGAAGGTAGGAAGTATAAATGTGTTTTGATTCAAACACGCGAAGTTGACAAGCAGAAACGTTTATGCAACTTCACAAATTCCCTGTATATTTTTGTGTTTCTTTAATCTGTTGTTGACATTTGTGGCATCCCATGATTATGAACTAACCATCAACACTCTATTTTTTGTATCGCGGTTTTGTGGGGTTTTTTTCTGCGTAAATGTTTGTTCTATCACAAACTGATCGCTCTTTAAAATTCTCACAAAATATGCAACGAATCTGATAAACATGTATGTACAGGGTGTTCAACTTAAAAGCAGCCCATGAATGGAGCTAATCTGGCATATATGTATGGAAATGAGAAGGTTCAGTTATGACGTAGTATAGGTCAAGGTTGTGTGATGGTGTGTAATTGTAGTGCGGGAAGGGGCGATGAACAAATGTGACGTAGGACAAGCTAGTCATAACCGGTTTAAATAGTAAATAGACGAGATGCAATGCGTATCTGGCAAATTTTTATTTATCACTGGGGCTGCTTTTAAGTTGAACACCCTGTACTTTGGCCTATTAGGACAATACGATACATTTTCAAATGGAAACCAAACTCGATCTATCCCCGACGGTTCATAATCATACATTTGGTATCATAGTTAGTTCAGAGGAGTTGATAGTACATCACAGCTATGGTCGTCCCGTGTGGTGCCGGGACTCGCAATGGGAACAAAGAATAGTAACAATGCTACCTATAAGGCATGTCGTAAGAGGCGACTGAGGTAGGGGCACAGGAAACTACCGTAGGCAATAAAAAGCGTCGCAGAAATCGGATTTGCTGGCCTACTTGTAGGCGCATAACTTGCTCATAGTTCAAAAATTGTCATTTGATGTAGAAGGTGTATTTTACACTTGGTTGTTCTGCCTTCAGCATAGTTGGGATCGGATAGTCGAGTTTAGGAAAGGTATACAAGTGAAAATTAAGAGCGTGCTGACGACACGTAGAACATATAGGCCATACTAGTTAGTAGTAAAATGCTACAGAAGAATACATAGAATATCAAGGATGAAGAAAAGTACTAATGCTTCTGTTCTACAACAGCTTGATATAAAAGGGGTTGACTATTAAAGAGCATAACATCAAGGAAAATTAAAATTTCGGACGCATCAAACGACATGAGTGCCTAGAGAAGATAATTTTGGAGGGAATGAAGCCTGGAAGAAGATTGAGGGAAAGACCTAGAAGACGAACGGTACAAGATGTCATTGACGATCTGAGAATAACTGCTGCTGACGCCCGTCAACTTGCACAAAACAGAAGATTTATTTAGGACTACTGTCATGGGAGCCAAGTTCCGGAAGGGACAAGCTACTTGATGATGATGAGTGTTGTAGACCGAGAAACTAAGCGTATGGTTCAAGGCTAACAAGGCTATGGTTTGCCTAGGTGGATGAAGTCCACTATCAAATTTTTGTTTTGTCGTATGTTGGAAGGCGATCCCGACTTGAAAAAAGCATGTGGGAACAAAATGTACTTCCTTACAAGCATGTAGACACATAGCTAGAGCCATTAACTCACACTCTAGTGCTCTAATGACATCCATATCACACTCTAGTGCTCTAATCACATCCATATCACACTCTAGTGCTCTAATGACATCCATATCACACTCTCGCGCTCTAATGACATCCATATCACACTCTAGTGCTCTAATGACATCCATATCACACTCGAGTGCTCTAATGACATCCATATCACACTCTCGCGCTCTAATGACATCCATATCACACTCTAGTGCTCTAATGACATCCATATCACACAGACTAGTTAAACAATTTGTTAATGTAGAACCGATGAAGAAAATGAAAACGAGAAGAAGAATATTATGTCAGTGCCAGTGTCAATTCATGGCGACGAAAACTACGCGCAAGCTATCGCAACGACTGATTGGCATTAGTGTTTATGATAAGCGGACATTTGTAAATTTGGAAAACAGTGAACAAGTGAACAATTGAAAGCGTCACGTGATTTACAGATACATGTACCAGCAACAGTTGGACATGGAAGTGAGTAGATAAAATTCATTGTTTTAAACATAAACGATTTACAAATGTTTTATTCTGAAAATGAAAATCGTAGTATATCCTTTACAGGACGTAGCCATCAACCACAGTAAACTAGTCGTTGATTTTCTAGGCACCACTTATACGTTCGGAGAGCCGCGGTAGCGTAGTTGTTAGTGAATTCGCTTCTCAAGGCTGGTGGTTTGGGTTCAACTCCCGCAGTGCGCGTGGAATTTTTCCCTACCGCGACGGCTCTCAGGTCGACCCAGCGTCAACTGGGTACCAGACATGCTCTGGGAAAGTAAAGGCGGCCGGCGTGATGCTGACCACATCACCCATCGTGTTCCGACGGTCAATGAACAATACAGGCCTAACACTGTATTGACCTATATACCACGAGGTATGAAAGGGTTCCTTTACTTACTTTTATTTTTTACTTATACGTTCAGAAGTTTGCCTTGATTTCTGAACGATGAGATCTATTTTACCTTTTTGTAAAATTCCCACGGAAACCAATTTGCTTCCAAACATGCCCACCGTGGGGTTTGAACCAGGTACGCTTTGGTTTGTAATCGAGCTCACTACGGCTTGAGCTAAAGACGCTGACATTCTTTCTACGATATATTAATATATGTGCATGAAATATTACACGCAACATAAAACTAAATTGCGAACTATACTTGTGCAATAGTTTAGTTACAGTGAGAGAGACCTAAACAAACAAGAACACCCTTTCTCTGAGTCTAAGAGCGATTGTACGTTGTGCTAGCTTAAAGTAACCCAGCATGTTTTGTCCGAGTCTAAGAGCGATTGTACGTTATGCCAGCTTAAAGTAGCCCAGCATGTTTTGTCCGAGTCTAAGAGCGATTATACGTTGTGCCAGCTTAAAGTAGCACAGCATGCTTTGTCCGAGTCTAAGAGCGATTATACGTTGTGCCAGCTTAAAGTAGCCGAGCATCTTCGATTTATGCCACGTTTTTTATTTACTAGGGTAGCTTTCCTAGAACCCTGCCGTCTCTTACTACATGCCACGTAGGTCACAGTGTTACTGCAACCTACAAAGCATGTCGTAAGAGGGGAGCGTTCAAAGAAGAAGAAGAATATAAAACATCTTCCCAGCTTGAAAAAAATTATTGTAGTTTGTGAAACAGTTAGATAAGCTCTTCTAGAAAATTAAAATGAGAACAATCGAAGCATTACACACAATTAAACAACTAAAACGGTATGGAATTGAAGTGACATGAGAACAACATACGTGGCCACGTATGAATGTGAAACATGGACATTTAACATGGGCACTGACAAAGCATATATGTGCGTTTGAAAATGTTACAGAAAAGTCCTCCGCATACCATGGATAGAGAAGAGAACAAATAGATGTATGTAAATAAAACTGTCTGATGCTGCAAATAAGAAAGAGAAAATTGAAGTATTTTGGACATATAAAAAAAGACAAGAAAGCTTGAAAAACACCCTTATGACATGATGTATCCCAGCAAAGATGAGAAGAGGAAGACCACCGAGAAGATGGATTCAGGATGTAACTGCTGATTTTACGATAGCTGCTGCAGAGCAGAACATATGACTTACGCGATTGAGTAATTTTTAAGTATCAGCTCCAGTCTCCGTTTCACTTGCAGCAACTGTAGCAAGGATTGCCACTCCAGAATAAACCATTACAGCCACAACAGACGGTGTTATTCAGCACAGAAGAAACTATGTGACACAAAACCTATTGTCTCTTGAGACAAAGAGGCCAATGATAGTTCAGAAGTACATGTACTGTAATGGTGGCAAAGTTCTACTCGACAAGCTGTTTGATGATGAAATCAACAGTTTACAAAATGAAACTTTGTGTAGTAGTACTTTTAAGTTCTAACAATTTACAACTACGGCACTAAATAGTTTATAATAATGATAATAATAATTCATCTCGTACCGTTATACCTGTAAGCAATGAGGCTTGTAAGCAAGCAATAAGGCCTGTAAGCAATTTCTCTGTACCATTTATCTTGGGCAACTCGCTCAATCTCTTCTATGGAACTAAGACCGATATTACTTGCTTCTCTCAACAAAGTCCGTTTCATGGTCTCCTTAGGTAGTCCTCTCTTTCTTGAACACTTTGCATCCCACTTCCATGCCTACTTTGATATTTGTTGATCAAATAGTATATGATTATTTTAAAATTAAGGTTAACTTTGAAGAAAGTGACATACAAATATTTCTCTCTCTATCTCTGTACAGACGTTTCTAATCATCATCACGTGCCAAGTCAAGCGTAACTAACAACATGTTTCCAGCACATAATTACTTTGTTTGCTAATATTAATTCAATACTTGATGTTGGCACTCATCCCGTCATGTTGCTACAATTCATCTTTCGTTATATGCATTTTTCTGTTGTAAGTTAACTATTCTGTTGCGCCTTGTTTTTAAAATATATGTTTAAATCATTATCATCGTCATATAGCTTGTCCTGAGTTGAACTTTATCCTTTTAACAGTCTTTTGGAATTTCTCTCTCTCATAAGCCAGATGTCCCGCTTCTGCAGCCGCCATGCTCAAATCATCAGTTACTTCCTGAATCCATCGTCTCCGTGGTCTTCCTCTTCTACTCTTTACAAGAATGTCTCATTCCATGATGTCTTGTCCAGGCCTTATATGTCCAAAATACTTCAATTTCCTAATTCTTATTCGTAGTAGCAGCCAATTTTCTTTGTTTTGAATTTTTTCCGATGTTTGTTCTCTTCTCTGCACATGATATACGGATGACTCTTCTGTAACACTTATATTGAAAAGCACATACATGTTTTTCCACTGCTTTGTTAAATGTCCATGCTTTACACCCATTTGTTAGGTTTACATAGAAACAACAAATACAAAGGAAATATGAAAAACTATTCAACGATCTAGATATTAGATCTAATCATAAATGTATAAGATGGACAAACGGTGAGCAGTAGTTAATACACTAATATTCATACACGAATCAAATTGTCGTCAGTTGCTTATTGCGAATATATCCATCATGAATAATGGAACGACGGTTTACATTTTACAAGACGCTTACTTTATCATTTGTAGTCTTGAATTTGTGAGACAACACAAGCAGTGCACACCACTTGTTTCTAAAAAAGCAAAAAAAATAGAACAGACAACGAAAAATGGCAATCATTGTAAGACATAAAGCTTGGCATAATGAATGCAAGCAAGAAACGTGCCAGAAAAATGCAGAAAATGAGAAAAACAAAGTTCGGTTTTCTTGTTCAACAAAGCGTTTGTCTTGCACAGTTGGATTCAAATTTGAAGAAATTGGATGAACAACATATATGTTTGAGGCAATATTCTGGGACATTTCAATGTTGCAAGTTAACATAAATGTGTTACATATAACTTTTAGTCATGACTTTCTCGAATCTCATGTGATGCCAGAAATAGCTTGGTTATGTTATATATTAAATTTTCAAATCAAATAATGTAAACTAATGATGAGCATAATATGGGATGAAATCAGAAGTGATAAAATCAGGGAAATATCTGGGCAACCCCTAGTAAAATGTGTTACAAGAAGGAGAAGATGGAGACATGTTGGACATTCCTTGAGAAGAAATGATCATAGGATACCAAATACATACAAATGTGTTTGATGAGAGAGAGAGAGAGAGAGAGAGAGAGAGTGCGAGTGTAAGAAAGAGAGAGAGAGTGACTAGACACAAATTCATCTGTTTCCATAAACACTGATAGTGACAGTATTAGTTTTAAAGTCTACGAGTTTGTTCTAGATATGAGAAGAGTGTGTTGTATAGACATGATCTGTAATGGAAATAACACAGAAATGGTATATCATTAAGAGATCTTGCAGAACTGAATGGACGTAACATAATACGAGGCTTGTGATCAATGGGCTCTATTTAGAGTCTTCTTCAATGCTTATGGTGACAATGTCTCTATTCTAAATCTGATCGTGTCTGTTTACTGGGACCCGAGAAAGAGAATTAAGTATAAATTACTGTTACCGATTATCAGATGTATTGAAGGATTAATAAAAACGTGAATGAATAAAATAATTTGGTCAGAAATTCAGACTACTTTGTAGGATCACTTAGGATAACATTTCAAAGCGGTGTAAATTAGTGGTCTTGAAAACAAAAGTTTTATTTAGTAGAGGATCAAGAAAAGTCAAGTAATGGATACAGATTTAAAATGGATGTCCATTGGGAGAATGAAATTATAAATGTACTATATGCTCATTGAATATCTATATCAGGAATAACAGGCAACAATTAAAATAGGAGGTGAAATAGCTGAATGGTGCGATATTCAAAAGATGGTTAAGATAGGGATGTATTTTGTCCCCATACTTATTTAACATATATGCGGAGAACATTATGAGAAATGTAAAAGACGATGCCATCTATGGGAATTACAACCCTTTCACTATAGGAGGCAAATGCATACCAGAGCTTAGATACGCAGACGATACAGTATTATTATCCACCAGCAAAGAAGGTTTGGAAAACCTAATCATGACAACCAAGAAACATAGTAAAACAAAAATCATGTCAACTGACAAAGCAAAAGGCTCACCTAATATCCAAATAAACAATTAAGAACTCCAATGTGAAGAGAGCTACGAATATCTGGGATCAATAATTAACAATAACGGTGACTGTTCCAAAGAGATCTCAAGAAGATTGGCAATAGCAATCAAGAAGTTAAACTATGAAGAACATGTGGCAAAGCACTGCAAAATATTAAAATTAAAAATATTGAGAACATGCATTTTCCATTTGCTACTTATGGTTGTGAATCTTGGACCGTTACACAAACAACAAGAACGAAAATCCAGTCTTTCGAAACTAATTGCTACAGAAAGATCCTACAAATACCAGGGACAGGAAAAAGAAAGAACACTGATGTCCTGAAAGAACTGAATGTTAGAAACAATTGACTGATAAACAACATACTATACAGAAAAATTACATACCTTGGCCACATCAAGCCTCACGATGGCCTGGAGAGAATAATATTAGAGACAGGGTCCCAGGACACAGAGGCAGACTAAGAAGAAGATGCCTACATGATATTAAAGAAACCATGAATATGACCATCGACGAAGTGGGTGAACTGGCTAGAGACAGAGTGAATTTCAAATGTGCAGGCAAAGAGAGCAACGTCCTATAAAGGATACACATCTTGATATTGATATGCATGGAGTACAAGTCATTGTCAATTGATATCAAAATTAGAGTCAGACAGTGCTACATAAAACCAATACCGACATGCAGATTCGAGTCATGGGCAATAAACAAACAGATAGAAAAATCTATGAGGGCCACAGTGATATGGTTTTACAGAAGAATAATGCGAATCACTGGACTGAGGAATGCGGTCAAGACATAGAGAAATCTTATCATCATCAATTTTAGAAAAAGACAAGAGGGAAATGAGACAAAGGAAGATACAATTTTAGATAGCCTGACTTCATGGCACGGAAGAGCGTCAACATATGAGATGATAGCACACACCAGAGACAGAGACTTTATGAGATCCATGATCGCCTACGCCAGCTGCCACGACACCTGGTGATGATATGCATTAATTACTAAAGAAGTCATTTTGAAGAGTGGATTACTAGACGAAATGCATGGTTTATAAATCAGAATGTTTACAATGACATAAACTACTCACAGTACAAATAACGAATTATGCTGATATATTAAAATATAAAGGAACCTTCGGACAAATATTCGATGAAAGTGGTTCATTGAAGCGGTATTTGAGCGCAATAAGAAGATATGGGTTAGAACACATTGCGATAGCAGGAATATTAGTGTGAGGAGAGATATAGGATGAGAGAGATAAGAAACTCAGGAACTTGACAGCATGACATGGAAGAGAGTCAACAACTGAGATATTCATCTTCTTCTTCTGTTATCGTTCTTATCACTACTTGTTGGCCTTTACTTGGACAAAGGACGTTGTGTTCCTAGTTTGGTATTTGGACGAATGACGTTGTGTTGCTAGTTTGGTATTTGGACGAATGACGTTGCGTTGCTAGTTTGGTATTTGGACGAAGGATGTTGCGTTGCTAGTTTGGTATTTGGACGAATGACGTTGTGTTCCTAGTTTGGTATTTGGACAAGAACTGTTGTGTTCTAGTTTGGTATTTGGACGAATGACGTTGTGTTCCTAGTTTGGTATTTGGACGTATGACGTTGTGTTCCTAGTTTGGTATTTGGACAAAGGACGTTGTGTTCCTAGTTTGGTATTTGGACGAATGACGTTGTGTTCCTAGTTTGGTATTTGGACGAATGACGTTGTGTTGCTAGTTTGGTATTTGGACGAATGACGTTGTGTTGCTAGTTTGGTATTTGGACGAATGACGTTGTGTTCCTAGTTTGGTATTTGGACGAATGACGTTGTGTTCCTAGTTTGGTATTTGGACGAATGACGTTGTGTTGCTAGTTTGGTATTTGGACGAATGACGTTGTGTTCCTAGTTTGGTATTTGGACGAATGACGTTGTGTTGCTAGTTTGGTATTTGGACGAAGGACGTTGTGTTGCTAGTTTGGTATTTGGACAGAATGACGTTTGTTCCAGTTGGTATTGGACTATGACGTTGTGTTCTAGTTGGTATTTGGACGAATGACGTTGTGTTGCTAGTTTGGTATTTGGACGAATGACGTTGTGTTGCTAGTTTGGTATTTGGACGAAGGACGCTGTGTTGCTAGTTTGGTATTTGGACGAATGACGTTGTGTTCCTAGTTTGGTATTTGGACGAATGACGTTGTGTTGCTAGTTTGGTATTTGGACGAATGACGTTGTGTTGCTAGTTTGGTATTTGGACGAATGACGTTGTGTTCCTAGTTTGGTATTTGGACGTAGATCGTTGTGTTCCTAGTTTGGTATTTGGACGAATGACGTTGTGTTGCTAGTTTGGTATTTGGACGAATGACGTTGTGTTCCTAGTTTGGTATTTGGACGAATGACGTTGTGTTCCTAGTTTGGTATTTGGACGAATGACGTTGTGTTGCTAGTTTGGTATTTGGACGAATGACGTTGTGTTCTAGCTTTGGTATTTGGACGAATGACGTTGTGTTGCTAGTTTGGTATTTGGACGAAGGACGTTGTGTTGCTAGTTTGGTATTTGGACGAAGGACGTTGTGTTGCTAGTTTGGTATTTGGACGAAGGACGTTGTGTTGCTAGTTTGGTATTTGGACGAAGGACGTTGTGTTGCTAGTTTGGTATTTGGACGAAGGATGTTGCGTTGCTAGTTTGGTATTTGGACGAAGGATGTTGGGTTGCTAGTTTACATCGTCTTACAAACAATAACCATATTTGCTCCTTTTGGTTCAGCACATCAACGACTGAAGAAAGAGATTGATGTACATTTGTATCGGCTAACCTCTTCAATTTCGGCTCCTGATGATAGTGACTAGATTTGTTTAGCTTGTATATTCTCTCTAGTCAGACAAAATATCTCAATCACCAATGACTCCTGGTCTCGCATGTAGTGTTCTACTTGGATTCAAGTATGTGGTCAAACGTTTCAGGCTAAAATATCGTTACAACATCAGTTACTGTGTCCCTACCAACGTCAGTTACTGTGTCCCTACCAACAGTTCAGGAGAATAAGGAGTTCTAAGAACCCCGTGGGGAAGCACCGGAAGTCAATGAATATGATCAATAAATAGACAGCGAACAAGTATTAGTGGATTATGAAAAAAAAAATTGCCAAACACAGGATTCGAACCACAAATGTTTATTTCTTACTGTACCCATCGCCTACACGATGGACGAACATAACCAGATAGCTCGCTATAATAGTTCCAATTCTTCGAGAGTGACGCCCACATTTTCCCTATTCTTTGGTCTGTTCAGATACTTTTTGTAAATCACAGAAGTGTGCACTACATTAGTGCTCCTGATATATTATCGAGGTTTGTTTCCTACATTTGTTGTTGTTAGCCGGAGGGTTGACATTACCAGGAACACTTCAAGGATCAATTAAACTCATTGTCTCTTACAATTATTACTAGAAATGCTACTGCAAATATTGTTAGAACTCAAGTATATGTATTGATTGTATTTGTTCCTTTCAGCACACATATTGTTTGGTCCATTTCACAACATATTGTTTGGTCTCTTTCAACACACATATTGTTTGGTCTCTTTCAGCAGACATATTGTTTGGTCCCTTTCAACACACATATTGTTTGGTCTCTTTCAACACACATATTGTTTGGTTCCTTTCAACACACATATTGTTTGGTCTCTTTCAACACACATATTGTTTGGTCCCTTTCAACACACATATTGTTTGGTCTCTTTCAACACACATATTGTTTGGTCTCTTTCACCAGTGGCGTTTGGTCCTTTCAGCCCACGTGGTGTTTGGTCCCTTTCAACACACATATTGTTTGGTCTCTTTCAACACACATATTGTTTGGTCTCTTTCAACACACATATTGTTTGGTCCCTTTCAGCAGACATAGTGTTTGGTCCCTTTCAGCAGACATATTGTTTGGTCCCTTTCAGCACACATATTGTTTTGTCCTTTCAACACACATATTGTTTTGTCCTTTCAACACACATATTGTTTGGTCCCTTTCAACACACATATTGTTTGGTTCCTTTCAGCAACATATTGTTTGGTTCCTTTCAACACACATATTGTTTGGTCTCTTTCAACACACATATTGTTTGGTCCCTTTCAACACACATATTGTTTGGTCCCTTTCAACACACATATTGTTTGGTCTCTTTCAACACACATATTGTTTGGTCCCTTTCAGCCCACGTGGTGTTTGGTCCCTTTCAACACACATATTGTTTGGTCCCTTTCAGCAGACATAGTGTTTGGTCTCTTTCAACACACATATTGTTTTGTCCTTTCAACACACATATTGTTTGGTCTCTTTCAACACACATATTGTTTGGTTCCTTTCAGCAGACATATTGTTTGGTCTCTTTCAACACACATATTGTTTGGTTCCTTTCAACACACATATTGTTTGGTTCCTTTCAACACACATATTGTTTGGTTCCTTTCAGCAGACATATTGTTTGGTCTCTTTCAACACACATATTGTTTGGTTCCTTTCAGCAGACATATTGTTTGGTCCCTTTCAACACACATATTGATTGGTTCCTTTCAGCAGACATATTGTTTTGTCCCTTTCAACACACATATTGTTTTGTCTCTTTCAACACACATATTGTTTGGTCTCTTTCAACACACATATTGTTTGGTCTCTTTCAACACACATATTGTTTGGTCTCTTTCAACACACATATTGTTTGGTCCTTTCAACACACATATTGTTTGTCCTTTCACACACATATTGTTTGGTTCCTTTCAACACACATATTGTTTTGTCCCTTTCAGCACACATATTGTTTGGTCTCTTTCAACACACATATTGTTTGTCCTTTCAACACACATATTGTTTGGTCCTTTCAGCAACATATTGTTTTTCCCTTTACACATATTGTTTGTCCTTTCACATATATATTGTTTCGTTCCTTTCACACTATTTTTGGTTCCTTTCAGAGACTATTGTTTGGTCCCTTTAACACACATATTGTTTGGTTCCTTTCAAAGGCACTGTGTTTGGCATCTTCAACACACATATTGTTTTGTCCTTTCAACCACATATTGTTTGGTCTCTTTCAACACAATATTGTTCTGGTTCCTTTCAGCAGACATATTGTTTGGTCTTTCAACACACATATTGTTGTTCTTTCAGCAAGACATATTTTGGTCTCTTTCAACACACATATTGTTTGGTCCTTTCATTCCATATTGTTAGGTCTCTTTCAACACACATATTGTTTGGTCTCTTCTAAACACATATTTTGTCTCTTTCAACACATATTGTTTGGTCTCTTTCACTCATTATTGTTTGGTCTCTTTAACACTACATATTGTTGTCCTTCCAGAAATATTGTTTGGTTCCTTTCAACATATTGTTTGTCCTTTAGACCATATTGTTTGGTCTCTTTCAACCAATATTGTTTTGTCTTTCAACAACATTTGTTTGTCCTTTCAGCACCATATTGTTTTGTCCTTTCAACACACATATTGTTTTGTCCTTTCAGCCACATATGTTGGTTCCTTTCAGCAGACATATTGTTTGGTTCCTTTCAGCAGACATATTGTTTGGTCCTTTCAAAAACACATATTGTTTGGTTCCTTTCAACAACATAGTGTTTGGTCTCTTTTCAAAACTATTGTTGTCCTTTCAACCACATATTGTTATTGGTCTCTTTCAAACTACATATTGTTTGGTTCCTTTCAAGACATATTGTTTGGTCTCTTTCCACATATCTTTTTGGTTCCTTTCAGCAGACATATTGTTGTTCTTTCAAACAACATATTGTTGGTCCTTTCACACCATATTGTTTGTCCTTTCAAACATATTGTTTGGTCTTTTCAACACACATTGTGTTTGGTCCTTTCAACACACTATTGTTTGTCCTTCAACACATATTGTTGGTTCCTTTCAGCAGAATATTGTTTGGTTCCTTCAAGCAGACATATTGTTTGGTCTCTTCCACACATATTGTTTGGTTCCTTCAACATACTTAGTGTTTGGTCTCTTTCAACACACATATTGTTTTGTCCTTTCACACACATATTGTTGGTCTCTTTCAACAACATATTGTTTGGATTCTTTCATGCAGAACATATTGTTTGGTCTCTTTCGCAACATATTGTTGGTCTCTTTCAACAACATCTTGTTTGGTTCTTTCACTAGAATATTGTTTGGTCTCTTTAACACACATATTGTTTGGTCTCTTTCAACACACATATTGTTTGGTCCCTTTCAACACACATATTGTTTGGTCTCTTTCAACACACATATTGTTTGGTCTCTTTCAACACACATATTGTTTGGTTCCTTTCAGCAGACATATTGTTTGGTCTCTTTCAACACACATATTGTTTGGTCTCTTTCAACACACATCTTGTTTGGTTCCTTTCAGCAGACATATTGTTTGGTCTCTTTCAACACACATATTGTTTGGTCCCTTTCAACACACATATTGTTTGGTCTCTTTCAACACACATATTGTTTGGTCTCTTTCAACACACATATTGTTTGGTCTCTTTCAACACACATATTGTTTGGTCTCTTTCAACACACATATTGTTTGGTCTCTTTCAGCAGACATATTGTTTGGTCCCTTTCAGCAGACGTAGTGTTTACTCCCTTATTATATGTATGTATGTTAAATGTATATATCTTCTTCTTCTATTCCATCATTTACTTCTTTATAGAAGTGTTGGGGGTGAAACTTAGTGATCTTGTGTGTGCTTGTTTTAAGGCACTTTGTAAGCTGATATTCATGTTCGTAAGGCTGTTCCTGATGCCGTCACTCCATCTTTTGCGTGGTCTTCCTCTTGCCTTGTACTCATTATACTTTTCTGTGTGGCTCTCTGTGGTAGGCGATACCAGGGCATTCTGGTCAGGTGTCCAAACCATTTAATCTGTTGTTCTTTTATGAATTGCATAACTGGTTTCACATTCAGTCTCCTTCTGATTTCTTCATTTCTAATTTTGTCTCTCATTGTCACACCTGCAGCTCTTCTAAGACACCTCATCTCTGTCGTTATGATTTTCCGCTCATTAGCTGCTGTTATTGGCCATGTTTTGACACTGGTAACATAGTGTTGGCCAGAAAATCGTTCTTATGAGATTTGCTTTAGTTGTTAGCGGTATCTCATGCTATGTATATATTTGATTATTATAGTTTATCTTCATCTTTTCGATCCCCAGTTTTTCTCATTTATTACGTTTTTCGTTTTAGTCACATATTTTCATTTTAGGGCCGTTATGGATTTATTGTATGATTCTATATGTTATGTCTGCCGTTTAAGAAGAAAATGTCTTCAATTTCTAGTGTATCCTTTGATTAATAAAGCCCTTTTGGTCGAAACGTCACTGTGTATTGTTATTGTGTTTTTACTTTGCAAAACTACAGAACTTTGTTTTTACATGTTTCGCCATTGCCACGTATTTTTACTGCAGTCTTCTCTTATATCGACGATTTATTACACAAAGCCAACGAAATGTTTCTGACCCAAAGGCTTTTTCGCTTGTCAACGAGCTATATTGTCTGTTATAATACTGGCGTTTGGAACTTGAAACCACTCAGGCTAAACACAGTGGAGTAACAAGAGTAAATATCGATAATACATCAAGCACTATAGTATCATTTCCAGCACTGTTGGTAACATACTTAGGGCATAAGAGAGCTGGCAATAACCTTTATTGTTCGTCATGTGCACAGTGCATATGACAGCTTGTCATATACATTAGACAAAATTGTTGGTGAGAATTTAGCATGGAGAAATAAATACATTGGTATTTTGGCAACATATGCAATTCATAAAAGAATAAGATTAAATGGTTTGGACACCTGCCAAGGATACCCTGATATCGTCTACCACCGAGAGTTACACTGGAAAGTATAACATGTACATAGCAAGAGGAAGAAAAAAACAGAAGATTAAGCCAAAGCATCAGGAACAGCCTTAAGAAAATGAATAACAGAATACAAAATCAGTGACAAATACGTCATGTAACGTTTTGAAGGTCAACAAAAGAATCTCTCCATCTTGTTATGTCAATGATCAATACGTTTTCTAACGTCTTGAAGTTAGCAACACAATCTTCCATCTTGTTCTGTCAATGATCAATACGTCTTCTAACGTCTTGAAGTTAGCAACAGAATCTCTTTACTTTCTTAGGTCAGCGACCACTCGTTATTACTTATTATCAATGAACCAAAATATGATTTTCAAAACTGCTAACTATCTCTAATTTCTCTTCATGTCTCTCGTTATGTTTGTTTTCAAAGAGAGGTGCAGCAGCACACGTCTGAGACTGGTTGTCATCATCGTTTGTGATGGACAGCTATTATATATATATATATATATGTATTTGCTTGTGTGCATGCGTCTGTGTGTGAGTGTCCGCAATGTTAAAACGTATTTCACAGTTCACATAATGAATTTTTCTTTTATAAAATTGATTACATTTTGATTTCCTGTTTTTTTCCCCACAAAAATATATGCAGTCATGCTGATTATTGTTAAGTTCAACCAGACAAATCAATGATGGAGATTAGGTCTGTCTCAACAAATATCTCTTTGAATTCAACATGGTTCAATTGATCGTGTCTGTGCAGTTCTCTCCTTTGAGAAAAAAATCTCAATTTGAAGTAACAGAATTAAGTAATGTTAAGTTATGATATTTAATGCCTGCAAGGATAGCCCTCACTTGGACACCAGAGGAAAGAGAAAGAAAGGCAGACCACGGACAACATGGAGGCGCATGATGGAAGAGGAACTGGACACCGCATCTCTGACGTGGGGCTCTGCGCTGAAGGTTGCACGGACAGGAGAGCATGGAAAGTCCTTTCTGAAGCCCCATGTGTCACTAGGCATGACGGGATTAAGTAAGTAAGTAAGTAAGTTATGATATTTAATTTATTTTCAAAAATTCAGTGAAACCGGTAAGAAAAACGGTGTAGGGGACGTTCGAAACAGACCTGGAGACAGAGTCATCTCAATGAACTAAAGAGTGATGGACTGTCCGGGTAAGGGACGTTCCAAACAGACCTGGAGACAGAGTCATCTCAATGAACTAAAGAGTGATAGACTGTCCGGGTAGGGAACATTCCACACAGACCTGGAGACAGAGTCATCTCAATGAACTAAAGAGTGATGGACTGTCCGGGTAGGGAACATTCCACACAGACCTGGAGACAGAGACATCTCAATGAACTAAAGAGTGATGGACTGTCCGGGTAAGGGACGTTCCAAACAGACCTGGAGACAGAGTCATCTCAATGAACTAAAGAGTGATGGACTGTCCGGGTAGGGAACATTCCACACAGACCTGGAGACAGAGACATCTCAATGAACTAAAGAGTGATGGACTGTCCGGGTAGGGAACATTCCACACAGACCTGGAGACAGAGACATCTCAATGAACTAAAGAGTGATGGACTGTCCGGGTAAGGGACGTTCCAAACAGACCTGGAGACAGAGTCATCTCAATGAACTAAAGAGTGATGGACTGTCCGGGTAGGGAACATTCCACACAGACCTGGAGACAGAGACATCTCAATGAACTAAAGAGTGATGGACTGTCCGGGTAGGGAACATTCCACACAGACCTGGAGACAGAGTCATCTCAATGAACTAAAGAGTGATGGACTGTCCGGGTAGGGAACGTTCCAAACAGACCTGGAGACAGAGTCATCTCAATGAACTAAAGAGTGATGGACTGTCCGGGTAGGGAACGTTCCAAACAGACCTGGAGATAGAGTCATCTCAATGAACTAAAGAGTGATGGACTGTCCAGGTAAGCCATAAAGGAAACAGCCAGAGAGCGGGAAAAGTGGAGAACAGTTGTTAAGACACTATGTTACCCGAGGAGCGGAAAAAAATAAGTCAGTGAGTAAGACATTTATTTTAGATTGAAAGGTTTGTTGAGGATAGAACGGTATGGAGAAACTGCTTGCTCGCCTTATGTAAGTTGCAATGGTACAAGAGGAATATATTCCATGCATTTGATATGACTTGCTGTTAACACAATGAACTATTATTTGAATCATTGAACTGTTTTGTTTTAAAATTATTGACAATAATACAGGCATTAAGGAAGAAATTCGAATCTTTTGAAATGAAGTGCTACAGATAGATCATATATGTCTGGATAAAGAACAGAGAAAATATAGACCTTCTATAAGACCTGAAACGTTGAAGAAGATTTGCTCATAAATAATTTCATGTTTAGAAAACTGAAATTTTCATAATACTAGATGCCTTGCTGATTTAGAGAGAGAGAGAGAGAGAGAGAGAGTAATAATAAAGGGCATGGTTTCTAGAAGACGATGCAGGACACGACCAATACGACGATGGAAACATTATTTGTTAGAACCTTCACATCGGCCCATGGAGCGGCAGGTAAGTATTGACTCACTTTATCCATAACTAGTCATCCGTGCTCTTTAGATATTTGATTTAGTTTATTTAGTATTTCGTGATTGCAGTTGTGTTCTTGAAAAAAAAACAAAGCCGAAACGTCCGATTTTTGTTAGTTTTATCATTTAATTATTAATTTTGCTTGCTTATGTGATATTAGGTGGCGTCTGTGGCCTAGTGGATAGACATGAAGCATTCTCTGTGTATAGGAAGAAAACATGAGGCTAGAAAAAAAGTCAAAAATAAAAGGTTAACATTATCTGTGCTAGAACAGTTACACATTTTAACAACATTATTATTGATGTGTGGCATCTGTGGCTTAGGGGATAGTGACTCGGTCTATTAACCTCGACGTTCTAAGTTCGAATCACGCTGCGAACACTTTGGCTGCAAATTGTTTCGAGTGAATTTTTACGAAAGGACGATGGCACCACCCGTTCAGAAAGCAATGACAAACTACTGAACGTAATAATGAATAGAAAAATCACAAACAGCGTTAAAAAGCTGGGGTTGATTCGCAAAGTCCTGTAACGGATATGCAATTAACTTTTATAGAACTTTTATGTGATACAATACATACGTGTCTTTGTCCTATATCGCGAATTTATTAAATATCACCGCAGCCTCCCGACAGTTTTCTCCAGATATGATCTGATCCAGTCTGCCCACCTCAGCTTTGTATATGTCCAGACATCATTTTTATAGAAACTTTGAACTTAGAGATATATACAAATGGGAGAAAGTTGTAGAGACTGGGTGTCTTTGAGGAAGGCTGTGATATGAGCTAAGTTCTGCAAAGTATATGCTGCATAATGAAGGATATATCTATGTATTTATTTATCTGTATATTGTCATGATTATTTTGTGCATGAATTAGTGCAATTATGCTGAATGTGCACACTAACGGCTGATGTTAATTACTTGACACAGTTTATTCTCAAATCAACGGTCTGAGAAAAGTTCGAAATCCTCGCCAGAGTGATGATTTACGAGTTGCGATTTCCCCCAGAAGCGGCATCGATGAGATCGATTGGATTGAATGCCTTCGGTTCTGATTTTCTTTTACAATTACTGTATAGTGCAGAAACATGGACAATCAGCATGCTGCTGGAAGACGCTATTGTATCTTCTGAGATAGGGTTTTCCCGAAGAATTGAACACATGACATGAACACAACCAGTTACTACTACATAGAAAGCTGTCGCTGGACGCTGCTGGATTTTCTGAAGAAGATGATCGGTGCACCTATGGACATGCCCGGAGTGCTATGATGATAGTCCTCATATAGCTGATAACTGAGAAACCTGCTGGATAAAGTAAGAAGGAAAGAGATAAAATAACTAGGTGTATAGAGTTTCTAGAGAGCCGCGGTAGCGTAGTTGTTAGTGAACTCGCTTCTCAAGGCTAGTGGTCTGGGTTCAACTCCGCAGTGCGCGTGGAATTTTCCCGACCGCGACGACTCTCAGGTCGACCCAGCCTCAACTGGGTACCAGACATGCTCTGGGAAAGTAAAGGCGGCTGGCGTGATGCTGACCACATCACCCACCGTGTGCCGACGGTCAATGAAAAATACTGGCCTAACACTGTATTGCCCTATATACCACGAGGTATGAAAGGGTTCCTTTACTTTTACTATAGAGTTTCTTCGAATCTTGATATCGCGTCATTCAGTTCACACGCGCATTTCTTCCGAAGATTCCTAAAACTGTTTATTTAGCTACGGAGTTTGAGCTCTATGCAACACTTGTCAAGTGACGGGCCATTTCTGCAGAGTAAAACTGAACCATATAGGGAACCGGTTGCAATGAAGTGATCCATTCAACTTTAGATCACTTAAACAACCAGCCAAATGAAATCATTGTTGATCAAAAACATGATCAATTGAATTCTTGGAAAAATCACATGAGAAAAAGGTTAAAGAAAATGAGCGAGATGAAGACATTGCTATCAGATTTTAAAAAAGCTCAATAGCTGAATTGGAAGCGGTGTATCATAATGTATCATCATGGACAGATAAGCAACAATATTGGAGATTCATTACAACTAAACTTCGATGTGGAGATGACACTTCATCTTGTAAGATAATATCACAGTATAAACAGGTGTATGGTGTAAAATGTCTGCAAGATATCACACTAGTCTGCATTAGCACTTGGAGATCAGTTAGCCAGTTATTTCCTCGATAGTGTCCCTTTACCTTTCTAAATGCAACAGAAACATATATTGTCAACTAGGTTGGCTAAATATTGCATGAGTAGGTTGGGATCGGCTAGTCTCTCTTAGGAGGGGCGAAAAGTGAAATTAGTAGCCTGCTGATGACCCTCAGAACACACAAGTCAACCCCACCTCCCAGTGGTGTAAACCGGGAAACTTTGACCGTGAGGTCAAATGCTAACGGGGCAATCGCTCGCCTAGGGAGATGGACTTCACTAGGTCAGGATTTTTATATTTTTTTCCTTGGGGAGTTAACCCGACAAAAAATCTAGGTAGAGGTCTGCCCCCAGACTTGTGATATCAGTGGATTTACCCTGATATCCAAGATCCAGACCCCAGCTATGGGCAAATAGCCCCACTGCCTTGTGGGAGCCTCGGGAGAGGCAAAGGCTATGGGAGTAAACCCAAACAGAAAATCCGGAGCGGAGCCCCTAAGGCGGAAAGGCATCAAGTGATGTCCTACCGGCAGCTCCTGCAACCGAACTGATACCAGATGTCGTGCTTGCACTCCTCTGGATTCTATCAGCGAGGTCGAGAGAGGGTAGTTGACGCTTGGGCAACTCAGCTACTCCATAAAAATCGCCCAGGCATGCGTCACGGAGAAGTCACTTCGTGGTCGACTTTGTTGTTTGTTGAGGTAACCAGTTCATGCCTCATTCAGTTACTAAGTATCTCATATATTCTTCGATGTATTCTTCACAACTACATTTCAAACCATTGAACAACTCAACCCGATATTGAAATTCATGCTGTACCTCATCTTAAGGAACTAAACACGAAGGATTGGCATCATAGTAACTGGTATTACCCTATATGACTAGGTTATCAAATGGCATGAGACCTGTTCAGAGTATTCCACACACATCACAAACTCCGTAGCTCCGGCAACAATATTTGGGTTCTATAGAAAAAAAAGTCTAGCGAGCAGTGCGACGAAGTTCGGATTCGAACCCACGATCTTCGTAACGCAAATCAACTGCTTAACCACTTAGCCACAGTTACCACCAACTTTAAATGCAGTAGTCAATCTAGCTCTACTATTTATTTGTTCTGTATCTGTCAATATTTTTCAACAAATAACATTAGTTATATTTATCTCAACTGTAATACCATTTTAGTTTACTGTTGTGTGTGTGTGAGAGAGAAGAGAGAGAGAGATAGAGATAGAGAGGAGTGAGATATATAGGAGAGAGCGAGATGAGAGATGATATATATATATATATATATATATATAGAGAGAGAGAGAGAGAGAGCGAGAGAGAGAGAGAGAGAAGAAGAAGAATTTGTTAACCCTATAACTTGAAATATAAAGTTGAAAAAGCTGAAACTAAGTAACCACAGTTAACGACTGCTGCTGCTGCTTCTATCGAATACTTGGCTCTGATGATGAGGCTCTATCAGACACAGATTTGCTTTTGATCGAAGTGCAAAGACGGTTGCTTTCTGATGAGAAATTAAATCCTGATGAAAATTCGGCTATGCTTAGAAAAATGGCAATCAAGAGATTGGAATAAAGCTATCTTATGGAAATGTGGGAGGCAACTTTTGAGAAGATGTGGTTCCACTTTCGACATAAGTTATATGGTAACATGTATATTTGTTTAAAAACTGATAGAACATATTACAGCAAGAGCAGTCACTGACTAATAGTTTAAGCTTTTCTATTGGAATAAAACAAAGATTGAAACATTTGTTACTTGTAGCTAACATCTCTTATACTTTCATTAGAAGAAATTCAGTCACAAGTTTCTTCAGTGTATTCATCATCATCTTTTTCTTCTAACTCTCCACATCGATTACTTGTTAGCAAATCTTTGTGATTTAAATGTGATCTGAGTCTAAGAGCGATTTTACGTTGTACCAGTTATGCGCCTACTAGTAGGTCAGCACATCCAATTTCTGCTGTGTTTTTATTTACTATGGTAGCTTCCCTAGGCCCTACCTCAGTCGCCTCTTACGACATGCCTTTTAGGTCGCAGTGTTACTATTCTTTACTCCCCTTGCGAGCCCCGATAACACACAGGTTATTCATCAACAAAGAGAGTAGGGTTTACAGATGAGAATATAGTTCTTCATCTTTGCGGACTCTGAATAGATCAGCTGTTACGTTGTGTGGGATGACTCTTAGATGTATTAAATCATTTCTTATATATCGGAACTAGTCATATATAGATGAGATTGTCATCAACAAACGATTATGTTATAGTTAGTTTTAAGTTGTAGGTTACATTTGCTGTGTGAATTTTAAACAACACGGATGATACAGGTAAATAATGTGACAATCCATAGATCTTGCCTGCAGTGTCATCTCCATCAAAGAAGCAGATATTCAGTTCACTATCCAAGGATTAACTCCTAACTTTAGCAAAGATATTACAATAGTTGAAACGTTCACTTCGTTGTACGCGTCTTCAAAGTCAGTAACCAAAGCGGTATGCTCCTGATTATAGTGGAAGCCATCGAAAACTTCATAAACATAAGCAAGCGTGCCAGCATTATCTCAAGTCCCTTTTCTAGGTCGGTAGCTAGGAAGAATGTGATCTGGCCGCAGTTCACACATTATCTTTCTAGCCATTATCATCTGCAGTAATTGGCAGTATACATTTTGCAAGATGAGATATATTTTGCGATATAAGTGGGTGTCTTCTACTACTGAGATTTCCTTCCTACAGAGTCTTACTTGAATCTACTGCCCTGGACATGCGGGTGTTTGCGGCAATGAAAGAGCGGACACGCTTGCATCAACAGAATTGATCGTCACGTAGTTGAGGATGAATAAGAGGGATGGTCGTTAGTCTCGTGACTGCAAGCTGCTGGATGAGGACACTAACATTGAGTTTGAATATATCCAGCGAATTATGTAATTAGAAGCTGCTTGCAAAAGTTATAATGGATCCCTGGTGGGCAGAGTTAGAAGTATATTTAACCATCGAGCCACAGTAATTATCATTATGCATACCCTTCGATATCTGTTGAGGGAGACTTAGCACTTATGTGACTGCTCGGAGTACTGTGACGTGGTTTCAGTAACCAATAACCAATCAATTGATTGATTGATTGATTGTTTATTGGTTACTGAAACCACGTCATTGGTTACTGAATCAATCAATCATTCAGTCAATCAAACACGATGAGAACATTATTGCTTGTTGAGCAGTCTAGAATATTTTCATATAAGCAGGCGTAAATAGCTTTGGAGTCGAACCATGTTGTTGTTGACATGCGTTACGTCTATGTTATTACCCATTTGTCTAACTGTATGATGTGTTGATACTGAACACCATGATTCCTGGGAGACAGTGTTGGTGCTGGTTTGAATCTCATTTTTCTCTTTACTTCAACTATTATTATTATTATAATACCATCATAAAGTTATCCACTGTTGTAATACTACAAGAAAATGCTCCAAATCTCACAATATTGTGCTATCTTTATAACCTTTGCTATCTGAACTACAGGACGTTGAACAAACAGTAGTACCTTTTCTGCATCTGTTGTCAATAGAAAGTCTGAGATATTGTGTAAAATATTGTATTTGCTGTAACCTAAAAATATAATAGTTGTAGGAAGATAATTTATACAATGCTAAATGATAATGAAAATATATAGAATAATGCAATGATAATATATATAATGCTACAATATTACTTATTTTTATTCTTATTATTAGATTTATATGTTTACCAGGTATTATTATTACCAGCGAGCCACTGTATGCATACTCTTCAACATCAAGTTCGGAAGTATCATAGATATTTTCCTAAGAGTATCTTCCGCCTGACTCAGCCATGATCTGACTCTCTTGAGTCTACACCCTTTCCCCCTCGTCATGGAGTTCTTCATGGAGAGCATGTTCCTTGTTTGCGCTGATCTTTAGATATGATCGAACCCTCCAAGTTTCAATTCTGTTAGCAATAGTAGGGAGACTATTTGTATTACGAACTTACATCAAAATCTAGAGTCTAAGGGGGAGAGATTAAATTCATTGCACTGGATCTAAGCCTCTGTCGCTCGGTCCCTATTTCCAGAATATGCCCGACACCTGTCAAAACTATTGCAACATGTGCACACTCCGTAGCTCCGGCAACAGTCCTTGGGTTCTCAGGAATAATGCACTCGTGAGCATAACAGCACGATCCTTATTAAGGGAAATTACAAACATAGTATGAATGTGTGTAACAAAATTCGAAAAAGCATTTCTTCGCTTTACATGGGCGGCTTACATTACAGCAAGAGCATGGTACCTAGCACGCCGTAAGGGAAAGAGGAAAGAGGAGGAGGGGGAGAGGGGAAGGGTGTTCACCTTCATGTCAACATGCTTCAACATACCTTTCACTGTACAGTGTCATCTGCTATTTTCTCGTGTGTGTAATAAGCAGTGTTTACACATTAACCTTTTCCAGGACATCACCGTGAGCACTTTCAAATCTGTATTTTTAGTGCCATTTTATTAGACCAAATTATTTAATCGTTTGGCCCTAGTTTAGAAAATGTCAAAGGTCAAACGATGCATGCTAAAAATGTTAGTTTGTGTGAAATATTTGAGTTAACTCTATTTTCTAAACCCCGGTACACGGCGCGCGCTAAACGTGTCCGCGTCACACGCGCTGGTTACATATCGGTCTGGTAACTTTGCATAGTTTTGTTTGGTGTGGCTGCGAATTGTGCGGGGAGACCACAGACAGTGTGAGCGTATTTTTCCAGAGATTCAGCGTGACACAATAATCGCTTTCTAGTCTACTAGTCTTGGCTGTAAGATCGGAAACTTACCTTAATATTGTTCTACTATTTCATATCTAAAATCGTATTTAGCGAAATTTTAAATCAAATCTTCAATCATTTTAATGTTGCTAATTTGTTATCTTAGATTTGTAAAAGTGATTGTAGTTTCCAAGTTAATTTCTAATATATCTGTTATAGAACTTGAGACGTTGTGATTGAATACTTTACTATCTAAAATTGACTAAAGTCAACATACATCCCTGACTTTCTATTTGAGAAGCTTAAAAAATGAAAATTTGTCTGATTCTAAATTGACATTTAAAAGTATGTATAATAAACAGTTTCAACTATAAAATTGTTACAGAAATCAATCGTCCAGTGTCGTTGATTTTTTAATGACAACTTTTTGTAGATATAAAAATAAAATGTAACATTTTCGATTTCTTTTTTGTTTATTTCGAAAATTTTACACACGAAAAATCTAAAAATAGTAACAAAATATTTGTGTGATATTTCGTCCAAATTTTGATTTGATAATTACAATTTGCTACCTCATTGTCTGCTTAGCTTCGGCGTGGACTATTCTTCTTCTTATTATTATGAAAGAATATGTATAACCTTGTCATCCCTGATTATATGTGTGCTTAAACAGAAATATCTTCTACAAATATAGTGTACCTGTGCTTAGGTCAAAACCAAGTAGTTGTTAGTACATATTTTCTTTGTTGGAAGTGAAACAATTTTCCATCACATGGATTACTAGTCATATTTGTCTTGGATTAAACTAACACCTGATCTCATCACACAGGTAAACGATTGAAGTATTTAGCATGTGACAGAAGAAAGGGTGTTGCTTGCGAGTAAGGTGAGTATTCTTAATTTAGCTATTGTCTTTTATGTTTTGTTTACTGCATTAAGGAGAATGCTCGAAACTTTTGTTTTAATTCACCCCATACAAAGGGAGGCCGGAGTTTCTTGGGATTCCCGGAGAGTTTCCAGGAGGTGTCCGTTTACACGAGGTGTATTCCATTAATGTTTTCAGAGGTTACATGCCAAAAAAGCAATCCTACTCGTCTTGTAATGTGCCAGTGCCGACATTTTAAGAAAATTAATGACTTCAGTGATGATCAGTAATCAATTGCTTGATTAGCCAAACAGTTTCAAACTTCTCCGTCATCAACAAATAATTTCGCCGAGTGGTTACCGGGGCCCAAATTTGTTGTGTAAAGAATAGAACTACTGTTACCTGCCACGCATGTCGTAAGAGGCGTCTAAGGAGGTTAGGCTGAAATCGGATGCACATGTCCTAAACGTGTAGAAGTCTATGCGTTTAGGGGCCTACTAAACCAATGTGCAACGTATACACGTTCTTGGCAATGATCAAACATATCACAAAGAGTGATTAAAATTGGTGTAAAGAACAGACACAAAGAAGAAGGAGAAGAAGAACAAATAATTTGTTACCTACATTTGAGAAATGACTTTCCCTGTCCTTAAAATCGACTGTCCTATAGGATCACAATTACGTACTAAGAATAGCTACAACATATCTAACAATAGCTACATACTTAGTTTGGGGTGAATTAAAATGAAATTACCGAATGCACGCTCGTAGAACGACGGGCACTCAGGCAAAATTAAGCAAAATTAAGGAAATCAGGACTTCAAGTAAAAATCAGTCAGAAGAAGCTCCATACTAGGCTTCCTGACTACGCCAGAAATCATAGCGAACAAACGGAAGAAGAAGGAGAAGATATTCTGTTCATATCACTATCAGATAATCAGGTGATTGTCATATCACTATCAGATAATCAGGTGATTGTCATATCACTATCAGATAATCAGGTGATTGTCATATCACTATCAGATAATCAGGTGATTGTCATATCATTATCAGATAACGGTGATTGTCATATCACTATCAGATAATCAGGTGATTGTCATATCACTATGAGATAATCAGGTGATTGTCATATCACTATCAGATAATCAGGTGATTGTCATATCACTATCAGATAATCAGGTGATTGTCATATCACTATCAGATAATCAGGTGATTGTCATATCACTATCAGATAATCAGGTGATTGTCATATCACTATCAGATAATCAGGTGGTTGTCATATCACTATCAGATAATCAGGTGGTTGTCATATCACTATCAGATAATCAGGTGGTTGTCATATCACTATCAGATAATCAGGTGATTGTCATATCACTATCAGATAATCAGGTGGTTGTCATATCACTATCAGATAATCAGGTGGTTGTCATATCACTATCAGATAATCAGGTGGTTGTCATATCACTATCAGATAATCAGGTGATTGTCATATCACTATCAGATAATCAGGTGGTTGTCATATCACTATCAGATAATCAGGTGGTTGATATCACTATCAGATAATCAAGTGGTTGTATGTGGTTGACATGGATAATCAGGTGATTGTCTTATTACTATGAGATAAACAGGTGGTTGTCTTGTTACTAATGACAAGAGAATAACTTTCAATAACGTGGAGGTCTGCTGTGAAAATTTCGATTAATTGGATAAACACATAACATGTATATCACACAGTTGTACTAAACCAAGTGCATGTTATTTCAAATATTGACATTGATATCATATGATGTCTTCATAGTCTTACAAATATATACACGGGGGTCTCTGTGGCTAAGTGGTTAAGCCCTTTGACTTGTGAGTCGAAGGTCGTGGGTTCGAGTCCGGACCGCGCCGTTCTGTTCACGAATGCAGTTTTTCCAGAGACCCCTAGGATTGTTGCTGGAACTACGGAATTCGTGATTTGTGCAATACTCTCGGCAGCTGGCGTTCCATTTCTTCGGAGAGGACCGAGCCGTATGGGGTAAAACCCGGTGCAATGAAGTCAATCCTTCGGCTTTAAACCCTTTTTTAAAAACAAATACACACAACATATGCGGGGCTATATGTATATCACATAAAGATTTTGAAACAGACCTAGTATGTGATATTTATCTTATATATAGGTTTCAAAGAAAACTATCATGTGAAATCTTGCTTCTTCTTCTTCTTCAAACGCTCAAAATCGACCACTTCTTAACCACTCTTTGTGATTTGTGTGTGATCTGAGCCTAAGAGCGATTGTACGTTGTGTTAGTTATACGTCTACAAGTAGGCCAGCACATCTGATCTCTGCAACGTTTTTTTATTTACTAGGGTTGCTTCCCTAGGCTCCTACCTCATTCGTCTTCTACGACATGCCATGTAGGTAGCAGTGTTACTATTCTTTGCTCCCCTTGAAAGCCTCGGTAACACACGAACGCATAGTCATGCAAATAGATACAAGACATGCACAGTGGAATGTATATTATAGATGAACTGTGACAAAAACTATCATATGATCGTTATATAATAAAGAGATTTTGTAGAAAACTATCATATGATCTTCATATAATAAAGAGGTTTTGTAGAAAACTATCATATGATCTTCATATAATAAAGAGGTTTTGTAGAAAACTATCATATGATCTTCATATAATAAAGAGGTTTTGTAGAAAACTATCATTAAACTTCATATAATAAAGAGGTTTGTTGAAAACTATCATTTAATCTTCATACAAATAAAGTGGTTATGTTGATAACTATCTTATGATCTTCATATAATAAAGTAGTTTTGTAGAAAACTATCATATGATCTTCAAATAGAAAGTAGTTTTGTAGAAAACTATCGTGGAGAACTTCTACAGAAACATGTTGTAATAAGTGATGATGCTAATAATGTTTACATTATGTTGAGCTCGTTATTTAAGATTGATCATCAAAGTTAACTCCAGGAGCACATACCCAGTCTTCTCTAGTTTCTTTTCAGGCATCACTCTCGTGAAGGTTTGGTGTACATCTCATCTGTTTAAAAAAATTGTTAAATGTCGAATCCACCACCGTAGGCCAAACTGTTGAGTTGTCACATTTCTGCATTTGTTTGTGTGTCTTGGTTTGTTTTATATCGTGTCTAATATAGAACAAAGCAAGAAAAGAAAAGAACAGCATAATAGGTACGTGAGTAGTGTCATCAATCAAGATCGAACTGGTACGGTCAGTCGCTGTTGGAGGTATTGCGAAGGAGATCGGAGCACCTATGGACATGTCCGAGTGCAATGAAGATATTCCAAACTGAAACTGAAACTATCTATATTCTGTGTTGTGACTTGTACACTTCAACTTCTGTAAATATCTGGATCTTTTCTGTTTCAATTATTTTCTCTAACTTTTGTAACGTGAAATGTTGGAATAAACTTGGTGATGGAATCTTCCAGGTACACCTTCTAGTAGTACAGCACAGTCTACGCCCTTGTGAAATGGGGCATTCTTACTGTCAGTCAGAGAGGGACATCCACTTCTTCCAACGTCCACAAATTTTTGTCACAACGAAGGATATATTTACCTCAAGAAGTTAGTTCTTATTTACTATGTTTGTTGCCCAACGTTCTCTGATATAACCAGTAAACGATTCGCTCTACGGTTGAAAATGTGTGCATCGTCTTAAAGAAACTTTAATCCCATAAGAAACATTAAAAAAACAAATATATATCTCTGTAATGTTCACAATAGAGCATGGGGAAGCTACCACATTTCTCTGCAAGACAAATGATGAACATCCACACAAAATATTGTTTGACTAATAGAGTTAAATATAGTCTTTATAAAAAAATTGTGAATACTCTGGTAACAAAAGATAGTGTGCATGAAGAAATAGCAAAAACAAATGCCGGATAGGGTAATTGTTATTGCATTCCTCTTGTAAACTTGCACCGTTAAAAATTAAATAGATCCTACAAGTATTTTCTCCATACCACTCTATCCTTGAAAACTCTTTAAATCTCTTCTATAGGAATAAATCCGATATTTCTTGCTTCTTTCAGAAAAGTTCGTGCAGGTTTTTTTCAGGACATCCTTTCTTTCTTGAACCATTTTCCTCCCACTTCATTCCTACTTTGTTATTCTTTAACAACTTCTCAGAGTATGCCCAACATATCTCTATCTTCTCTTTTTTTTATAACAGTTGTTACAATTGGTTATACTAGAAAGATACCGAAATAGATTCGACTAAATCAAAGATGCATTGAAATCGAATTACCAAGAAACAAAAATAACATCAAAAACACCTCGGAAACTAATTAACAAATTAACAGAAAATAGAGTCAATGTAAATGCAGAATGCTTGAGATCACACGAAAAAGCGATTATAATAATTGAAGAAAATATAATGTACCGGTGGACATAATTCATTGTAATGTTCACTTATGTTGACAGATCTGACATCAAAATTCCAGACAACTGTGAGTCGCCATCAATACTTAGTGCAGAAATCGTTGACGATATATATATATATATATATAGCACATTAACAGATGAAAGGTTCTGGTTCATATATAAAAGTATTAAATGACATTAAGACTCTGAAATCTTGGAATAAAAGTTACAGTAAAACTTTAGAATGATATTAATATCAGTGGGTACATACACAATAATCTGATGTGATTCATATTCATGGCTTTCTTTTCTAAAGAAGTCATGTATCAATGATTGCGAAACTGACGTAAAATTATTATTTAGAGCAATATAACAAATTTGATCGTAACAGTTATTATGAGAAGAAAGTGAATTAAACTTAGAATTAATTAGTTAGGCACCTGCGAGTTTGTTGGAGGAAGGGGCACAGTGAGTGATGTACAATGTGAATTTATTGAAGTTTAGTAGTGTAGTTCAGTCGTCGGATCATCATCACTGCACATTGAGCCAATTAATCCATAAGTTCTCCAATCTCGTTCTCAGTATTCTCTTAGCGTGTGGCAACTAACGACACCGTTTCTTTGTTCGTGTACTATTCTTCTTTATAATAATAATTCCTCTCGTATCGTTATACGTTACATAGGCCTGCAAGTAATTTCTCCATACCGCTCTATCCTGGGCAACTCGCTAAATCTCCTCCATGGAACTGAGACCGATATTTATTGCCTCTCTAAGCAAAGTTCGCCTCAGGGTTATTTCTCTTCTTCTTTGGCTTCCAGTTTAATGCTTTTGTCTAACTACGCCACATTTGATTTGGTATTCGTGCTGTCTGGCTAGGGTTATAGATCCACTACTATTACTTGTATCATTTACATGACATCTCTCCCTTAGGGAATTCAGAAAGGAAAGAGAACAATCAATATCATATAAATGTATAGATATATTCATATCTATTTTTATAGAACAGATATTCTCAAACTTTGAGGCATCAGACAGTATCATGGGATACGTGATGAAAATCCTCAGACAAGATTTTGTGTTTTAATAAATATTTAGAGTAACTTGCTTTTCTAGCTAAAGTGCGTTTTTTCATTGAAACTACGTTCAATTATTTTCAAAAATTGGCCATGAACATCATTGATTTTGAATTCTGTTAACATTGTTCTAAAATTTCTTGCCAAAAATTTGTATTTTAAAATGTTTACAGTTCTGATTGCTAAGGTTATTATTGTGTTGGGGACAACGGTATAACTCTTCATTTTGAAACGTTTTGTTTTGTTTTTCTCTTTAGAAATTACTCTAAATTCTCTCTTTTTCACACTCTCTCCCTCTATAGTTAATTCGGCGAAAATTATAAGAAAAAAGGGGAGAGCTTGTTGGTCTTGCCTCATCTCCAATGAAGAAGACGGGAAAGTGTAGTGAACCGCAGCTGTAAATGCTGGGGACTACTGGAATAGAGTTTGTATAAAAGTAAAAGCTTATACTTGTGTTTTACAGATATCACCAAGACACTTGACAAGGTAAAACACTTGCAAGACATTGATATAGTAGAAAGCTTAAATATAGATGGGAATAACTAAGAGTAAACATAATATGTATTGGCAACAAACTGCAGATATAATCTAATTGTCTATTGTCTTTTCACATGGGGATGATGAGTTGGTTGTCCACTCTTGCCGTTAAGCGTAGGGGTGGGAGCTTTAATTTGCGTTCCAGGACCAGATGAGTCGCCCTTGTTGTGTTATATCCGTGTTTATTTAGTGTAGTCTTGATAATGTATATCCATCTTTTTCTAGGTCTTCCCTTGGCTCTATAACCTCCTGATCTCTTTTTATTGTAAGCTTTTATTGATGAATAATGTAAAGGTAAGGGAAACCTTCATTATACAACCTGATACAATGAGGAATACTGTGTTAGATCCTTATTCTTACTTCATTGTCCGTCGGCACACGATGGATAATGTGGTCAACATTACATAAGCCGTCTTTAATTCCCAGTGCTTTTCTGGTGTTAACTTGGGAATGGGTTGACCTGTGTGTCGTTGCGTGAACACAATCCTCCTTACATTTTAAAGATGATAGCAGACAATGCGTCTTAGAAGCTAGTTAACTTAGACATGATTGCAGAATACCATTAGACACGACGGCAAAGACGGCTATATAACAAAATGTGACCACTTCCATTGATTTATATTTTGTACTGTCTTCTTGAGTTCCGCCCTAGTTATGTTTATCTTGCCTATTCTTTTACTGGTCTTCTCAAGGTTGCTTCAGCTTCCAGGCTCCTCTCTTTCCTTGTGTGTTCAAACTTTTGTTCTCAATGTTTATATTTGATTCCGAATATACCCACTTTATTTATTGTCATTATCTGCTAGAGAAAGAGTGTAGACAAAATATAACATTTTATAATAAAGGAAAAGTGTTATCAACGATCACTAACGATAATTTACTACTAAAAAAGGGAGTCTAAAGCCGAAGGATTGATTTAATTATACCGGGTTTTTACCTCATATGGTTCGGTCCCTCTTCACAGAACTAGCATGCAACCTGTCAAGAGTATTGCACAAAGCACGATCTCCGTAGCTCGGGCAACAATCCTAGGGTCTCTGTAAAAAAAATGCACTAGTGAACAGAACTACACGGTCCGAAATCGAACCACGACCTTCGTAAAACGCTAGTCAAGGGTTTAACCACTCAGCCACAGAGAATCCCTAAGTGAGTACCACAAATGTAATACTCAAGTAAAATACGTGCACAATATATCTCTTTTTACAATGTACTCAGATCATGTCTTTCACGTTACTTATCGCTGTCTACACAATGCTAATCTCATGACGACGGGCGGGTTACAACAATACGTACTATAGATTCGTTCTATTTCCACGTAGAACTCTCTTAAGCTTGTATGACGCACAACGTCTCGGTGACAGCCCACTTTTTATTCCAACATTCCTTCTCATCATCTACATGGGCGTAGAGTAAGAAGTGCCAATTTAGAACAAAGAGCAAGATTATGGAAAATACAAGTAGATAACAATGTGTAGGAACAAAGAGAAAAGTAAAGAGGTAGAACACTAGAATATATAAATAACAGATAGGAAAGGTCTAAAAAAGGGTCTGAGGATTGCCTTCAATGCGCCGGGTTTCCTCATATAGCTCCGTCCCTGTCTGAAGAAATTGCAGGCCATTTGCCGAGAGTTTTGTCCCAAGCATCAACTCCGTAGCTCCAGCAACAATTATCATAGCTATCACATACAATTTGCACATGTGACTCGGTCCGGATTGGAACCCAAAAACCTTCAGAACGACAGGCGAACGTCTTACCAACTTTCCCATAGAGATCCCCATGTAGGTAAGATGAAAAGTAGAAGCAGTGACAACTAGGACATGAATGTTAGTTAGTTAGTTAGTTCCTTTCGTGCCAAAGGCGTCACATATGGCAGAGGTTTTAGATCTCCATGTGATGCGGTTCGTTGCTAGCAGTTGGAGATCTTGTATGGTTTTACATCCTAATAGTTTACTTTCTTGTAGGATTATTCTTCGAAGAGTCGTCTTATGTCTTCCGCGTTTTCTTTTCCCAACTAGGGACCACATAAGGACTTGTCGATTTAGTCTCTTTTCGTCTGATCTAAGAACATGACCTAAATATTTCCACCTTCGTTTCCTTATAATATTTGATACGGGTTGTTGTTGGGAATGGACATGACATGAATGTAACAAGTAAGAAAGATGTAAGATAAAAGTATAGAGCACTATAAACGCAAATTGAAAAGTAATAAAATGAAAACTTAAAATGTACAAAACCGTATTAAGTAGTAGACAAGTATATAAATATTACACCTACAAGTATACACATCTAAAGTATTCATATAACAAATGGTCTACAAGGTGTGTTCAGCAACTGGCACTGCATCCAGCATAGTTGGGGATCAGCTAGTCTCTCTTAGAAAGTGGGAAAAGGGGAAATGGTAGTCTGCTGATGACCCGGATAACTTACAAGCCAACCCTAACGCCAGATGGTGTAGACCTGAACACTTTGATCATGAGATAAAAAAACTGACTCTGACTCGCCTAGGAATGGACCCCCATATATTAGGTGTATGTGTGTGTGTGTGTGTAAGGTTTAGTGAGACGAACCCGAATCACAATCATACATAACCCAAATGTGCTGGCCTACGGGGTTTGACTGTGTCTAGTTGGCTCACTGAACTCACACACTAAGTCCCAAATGTGCTGACCTACGGGGTTTGACTGTGTCTACTTGGCTCACTGAACTCACACACTAAGTCGCAAATGTGCTGGCCTACGGGGTTTGACTGTGTCTACTTGGCTCACTGAACTCACACACTAAGTCGCAAATGTGCTGGCCTACGGGGTCTGACTGTGTCTACTTGGCTCACTGAACTCACACACTAAGTCCCAAATGTGCTGGCCTACGGGGTTTGAGTGTGTCTACTTGGCTCACTGAACTCACACACTAAGTCGCAAATGTGCTGGCCTACGGGGTTTGACTGTGTCTACTTGGCTCACTGAACTCACACACTAAGTCGCAAATGTGCTGGCCTACGGGGTTTGAGTGTGTCTACCTGGCCCACTGAACTCAAACACTAAGTCGCAAATGTGCTGGCCTACGGGGTTTGAGTGTGTCTACCTGGCCCACTGAACTCACACACTAAGTCGCAAATAACGTAAAGACCACAACGAGTTGTTTAACAAGTGGTGAAGCAACTGGTTAATGGGTACATCAATTCTATCTCCCCGCAGCTACCCCGCAGCCAGGATTTCCTAGGGGTTCCCCGGATTTGGGTAATTCTATTTGATGCGCGTAGGGGTTACGATCGCGTGTTTGTATTTGGTATGAGTGTTGTATTTGATAGGCTCGCATCTTTGTATTTGGTGACGACCTACTAAAACTATAACACACCGGCCCAACTTACGTTCCCGCCAAAAATTAACTGACCAATACACACCCGTTCCCGCGAAATTGTTGCGAAGCCAAAAATTAACTGACCAACCATCCCTCAACCACCCCTTCCCTAGAATTCTTACCTGCGGAATTGTTTGCGCGGACACAAACCACCCCTTTCCCTAGAATGAGCAAGTCCGCGACATTTGCTGCGAGGTTGCTGCGGGGAGATAAAATGGAAGTACCGGTTAATGTATAAAGGAACGAGGAAAAAGATATAACAAAATAACAATGATGAAAACTAAAGGTATAGTTAGAACTCTATAAGATACAGACAGGAAAAGATGAAAGAATAAAAGCATCATACAATTTGCTTTCACAGTATGGAAGTTACAAAAATAAAATCACAGATAAAGGTATTGAAAATAGAAATATATCAGAAAAGACAGGTACAAGAGGATACAGGTAGAAAAATAAGACAGAAGACAGACAATAATATGAATTTAAATAGCATCTTCAAATTTTTTCTTTTGTGTATGAGCTAATTTATGAGCATCTGAAAGTGCTGAACTATAATCACTGTTACGGATTGCGCTTACATTCTTACGGTCTGAATATATCCTCGTATCTATTGTTGGTATTTGTTGGAAGAGTACATCGATAGAGAGACATATAGCATACTTATACAGCCTACTTACACGTCTATCTTTTCATTGATATCATCATAATACTATAAATATTTCTCGATTTGCTAATCCAGCTACTTCAGAGGCTACATCTTCAGACAGTTAGAGAGATCACATACATTTATCAGGATGTGGAGAGCGTATTTATAGCTCAATATTATATGTGGGAGTCTGTTGCTTAAGTGGTCGTAAGCTCGAACAAGCGAAGTGTATCTGGTTCGAATTCCGCGGCCAGCTATTTGGAAGCAAATTTGTTTCCGTGTTTTTTTTTAACGAACTGTAAAAATAGTCCTCACCCTTCTGAAAGTATCAGGAAGCTATTGAACGTATAATTGGTGTCTAGAAAATCAACGAATAGTTTACCGTGGTTGATGGTGAGGTCCTGTAAGGGATATGTCACTAATTTCATTTATGATATATATTATAAGCGGATGTGATAATTAAGAAGAGTAGTCGTGCTCTTGTTTTTTGTTTTCCTTCGGAACGGATGTTGGCAAACAAATTGACGTTTCTTAGTTCGCATGTTTAGATAATGGCTTAGATAATGGATTTGTTGTAAGATGAGTAACAGGAAAATAACTTTGTTTTAACACATGGAAATCATCAATAAAAAGGGTTAGGTTAATTGCATATCCTTTACAGGACTTTGCGAATCAACCCCAGCTTTTAACGCTGTTTTTTATTTTTCTAGGCATTATTACGTTCAGTAGTTTGCCATTGCTTTCTGAACGGGCGGTGCCATCGTCCTTTTGTAAAACTCCAATCGAAACAATTTGCAACCAAACAGTCCGCACCGTGATTCGAACTCAGAACGTCGGGTTTAATAGACCGAGTCACTATCCCCTAAGCCACAGAGGCCAAACATCAATAATAATGTTGTTAAAATGTGTAATTGTTCTAGCACAGACAATGTTAACCTTTTATTTTTGACATTTCTTCTAGTCTCATGTTTTCTTCCTATACACAGTGAGTGGTTCGTGTTTACTTTTGTTTTCCTGGACTCTGTGGCTAAGGGATTAAGTCACTGCTTTCTATTCCGAATGTTCTGTGTTTGAATCCTGACCACGCTATTTTGTTCACGAATGCAGATTTTCCGAAAGGGTCTAAGATTATTGCGGAAGCTACAAATCTTGTTCTTTGTACAATACTTTTACAAGACGGTGGGCCAATACTTTTACAAGATGGGGGCAATACTTTCAAAAGATGGTGTGCCATTAGTTTCACAAGATGGTGTACCATTACTTTCACAAGATGGTGTACCATTACTTTCACAAGATGGTGTACCATTACTTTCACATGATGGTGTGCCATTACTTTCACAAGATGGTGGGCCAATACTTTTACAAGATGGGGAGGGGGCAATACTTTCACAAGATGGTGGACCAATACTTTCACAAGATGGTGGGCTATTCCGGTGCAGAGGGATCAAATCATACGGAAAAAATCCGGTGCAATAAAGTCAACCCTTCGTTTGTTAAATTCCTGTCCCTCTATTTATTCCTCCTTCTTTAACGATAATGATAATTTCAAGAAATAAAAATGGGTTTCTGAATAGCAATAAGTTTCTGTTTTTCATATGCACATTCATTCATTAAAACTTGTAGTCAGGATCAAGTTTTTATGTGTTATTATTTTTATGAATGTTATTTATCTTTGTCTACCGTCTATAGAGTACTGTTTGTGTACATAAATGCCCGTATGTTCTGTCTGCCTCATAGACACAATTTCCAAAGGACAACGGAGGAAAAACTAAAAACCTGTGGGTCCATACGAAACATGGGTAAGAACTGTGGAAAGGGAGTTTAAAAATTGTGTCCTTTCATGTGAAATAATTAGTCGAAACGAGGCAGAACCGAAACCATTGACAAATCTTGTGCATGTCTGATGTGTCAAATGGAACACAAAGAGGATAAAGGGAGATAGATTGACACAATTTAAATATCCGGACTGACGACAATAACTCCCTTTTATAACATAAGTATGTTTCTCTTGGGGGAGTTTCAAGGTAACATAATTATTCAGGATGTGGGTTTGGATTGTTGGGGTGATGGGAAGATAGGGAGGTGAGGGAGGGGCAGGAGAAAAGGACTATCAAAAGGAATATTACGAATAAATGATCTGTCTTTCAATATTTTCTTGAGAATTCCCTGACCTCTAAATATAAAATAATTAAATTCTTATCTCTGTTTTTCAATATTTTTCTGGAGAATTCCAGACCTCTTAAACATCAAATAATTAAATTCTTATCTCTGTTTTTCAATATTTTTCTGGAGAATTCCAGACCTCTTAAACATCAAATAATTAAATTTTTATCTCTACATTTTTGTTAAGATCAAACTGAGGTGCCAAACGCTTGATCTCGGCCAGAAGGTGGGAGCTTTTAATAGCCATTTGGCACACTCATATACACAATAAACAAGCCTCGAGCTGCTCTCCAAAAGGATGAGACACGGAACGATTATCCACTCTCACGTACTAGGCCTTTCCGATGCGACACTTTTATTTAGGGCCCGATACAAAAATTATTCATTAAATGATCCCTCCCCTTTTGCATTTAACATAATCAAGAAATGAAAGCGTGTAATATAATCATATATCTATCTTTCTCTCTGCCCGTTTAACCCGGAATGGAGCATAGGCTCTCAACCAACTCATGCCAAGTCTTCCTATCTTTAGCTATCTCCTGCAGCTTCCTCCAGCTCTTCTTTATATTGTTGATCTCTGTCTCCAAATCCCAACTCTATGTATTTCTCGGCTTTCCCTTCTCTCTCGCTATCCCTGTAATAAAAACAAATATTTAAGATATAAAATAACACAACTAATATTATTCATAATTTTACTTTCTTCAATGAGTACCAATGATATATTGCATTTTATATAATATAATATATCAATCAAACGGAACACAGAAAAAAATACAAATACATGTCTTTCTTGAGATTGATATCAGCGGGGAAAAAAAATTGTATTTGATCTAGTAAATTATCTAAGTTAGTCAATTTAATTATTAGATTTCCACGATTTGCAATAACCGGACGATTTTTTCTTTTTCTCAGTATGTTTTTTTTCTCTCCAAAATGTCATAAAACAATGTATGTTGTCTGATATTCTAAAGTTGTCAAATCTTTCATTCTCAACAAGTTAGAAATGCAACATCTATAATTTACTTGCTACATGAAGGATTTTTTTTCGCAATATCGGTAATATTATCATTATTTTACCCTCCCCCTCAAATTTATTGAAAAATTACAATTTTTTTATTGTGCATTCCCTACATGTATAGGCACTTATGTACTGGGGCGCAACCTTATCACAATCTCACACAAATAACAATGTGTGGTTATCTTGGTTGAAAAGAACAAGTGCAAAGAAGAAGAAATTATTCCAACTACCCCATGTGGGTAGTATGTCCCAGGTTGAGAAACAATGGTCTATAGTATATTAGCTATATTATAGTTTGTAAATATTAGTTTACAAGTTCAATGTTTTCAATGTCTTTCTTTTTTTAACAAATAAAAACAAAATTAAATGGTTAAATTCAAATGGTGTCAATTAGTGAAAGGAGCCAGGAGGGCAATAATGATACAGACGAGAAGACAACATTAATAATGATACAGACGAGAAGACAACATTAACAAGGCACAGACAACATTAATAATGGCAAGATAACATTAAAAGTTTACAGAGAACAAAATAAAAAGAGAATATTAACTGATTGGCTCCTATAAGCCGCTGGGATCGACACTATTTATTTGTTTTAGTATGATCTTAAAGAAAATTCATTTACCTACAAAATGGTATACTTACTCATAAATATCTGTTAATAATTCAGAAAACTGCAGCTGAATTTGTCTATACTCCTGCATTGGAAACATAGGACCTAAATTTAATTCAGCCACATCCCGATTTTTAATGCAGTAGTTAATCAGTTAAGCATTGCATAAAGAAGCATGCGGAAGGAAACATTAAGAGATCAAACAAGAGCAACATGTGAAGAGTACAGAAAACATTAAGAGATTTTCGTGGATTAAAGTGAGAAATAAACATTAAGAAATAAACAATGAACAAAGTAGGAAGTTCTTTTCTGACTTTAGGGTATTAAGTGTCCATAACTTCACACTTAAAGGTCCTAGTGTGCAGGAGGGCCAATTTCTTTCCTCATGGGGCGAACGTCGATTGAGGGATCGCACCCACAACCCTATTATGTCTGAGTTGATACCGAACAGTTATGCTCTTCGCTAATCCGCCCCACATTGTCTGCGACAGTTTGTGCTTAAAACAACTGAATTTGATTGTGTTCCAATCCTTACTGTTAGCTGTCAGCTTAACTTAACAAATGGAGAAAAAGCTGGATCAGTAAATGTCAACAACTGATCCATAGAAAAACATTATATCCAAACAAATGCAATACAGTTTGTAGTTACCATGTACTGAATAATTCATTCACAGATAGAAACTCATTAATATCAAGATCAGGAAATGGATCTGTAATATTCTGTCAACTTTATCATAGGTCTCAGATTTATATAAGCAAAGACAAATTAGATAATACTGCTTGAGCATACAATGCTAGAATGGTCTTTATATATTATGCATAAATCGTGATTTTCTTCTTATAGAGATCTATTTAATTATATGTATATTTTTAGACTATGTAGAACTATTCACTTAGTTCTTTGTGTGTGGTTATATAGATATATCCATTCATACATTTCTTCTGTTATATAGAATTATGTGCATAGAGTATAAATGATTTAATATTTCAGACAAATAGGATTAAAAATGAGGGTTTCGTACTTAAATGAGGTTGTCTGTACTTAAGTGTCTTTGCTTTGTGTTCCGAATTTCGTGGGTTCGAATCCGGACAGCGCAGATCTGTTATTATTGAGATCCCTCTTATTGTTACAGAAACTTCGGGGTTTGTGCTTTGTGCAATACACTAGGCAAGTGGCGTGCCATTTCTGTGGAGAGGGACTTAGTCATTTGGGGTAAAATCCTATGCAATGAAGTCAATAACTTTGGTCTTAGACCCTTTAAACATACATCTTTGATAAAGTTAGATAAAACATATATACATATTTCTTTCTTTAAGTTCATGCAGTACTGAGAGAGGCGGGAAGAAGCTGTTTACGTATATAAATATATATGGGACGAATTCAGGAGAAGTGATTAAATCAGAGAAATGTCTGGTCAAAGACTGTTATAAAAAATAGAGGAGATGGAGATATGTTGGACATACTCTGAAAATAAATAATCAAAGAATAACAAAACATGCATTAAAGTGAACGTCAAAGAGTTCAAGAAAGTAAGGACGACATAGAGAAACCCAGAAACAAACTTTACTGAGAAAAGAGAGGAATATCAGGTTTTTCTTCTTCTTTTTCGAACGCTCTGTATTTACCACTTGTTAACCACTATTTGTGATTTGTATGTGATCTGCGCCTAAGCGAGATTGTGATTTGCGCCAGTTATGCGCCTACAAGTACGCCAGCACATCCATCCAATTTATGCGGCGCATTTTATTTACTATAGTAGCTCCCTAGGCCCCTACCTCAGTCGCTTCTTACTCTCTCTTGCAATCATAGTCGCTTCTTACGACATGCCTTGTAGGTCGCAGTGTTACTATCTTTGCTCCCCTTGCGAGCCCCGGCAATACACGGGTGATATCAGGTTCAATTTCATATTGGAAATTGAACGTTTTTCTGTTAAAGGAACAAACAGAAATATATATTTCTTTCATTTGATATTCACATGTAGACATACATTGTGTACAGTGGTTTACATGCATGCGCTTGTACCATCCTCAACAAACGATAAGAAGATAACAAGGTCGTGGTTAGATATCTGAACTCGAAATATTCTGAAATAACATTCTTGGAATATCGTTACAGAATAGCGAATGCTTGAACATAACCGCAGGTATTATATATAAATTATAGACATTACAGAACAAATGTCTTAGAATAATAATGCAAATATTTTGGCCAGAAAATATCACAATGGAGCTCTGGAAGAAAACTAATTGCATATCACTGGCAAGCAACGATCATAGATCGAAAATGTAGATGACTTGAACGTGTGTGTTGCATGTCACAGGGCACTTTGGCAAAGATAGCTAGTTAGCTCACCGTTGTACAACAGACGGAGGGAGGAAATAGTGTAGAAGATAAAAAAAAAAACATTCAGTACAACAATGTAACTGAAACTAAAAGAGCGATAACTCACGTGTGGTGTCTATATGTGGGTACAATTTCAGCAGGATTAGAACAATCGGATCAATTGTGAATACCTTTCTGTGAGTATGTGAATATAGAGCATGGACATATATATATATATATAAATACGAGTATGTGTATGTGTTCTTTTCTTTCTTTTCTGTAACCCTGTTCTACCTCCGTCCGTGTGGTGTCGGGCCTGCAAGGATGCAAAGAATAGTATCACTGCCACCTACATGGCATGTCGTAAGAGGCGACTGGTGTAGAACCTAGGGAAGCTACCCTAGTAAATAAAAGCGTCGTAGAAATCGGATGTGCTGGCCTACTTGTAGGCGCATAACTGGCACACCGTACAATCGCTCTTAAGCTCATATCTCATACAAATCACAGAGAGTGGGTAACGGAGTGCTGGATATAGAGCGTTTAAAGAAGAAAAAGACGCAATTCTACCGCAAAGTGTAGTCATAAAAAGAGATTTCTAGAACGGTCTCTAGTGTGCGCTACGTTCATGATGGATTTCGTTAGTATTTATGTGGATCATATTTTGTTTGGACGATCATTTGTATTAAATTTACTGTATATGAGTAGCACTACAGTTTGAAGAGCAGTGACTGTTGGTAGAATGATATGTGTAGTACTACAGTTTGAAGAGCAGTGACTGTTGCTAGAATGATATGTGTAGTACTGCAGTTTGAAGAGCAGTGACTGTTGCTAGAATGATATGAGTAGTACTACAGTTTGAAGAGCAGTGACTGTTGCTAGAATGATATGAGTAGTACTGCAGTTTGAAGAGCAGTGACTGTTGGTAGAATGATATGAGTAGTACTGCAGTTTGAAGAGCAGTGACTGTTGCTAGAATGATATGTGTCCGAACTATTTAAAATGTTGTTTCTTGATGAAGTCAAATATCAATGTATTACCATACTTATTGTACACCATACTGAAATAAAATCTCAGCCACCCCAAGAAGTTATGGATAGCAAAGAAGAAGTTACATGATCCTGATTCATGATCCACACGTACAATGCCCAAACAATTTCTTACAGAAGTTGTGAGTATACGAGAAGAAATCCTAGCACATCAGTACAAACAAAGAAATAATAAAGACAGACAAAATCACCACATTCGTATGTGTATTGTAGATGTGTATGTGAAATATGAAGCACTAGAAGAAGTTACCAACAACACCAGAAAAGACAGTCACCAACATCAGCATAAGAAAGAAAGTGGGAACAGAACCTTATTTGAATTACTCGAGAAACAAAGAGAAACAAAAAATTAAGTGGTTCGGCCATTTAATAAGAATGCAACCAAATTCCACTGTATACAGTCTTCTAAAAGCAGAACATCAGAAAATAAGGCGAGAGGGAAAACCATGAAATAGATGGTCAGATAGTATTGTAGAATTCTGTCAAAAGGTCAAAATAACTATCAACTAATCGACTAAAGCATCGCAATACAAAAACAGAAAATCACGACACTGGTCCAAAAAAAGAAGAATAATGCACATACAGAAGTACATCCTGGAGAAATAAATAAATGTGTCTGTCAACTTTTGATGTGTTGTTGACAACTGTAAGATGCATAGAATGTTGGGATTTAAAAGAGTTTTAAAGCCGAAGGATTGACTTCATTGCACCTGGTTTTACCGCATATGGCTCGGTCCCTCTCCGCAGAAATGGCACGCCACCTGCCGAGAGTATTGAACAAAGCACGAACTCCGTAGCTCCAGCAATAATCCTAGGGGTCTCTGGGAAAAACTGTACTCGTGAACAGAAGGCCGCGGTCCGGATTCGAACCAACGACCTTCGACTCGCAAGGCAAAGAGCTTAACCACTCAGCCACAGAGACCCTTACTTGCATAGAATGTTGTCATGTCAGAAGTGGAGGATACTAGCACATGTGTTGATGTCTTAGATAATTAAATATGTGCAACGTCTAAGAATAGTATTTATAAACTATTTAATTAATAATAAAACTAGTGACTGACAGGCAGATGTGCAAGGTTGTGGCAGGCGTGCAACGTTGTGACAGAAGTGCAAAGTTGCGGCAGACATGCACGGTTGGGCAGACGTGCAAGGTTGTGACAGACGTGCAGGTTTGTGGCAGACACCCATTTTTGTAGCAGAAATGAAAAGTTGTAGAAGACACTCAGTGTTGTGGCAGACGTGCAAGTTGGGCAGACGTGCAAAGTTGTGACAGAGACGTCAAAGTTGTGACAGACGTGCAAGGTTGTGACAGACGTGCAAAGTTGTGACAGACGTGCAAGGTTGTGGCAGATGTCGAACATGATGGGTAATCGTAGAGAAGTTTCTCAGCGTGGGTCGAACGTCACAATGGGGGTGGGGTGTTTGGGTTGGGGTAAGTGAGGGTAGGGAGAACAAACAATTTTAATAATTATTGTGAAACCTACATAATGATGCTACCACCGAAATACAACAAAATAAAATCCCCATGCTAGGAAATAAACAATCCATGTTGCAATCCCAACTTTCCCAGGATAAAAATAAAATAAAAAATTGGCAACACCAGCACAACAAGCAACAAATACTTGGCGGAGTATTGGGAAAAAAAAACAATAAAGAAAAACAAAACAAAATAGGAAATCGTCTGGAAATTCGAAACCACTGGGATTTCAGAATGAAATTGACTAAACTGATACCTGAAATAAAAGTCGACATCAATCGCAAGGATTACGTGACTTTGGATTTGATTTGTTTTTCGAATTTAGTTCGATTTTATGTTTCATAATATACAGATAATGCTATGTAATGTATGATTATTGGAAATAGTAAAATTAAAAACTATTTTACTGACATTTCTTCTGCTTTTTTAAATATTTAAAGTGCTTGTTTATGCTATACATTTTCACAGATTAGTTGACTATTATGCTGGGGGAAGAGTGGAGGTAGGTGGGAGGGCTGATTGAAATTATTTCTGTCGATGATGTGAGGCAGGATTCGATAACAGGTTGAGAAACACTAGAGAGTGATGAGTTAGTCGATTGTGGTAATACAGACGACAAAGGATGATAGAAAGAGTGTATTTTTACAGGCAGGTGTGAAAGTCTGTGTTCAGGGTGATGTGCAGGCGTTACGGAGTGATGTACAGTGTGATAGTCAGTCTCCCATAGATATACAATGTGTTAGACAGACTTGCAGTGTAGCAGGATAACTTTCAGTGTGACAGACTTTCTGTGTGGCAGGATGATTTTCTGTATGACAGAGTCGAGGTGCAGTAGGATGACTTTCACTGTGACAGAGAGAGAGTTTCAATGTGCCATGATGGCTTTTAGTGGGGCAGACAGAGTCGCAGTGCGGTAGGCTGACTTTCAGTGTGACAGAGAGAGTTGCAGTGTGGCAGGATGCCTTTTAGTGGGACAGACTTGCGGTGTGGCAAGATGACGACAATAGGACAGACGAAATCGCGGTGTGACAGAGTAACTTTCTGTGTGACAGACAGAGTCGCAGTGCGGTAGGGTGACGTTCAGTGTGACAGAGAGAGCTGCAGTGTGGCAGGATGACTTTTAGTGGGACAGACATAGTTGCGGTGCTGTTAGACAAACAAGCATAACGTTGAACATGTTGACAAGCAGACTTACAGAATATTGAACACAAGGAAAAGAAGACTTGTAGTGTGGTATATATACTTACAATATATACTGAACGAGATGACAAAAAAAGGGAACAGATAAACAACAACCAGTATGGCGACAAATGGAGAAATATATAAGAGATTCGAGATCTCATCTGTTTCAGGAAAAGCCATCACACTTTTCTAAAAATACCTTTGTACGCCATGACTAAATTTAGTCGCTTACCTAAAGCCAATAGCAATAACATATTTATGAACGAGAATAGACTCTACTATAATACGTCACTTTATATATGTACACCTCACTCTAACAATTGACCAGATACAGGATACTCTGCACTATAACATGACCAGATACGATCTCTGACTAACAATTACAGTAGCATACTCTGCACTCTATAACGTAATTGACCAGATACAGGATACTCTGCACTATAACAATTGACCAGATACAGGATACTCTGCACTATAACAATTGACCAGATACAGCATACTCTGCACTATAACAATTGACCAGATACAGGATACTCTGCACTATAACAATTGACCAGATACAGATACTCAGCACTATAACAATTGACCAGATACAGCATACTCTGCACTCTAACAATTGACCAGATACAGCATACTCTGCACTATAACAATTGACCAGATACAGGATACTCTGCACTATAACAATTGACCAGATACAGCATACTCTGCACTATAACAATTGACCAGATACAGCATACTCTGCACTCTAACACTTCAACAGATAGAGAGTGTTCAACGCTATAAAATGTCACGAGACATGATGTCCCTCCTCTAAAATGTACCACCAGACATGATGCTTCTTCTCTTAAAGTTGACACCAGACATGATGCTCCTTTTCTAAAAGTTGCCACCAGACATGATGCTCCTTTTCTAAAAGTTGCCACCAGACATGATGCTCTTTTCTAAAAGTTGCCCCAGACATGATGCTCCTTTCTAAAAGTTGCCACAGGACATGATGCTTCTTCTCTTAAAGTTGACACCAGACTGATGCTCCTTTTCTAAAGTTGACCCAGACATGATGTCTTTTCACTGAAAGTTGACACCAGACATGATGCCCTTCTTCTAAAAGTTGCTACCAGACATGATGCTCTTTCTAAAAGTTCCCACCAGACATGATGTCCTTCTTCTAAAAGTTGTCCAGACATGATGCCTCTTCTCTAAAAGTTGCCACCAGACATGATGCCCTTTCTAAAAGTTGCCACCAGACATGATGCTCCTTTTCTAAAAGTTGTCACAGACATGATCTCTTTCTAAAAGTTGCCACCAGACATGATGTCTTTCTAAAGTTGACACATGACATGATTGCTCCTTTTATAAAAATTGCCACCAGCTATGATGTTCTTCTCCTTAAAGTTGCCACCAAATTTGAGTCCTTTCTAAGAAAGGGCTTGTAGGGACATGATCTTCTCTCTTGAAAGTTGATCCAAACATGATGTTTCCTTTGCTAAAAGTTTCAGGACATGATGCTTTTCTAAAGCCACCAGACATGATTCTTTCTAAGTTGACACGACATGATGCTTCTTCTCTAAGTTGACACCGACATGATGCCTCAAGTTGCCACCAGACATGTTTGTTCTGTTAAGTTGACACCAGACTTGATGCCTTCAAAGTTGTCCCCAGACTGTTCTTCTTCACTGAAGTTGCACCAGACGATTCTTCTTCTAAAGTTGCTACCAGACATGTTTCTTCTTCTAAAAGTTGCTACCAGACATGATTCTTCTCTAGTTTCAGACAGACTCTTCTAAAAGTTGCTACAGAAATGAAGCCTCTTCTCAAAGTTGCTACAGACATGACTCTTCTCTCAAAGTTCACTAGACATTATTCTTTCTAAGTTGCCGACATGATGGTTCTTTCTGAAGTTGCTACCAGACATTGTATCAATTGATTGACTCGTCTCTGATTAAGTAAACAAATATAAGAATTTCAGGATCGTATTGTGTTACTGTTAATTTGTTACAATAAACCCCCTCTATATTTTATGTGGGTCAGCACGGTACTACATAATTCTAGAGGAGTAAACCTTGACCAAAAATCCGGAGGAGGGACCCTAAGGCAGTTGATGGTTAAGTGTGTTTTCCTTGCCATCTTCTGGCATCTCCTGAAAACCCTGCTGGATTCCAAACGTATAGACATTGTCTTTCCTTTGGATGAAACAGTTGGGTAGAGAGGGGGTTTGTGCAAAATGGGCAAGGAACATTCTCCATATCAGCTGCCCAGGATAGGCACAAAGAGAGACGATTCTTCTCAAGGACCTCCTTTTCGCTGACGATGCTGCCTTAGACGCCCACAGTGAGACTACACTGCAATGTGTAATCAATAATTTGTCAAAAGCATGCGACCTATTTTCTCTGACAATAAGTGTCTCAAAACAGTTGTACTATGTCAGGAGGTAACACAACAAATATCACTTTACATGGTAACCATCTAACACCAGTTCCAAAATTTTGCTATCTCGGGTCCATGGTCACTGCCAGCCTTTCTCTTGATGAAGAAATCAACGCTCGTATAGGAGTGCGGCTACTACATTCGGCAAACTATCAAAGCGAGCGTGGGACAACACAAAACTGACATTGCAGACGAAGATTCAAATATATCGAGCCTGTGTAATTAGTTCTTTACTATATGGCTCAGAAACATGGACAGCCTACTCAAGACACGAGAGGAGACTTAACATCTTTCACCTTCGATGTCTCCGCACGATTATGAACATCAGGTGGTACGACAAGATAACCAACTCTGAAGTACTGCAACGTGCAAACCTGCCTTCCATCATGGGCATTCTCAGCAGTAGACGACCATGATGGTTGGGGCATGTGAAAAGAATGGAAACTTATCGCATACCAAAACAAATGTTGTTCTGTGAACTTTGGGAAGGGAAGAGGCACCAGGGCAGACCACTGTTCAGATATAAAGATGTCTGCAAAGCCTCAATTGAAAAACTTTTCTATAGGTCCCAGCACATGGGAAGGACTAGCTGATGACAGAGTTGTGTGGAAAGCCAAATTACGAAAGGGCGCAGATCTTTTGAGAAGAGACTTATGTATGAGCTGAACGACAAAAGAGAAAAGTGAAAACTCAGAAGTTGTCACAGTAAAACATTTGCCAATTGACCGTCTGTAAAGATGATAAAGGCCATATATATATATTTTTATGTCGCAAACTGTAAAACATTGTGAACAAACTGTTCAGACCTATTTGCCAGGCAATCATTCATATGAAATAAATGTTGTCAGTAGCTATTCTCAGGAGATATATTTCCTATTGGTTTGAAATTAACCCTCCAAAATGGAATTAATGTTGAAAAATCATTTCGGTATAAATGACTAGATATAGGAAACTGTCTTTCTCTGATTGTTTCTGGCATCCAGCTGACAGTTACAAGTTATTTGCTTCAATCTGACCGTAGATTGCCCGCCTGCCCAGCGTGTTCGTAGCGCGTTGGACTACGGGTGACTAGCCTTCTGTGAGTGCGGGTTCAATTTCGCGGGTTGGCAGAAAAGCCAAAGGTTTTCCAGATTCACGGTGTTCGTGGCACGAACCGAAGGGTTACGATGTCCATGGCACTGAGCAGAAGAGCTGAAAGCTCAAGTGCTTCTGGATCGAAAATTGCAGGGCTGTGTCGTTCTATAATACATAGAGGCGGCCGCATCAGGCGGAACCGTAAAGGGGCCTCATAAGCAGCGAAATCAAAATACGTTTTGAACCATTCAATATTTAAAATTCTTCACGCAAAGCTTTCTATATTGGTCTATGTTATTATGTTATCGATGTATATGATTTATGGTTTATCTCACTTGCATCATACTGAGAAAATCTACCGCAAGGCCCTTGGTTTGTGTTTCTGTGAGCGGATTTGTCTTGTGCTTCTGTGAGTGACGAGGTGTTGTGTCTGTGTTTATGTAAAATATGAATGTTGGACACTAAGCATAATGGGTCTTAGTACACAATTTAATGCTTAACATTAGGGGAGGAAGGAATGCTTGATCATTTACTTACTTTAGTCAAGTATTAATATTTGATACTAATACACAACAATATAATGTAGCGATTCTAGGATGGTATATAATTCCAATGTGTTTTATAAACATTATGAAAAGCTGCAACTGCAAATTCGCATGCTATATTGAAACGTCTGAGCTGTAGTTTGAATTCAAAACAAGCCTGCGACAAGGATGTGTAATGTCAGCCTAACTATTCAACATGCAAGTCAAACTTTCGCTATGTTCAACAAAATCTGGAAAGCCAAACGACTATATATAAACAAAACTTACAATATTTAGAAGCAATGTGCTGGTAATGTAATTATACATGTAAATGAGTGGTGGGAAATTACCCCAGCAGTAATGAGTAGGGTGGAAATTACCCCAGCATCATACATAATCTGGATATTATTAAGCGCTGTCTCTGCAGCGTTGAGGCTAGGTGCTCGTCTGTCGTGCTAAAGGTATCAGCTTCGCTTCCTCGTAGAGACATCTGGATATTTTTCTAGAGATCCCTGGTCTCAGTGTAGGTGAGATCGAGTCCCTAGTTCTGTCGGAAGACGGACGATATAACGTAGTTCCCGCGTTCAATTTGAGCACGTAACAAAACCCTTAGCAGTTAAAAATCGCGAAAAGTAGGCTGGAAAACCGCTGCCCGGGCAACATTCATTAGTAAAGATTAAAAATAAATTCCTACAAAATATCTTCACCATCTTTAAAATTACATCGGAGACCCTCGGTGGCGCTACAGAGTTCGTGCACTGCAGCTGAGATCTTCCTATGTAAGAAAGAAATCGGAGCACACATAGTTACTCACCAACGTGTACTGATGATGATCATATCAATTAATCTATCAATCAATAAATCCAACAAAATCTGAAGACATATAAAAACATTCATGCAAATTGTTTGATCAAATACGATACCATGTGTTAGAAACTGGATGTGATATTATGGCAGTTATTTGTTTTTGTAATATTGTAATCGGGAGCGACATGTATGCTGTAGGATGTATTGGTATAAGTTTGACACTGTAATACATTTACAATGTACACTCTTACGTTTACAAATTGTCACATCAATCAAAACCGACTGCTGATTGATTGATAGAATCATCACCATTACGCTTCGGTGAGTAACCATGTGTGCTCGTATCTCTTTCTTACACAGCAAGATCTCAGCGGCTTTGCACGAACTCCGTAGCACCGACGAGGACCCTGATGTAATTTAGAAGAAGGTAAAAACATTTTGTATTCATTTTATTGTTAAAGTTTTCTAATGAATTTTGTCCAGGCAGTGGATTTCTAACCTGGTTGTCTTGATGCATTTTATTGTTCAAGTTTTCTAATGAATTTTGTCCAGACAGTGGATTTCTAACCTGGTTGTCTTGATTTTCAGCTTACAATGGTTCTTTTGCGTTCTCAACTTCAACACGGGATCTACGTTTTATCGTCTGTCTCCGTTAGGACTATGAACTCTATCTCACCTACACTGAGATCTGGGATCTCCGGAAAAATATCACGATGGTTGCACGAGGAAGCGAACCGAGTACATTTGAAACGAAAGTCGAGCACCTAACGTCTATGCCACAGAGAGCAATAAATGTGTTTCTAAATGTCTCACTGACTGCAAACAATATATAGAACTTTGAAACAAAAAATAGACCTATATAAGTTTATAGTTCTTTCTTCTTAACAAATAAGATAAGCAAAGCAAGAAAAAATAGTCAATAGTTTCTCATTTCATTAGAAATCTAATTAGCAATATTTCTCATTATTGTTCTCTTGCATCCATCTTACTAATCCTAATTTTCTCTAACCTTGAAGCGTCTAACAAGCTGCCCCTGTTACGTGGCAGATGCACTGGCCTCAACCTAGCTGTCACCTTTTCATCCCTTAGCCTCCACTGAGAAAACAAGGGAGTTACCTGTCCATTATGTGTACATAAAGTAAACATCTAGTATTATTATAACTGTTATCTCCCCCTGGTTAAATTACATCATTAAGTAGTACGTCTCTTGCAATCACACAGAACCAGTTAGAATATATTTAACAGAGTTCCTACAAATTCCTGTTTTCTCTCTGCTCTTCCGAGATCATCCAAATTATCTAGGTACATCCTCCAGCAATTATTACACATATAACAAGGCTAGATCTTTGCCAAGTGTGATGTACGCTTAAATCTTCCGGAATTATTCGGATAATCGTAGCTTAGCCATGTCTTCGTATTTCGTCGTAAATCATAATAATAGATTAGGTGCATACGTTTTCTTGGAATTTATGAGCAAATTAAAAAAATGTAGGTACTGGCCAAAAAAAAATGTTGAAGCCAAATTAATGTAAACAAACATTAAACATTAGAATTTCTAATTATCTCATCAATATCTAACAACCTGGCAACATTGCACTAGCTGTAGGGCATGTGGCATTCCTACCAGATAGTATTATGAAATGTAGATCATATGAGAAATACTTTACTAAGATACCATCTGGCATGTTAATTAGTTCATATGGGGTACATTAATAAGGAAGACGTTTAGTTTGTTTTTAAAATTAAAAAAAAACATAAACAACTTGAATTTTAAACTTTTTTCTTCTTTTCTCAAATCATGTTGTGCACCACAGTGACAGGATAATATGCCTCACAGTGACAGGATAATATGCCTCACAGTGACAGGATAATATGCCTCACAGTGACAGGATAATATGCCTCACAGTGACAGGATAATATGCCTCACAGTGACAGATAATATGCCTCACAGTGACAGGATAAGAAATTTCCCACGGACTTGTGAAGCTTCATGAATAGTGTTTTTATATAGTGACGTGTTTAATCAAGAACTCCGGACCATCAGATGCAATAGCTCTTCGATATCTTTGGGAAGACTAGCCTCATCGGTCTGCAGGAGTGCAATGCGTCATTTAGTAACCAATAACAATACCTTTCACAGTTCTGCTATTTCTGATGCCTTTTGTTTTGTTTCAACTGTATACTAGTAGCATGTTAGTAGAGTCGCACTGTCTTGATAATCTGCTTATGTGGTCCAAGCATTGAATTTGTTGTCTCTTGATGTAGTTCAGTACTGATGTTTAACCCACTTTTGTCCTGATGTCTTCATTTCTAAACCGTATCCATTCTTCATACTTCCAGCATCCTGCGTATACACTTCATCCATTTCATGACTAGATAAAGTACGAGTATAAACACTGCATAATTATGAATGTTAACCATTTATTTCATGTTAACATTGTTTACTTTTAGCTTATTGTTAACTTGTTTTATATTGTCGTTTTATCCGCCTTTTTTCTTACCGTTTTCTTTTTTAAAGAAATATTAGTTATCTTTTATGTGTGCATCTTTTCGGCTTACTGTGCTAGAACGTTACATGTTTGTTTGTTTGTTTGTTATTTCTACTACAATTTTCTAAATTTCTGGATGTTGTAAGATTGTCCAAGTCAGTCAATGGATACTTATCGTTAAATAGCTTGACTTGAGCAGAACTTTGTTACTCTAACCGACATTGAAATTTCTATATCTCATGTCCGCCCTCTGCTGTTGTCAAGCTCACATCATCAGTTACATCCTGAATCCATCTTGTTAGTGGTCTTCCTTTCCTTCCTCTTTACCGGAATGCCTCCTTTCATAAAAGTCTTCTCTAATCATTCTTGTCTTTTTATTTGTTCAAGATATCTCAATATTCTCGTTCTTTTGTTTTAGCCTCAGCCAGTTTTCTTTGATTTAAAAAAAATTTATTCTGTATATATATATATTTGATTACTCCCTTGTCCATAGAATGCCGAGGACGCTTCTTAACATAATATATATATATTTTTAAACACATATATGGAGCTAAGCATAATACATTTTTATTGGGGAGAAATTAAATGTTGTTATGTGCTGTCGAATATTGGATTCAGTCTACACACAGGCAACTTGTCCACTGTATTAACTACACACAGCTAACTTGTCCACTGTCTTAACTATACATAAGTGACTTGTCCACTGTATTAACTATACATAAGTGACTTGTCCACTGTATTAACTATACATAAGTGACTTGTCCACTGTATTAACTATACATAGACGACTTGTCCACTGTATTAACTATACATAGAAGACTTGTCCACTGTATTAACTATACATAAGTGACTTGTCCACTGTATTAACTATACATAGACGACTTGTCCACTGTATTAACTATACATAGACGACTTGTCCACTGTATTAACTATACATAAGTGACTTGTCCACTGTATTAACTATACATAGAAGACTTGTCCACTGTATTAACTATACATAAGTGACTTGTCCACTGTATTAACTATACATAAGTGACTTGTCCACTGTATTAACTATACATAGACGACTTGTCCACTGTATTAACTATACATAGACGACTTGTCCACTGTCTTAACTATACATAAGTGACTTGTCCACTGTATTAACTATACATAAGTGACTTGTCCACTGTATTAACTATACATAGAAGACTGTCACTGTATTAACTATACATAGTGACTTGTCCACTGTATTAACTATACATGACGACTTTCCACTTATTAACTATACATAGACGACTTGTCCACTGTCTTAACTATACATAAGTGACTTGTCCACTGTATTAACTATACATAAGTGACTTGTCCACTGTATTAACTATACATAGAAGACTTGTCCACTGTATTAACTATACATAAGTGACTTGTCCACTGTATTAACTATACATAAGTGACCTGTCCACTGTATTAACTATACATAGAAGACTTGTCCACTGTATTAACTATACATAAGTGACTTGTCCACTTTATTAACTATACATAAGTGACTTGTCCACTTTATTAACTATACATAGACGACTTGTCCACTGCTAGATTACAGATAGATTACAGGTTCACTGTCCGACTACAGATCTATTCCAAGTCCACTGTCAAATTACACATGTGTTATGTATCCACTGTAAGATTGCACATAGATGACGTCTCTCTTCTCTTCACCGTTCAACTCCGAGCGGAGCACAGATCTTCAACAAACTTCTTCCAGCTCTTCCTCTCTCTTGCCATCCCTTCCAACTCTTTCCATGTTTTACCTATCCTTTTAATATCAGCCTCCAGTTCTCTTCTCCAGGTATGTCTACTCTTTTCCTACGGGTTCCAAAAACAGTGCCTGTCTTGCAATGCTTCCGGTCGGTCTTCTCCTTGCATGTCCAATCCATCGCCATCGTCTCTTCCTGAGCTCTTTCTCCATTGGTACCTGCCTAGTTCTTTCTCTGAGTTCCTCGTTTGTAATCTTATCATACCATCTCAGCCCTCTATTCTACGTAAACATCCATTTATGAAGGTCTGTAGTTTTCTGATGGTTTCTTTTGTTGTCTTCAATGTTTCCGAGCCGTAGAATAGCACTGACTTCATATTTGATTGATAGAAACTCAGCATCGTGTTTGTTTTGATCTCCTTTGACTGCCATATGCAATAAAATTTCCCTTGCTTTTTGTATTCTTATCTTGATATCTTTGTTTGTTTCTCCCTCTGTGTCTATGTTGCCACCAAGGTATTTGTATGATTCTACATCTTGAAGAGCTGTTTCCTCCAGCATAATCTGACTTGTACAGCTTATTTATTAAGAAACTAAGTTGCGCTTTTGTTACGCATACCGGTCGATCCTGGTTATAGTTCATTCAATATCTAACAAATAAATTCACGTCCATGTAATCAGTTTCATTGCACAATATGGTATCTAGTATTTCATAGTTTGGGTAAATGTCTCCATCGTTGTTGGAATTGTGATGTAAATGCTAAGTCAGTGTTAGTTCGCCGACAGGAAATCAACACTTATGTGGATGTCCTGTGTACAAAATGGCTTTGATTGCAACCACTGTTACAGTTTCACCTGCAATAAAAGCTAGCATTTACAGTTGTATACTTCTCGTACTGTTACACAGTATATAAGGTTTGCAAGCAATTTTGCCATACCACTCTATCACTATCATTTTGTTCAATACTTCTATCAAATTAAGTCCGATATTTCTTTCTAACAGCTCTCAGTAAGTTCGTTTCATGGTCTTCTATTTTTAGGAGAGGGTGGGGAAGAGGGAGGGAACTAGCGGTGGATCCAGGTCACTGAAACGTATAAAACCCGGGCGTCGTCATTCTTTCAAATGTTAGCTGCTCGAAATTTGTCAAAAGTGTATTTAGTTACATATTGGCTCTATGAAAGCATCCCATGATCATGTGGGTACACTTTGATATTAGCGAAAAATCAGAGAAGCGATCATCATAGAGCGTTCTTTCTTTCTGGAACTATTTGCCTCTAATTTCAGTGCCTGCTTTGTTATTATTTGCTATTTTATTCTTAAAGTAAGGAAAACATATTTCCATCTTCTCTTTTTTTAAAAATAATCATTATTACTAGTGGTTACTAGATATTTTATTGATTTCATCAACTCTCATTAATTCGTCAAATTTTATTCATTATTTTTCGCTGACATCGATTTATAAATGCACAGAACCTATTTTCTATCAATTCAGCCATTGTCCAATTTCTTTCTTCTCCTATCTCCCATTACATCATTAGGCATCCAACATTTTCCTCCAACCAGATCTGTCTTGAGCAAGCCAGCTTAGTTCATTCCAGGTCTTTCCATGTAAATCTACAACACTAACCAGATTGCAAGAGTTTCAAGTCAAATGTGGTGTAGCTAGACAAGAACACTATACTGGTAGCCAAAGAAGAATAGTAAACCAACAAAGAACCGGTGTCGTTAGTGGCCACAAGCTGAGAGACATACTGATGGGGATATCAGAGCACTTATGGACTAATTGGTTCCACGTGCAGTGATGATGATCTGACGACTAAACTTAACTAAACTGGTCTTTCCAGTCTTTCCTCTTTCTCTGCCAACAGTTGTCTCTCTATGTCTTTCCATACCCCTCTTACCTCCCGAATTCCATATCAGATCCACATGTGGGTGTCTGTTCTACTGCATTCTCTACTCCTTCATTCTCCTTCTTTTTATTTTCTCGTTGATACTGTTGATGTATGTGCCTGGGGTGATCTCATTATTAGGTATTCTTTGATCCCAACAAATTCTGAGAATTCTTCTGAGACATTTCCCATAAAAACCTCTTATGCGACCGTCTGTTTTTGTACTTGTTTTCCCATATTTATGATCCAGACTGAGAGCACATTTGGTTGTATATATTTTAAGTTTAGTCTATGTCTTGTAAGCTGTGATAACCGTATGTTATCAAATGATATGAATGTAACAGTTACCACTCTATTTCTTGTGTTGATTTTTTTTACCTACATTCCAACTTATGGTTATATCGAAATAGGGGGAAGACTGCAGTAAAACTTGGTACTATTTCTGTATTTGTAAAACTATAGTACTTTGTTTGTACGTGTTTCGCAACTTATGGTTATATAGCTGGCCAGATATTTGAGCATTGTTCAACAATAGTCAGTATAAGGAAGGGGACAGCATTGGAGTTGAAAGCTAAACAACTTCGAGTTTCATATATTATTTCGACTTTATAAAGTTTATATTGCTTTGATAATTCGTAGCATTAATTACTTTTTGGCATCTCCTCTGCAGTCAAAATTCTTCTTCTTCTTTTGTTGTCACACTGTTACCGGGTTGTTGCCCAGTGTCGTGGTTTTCTTTATTGCCTTGCGCTGTTCTGGTGGCTTGGGTGATTGTTATTTTTGCTCGTTGATAGGATTTTGCTATGTCATCTAACCATCCTTTCCGTAGTCTTCCTCTCGCCTTCCTTCTTGATGTTCTGTTGTAAAAGACTCTTTTTACCGTTGCGTTTGAATGTATTCTTATTAAGTGGCCAAACCATTTCATTCTTTGTTTCTCAATGTAATTCAAGCAATGATTTATGCCAGCTTTCGTAAAATCAAAATTGATACCCAAATAGGAGAACTGCTAATTTGTATTATTTTTGGTTCCGACTTGGTCTTCATTATATTTGTCATTTCATACCCAGAAGTAGTACAAGTTTTGATGCTATGGATGACAGGTTGGCTATTGTTTTGTTTTGTATATCTTGATTGTTTTTACTTAACAAAGTAATATCATCTGCAAAATTAAAATCTTGCAGTTGTCTGTTTTCCAATAAATCGATATCAGATTTGATACTACAATATTATTTCAGCACCCAGTCAATGATCACTTCGAACAGTAGAGGAGATTAAGTACAATTTGTCTTTACTTTGGAATTCCCAATACATAAACTATAATTTCTGCGACTAAACACCGTATCTCTAGTATTACTTACAGATGAGGTATGCTTAGGCGAAGCGGTTAGACACTTGTTTTGTGTTCTGATGTCGTGGATTCGAATCCGAACCGCGTCGTTCTGCTCTTGAATACATTCGTTTTTCAAGGACATCCTTGTGATTGATAACTAGAGCTACACAGTTCGTTCGTTGCACAGATTCTCGCAGTTTCTCTGGAGATGGATCGAGTCCATTCGGGAGACCCAGTGAAATGAAGCCATTCATTCGTCTGTATATCGTTAGACACATTTAGCAACAGAGACAGAACATTTATAGTCAGTTATTAGTTATATAATATAAAATATAACCTAGTATAATAATATATATTATATAATATATTATATTATAATATATATATTATAATATATTATATATAATATAATATATACTAATATATATAATATAATATTGGTCTCATTTCCATGGAGGAGATTGAGCGAGTTGCCCAGGATAGAGTGGTATGGAGAAATTACTTGCAGGCCCTATGTAACGTATAACGGTACGAGAGGAATTATTCATTAGTTATATGAGGACTATCATCATATCACTCCAGACAGGTTCATAAGTGATCCGATTTCTGCATCACCAATTTCAACAGCATCCGGCGGCCCAACACGTCAGTTCGATGTTGGTTGTTTAATCATTTGTACACATTTGGGATGTCGTTCTTGTCGGGCGTTATCAATATAAGCAACCATACGCCCTTGTCCTGCTGGATCCCGCAGGGAAACAAAGAATAGTACCACTGCTACCTACAAGACATGTAACGACTGATGTAGACCAAGGAAGCTACCCTAGTAACTAAAAACATCGCAGAAATCGGATGTGCTGGACTACTTGTAGGCGCATAACTAGCACAACGTACAATCGCTCTTAGGCTCAGATGACATATAAATCACACATCGTGGTTGATCCTTAATTGGTATGGTAAGTTCGAAGAATAATAAGACAACAGTTGCTCTCAATCTGGTTAACGACTAGGATTTACAACCCTGAAACTCATACTTCAGAACGACTCTCACAAAGCGTTAAGTTGCTCTCAATCTGGTTAACGACTAGGATTTACAACCCTGAAACTCATACTTCAGAACGACTCTCACAAAGCGTTAAGTTGCTCTCAATCTGGTTAACGACTTGGATTTACAACCCTGAAACTCATACTTCAGAACGACTCTCACAAAGCGTTAAGTTGCTCTCAATCTGGTTAACGACTTGGATTTACAACCCTGAAACTCATACTTCAGAACGACTCTCACAAAGCGTTAAGTTGCTCTCAATCTGGTTAACGACTTGGATTTACAACCCTGAAACTCATACTTCAGAACGACTCTCACAAAGCGTTAAGTTGCTCTCAATCTGGTTAACGACTTGGATTTACAACCCTGAAACTCATACTTCAGAACGACTTTCACAAAGCGTTAAGTTGCTCTCAATCTGGTTAACGACTTGGATTTACAACCCTGAAACTCATACTTCAGAACGACTCTCACAAAGCGTTAAGTTGCTCTCAATCTGGTTAACGACTTGGATTTACAACCCTGAAACTCATACTTCAGAACGACTTTCACAAAGCGTTAAGTTGCTCTCAATCTGGTTAACGACTAGGATTTACAACCCTGAAACTCATACTTCAGAACGACTCTCACAAAGCGTTAAGTTGCTCTCAATCTGGTTAACGACTAGGATTTACAACCCTGAATCTCATACTTCTGAACGACTCTCACAAAGCGTTAAGTTGCTCTCAATCTGGTTAACGACTAGGATTTACAACCCTGAAACTCATACTTCAGAACGACTCTCACAAAGCGTTAAGTTGCTCTCAATCTGGTTAACGACTAGGATTTACAACCCTGAAACTCATACTTCAGAACGACTCTCACAAAGCGTCAAGTTGCTCTCAATCTGGTTAACGAACGACTCTCACAATGCGTTAAGAATGTTATTTCGGTCCAGTGTTATTCCTTGTGATATCAAGTCCATGCCAGCAGGTCTATTATGTGTGACCAGTGGCGTGAAGCTGATTTCTCTTACCCCTGTCTGTACAAGTAACTCCACCCATTTTCATCTCAGCATCCATAACTAATACAGCTGTAATCCTTAGAGTGAAAATGCTAGTGAAATACTATACACCTACTAGAGGTCTACGGCCTACGGCATTACAACTGTTACATGCGATTGTGGACTGTATTAATAAAACAACTCAACAAACAAACTTTCATTAGAAGAGATCAAGAATAAATGAGCCCTAGGAGAATTGTTGAATGTCCAGTAACACTAAATCAATACTGCTGTAAATATTTATGTTTATGTTGTCGCCATAATAAATATAATATTATTACATCATGTTATTTTTGTTTTTTGTTCTTTAAATGCACCCTGCTTCATACATTGCAATCATTTCTTCATGCTTTCATTTCCCTTCGTTGTATGATTGTATTTTTAGATGATTAAAGTCTCCTCACGCTTTTCAAACTGAGAGCTCATCTTTTTTTGAGCGTTTTTTTCAAAGCGTACTGGCCAACAAACATGTGGAAGAAAAAAAAGAAATAAATCCTTAATAAGAATCCAGGATTAATTATTTCTTTGCATTTGTTTTTTTTTAAATTTTCTATATCCTCATTTGTGTACATCTTCTGCACATTTTCCCCTGTGTGTATTTCCCCAATCGTGTATCCCTCTTCGTGAAGTTCCTCTTCTCTATATTCCCATTTTCGTTTATATCTTACTTTTGTAAATGTCAATATATTTTTGCCTTCCCATGTGTCATATGTATATTTTAGTCGTTTTCCGTTTTCCTATGTATTAATATGTATTATGTTTTCCTATGTATTAATATGTATTATGTTTTCCTATGTATTAATATGTATTATGTTTTCCTATGTATTAATATGTATTATGTTTTCCTATGTATTAATATGTATCATGTTTTCCTATGAAAAAAGAAAGAACACTGATGTCCTTAAAGAACTAAATGTTAAAGAGAATTGTCTGATAAATAACATACTATACACAAAAATGTTATACTTTGTTCACATCAAGCGTCACGATGGCTTGGAAAGAACAATATTAGAGGGCATGGTCCCAGGACGCAGAGGCAGACCAAGAAGAAGATGGCTACAAGAAACCATGAACATGACCATCGACGAAGTGGGTGAACTGGCTAGAGACAGAGTGAATTTCAGATGCGCTGCAAAGAGAGCAACGTCCTATAAAGAATACGCACCTTGATGATGATGATGTATTAATACTTCATGGCTGTCTTTTTTTGTACTTGTTCTTCCTTTTCTTTTTCCGTCATACTTGTTCTGCTCTGTTTTCTATCTTCCTTCATTATGGAGTTTCACAACGTCAGCTAGAGAATATGAACACCATCATCCAAAATATAAGCTGGAGATGGTCGGGCACGTGATATGCTAACTATGCAGGACAACAACACTGAGAAGGACATCAGATGGTTAACGATTACATGAAAGAATCAGAACAACCTAGAGCAGAGGAGAACAACGGGAACTGACTGAAATAAATCACAGCCGAAACACAATATAGAGAGCTGCCAAGATCAGAGAACAATGGCAGGCATTTGTTGATAACCTAAATGTCAAAAATGTCAGATGCTAGAGAGAATGAGATAGAGACAGTGAGAGAGAGAGTGAGAGAGGCACTAGAGAGAGACACTAGAGAGAGACACTAGAGAGAGAGAGATACTGAGAGCAAGAGAGAAACTGAGAGAGCAAGAGAGACACTAGAGAGAGAGGGAGACTAGAGAGAGAGATACTGAGAGAGCGAAAGAGAGACACTAGAGAGAGAGAGACACTAGAGAGAGACAATAGAGAGAGATACTGAGAGCAAGAGAGAGAATGAGAGAGCGAGAGAGACACTAGAGAGAGAGGGAGACTAGAGAAAGAGATACTGAGAGAGCGAAAGAGAGACACTAGAGAGATACTGAGAGAGCAAGAGAGAGACACTAGAGAGAGAGACACACTGAGAGAGCGGGAGAGAGAAATACTAGATATATATATATATATAATTTACTTACCAAGTAACTACTTTATTATCGAGTATCTGCTGCTATTAATTCTGTTAGCATGATTTTGATTGTTTTTACAATGTCCCTTCCTGTAATCCTTGAACCTAATATTTATTTATTATAGTTGGTCTCACTCAACTTTGTTCACAATGTTGTCCAGATAAAGCGTTACAGAGTGCGAAGCATCACTCATCTTCAGATTTTGGCTGGTATATACAAGGTAACTAAAAACTGGGTTAAGGTCAAACTACATCTACATCCAGCAATAAACATGGCAACCGGATGCAATCAGTAGAAAAATCATCAATAATTAAGACATCAAACAGATTGCTTTTATGAGCCGCTAAACACAAAGGGGACATAATGAGAAATAGATTGGGAATATGTGAAATAACACTGATTTGAAACTGTTATCAAACTATTTCTAAAAACAGTACTGTTTTTATTTCTTGTTATAAAACTAGTAAAATGTGTTTTCTCTAATACTAAACAACATATACAACAATTGGTTATAGAGAAGATAGTTTATATAGTTCTAAACAACATATACAACAATTGGTTATAGAGAAGATAGTTTAAATAGTTCTAAACAACATATACAACAATTGGTTATAGAGAAGATAGTTTATATAGTACTAAACAACACATACAACAATTGGTTATAGAGAAAATAGTTTATATAGTTCTAAACAACATATACAACAATTGGTTATAGATAAGATAATTTATATAGTCTTCCCATAAAAACTTTTAATAAGATTTTACTTACGTGGCTAATCAATGCCACTGTTCTATAGTTGGTATATAATTTGGTGTCTCCTTTTTAGGTACTGGGATAAATATTGATCTTTTCCATTCCTTTGGCCATGTTCCTGTTTCCCATACCTTTTTTGCATATTGCATGATATACTGTTATGCTTTGTTCTCCTCCTGCTTTGATAAACTCTGTTGAAATATTATCACATCTTGGTGACTTTCCAATCTTCAAGCTTTAGGGAAACTACACTAGTAAAACGTCGTAGAAATCGGATGCGTTGGCCTACTTATAGGCGCATATCTGGCACAACGTACAATCGCTCTTAGGCTCAGATCACATACACATCACAAAGAATGGTTAACTAGTGGTCGATATGGAGCGTTCGAAAAAGAAAGAAGAAGAAGATGAGCAGCATTCAATCAAAATAATTAGCAGTACACTGTCACTATTTTTATCTTGCAAACTAAGTAAAGTGTACAGCCGTGAGTGATTTATGGACAAACTTTTGACTCTTGCTATTTTAGGCATATTACTTAGAATATTATCTTTACTTCGAGTTTTAAACATTATTAGATGCAGAACTACTTATCCATCTGTAGATTTAACTTGTTTTTTTAACTTAGTACTAGCTGTTTAAATGTCGGTTAGATGATAATAGATATTCATCCCTAAATAGTTATTTAGAAGTATCGAATACTAATTAATGAGTATGTGTTGTAAAAGTAACGAATAGATACACAGTCTTGAAAGTAATTGAAACGCGCATCACTTTTTAAAATCAGATGATCTAACTTTAACGAGGAAAGCAGAGCGTACACCAGAAAAAATAACTAATTATTATGCGAATTACAAAACATATGTTCTTGTTTTCTTTATAGAAAAAGTAAACATCATTTGGGACCATGACATTACAAGTGGAAAGAGATATGGAAGAAACATCATTTAGAGTGAGTTCCAAATATTTGCAGCAACTTACATTCTGTGTTTGGTAATTTCTTTTTTTCCAAAGTCACTGAGACTTGTTCACTGTTTATTTATTGATCATGTTAATTGACTCCAGTGCTTCTTCTGTTGTTCTTAAAACTACTTATTCTCTTATTACGCTCTGTTACATGTTGACAAGTTAAGTGAACAATACTGCATTTAATCATCATCATCTCTCAATCAAATAAATCTGAGTTGTTCAAGCGTACAAACAGATAATGAATGTTAAGAAAGTGATGATGTTCGTCCATCACGGGTGATGATGACCACACAAATTTTCATCCAAGGGAATGTAGTTGCGTTATGTTTGTCTGTGTGTGTGTAGATGACTAGTGAGCTCGATACAGGTTTGAAATGTTCTTGTACAGTGTGGGCAAGGTATGCTTGCACTTGTGGGACGTTTTACTGCCTTACTACTTTGACGTTTTTGTTCCATCCGTGCTGTTCTATCTGCCTCGCAGGCCGAGGAACCATGTCGAAGAAGTGTGCGCCAGGCGGATCTGTCTTGAGCAACATTCTCCCAGTTGTTGACATCTATGCCAAAGGATTTCTTCGAGTTCTTCAGTGTATCTTTTAATCACTTTTTCTGACCCCCCTGTGAGCGTTTACCGCTATGCAGCTCACCATAGAAGAGTGGTTTGGGTATTCTGCAATCTGGCATTCGAGCCACATGTCCTGCCCATTAAGAAAGTACAGCATACTAGAGTACTACATCGCCCGAGGGGTTACCGAGGCCCAAACTTTGGGTGTAAAGAATAGAACCATTGTTACCTGCCACGTATGTCGTACGAGGCGTCTAAGGATTTTTGGCTGAAATCGGATGCCTGTGTCCGCTAAGGAATGCTAACCCGAAACAAATGTTTGCAGAAAACGGATGCACCAGGTCGTAAGGCGCATAACATGGTGCAACGACCCATTACAATGAGGAATGTGATAACGGATTCTACGGCCGCCAATCTGCCTCGGAGATTTAGCCACGCAGTAAGAATGTCAGACCTACCGTCACGAGGATGGCCAAAACTTACTGCGGGAAGAGATCGGCACAAACGGGGGAACATAAATCATAGGAATTATATCCTACAGAACTGCCCCCAGTATGCAGACTTGAGAAGAAAGAGGTGGCCCACTTACTGTATGGATGACAAGACAAACTGTATGGCGTGGCTGATAATCTGAGGCAGACGGCTGTCTTTATTACAGAATCCGAAATCCCAATCTAGTGAGAACGAAGAAGAAGAAGAAGCAAGAGGAATACAAGATAGATAAAAAAAAATACAAAATATAATAACATAAGAAAACATCAATCTTCATCTACTACAGCAATTATAGCTTTGTATAATACAGGCACATTCTTCATTGGGGGAGGGGGTTAATAGTACAGTATATTAGTAAAATAAATAATGTAATGTCCTATTTATTCACTAATTATAAAAACTGTAATAGCGAATATCATGCTATTTCTAAATGTCCATTAAACACCAGAGTTTTCAAAACTTATAGCGATAATGATGTGTCAAATTTAATACTTATAATGTAAGCGCAATATTTTCTTTTCATTAAAATCTGAAGATTAAAAGATGAAGTATTCAACTGTTTATTAATTTTACTCTTTTTTTTTGTCTTCGAACGCTCCATATCGACCACTTGTTAACCACTCTGTGTGATTTGTATGTGATCTGAACTAAAGAGCGACTGGATGTTGTGCCAGTTATGCGCCTACAAGTAGGCCAGCACACCCGATTTCTGCAACGCTTTTATTTGCTAGAGTAACTTCCTAGGCTCCTACCTCAGTCGCCTCTTACGACATGCCTTGTAGGTCGCAGTGGTACTATTTTTTGCTTCCTCGTAGGTCCCGGCAACACATGTGCGATTATTTTTGGACTAATTTGACTAAGAATTTTGGTTTATTATTATTATTGATAGTATTATCTCTACAATCATCACACAGCGCCCGCGCCTACAGTACAATATGCTCAATGTGTCTCAGTGCAGTATAGAAACACATTACACAGCACTGTCTAGGGAAAACCTTGATTCGAACTAAGAGATGTGAGTAATATCAGACGCAATTCCATATAAGAGATTGAAAGAGTTTTTCAGTAAAGAGCGGTATGGAGAAATTACTTACAGACTATCTGTCTATTCTCTAAGCCTGTTTTGTCTGGTTAAGCGTCATGTCGATAAAAAGGAGACACCTGGAGCGAGCCTTTCTATATTAACCTTGTCTTTCTTTCTTTACTCCAGTCCTGATTTGCCTCACAGCTTTAGGGTAGGGATATATTTCTAGAACATGTTTTAGTGTGCGCTTCATAAACAGTGTATTTCGTCTTTTTGTTATCTCTGAATTCCACTTTTGCGTGGCCGACCTTTTACTTTGTATTCACTGTATCGTAATAGCATTGCTCTTTGTGGGGCACTGTCTGTTGGTAATGTGTAATGTGTTGCAGACTTTATATAACGTTAAAAGTACATGCCGCGTAAGGTATTCAATTGTTTCATGAATAGGATCACTCAATCCTTGCATTTACTAGGCTCCAAATGAAATGGCAATACATCAATTTACAGGTTATAAGTCTTTGTTATTTAGCTTAGACGAGGGCGCCACCTTTTGTCTACATTTTTCTTTATCTTCACAATATCGTCTGAAAAGATGTAAGATGCCAACCAACCAATCAACCCCTCTGAGGTTCCGACTCGGTACTAGATTATCTGCTACTACTATCAGTTCCCTGACACTATCTCTTCGTTTCTTTGTGAGATCTTGCTGTGTAAGAAAGAGATTGGAGCATACATGGTTACTCACCGAAGTACAATGATGATGGTCATATCAATCAATCAATCAATCTTTGTTTCTTATTTTTGTTCTGTTTTGTAAAATTTGTATTATTAATTACATCATGTAAACTAAATTAATTACATCATGTAAAAGGTAATTTAAAAATCCTGGTTTACTTTCTTTCTCTTTCTTTCTCCAATCCTGTTTGCCTCACAGCGCCAGGCCAAGAAGAGATTTCTAAAACGGGCCCTTGTATCTTTTGTCCTTCTCTGCTTTTTGCCGCTAGGCGTAGCAGGTTTAACTGATGATCGGTTTTCGAGATAATGCACGCTCGGTCGCTTGATATGGTGTGGTATTGTGGAGTTTTAAGATGTCTGTAACTCCATCAACCCATCTTTTCTTGGTCTGCCCTTCCTCTTGATGATTCCATTTTCAGGTTGTACACTCTTGCAACTGGTGTATCGGGTTCATTCTGACCAAGTGGCCAAACCATTTGAGTCTCTGTTTGGCCACTTGGTCAGAATGAACCCGAATACCCAGTTGTTACACCAGTCGCATACAGCCCTTGTATGCGATTCGTAAATAGTCTCTTTCGTCGCCTCTGTTATCTCTGAGGTTCATCTTTGGCGAGACCTGCCTTTTGCTTTGAACCCATTGTATCGGAGCAGCATTGCTCTTTGAGGTTCACTGTCTGCTGATGATCTGCTTACGTGGCCGAACCATTTAATTTGTTGTTTCTTGATGAAGTCTAGTAGTGATATTGTATCCACTTTTTTCCTGATGTCTTCATTTCTCAACCGGTCTCTTCTCCTGGTTTACTTTCAATGTTAAAACAGTCCATGTTTCGACGATCGACTGTACTGTATCCCAAACGCATTCTCTGTTGTCAACACCGTACGTACATGGATATAATTTTATTTGTAGATCTTTCAATGTCCCTTTATTTATTTCTTATTCGATATATCTTCAACTTAGAAATCTACTACAAATTGTATTGTAGTATTCGATATATCTTCAACTTAGAAATCTACTACAAATTGTATTGTAGTATTCGATATATCTTCAACTTAGAAATCTACTACAAATTGTATTGTAGTATTCGATATATCTTCAACTTAGAAATCTACTACAAATTGTATTGTAGTATTCGATATATCTTCATCTTAGAAATCTACTACAAATTGTATTGTAGTATTCGATATATCTTCAACTTAGAAATCTACTACAAATTGTATTGTAGTATTCGATATATCTTCAACTTAGAAATCTACTACAAATTGTATTGTAGTATTCGATATATCTTCATCTTAGAAATCTACTACAAATTGTATTGTAGTATTCGATATATCTTTAACTTAGATATCTACTACAAATTGTATTGTAGTATTCGATATATCTTCAATTTAGATATCTACTACAAATTGTATTGTATCAAGTGTCTTATTTCCATCATTTTTTTAATTTGATCAAATTTAATTAAATTTCTATAGTGTTTTTTGTTATTTTGTTAATTGATTGATTGATAGGACCATCATCATTGCACATCGGTGAGTAACCATGTGTGCTTCGATCTCTTCCTTACATTGCACATCGGTGAGTAACCATGTGTGCTTCGATCTCTTCCTTACATTGCACATCGGTGAGTAACCATGTGTGCTTCGATCTCTTCCTTACATTGCACATCGGTGAGTAACCATGTGTGCTTCGATCTCTTCCTTACATTGCACATCGGTGAGTAACCATGTGTGCTTCGATCTCTTCTTACACAGGAAGATCTCAGCGGCAGTGCACGATCTCCGAATTTTCCAAGTTTTCCAAAAAGTGTATAATTTTAGTTCATTGCAACAGTTTCCCTATAGTGCCTGGGCCCTCTCCACAGAAATGGCACCCGTCAGCTACCCAGAGTAGTACACCAAGCATGAACTTCAAAGATAATCTGGCAGCAATCTGGTAACAATCTTAAGGAATAAATGCATCCGTTAACAGAATGGCGTATTCTGGATTCGTACCTCCAACCGTCGTCATAACAGGCAAACGACTTAACTACTTCGCCACATACACCGTCAAATATTGAAATCTTGTCACAAACAATAACTCTGTCTGTCAAGGTGATGAAATAAGGAACAGTAACTGTGTCTGCCATAGTGATGAATTAAAGAACAGTAACTGTGTCTGTCCTATTAATGGATTTAAGAATAGTATCTCTGTCATAGTGATGAATTAAAGAACAGTAACTCTGTCTGTCATAGTGATGAATTAAAGAACAGTAACTATATCTGTCATAGTGATGAATTAAAGAACAGTAACTGTGTGTCTTAGTGATGAATTAAAAAATTAACTCTATAATAGTTGTTTTCAGAAAGCGTTTGACAGTATTCACCGTCCTACGCTTTGGAAACTACTCAAAAACTACGGTTTCCTACTAAATTCATCAACATCATAAAATCCTTCTACAGTGAATCGCGCTGCAGTGTAAGAACAGATTTCGGTAACTCTGACTGGTTCCCAGTGGAAACAGGAGTGAAACAAGGCTGTGTCTTATCGCCAATGCTCTTTGGAATAGCAATTGACTGGGTCATGCGAAAATGCACCAATAACGCAAATATGGGCATCAAGTGGGTTGATAAAATTTTAGAAGACCTTGATTTTGCGACGACATAGCCCTTTGAGTTCATCACATCAAGATATTCAAATGAAAACAAACCTTCTCCAAAATATCTCAGGACAAATTGGTCTCCAAATAAACACCACAAAAACAAAAATTGTTGACCTTACCAGCAGTCCAGAAAATATTCAACTAAAAACTACACTCTTGAAAAAGTCAAAAGTTTTACATACCTAGGGAGTATGATGTCATCTACGGGGATACAGCGCCAGAAATTCCACACAGAATCGCATTGGCATCAAGTGCTTTTAACAAATTGTCAAATATATGGAAGTCCAATTCACTCAGCAAGCACTTAAAATTAAAGATCTTTAACTCTTGTGTGATTCCAGTATTAACTTATGGATGCGAGAGTTGGAAAGCAACAAAAGCTCTAGAAAGAAAATTAGATAACTTTGAGAATAAATGTCTTAGAAGAATACTGAACCTCAAATGGTCAGATTTCAGACCCAATACACAAATAAGACAAGAGACCAAGCAAGAAAATGTATCAAATTTTATAAGAAAGCGCCGCTGGAACTACATCGGCCACACACTTAGAATGGATGAGAGAAGACTCCTTACCAATCCCTCATATGGACACCAGAGGGAAAAAGAAAACGAGGAAGACCAAGAGAGACTCTGTGTAGAACCATCATCAGAGAAGGCTCAACAATGGACCTAGTAAACATTAAAGACTTAAAACAAATAGCAACGAACCGCGAGACATGGAGAGCTATGTCCTCTTCCCTATGCGCCTCCCACAGGCCCAAGAGGAAAGACTAACTAACTATAATAGTGATGAGTTAAAGAAAAGTAGCTCTATCATAGTGATGAATTACAGAACTGTAACTCTGTCACATTGATGAATTAAAGAACAGTAACTCTGTCTGTCCTAGTGATGAACGAACAATGAGAATGAAGTTGTATATAACTATATTTTGTTATAACAGAACACGATAATCCCCCGCACTCTCCCAGAATGAAAGTTGTTAAGTAAAGTTTGAGAGGAGAGTACTATTTCATTGTTCGTTGAGTGTGAGAGTGAAACTGGGACATATATTAACGACATCAACATCGTTTATGTTACTATTCTGCTGATACTAATATTTTGATTGTTTGTTCTTTCTATTTACGCTCATATTGTCTAGAACAGCGTTTTCCAAACTGGGGTCCAAGGATCCCTGTGGGTCCACGAGGTCCTCACTGATGGTCCTCAAGCGCTTGAAGAAATATTATGAGCTTTGACATTTTAAAAAAAGATTGCAAGAACAGGTAGAAAAAAAGTGGTAAACTAGTTCCGTTGTGAAATCAAAGGATCCTCGACCAGACCCAAGTCTAAATGTCTGAAAGGACAAAATGAAAGATTATTTGAAGTTTCTCGCAGACGGAGAAATTGAAACCAGCTAGACTCTTGGTGTTGTGTAATAATAACTCCATCACTAGAAGATGGTCATATATAGAAACTTGTGGGGCTCAGCGGCAGCAAAATGTATTTAAAAGGGGTCAGTGGAATGCAGAGTTTGGGAACCGCTGGTCTAGAAGAAGGACATGTCAGTATTACGACTGTCTGTGTTTATGTCTTAAAATAATATGTAACAGAGTTTGACATATCGCTTCTCGTATATGACAGATGAGTGTAATTACTGAACGGTTTAAACTGTAAATTATAAATAGAAGATCACAAACGCATTAGCTATCGGCACAGGTATGTCGAGACATCAACATGTCTTGCTGCTAAATTAATCTACACGACTTGATGATGCTCAGTGTAAAATAAATAAACTAAATATACTTCTTCTTCTTCTGTCGTCTTATTGCTACCGGGCTGTTGCTCAGTGTTGTAGTATTCTGTTTTTGTTTTCCGCTGCTCTAGTGGCTTGGGTGAAAGTTATTTTTGCTTTTATAACAATGTATTTTATTAACAGCTTACTAATTTGAATAATAAACAGTTTCGTTTTTATATGTAGGAACAATACAAATCCAGTATAATAAAAAAATATGTTAACTAGGTTTTAAAAAATATGTATAATAGTCAACATATATGTTTTTTCTGATTTTACGAAACACAGTGCGCCACAAAGAGCAATGTTATTACGATATAGTGAATACAAAGTAAAATACAAAATCAATTCCGAAGTATTTTACAGACGGTCAATTCCTAAGTGTTTTACAGACGGTCAAGCCCCATGTATTTTACAGACGGTCAATTCCATGTATTTTATTGTAACAACTTCTGAGTTTACGATTGACTCTTTTGAATTTCATGTCATCTCTAAGTCTCTTTTCAAAAAGTTATGCACATTTGTGTAATGTTGCTTTCCACATAACTCTGTTATCAGCTAGTTTTTATCCCATCTGTTGGGACTGATAGAAAACATCTTTATTAAGGCCTTGTAGACATTCTTATATCTGAGCAATGGTCTGACTGTGTGCCTCTTCCCTTCCGAAAGTTCACGGGATAAAATTTGCTATGGTAGGTATGAGGCTGTTGTCCATTCTTCTCACATGCCCTATCCATCTTAGTCTTCTACTGTTGAGCATGTTCATGATGGAAGGCAAAGTTTCACGTTGCTGTACTTCTGAGTTGGTTATTTATGTAAGGAGTGTTAATTCTCCATACAAGGTAACAGTGCAGTAAAACTATGTAACAAATTCGATTTACCTCTACGTATACGCACACTAGAGAGCTTCAATAACACAGTGAATTGTGTACTTCGTAGGCTAGGAGTACAGGCTTCAATATCACATTTTAACTAGGTTTCTCGGGTCAAACAAGTCCCAATTTGATAACACAAAAACACTAAGAAGTAAAGTATGCGAGTATTTATTGCTTTGGTTCGTGAAGTGGTTTATGGGAAAATTGATGCCGCCTGAAATATTTGTCATATTGGACTGAAAATTTTTCAATTGACTAATTTTGATACACGAAAGAAAGATAGTTTTGCAAACTAAAAGATTGATACAAAACGACGATATATATGCACAAACATTTAGCCATTGAAACTCTGTATTTTTCTCAGGGTACTCTGAGACTGTAGAGGTTTGGTGTTTGTCACTTCGTGCCGTATTTTCTCGGGAGCTACTGTGCCGTGAAGTTTGGTGTTGCCCCTGACGTATGTCTGGGGTCTTGTGCCGGTATAAGTATAGGATTGATCCGCGATCTTATGCAAAATCTAGAGTTGAAAATCTTCTGTGGTCTCATCTGATATTTTCCAGAGATCCTGGTCTTCAGGGTGTCTGGAGTGAGAAAACTGAGTTTCCTGAGTCTTATCGGAGACGGACGATAAAACATAAGTCCCGTATTGAATTTGTGCACGTAAAATAACCCTTGGCAGATCAAAATCGTGAAGATCAGGTTGGAAAGCTGCTGTTCGGTTAAAAATTATTAGAAAATATTAAAAATAACATTCCTACAAAAACGTCTTCACCATCTTCAAAATTACATCGGGGACCCTCGCCGGTGCTACGGAGTAAGTATACTGCAGCTGAGATCTTTCTGTGTAAGAAGAGAATCGGAGTCAACATGGCTACTCACCGAAGTGCAATGATGATGGTCCTGTCAATCAATCAATCATTCAATCAATCAATCAGATGTCTATTTTAATAAAATGCTCGTCTTGTATCCTGTACTGCTAATGTATCCTTTGCTTGATAGAACTATATTTCATATAAATGTCACTGTGTCTTGTTGTTGTGATGTGTAGAACTATTTTTCTTTGTTTCTTTGTAATTTGCTTTAGTTATGTATCTCTCCCTGCCATCTGATTTTTCTTTTCTTCTTCTGATTACTTACTATCGATTTGTCTTGCACATCGTTTCGCTACATCGACTGCAAAAAATCGTCACAGTCTGAGCCAAGTTTGCATCCTACATTAATCTTTTATCGTTTGTTTTGTCCTGCATATGCCTGGTTTCCGGATGCTTTAACTTTGTCGTTATTATCATTTCTCAAAATTCTTCACTAGCATTTCTTCTTTTTAATTTATATTTTGTCTGAATTGTGTGAAAGTTAAAATTATCCTTGAGCTTGATTATTTGGTTAGTTTTTATAAAATGTGGCACCGTTATTATGAGACGCGTAGACAAGAATATCCAGGTAGATAGAGAATATGCTTTGAAAATATCTCACTTATTTTGACCATTTAGTCTGGTGTCTATTTTATCTGCTACGATTTTTAAAAGTAGAGACCCGTTTTCATGCTATGTGGTATACTGAGAAATGAAGAGTGCGGTCGTCGTTTTCTTTGACAAACGGCACACGATGACTGTTGGGGTCTTCAACATCATGTCAGTCGCCGTTACTTCCTTGTGTTTATCGGTGTCCTTATGGACAACATTCAAGTATCCTGTGATTGGATAGCCGCTAAGATGATACTGATCAGATCTGATAAAAATCCCACAGAAACGAATTTGTTTTCACTCTGCCTACCACTGATCTGTGGATAGAGGACCAATGTGTGCATCTTTCAGACAACATACACTCATCGTAATGGGACAGAGAATCATAATTCTCTAGCCTTGAACATTTGACCACATGCCTATAATATATTGAAACTTATCATGACCAACAACCAATATCATGGTTGCGGAATGAGCACTGTGAACCCTATATAGACTGGTGTTTCTTTTCAGAACCAGGCATCATTATCTTCAGATTTTAGTATTATTCACTTCAGATTGGAACAAGATTCACGCCAGATGCGGTTCCCATGTGATTTAGCAACGATTCTCTTCAGATTTTAGTATTATCTTCAGATTCAAGGTTTATTCACTTCAGATGTTATTCTCGTGCGAGTTAGATGCGATTATCTTCAGAATTTAGTATTATTCACTTGCGATTTGTGCAAGATTCACTTTATATTTGATCAAGACTGACTTTGTATTATTTTAGCAAAGAGTCACTTCAGTTTTCATCAAGTTCTCTTCATATCTGAGTTGACTATCCTCTGATTTCAACAATATTCACTTCAAATGTGATAACAATTATATAATGGACAATTATTTCTTTCAAATTTTAGTTTAAAAAAACTCGCCCAAAAACAATCAAGTCAAGAAACAATACAATGTATGGAAGATGTACATTATATACGGAGATAAATCGTTCGTAGGTAGACAATAATGCATACACGAAAACTGGGGCCAACATGTGAATACATCCAACACATGGAGATATATCATTAGAAGTAACATTTATTGAAATATAATGTCTGACATCACACGTACCTGCAGATTACACGTCTGTCATTGTCTTGGACAAAACGAACCCAGTCACCTATACAGGTATGTTCATTGTCTCAGTGGCATAGATAACGGGATTACGATTAGGATATTAAAAACTTCAGGTAACTTCTAGAATATTTACAACTTACATCAAGAGAAGAAACATTTCAACGCCGAAGATATACTGTTCTGCAATAACGAGGAGGTATAGAAGAATGTAGATTTAACATTTGTTGAACATGTATACGCCTAAAAGTAGATCATCTAACATTCTTGGTTGGCAATGCAATAGATAAATAACAGTGTATGGTAGACAATGATAGTTTAAGAAGTACACAGGAATCGTTATGAGACTTAGTTGGTACACAATGATGATTTAAATGTATAGAAACTGGGATACATGATATTGTTTAGAATATATTATTCTTCTTCTTCTTCGAACGCTCTATATGACCCACATGTTAACCACTCTTTGTGATCTGAGTCTAAGAGCGATTGTACATTGTGCCAGTTATGGGCCTACAAGAAGGCCAGCACATCCGATTTCTGCGATGCTTTTTATTTACTAGGTAGCTTACCTAGGTCCTACATCAGTCGCCTCTTAACATGCTGTAGGTCGCAGTGGTACTATTCTTTGCTTCCCTTTTGGGTCCCGGTACCACATGGACGTGTAATAGATTAAAACATTTTACGCGATCTTGTTTAGAATATATTAACCCCGTCTCGCTTCAGAGCCGATAAATTCGCTGGATGTAATTTTTAAGATGTCTCAAAGCCGATATATTCGCTAATGCAGTATACATTTCAATATGTGTGTGTCTGGGAGTAACATCAATTACTGACTGAAAGGGTTATATATGATACTTGATATTGTGTACAATATATATTACAACTTTATGCCTGATATATATTAATACACAATACGTGACATTGTTCCGACCTCTATCCTACACATAAATAAATAATCATATGCCTGCCCTAATCTATATCCTATACATAAACAAATAATCATGCTTGCCCTAATCTATATCCTATACATAAACAAATAATCATGCTTGCCCTAATCTATATCCTATACATAAACAAATAATCATGCCTGCCCTAATCTATATCCTATACATAAACAAATAATCATGCCTGCCCTAATCTATATCCTATACATAAACAAATAATCATGCCTGCCCTAATCTATACCCTATACATAAACAAATAATCATACTTGCCCTAATCTATATCCTATACATAAACAAATAATCATACTTGCCCTAATCTATACCCTATACATAACAAATAATCATGCCTGCCCTAATCTATATCCTATACATAAACAAATAATCATGCTTGCCCTAATCTATATCCTATACATAAACAAATAATCATGCTTGCCCTAATCTATATCCTATACATAAACAAATAATCATGCCTGCCCTAATCTATATCCTATACATAAACAAATAATCATGCCTGCCCTAATCTATACCCTATACATAAACAAATAATCATGCTTGCCCTAATCTATATCCTATACATAAACAAATAATCATACTTGCCCTAATCTATATTCTATACATAAACAAATAATCATATGCTTGCCCTAATCTATATCCTATACATAAACAAATAATCATATGCCTGCCCTAATCTATATCCTATACATAAACAAATAATCATGCCTGCCCTAATCTATACCCTATACATAAACAAATAATCATACTTGCCCTAATCTATATCCTATACATAAACAAATAATCATGCTTGCCCTAATCTATATCCTATACATAAACAAATAATCATGCCTGCCCTAATCTATATCCAATACATAAACAAATAATCATGCTTGCCCTAATCTATACCTTATACATAAACAAATAATCATGCTTGCCCTAATCTATATTCTATACATAAACAAATAATCATATGCCTGCCCTAATCTATACCCTATACATAAACAAATAATCATATGCCTGTCCTAATCTATATCCTATACATAAACAAATAATCATGCCTGCCCTAATCTATACCCTATACATAAACAAATAATCATGCTTGCCCTAATCTATATCCTATACATAAACAAATAATCATACTTGCCCTAATCTATACCCTATACATAAACAAATAATCATACTTGCCCTAATCTATACCCTATACATAAACAAATAATCATGCTTGCCCTAATCTATATCCTATACATAAACAAATAATCATGCTTGCCCTAATCTATATCCTATACATAAACAAATAATCATGCTTGCCCTAATCTATATCCTATACATAAACAAATAATCATGCTTGCCCTAATCTATATTCTATACATAAACAAATAATCATACTTGCCCTAATCTATATCCTATACATAAACAAATAATCATATGCCTGCCCTAATCTATATCCTATACATAAACAAATAATCATGCTTGCCCTAATCTATATCCTATACATAAACAAATAATCATGCTTGCCCTAATCTATATCCTATACATAAACAAATAATCATGTTGCCTAATCTATATTCTATACATAAACAAATAATCATACTTGCCCTAATCTATATCCTATACATAAACAAATAATCATGCTTGCCCTAATCTATACCCTATACATAAAGAAATAATCATGCTTGCCCTAATCTATATCCTATACATAACAAATAATCATGCCTGCCCTAATCTATATCCTATACATAAACAAATAATCATGCTTGCCCTAATCTATATCCTATACATAAACAAATAATCATGCCTGCCCTAATCTATACCCTATACATAAACAAATAATCATACTTGCCCTAATCTATATCCTATACATAAACAAATAATCATATGCCTGCCCTAATCTATATCCTATACATAAACAAATAATCATGCCTGCCCTAATCTATACCCTATACATAAACAAATAATCATACTTGCCCTAATCTATATCCTATACATAAACAAATAAGCATGCTTGCCCTAATCTATATCCTATACATAAACAAATAATCATGCCTGCCCTAATCTATATCCAATACATAAACAAATAATCATGCTTGCCCTAATCTATACCCTATACATAAACAAATAATCATGCTTGCCCTAATCTATACCCTATACATAAACAAATAATCATGCTTGCCCTAATCTATATCCTATACATAAACAAATAATCATATGCCTGCCCTAATCTATACCCTATACATAAACAAATAATCATATGCCTGTCCTAATCTATATCCTATACATAAACAAATAATCATGCCTGCCCTAATCTATACCCTATACATAAACAAATAATCATGCTTGCCCTAATCTATATTCTATACATAAACAAATAATCATACTTGCCCTAATCTATATCCTATACATAAACAAATAATCATATGCCTGCCCTAATCTATATCCTATACATAAACAAATAATCATGCTTGCCCTAATCTATATCCTATACATAAACAAATAATCATGCTTGCCCTAATCTATATCTATACATAAACAAATAATCATGCTTGCCCTAATCTATATTCTATACATAAACAAATAATCATACTTGCCCTAATCTATATCCTATACATAAACAAATAATCATGCTTGCCCTAATCTATACCCTATACATAAAGAAATAATCATGCTTGCCCTAATCTATATCCTATACGTAACAAATAATCATGCCTGCCCTAATCTATATCCTATACATAAACAAATAATCATGCTTGGCCTAATCTATATCCTATACATAAACAAATAATCATGCCTGCCCTAATCTATACCCTATACATAAACAAATAATCATACTTGCCCTAATCTATATCCTATACATAAACAAATAATCATATGCCTGCCCTAATCTATATCCTATACATAAACAAATAATCATGCCTGCCCTAATCTATACCCTATACATAAACAAATAATCATACTTGCCCTAATCTATATCCTATACATAAACAAATAAGCATGCTTGCCCTAATCTATATCCTATACTTAAACAAATAATCATGCCTGCCCTAATCTATATCCAATACATAAACAAATAATCATGCTTGCCCTAATCTATACCCTATACATAAACAAATAATCATGCTTGCCCTAATCTATACCCTATACATAAACAAATAATCATGCTTGCCCTAATCTATATCCTATACATAAACAAATAATCATATGCCTGCCCTAATCTATACCCTATACATAAACAAATAATCATATGCCTGTCCTAATCTATATCCTATACATAAACAAATAATCATGCCTGCCCTAATCTATACCCTATACATAAACAAATAATCATGCTTGCCCTAATCTATATCCTATACATAAACAAATAATCATACTTGCCCTAATCTATATCCTATACATAAACAAATAATCATGCCTGCCCTAATCTATATCCTATACATAAACAAATAATCATACTTGCCCTAATCTATATCCTATACATAAACAAATAATCATGCTTGCCCTAATCTATATCCTATACATAAACAAATAATCATGCCTGCCCTAATCTATACCCTATACATAAACAAATAATCATGCTTGCCCTAATCTATATCCTATACATAAACAAATAATCATGCTTGCCCTAATCTATATCCTATACATAAACAAATAATCATGCTTGCCCTAATCTATATCCTATACATAAACAAATAATCATGCCTGCCCTAATCTATATCCTATACATAAACAAATAATCATGCTTGCCCTAATCTATATCCTATACATAAACAAATAATCATGCCTGCCCTAATCTATATCCTATACATAAACAAATAATCATGCCTGCCCTAATCTATACCCTATACATAAACAAATAATCATGCTTGCCCTAATCTATATCCTATACATAAACAAATAATCATACTTGCCCTAATCTATATTCTATACATAAACAAATAATCATATGCTTGCCCTAATCTATATCCTATACATAAACAAATAATCATATGCCTGCCCTAATCTATATCCTATACATAAACAAATAATCATGCCTGCCCTAATCTATACCCTATACATAAACAAATAATCATACTTGCCCTAATCTATATCCTATACATAAACAAATAATCATGCTTGGCCTAATCTATATCCTATACATAAACAAATAATCATGCCTGCCCTAATCTATATCCAATACATAAACAAATAATCATGCTTGCCCTAATCTAAACCTTATACATAAACAAATAATCATGCTTGCCCTAATCTATATCCTATACATAAACAAATAATCATATGCCTGCCCTAATCTATACCCTATACATAAACAAATAATCATATGCCTGTCCTAATCTATATCCTATACATAAACAAATAATCATGCCTGCCCTAATCTATACCCTATACATAAACAAATAATCATGCTTGCCCTAATCTATATCCTATACATAAACAAATAATCATGCTTGCCCTAATCTATACCCTATACATAAACAAATAATCATACTTGCCCTAATCTATATCCTATACATAAACAAATAATCATACTTGCCCTAATCTATACCCTATACATAAACAAATAATCATACTTGCCCTAATCTATACCCTATACATAAACAAATAATCATGCTTGCCCTAATCTATATCCTATACATAAACAAATAATCATGCTTGCCCTAATCTATATCCTATACATAAACAAATAATCATGCTTGCCCTAATCTATATCCTATACATAAACAAATAATCATGCTTGCCCTAATCTATATTCTATACATAAACAAATAATCATACTTGCCCTAATCTATATCCTATACATAAACAAATAATCATATGCCTGCCCTAATCTATATCCTATACATAAACAAATAATCATGCTTGCCCTAATCTATATCCTATACATAAACAAATAATCATGCTTGCCCTAATCTATATCCTATACATAAACAAATAATCATGCTTGCCCTAATCTATATTCTATACATAAACAAATAATCATACTTGCCCTAATCTATATCCTATACATAAACAAATAATCATGCTTGCCCTAATCTATACCCTATACATAAAGAAATAATCATGCTTGCCCTAATCTATATCCTATACATAACAAATAATCATGCCTGCCCTAATCTATATCCTATACATAAACAAATAATCATGCTTGGCCTAATCTATATCCTATACATAAACAAATAATCATGCCTGCCCTAATCTATACCCTATACATAAACAAATAATCATACTTGCCCTAATCTATATCCTATACATAAACAAATAATCATATGCCTGCCCTAATCTATATCCTATACATAAACAAATAATCATGCCTGCCCTAATCTATACCCTATACATAAACAAATAATCTTGCTTGCCCTAATCTATACCCTATACATAAACAAATAATCATATGCCTGCCCTAATCTATACCCTCCTACACATAAACAAATAATCATGCTTGCCCTAATCTATACCCTATACATAAACAAATAATCATATGCCTGTCCTAATCTATATCCTATACATAAACAAATAATCATGCCTGCCCTAATCTATACCCTATACATAAACAAATAATCATGCTTGCCCTAATCTATATTCTATACATAAACAAATAATCATACTTGCCCTAATCTATATCCTATACATAAACAAATAATCATATGCCTGCCCTAATCTATATCCTATACATAAACAAATAATCATGCTTGCCCTAATCTATATCCTATACATAAACAAATAATCATGCTTGCCCTAATCTATATCCTATACATAAACAAATAATCATGCTTGCCCTAATCTATATTCTATACATAAACAAATAATCATACTTGCCCTAATCTATATCCTATACATAAACAAATAATCATGCTTGCCCTAATCTATATTCTATACATAAACAAATAATCATACTTGCCCTAATCTATATCCTATACATAACAAATAATCATGCCTGCCCTAATCTATATCCTATACATAAACAAATAATCATATGCCTGCCCTAATCTATATCCTATACATAAACAAATAATCATGCCTGCCCTAATCTATAACCTATACATAAACAAATAATCATGCTTGCCCTAATCTATATCCTATACATAAACAAATAATCATATGCCTGCCCTAATCTATACCCTATACATAAACAAATAATCATATGCCTGTCCTAATCTATATCCTATACATAAACAAATAATCATGCCTGCCCTAATCTATACCCTATACATAAACAAATAATCATGCTTGCCCTAATCTATATTCTATACATAAACAAATAATCATACTTGCCCTAATCTATATCCTATACATAAACAAATAATCATATGCCTGCCCTAATCTATATCCTATACATAAACAAATAATCATGCTTGCCCTAATCTATATCCTATACATAAACAAATAATCATGCTTGCCCTAATCTATATCCTATACATAAACAAATAATCATGCTTGCCCTAATCTATATTCTATACATAAACAAATAATCATACTTGCCCTAATCTATATCCTATACATAAACAAATAATCATGCTTGCCCTAATCTATACCCTATACATAAAGAAATAATCATGCTTGCCCTAATCTATATCCTATACATAACAAATAATCATGCCTGCCCTAATCTATATCCTATACATAAACAAATAATCATGCTTGCCCTAATCTATATCCTATACATAAACAAATAATCATGCCTGCCCTAATCTATACCCTATACATAAACAAATAATCATACTTGCCCTAATCTATATCCTATACATAAACAAATAATCATATGCCTGCCCTAATCTATATCCTATACATAAACAAATAATCATGCCTGCCCTAATCTATACCCTATACATAAACAAATAATCATACTTGCCCTAATCTATATCCTATACATAAACAAATAAGCATGCTTGCCCTAATCTATATCCTATACATAAACAAATAATCATGCCTGCCCTAATCTATATCCAATACATAAACAAATAATCATGCTTGCCCTAATCTATACCCTATACATAAACAAATAATCATGCTTGCCCTAATCTATACCCTATACATAAACAAATAATCATGCTTGCCCTAATCTATATCCTATACATAAACAAATAATCATATGCCTGCCCTAATCTATACCCTATACATAAACAAATAATCATATGCCTGTCCTAATCTATATCCTATACATAAACAAATAATCATGCCTGCCCTAATCTATACCCTATACATAAACAAATAATCATGCTTGCCCTAATCTATATCCTATACATAAACAAATAATCATACTTGCCCTAATCTATACCCTATACATAAACAAATAATCATACTTGCCCTAATCTATATCCTATACATAAACAAATAATCATGCTTGCCCTAATCTATATCCTATACATAAACAAATAATCATGCTTGCCCTAATCTATATCCTATACATAAACAAATAATCATGCTTGCCCTAATCTATATCCTATACATAAACAAATAATCATGCTTGCCCTAATCTATATCCTATACATAAACAAATAATCATGCTTGCCCTAATCTATATTCTATACATAAACAAATAATCATACTTGCCCTAATCTATATCCTATACATAAACAAATAATCATATGCCTGCCCTAATCTATATCCTATACATAAACAAATAATCATGCTTGCCCTAATCTATATCCTATACATAAACAAATAATCATGCTTGCCCTAATCTATATCCTATACATAAACAAATAATCATGCTTGCCCTAATCTATATTCTATACATAAACAAATAATCATACTTGCCCTAATCTATATCCTATACATAAACAAATAATTATATGCCTGCCCTAATCTATATCCTATACATAAACAAATAATCATGCCTGCCCTAATCTATACCCTATACATAAACAAATAATCATGCTTGCCCTAATCTATATTCTATACATAAACAAATAATCATACTTGCCCTAATCTATATCCTATACATAAACAAATAATCATATCCTGCCTAATCTATATCCTATACATAAACAAATAATCATGCCTGCCCTAATCTATACCCTATACATAAACAAATAATCATGCTTGCCCTAATCTATATCCTATACATAAACAAATAATCATATGCCTGCCCTAATCTATACCCTATACATAAACAAATAATCATGCTTGCCCTAATCTATATCCTATACATAAACAAATAATCATGCTTGCCCTAATCTATATCCTATACATAAACAAATAATCATATGCCTGCCCTAATCTATATCCTATACATAACAAATAATCATGCCTGCCCTAATCTATACCCTATACATAAACAAATAATCATGCTTGCCCTAATCTATACCCTATACATAAAGAAATAATCATGCTTCCTCTAATCTATATCCTATACATAAACAAATAATCATGCTTGCCCTAATCTATATCCTATACATAAACAAATAATCATATGCCTGCCCTAATCTATATCCTATACATAAACAAATAATCATATGCCTGCCCTAATCTATATCCTATACATAAACAAATAATCATGCTTGCCCTAATCTATATCCTACACATAAATAAATAATCATGTGTGCCTTTTTTCACCAAAAAGAAATTTAGTACAGCGTTGTGTAATCTAAAAAACATTTATCATCTAGTATTAAAATATAGTTACATATAGATCGACGTATCTAGCGTTGAAATATAGTTTAAAAATAGGACAATGTTCTTTCTTTCTATCTCGAATCTTGCGTGCGTCACAGCGTTAGATCAAGAAGAGATTTCTAAAAAGGGCCCTTGTATGCGCTTCGTAGATAGTCTCTTTCGTCGACTCTGTTATTTCTGAGGCCCATCATTTGCGTGGTCGGCCTATTGCTTTGTACCCATTGTATCGGAGCAACATTGCTCTTTGAAGTGCACTGTCTGTTGGTAATCTGCTTACGTGGCCGAACCATTTAATTTGTTGTTTCTTGATGAAGTCTAGTACTGATATTGTACCCACTTTTTCCTGATGTCTTCATTTCTCAACCGGTCTCTTCTTGTACACCCAGCATTCTGCGAAGACACATAATTTCTGTCGTGACTAGTTGTCTTCTATCATATGTTGTCATTGTCCAGGTTTGGCACTGGTAACATAATGTGGGAGAAAGATTGTGTTGAACATTGCTCTTTTTATGTTCATGGTGACGTGTTTGCATCTTAAAATTTGCGTCCTGTGTCCTATCATTTGATTTGCGTTGTTGCATCTGTGTGGAATTTCATTAGTTATTCTTTCGTTTGCTGAAAAATTTTCCCAGGATAGTGTTAAAATATAGTTAAATATAATACATCGCATATATGGTTGAAATGTAGTTAGATCAATATTGTGCGCTCCTTGAAGCGTGAAAAATGTTGTTAAACATATTGCACTACTCTCAATAAACATTCGACGTTAAAATATATTTACTAGTATCGAATACGCAAACAATAAAGTTTCATGACTCGTGTTACTTTATTTACAAACAAGAGATATGTTCAAATAATTGCAAAAATGCCTTTGATTTTAATCTCGTTATCTACCCATTATATTTTATAACAGATTGATCTGTGCGTAATAGAGATGCCACATGAAATGAAACCTTTCAGTTGTGATGTTATCTTGTATATAGTAGTAGACATCTGAGCATGAATTCAGGAACGTTAAACTAATAGATAGATTCACATAACAGCTCACGAGATATTCCTATTCTTGTCACAGACTGGATTAGAAGACTAATAGAACAATAAATGAGCTATCAGGATCTATTTATAAATTAATGCGAACAGTTTTTCAGGGAAAGTGCTGGTACAACAACGACTTGATTAAAGGGTAAATATGAACTGTATGTGTACGCTCATGCTAGGCGGTTAACTAAAGTACTGACACGGCAAACTCTAACTTTTTATCTTCCCTTCCTTCATCGAAAAATCAGCAGACGTGAATAGACAGAATAAGCTAAAGTAATCAGGTTTATGGTGAGGAACAAACGACAGAGTTATCTGATGGTGAAAATAGAATTAGCTGGCGCATTTTTGTGCGCAAATAATTCATAAATTTCAACCTTAGCCCTAACATACACATACCAGAGGCAGACACTGAGTAAGTATGTGAACCTGATGCACGCTAGCATTCTTTAGAGAGGATACGCAGCTGAAAACTTACTCACAGAAATAGATCACAAAAATCATGCTCGACTATTGTGTAATGTGTACGTAAAAAAAGAACTTGTTTTATTACCATGAAGTATATTGAAGAATCCTCTTCTTCCAACACTCAACATCAACCACTTGTTAACCGCTCTGTGGGATTTGTATGTGATTTGAGCTTAAGAGCGATTGTACATTGTGCTAGTTATACGCCTACAAGTAGGTCAGCACGTCCGATTTCTGCGATGTTTTTATTTACTAGGGTAGCTTCTCTAGGTCCTACATCAGTCACGTCTTACGACATGTTTTTTATTTACTAGGGTAGCTTCTCTAGGTCCTACATCAGTCACGTCTTACGACATGTTTTTATTTACTAGGGTAGCTTCTCTAGGTCCTACATCAGTCACGTCTTACGACATGTTTTTATTTACTAGGGTAGCTTCTCTAGGTCCTACATCAGTCACGTCTTACGACATGTTTTTTAGGTCGCAGTGGTACTATTCTTTGCTTCCAATGCGGACCCCGTCACCACACGTGTGATACTGAGGAATAAGGTGTTAGACCTGCCTTTTTATAATCTGTTTTAGTTAATCTTCTATTACGATCTATCTACCTACCTACCTACCTACCTACCTACCTACCTGCCTACCTGCCTACCTGCCTGCCTGTCTGCCTGCCTGCTTACCTAACCTACCTAACCTACCTACCTAACCTACCTACCTAACCTGCCTGCCTGCCTGCCTGCCTACCTAACCTACCTAACCTACCTACCTAACCTACCTACCTACCTAACCTGCCTGCCTGCCTATCTATCTATCTATCTATCTATCTATCTATCTATCTATCTATCTATCTATCTATCTATCTATCTATCTATCTATCTATCTATCTATCTATCTATATATATATTATCTATCTATCTATCTATCTATCTATCTATCTATCTATCTATCTATCTATCTATCTATCATCTATCTATCATTATCTATCTATCTATCTATCTATCTATCTATCTATCTATCTATCTATCATCTATCTATCTATCTATCTATCTATCTATCTATCTATCTATCTATCTATCTATCTATCTATCTATCTATCTCTATCTATCTATCTATCTATCTATCTATCTATCTATCTATCTATCTATCTATCTATCTATCTATCTATCTATCTATCTATCTATCTATTATCTATCTATCTATCTATCTATCTATCTATCTATCTATCTATCTATCTATCTATCTATCTATCTATCTATCTATCTATCTATCTATCTATCTATCTTATCTATCTTATCTATCTTATCTATCTATCTATCTATCTATCTATCTATCTATCTATCTATCTATCTATCTATCTATCTATCTATCTATCTATCTATCTATCTATCTATATCTATCTATCTATCTATCTATCTATCTATCTATCTATCTATCTATCTATCTATCTATCTATCTATCTATCTATCTATCTATCTATCTATCTATCTATCTATCTATCTATCTATCTATCTATCTATCTATCATCTACATCTATCTATCTCATCTATCTATCTATCTATCTATCTATCTATCTATCTATCTATCTATCTATCTATCTATCTATCTACTATCTATCTATCTATCTATCTATCTATCTATCTATCTATCTATCTATCTATCTATCTATCTATCTATCTATCTATCTATCTATCTATCTATCTATCTATCTATCTATCTATCTATCTATCTATCTATCTTATCTATCTATCTATCTATCTTTATCTATCTATCTATCTATCTATCTATCTATCTATCTACTATCTATCTACTATCTATCTATCTACTCTATCTACCATCTACCTATCTACCTATCTACCTATCTACTCTATCTACCTATCTACCTATCTACCCATCTACCTCATCTACCATCTACCTATCTACCTATCTACCTATCTACCTATCTACCTATCTTCTTATCTACCTATCTACCTATCTACCTATCTACCTGTCATAGTTCCCAGATGGCAGCGGAGGAATGGACAGTTAGCCAGATAGTTAGAGTAGTATAATTAGATTATTTAATAGTTGAGACTATGTGTTGTACTCTCTATGCAGAAGTGCAACACATAACTACAAGACACGACGTTTTTGTGTATAACTGAAAAGTTTCGTTCCTATCTATTAGGTAACAAGGTGACTGTTTTTACTGATAATAAGGGTTTGACTTTTGCAAATAAGGCGCATCTTGGGGCCATTGAACAAAGGTGGCTATCTCAGTTGGCTGTGTTTGATTACGAAATCAAACATCGTAAAGGTACATTAAACAAAAATGCCGATTTTTTATCACGGTATCCCCTGCCCGAGACGCAGGACGAGACGCATTATGATGCCTTGTCCGAGGATGAGGATATTGGGATTAACCTTGCTGTTTTAACACCTTCTTACAGTCGTGATTTGACTGTAGAGATGATGGGAACTACCGCAAAGAAACAACATGTCACTTATAGTTTGAAAGAAATACAACAATTGCAGCAACAGGACTTGGTGCTTCAGGTAGTGCTAAAAGCTATGGAAACAGATGCTCCAGTAGACACGACCTGGTGGATTCAGGAAGCTAAGAGGCTGTGGTTACATCATGATAAGTTATGCATTCGAAGAGGAATACTTTGTATTAGAAGGGATGAGGATAATAAGTGTGACGGATTAAAAATTATTGTTCCTCACGTCTTAAGACCGATTGTATTGGCTGCTATTCATGAAATCGGTCATCAAGGGCGTGATAGGACATTGGCATTATTAAAATCTCGATTTTTCTGGTGTGGAATGACTGGGGATGTCAATAATTTGGTGAAATCTTGTTCCATATGTAATATGTCTAAACCTCTAAAGAAGATTACAACTACCTACGGTCATATTGTAGCCAACCGTCCGTTGGAGATGGTTGCCATGGATTTTGTTGAACTTCCAAGAGATTCCTATGGGTTTAAACATATCTTGATTATGACTGATGTGTTTACTAAGTATGTGGTCGCTTACCCTACTATTGACCAAACTGCAAAAACAGTGGCAGAAGTCATACAGAGTAGATGGATCCCAGACTTTGGTATACCCAGTAAATTTCACTCGGACCAAGGAAAAGGGTTTGAGTCCTCCATTGTTCTTGAACTCTGTCAAAGGTATGGGATAAAAAAATCCAAGACCACTACATATAATCCGCGAGGGAATGCCATATGTGAAAGGTTTAATAGGACATTGTTAGCTATGCTCCGTTCATTAGAGGAGTCTGATAAAGTGGAATGGTCTAGACATGTACCTAATATAGTGTTAGGGTACAATATTACTCCCATACTTCTACTGGGTGGTCACCATATTTTTACTCTTTGGTAGACATCCTCAATTACCTATAAATTTTATCATCGAAGATTTATTTCATCCTGACGATGCAGAGAAAGACTATTTGGTCCGTTCTGAAAAGAGACTAACGGAAGCTCATAGGGAGGTCAGCGACAGGTTGGCCAGTCTCCATAAACAAGCGGATATTAAACAAGGAAAATTTGATATTATACCGTTGGATAGTATGGTACGCAGGCGAATAGACCATACTAGGGGTGTCAATAAACTAGGAAACCTTTATTCCCAACAGGTGTACCGAGTAGTACAGACACCCGATGTTCAATCAGGCTATTATGTTATAGTCCCCATTAATGATGCGAGCCAATCTCGGCTGATGATATCTGGCCGCCACATCAAGAGATGTGAAAATTTCTTGGAATAATGAAAATGTCTTGGACATTGGTTGGCACAAAATGAATGAGAGTATTAAAATTGTTGGTTAACACAGATGCGACTTGGGTATTAGTAATTATGATAGCGATTCCCTTGGTGAGGAGTTATTAAGTAAATTGAATTTGTATACTGTTTGGAGATATTCTTTGGGGTTGAGGGTGGATGATCAATAGCCCAGGTGGGTTATATTATATCACTCCACATGTTTGGAGATTCTGTGGAAAATATTTGCATTGTTTTTTTATTTGTGATATGGAGGTATTATGACGACGTTGTGAAATTCTTTCATTGCGGCTTTAAGATGAGAAAAAGGGAGCATTGATGTTATCGTTAGGATCCCCTCCTCTGCTACGGGGAGGCTGATTATAATTATATCACAGAGGTCGGTTGATGTTGATGGCAAACATTAACTTTTCACCGTTCATTGCTAGATATGGAGGTTATATGATGTCGATCCGAGTATTTTGGATTCTGGGATTATTTATGCCCCGGGATTGGGGTTGGTTAATATTAATATATGATGTTGGCAATTAGGCATCATATATAAGTTGTTCCATGATTGTTGGTCATATGTTGAATCTTGGGAGTTTATTATTTCCCCTGGGCATTGGGGGTTGGTTGATATTACCTCGTTGAAGACATATAACGTGAAAAGTTAACGTTATATATATGTTTTTCCTTTTATTTCGATTTGTAACTTGTTTTTTGTTTGAGATTTCAGATAATGTGACAAGACTCTGACATGCAAGAAAGACATAGTGATAGTGACATACCGATGCAAGCTGCCATCAAACCCATACTACCTCATGTGAGGAATGGATGTCCCCGTACAGCCACCTCACATTGGCCAAGTGTTATGCTGTTGGGTCGCCGTCGGAGTCTATAGGCGCATATTTTCCAGATTAATTAAAATAATGCTGATTAATTTCTATATTACATGGTTTCAGCACACAAGCACAGAGGGTTGACTGTTGTTGTTAACCATGGTCACCATGACCAGTTGATGAGTCACGTTCAACGACGTGTGGTGACTAGTTCCCATTTGCTCATTCAACTTGGGTCTTCCTGAGATCCCGTCAGGATTTTCTTTTTCTTTTCGACCATGGTTGGCTGTTATAGTTAGTTGTTGTGGAGCCACGTTAACACGTGAGGTGACTAGTTCCCTTTCAGCTCTCACCACTCTAATCACCCTACTGAACACTACCTGTGCGATTTTTCTTCATTTCTGCCATCGGGGCGACGGCGAGGTCTCCAGGGGGGTGTCATAGTTCCCTAGATGGCAGCGGAGGAATGGACAGTTAGCCAGATAGTTAGAGTAGTATAATTAGATTATTTAATAGTTGAGACTATGTGTTGTACTCTCTATGCAGAAGTGCAACACATAACTACAAGACACGACGTTTTGTGTAGTAAAATAGTGACGTGTTAGTAACGAATTAGTAAACAAGGAGACATACGAAACACATGAAGACGAACGGACGTGTTCTGTATATATATTTGTAAAACAATAAATATATGAATCTGCAACTGAGTCGTAGTTGTCCACTATGTTGTTCGTATTGTCCCGGAAGGGAAATACTGTTTTAACTACTATGGAATAATAAATCTAACAAGAGGACCATCTATATGAATATAAAAATGAAACATCAAGTGGAATACGACCGCCAGGAAAGGGAAGAATGAAAGATACACAAGAAGGGACGTATGACAGGATGAATATACATAGGAGGGAATAAGTGGCAAGATAAAATGTAACACAAGAGAAATGCATAGCTATAAACTGGAACGGGTATATCGGATCATAAGGGTTGGAATCTAGACTCTCTATAAAATATGATATAATATGGAACTACCTGATACTTTGGCTAGCCAATTACATCAATTCAATATGTCTGGTCATTGAAAGAAACAGACGTCAGCAAATGTCAATAGAAGATATAATGACTCTAATGTCTGTGTGTATGTACGTATCGGAGGGGTAAAAGAAAGGAACCACTATACTACTACAAACTGCCACCGACCACCGCCATCCTGACACTCATCACGAACTGGTGGAGGGCCCTAGAAGACCCCCTCCTACAACATACCTATCTACCTATCTACCTATCTATCTATCTATCTATCTAACTATATATCTATCTATCATCTATCAGAGGTAGGTAGGTAGGTAGGCAGGCAGGCAGGCAGGCAGGCAGGCAGACAGGCAGGCAGACAGCAGGCAGGCAGGATAATAACCTGCTATCTATCTATCTATCTATCTATCTATCTATCTATCTATCTATCTATCTATCTATCTATCTATCTATCTATCTATCTATCTATCTATCTATCTATCTATCTATCTATCTATCTATCTATCTATCTATATATCTATCTATCTATCTATCTATCTATCTATCTATCTATCTATCTATCTATCTATCTATCTATCTATCTATCTATCTATCTATCTATCTAATCTATCTAATCTATATATATATATATATATATATATATATAAATGTTGATATATATAAATATAAATATATATACATATATATATATATATATATATATATATATATATATATGTGTGTGTGTGTATATATATAAGCCACACTTGGTCCCCGACAGCAACACACCACATAAATCTCACCATATGTCAAATGAAATGCTTGAGAGAGACGGTGGGGATCACTGAATACATTGAAAGGTAACAAATACAGCGGTTTGGACATTTAATGAGAATGGAATACAACCAGATAGCAATAAAAGTATACACTATAAAAAGAGATCAGGTACTAGAGCCAAGGGAAGACCAAGAAAACAATTGGAAGACAATCTCAAGACCACACTAAATAAAGACGGATATAACACAACAAATGACGACTCATCTGCAAATTAAAGTTCCTAGCCCTACGTTTAACAGCAAGAGTGAACAATGAATTCAATCATCTACCTGGCGGAAGACAATAGACAATATATATGTATCTATATGTGCGTGTATGTATGCCTCCTAAATGTGCATTTGCAAGTAAGTGTACGTTTGACTTTGTATATAACTCTCGATGAACAGTCTTAGATGTGTTTGTGTACATAGTTTGTTACTGGTCGATGTATACTCTTATACGTGTTTTGGTACAAAGTGTGTTACTAGTCATCAAAGTGTTTATCTAGCATCATGATAATCAAGTAGCTTGCCCCTGCTGGAACTTGGCTCCCATGACAGCAGTCCTGAAAAACTCTGTTATGTGCAAGTTGACCGGCGTCAGCAGCAGTCATTCTCAGATCGTCAATGACATCTTGCACCCATCGTCTTCTAAATCTTCCTCTCTTCTTCCAGGCATCATTCCCTCCAAAATTATCATCTCTATGCGCTCATGTCGTTTGATATGTCTGAAATATTACATTTTTCCATGAACGTATCTTCTTTAATAGCCAACTATATTTAATATCAAGATGTTGCAGTACAGAAGCTTTTGTTCTTTTCTCTGTTCATGATATTCTAAGTACTCTTCTGTACCATTTGCATTCAAAGATTCATCTTATCCGCCGCTTTGTCAATGATCCATGTCTCACAACCTTATGTTGATAAGAGAAAAACGAAGGCTCTTACATACTTGATTTTTTTTCTTATGTCAGTTTCTTTCCATAAGTTAGTTAGTTCTTTGATGTATTTGTATATAATGTTAAACAATTTAATATAATCCATATTACTTAGATATTATATAGTCTAAAGTTGAACAGTTTACTTCATTGTACCGGGTTTCCTTATATGACTCCGTCACTGAGTGTTGCACAAAGCACGTACTCCGTAGCTTCAGCCACAACCCAAGGGATTTCCTAAAACAACAACACATGTGACTCGATCCGATCGAACCACACACTTCAGAACGACATGCAAACATGTTAACAAATTCGCCATAAAGACCCTACTTAAATATATCAGATAAATTGTATTACTATTAGAAATATAGAACAGTTGACCGAGGAACAAGTGAGGGTAAAAATGTTTCAATAAATGCAGCAAGAAAAGATTGCATGTTTGTTATTGGTTTAGTTAACGTCCTTGCAAGAACGTGTGGAAAACACGAACGTGAACTCTAAATCATCCGAAGAACTCTTTGACTGTAACCTCGATCACCTCTAGAAAGTAATGAAATCCAAAGTATTGCCAGAATGCCAACTGCATTCTATTTACAAACCAAAATCAAGCACTATCAAAATAGTTACTGTGTATGTATACGAATTATGATCATTGACTATTTATTTTGTTTTGGCTTGGATGCTTAGCAATATGATGTTCGTTCCTGCAAGATGTATTTGTTTGTTTATAGTGGTAACGGTCTCAAGGGTTGTGTGCGATTCCTTACTTTATTGCAAATATCAAGCATGATGTTTTATTTATAAAAGAAAAGACAGCAGTAAAACTTAGTACGAAAAGGGAAATATTCAAATATGCAGTAGCGTAGTATAACATTACATAGATAACAATTGTGTCAGTGTTGCTGGGTTGGCACAGTGTTCCATGTTGAACTATCGATGTGGGTCCATGTATGTCTTGAATCGCTTTCTTAAATAAAGATCATTTTGTCGAAACGCAACATTTTGGTGCATTGCAAAACTACCGTACTTTTTCTTTTGTTATGTCGCATCTGTTATATAATATATAAAAATAATGTCGCATCTGCTATATAATAATACATTGACGTAGTGGTTACCGGGGCCCAAATTTGGGGTGTAAAGAATAAAACCACGTTTACCTGCCACGCTTGTCTTAAGAGGTGACTAAGGAGGTTTGGCTGAAATTGGATGCACATGTCCTGAACATGTAGAAGTCTATGCATTTAGAGGCCTACCAAACCAATGTGCAATGTATACACGTTCTTGGCAAAGATCATACATATCACAAAGAGTGATTAAAATTGGTCGTAAGGAACGAACGCAAAGAAGAAGGAGAAGATAATAATACATATATAAATATAATTTAGCTAAAACGTTACATTTGTTTGTGTGTGCAAACACTACCTTGCTTCTTGTTGTGATATTTCGTTTCTGTTATATTTATACTAAATTGTTCTAGATGTAAGTTATTGATTTCATTGTACTGGGTTTCTTAATGTGGCTCTCAAGAAAAATATCAAGCCACTTACCAATAGTGTTGTACATCCCGGGTGGTGATAGGGTCCGCAAGGAGAGCAAAGAATAGTACCACTGCGACCTACAAGGCTTGTTGTAACAGGCGACTGATGTAAGACCTAGGGAAGCTGTCCTAGTAAAGAAAAAATATCACAGAAATTGGATGTGCTGACCTACATGTAAGCGCACAACTGGCACAACGTACAATCGATCATAGGCTCAGATGACATACAAATCACACAGAGTGGTTAACAAGTGGTTGAAATAGAACGTTCGAAGAAGAATAAGAAGAAGATCCATAGAGGATGACTATAAACATAAATCAAGAGATGGATAAAATCAAGTTTTGTCAAACGAAAGTCAAGCTGATGTTGTTAGTATTTAGATGGGTTTTCTCCTTGGGAACACGACATGTTGAAAGCATTCTTAGAGAAGACCACATTTAGAACCATTGATTTCTTGCTAGCTGTGTAAGGACATTCTACAAAATGGCAGGAAGATTCCATAACTTATCCCAGTGAAGGTGAAACATATTTGTTCCAACTTGTAATGATACCACCTAGCAATCGCAATAAGATATTTACTTATCATGCAACATTTACACATCATTCAAACTGTACCCATCATACATCATACAACCGAATCTGTAGTACCAAGTAGACTAATGCTATCTAATGATCTCATCATCAACAGGAGCCGTGCAGTGTCGGCTGGCGTAGGTGATCCTGGATCTCCATAAATCTGTCTCTGATGTTGGCTATCATCTTAGATGTTGACGCTCTTCCGTGCCATGAAATCAGGTTATCCAAAATTTCAACTCTCCGTCTTCCTCTGTCTCGACATCCCTCGATTTTACCAGTTGTTACAATGTGTTCTAAACCTTCCTTTCTCATCAGATGCTCGAAAAATGATGACTGCCTCTTATATTGATGATAAGCTTAATCTGTGTCTTAACCTCATTCAACAGCTGAACATTAGTCATTGTAGCAGAGCATTGGATTCTCAAAATTCTTCGGTAAAAACCACATTTCTGTGACCCTCAGAGATTTTTCGATATGTTTGTTTACTGTCCTTAACTCGCATCCGTATGTCTTCTAATGGTCTATTTACCTAAAAAATCAGTATCAGATCATTTAAATGTAAACGACAGTAATGTATCCTAATATAGAAATAAAACTGACTTGTTTGTTGACAATCATTATCCAGTGCCATAAGTGCCTTAGAATCCTGCCCCGCTCTATGGTGCTATTGTCCCCAAGGAAAGCAAAGAATAGTACCACTATGACTACAAAACATGTCGCTGGAGACGACTGAGGTTGGGGCCTAGTGATGCTACCCTAGAAAATAAAAAGCGACGCAGAAAAATGTGCTGGCCTACTTGTAGGAGCATAACTGACACAATGTACAATCGCTCCTAGGCTCAGATCACATACAGAGCACATTGAGTGGTTAACAAGTGGTCGATATGGAGAGTTCGAAAAAGGATCATCCTGCTCGTATTTATTAGTAGCTTGTCTCCCCTAAAATGTTCTTGCATTGTGTTATGTTCTTCATTAACAGATTCACTACACAATTGAAAAACAATGTCGCTGAATTTAATTTATTTACATTTTTCAGCTTGAAAAATATAGACATTTTATTTAACTAACAAATATTACTCGATCAGACCACGATGTCGAATAAGATAGTCTTGATGCAGATAAGAACCGGAAATTAGAACAGAATGCGTTGATGTAAATTTAGCAGTAATCTAACAAGAAACAATGATTGCCGCAGTGTGCGGCACTTGTTTTTTATTTTCAATAGACAATCTTGTCGCACCCTGCGGAAGTTAGTACGGAATGAGATAAGTTAAAGGGATCTAGAAATATAAAATAGAGGCAACATGTCTACCAAAGTACGTAAGATAGCGAGTAAGTGCATGTTTTAATATCTAATATTAACCGTTGTGTCTCGGCACACTTGTACATCACCATCTACTTTGTACTACGGTTAGGTAATAATTTAAAAGTCATAAAAGTCATATCTTCATATCGTGTAGTATATTTTACAGAAGACTATTTAGAGTCCCATGGTCTGATAAAATGACTAATGTTGCTCTGTTGAAAAATTCAATGCATACAAGCATCTCAATATCAATACAAATAAATAAAAGAGCAGACATAATTTCCTGGGAATATAATGGGAAATAGAGGATAGAATACGTAGTGACAACCGGCTAAATTAATGTTAGACAATGCAGAGAAAGGTAGTGAGACCATACATTCTGAACATTTTAGCTTCATGGCAGCGAATAATATCACCTTCTGCGGTGATAATGAGTGCTCGGTGTAGACGTCAAGGAAACTTCGTGATCGCCTACGACATAGCAAACGGATGGTTCTGCTGTAGATTGGGAGATACTGTAACAGTCCTGTATTTTTCTGTGATCCAGTGACATACGGCAGGTGATATGGACAACTTTATCATTCGTTGTGTTTACTAGCCAATGTTTCTATGATAATCATTCGTTGTGTTTACTAGTCAATGTTTTCTATGATAATCATTCGATGTGTTTACTACTCAATGTTTTCTATGATAATCATTCGTTGTGTTTACTAGCCAATGTTTCTATGATAATCATTCGTTGTGTTTACTAGTCAATGTTTTCTATGATAATCATTCGATGTGTTTACTACTCAATGTTTTCTATGATAATCATTCGTTGTGTTTACTAGCCAATGTTTTCTATGATAATCATTCGTTGTGTTTACTAGCCAATGTTTCTATGATAATCATTCGTTGTGTTTACTAGCTAATGTTTCTATGATAATCATTCGTTGTGTTTACTAGCCAATGTTTCTATGATAATCATTCGTTGTGTTTACTAGCCAATGTTTCTATGATAATCATTCGTTGTGTTTACTAGCTAATGTTTCTATGATAATCATTCGTTGTGTTTACTAGTCAATGTTTCTATGATAATCATTCGTTGTGTTTACTAGCCAATGTTTCTATGATAAAAATTCGTTGTGTTTACTAGCCAATGTTTACTATGATAATAATTCGTTGTGTTTACTAGTCAATGTTTCTATGATAATCATTCGTTGTGTTTACTAGCTAATGTTTTCTATAATAATCATTCGTTGTGTTTACTAGTCAATGTTTTCTATGATAATCATTCGTTGTGTTTACTAGCCAATGTTTTCTATGATAATCATTCGTTGTGTTTACTAGCCAATGTTTTCATAATAATCATTCGTTGTGTTTACTAGTCAATGTTTTCTATGATAATCATTCGTTGTGTTTACTAGCCAATGTTTTCTATAATAATCATTCGTTGTGTTTACTAGTCAATGTTTTCTATGATAATCATTCGTTGTGTTTACTAGCCAATGTTTTCTATAATAATCATTCGTTGTGTTTACTAGTCAATGTTTTCTATGATAATCATTCGTTGTGTTTACTAGCCAATGTTTTCTATAATAATCATTCGTTGTGTTTACTAGTCAACGTTTCTATGATACTCAGTTAAGGAATCTATGTGACTTCAAGTTGAAGTGTTCGTCTCTCGCTTCAAAAATATTCGGTTCGCTTCTCCGTCGAGCCATCAGAATATTTTTCCAGAGATCCTGGGTCATAGTGTAGGTGAGATTGAGCTTCTAGTCCTATAGGAGACGGACAATAAAAAGTTAAGTCCGTTATTCAAGTTAAGCACATAAAAGAACCCTTGGTAGTTACAATGGAGAGGAGCAGGCTGGAAAGCCGTTGGCCGGGTAAAATTCATTAGGTAGTATTTAAAAAATAACATTTTTACAAAATATTTTCACAATATTTGAAATTACATCGGGAGCCCTCGCCGGTCGGTGATGCAGATTTCGTGCACTGCGCTGAGATCGTCCTGTGTAAGAAAGAGATCCAAGCAAACATGGTTGCTTACCGAAGTGTAATGATGATGGTCATATCAAATTAATCAGCTTGAGCCTGGTCGACATGAGAGCCATGTACGGTGACAACAATCCATATCAATAAATTAATCAGCTTGAGCCTGGTCGACATGAGAGCCATGTACGGTCACAACAATCCAACTCCAACTATATATTGAACTGAGACACCCCTTACAAGAAGTAACTGTTCTAACCAATTTTCTATCAATGCTCTCACTGTGATTATATATGGAACAAATTTGTAATGAATATAAAATACAAAAACAATAACAATACACAACAACGTTTCGATCAAAAGGCCTTTATTAAGCAAATGATACAACAAAAGTGAATAAATTCACTTCTTACACGGTACAGAACATATAGATTCAAACAATAAACTCCTAACGGCACCTAAATGAAAATATGTGGCTAAGTTATGTTCCGTGTAAGAAGTGAATTTCTTCCCTTCTGTTGTATCTGTTGCTTGAAAAAGGTCTTTTGGTCGAAACGTTGCTGTGTATTGTTATTATTTTTGTATTTTGTAAAACTACAGTACTTTGTTTTTACGGACTTACTGCAGTCTTCTCTTATATCGACAATGAAAATAAAAACCAAATTAAAGATTGGTTTGAACATAAACCTCAAGAAAATAGAAACTATCACACGTATAATGTAAACAATACTGCACTAGTAAAAATAAGGAATCAAGAGGAAACAGAAGAAAATAGATACTCATACCTGGGAATAGTAGCACCCAATGAGATTGCCGGTAAGGGTATCAACAAAAGAATGAACACAGACATAATTGATTTGCCAATCAAAACAACATGGAAAGATCTTTCTAGTACAACACGGAAACTACATTAAAGATATATGAGAACTGTGTATTTTAAGCTCGTTTGTATGTATTTAATTCTGAAGGACAACAGAAAATTAAACATCTAGACTGTCATCGTTTCATGCAACATGTCTTAGTGATATCACCTGAATGCTTTAGCCAAACAAAGTCAGAGACCCAAAAGTTGCTCAACAGGTGTAACAAACAGAAAATGTACACCGTAAGGAATGTGGACTCTGAATATAAATAAAACATGTATTCTGCAGTGATCCTCAAACCATCACTAGAACTGTCATCTAGTGGACTTCGTAGTAAAGACCAAGGAAAGACCAAAGATAATTTACTTAAATAGAATAGAGGCAGATGTGCCCAGTATACGTTAGTTCCTGAGATTAATTGTCACCAACGGAAATATATATAATAATATTTGTAATTGACTTTCAATACTTCACAATACTTGTGGTTAAATGACTGCTTTGTATGATCGTGCCCAAAGAAGCAAAGAGAACGAACGTCAAGTTAAGTAAACAGCCTGATGTTGTTATACAATATGTCAAGTACGCAAAGATTATCAAATAAAGTCAAGTAAACCACATACCTAAAGGTATCGTTCATGAACAAATGTGTTCCATATATATATATATATATACGAGATCAATATTTCTCCCATAACGTTATATGTTACATAGGTCTTTCAAGTCATTTCTCCATATCGTTCAGTCCTGGGCAACTTGCTCAATGTATTCCAAGAAATTGAGTCCGATATTTCCTGCCTCTGCCAGAAAAGTTCGTTTAAGATTTCCTAGTTCCTTTCTTTCTTGAACTCTTGTCCCACACTTCAATGCCTGCTTTGGTATTCTTAGAACAAATTTCTTCTAAATAGTATAGCCAACATATCTCCATTACTTATCTAAAGTTTTACTAGTGTTATAGAATTTCTCAATTCATCACTTCTGAATTCTGTCCCATTATTGATGTTCATTGTTTTTCCAGAACATTTTCAAATACCATTCCTTATCTGTTCTTTAGCATTTTCAAACTCAAGTAACATATGTTGGTATCTTAATACAAATTGTTAGAAAATATTAGAATTCTAGTTTAACTAATAACTTTGGTTTCAATATGTTTAGCTTCTAAAGCATTATCACGTTCATTGAATTCAAGTGTCATTTCTATGTTAATGTTTTCCTGCACATCTAATTGCTTTCAAAATAGGTTTACTGTCTGTTATTTTTACATTTGTTTTCCATGGTGTTAGTCTGCATATACTTGCATAAGTAGCAACATTATTATTTGTCTTTAAAACTTATACTATCAGTTCAACTTTTGATGTTACTTCGATCTAAATGTTGTTTCTTCGAAATTCAAACAATTTGAAATTCTTTCGTATCTATTACTTCTCAATGGCTGTTTGATCATCATTGAATTTCATATTTTAGTTTTATGATCAATGCTGATTCAACTCGACATATGTTTCATTAGTTTTAGCTTTTAGCATATGCTTTCACATCCTGACATATGATTTCATTGTTTAAATTTATGCATCAATGCTGCTTCAAACGTTACTATTATTGAATTTCATTAGTTTGTTGTATGCTATCAACGACTTGCTTCAATTCGACATATTGAATTTTCATTATTTTAGTTGTATGCATCAATGGTCTGTTTAATCCGACATATAATTTCATTAGTTTTAGTTGTATGTCATCAAGGCTGCTTCACTCCGACATATGAATTTCATTAGTTTTAGTTGTATGCATCAATGGCTGCTTCACTCCGACATATGAATTTCATTAGTTTTAGTTGTATGCATCAACGGCTGCTTCACTCCGACATATGAATTTCATTAGTTTTAGTTGTATGTATCAACGGCTGCTTCACTCCGACATATGAATTTCATTAGTTTTAGTTGTATGCATCAATGGCTGCTTCACTCCGACATATGAATTTCATTAGTTTTAGTTGTATGATCAATGGTTTGCTTCACTCCGACATATGAATTTCATTAGTTTTAGTTGTATGTATCAATGGCTGCTTCACTCCGACATATGAATTTCATTAGTTTTAGTTGTATGTATCAATGGCTGCTTCACTCCGACATATGAATTTCATTAGTTTTAGTTGTATGTATCAATGGCTGCTTCACTCCGACATATGAATTTCATTAGTTTTAGTTGTATGCATCAATGGTTGCTTCACTCCGACATATGAATTTCATTAGTTTTAGTTGTATGCATCAATGGCTGCTTCACTCTGACATATGAATTTCATTAGTTTTAGTTGTATGCATCAATGGCTGCTTCACTCCGACATATGAATTTCATTAGTTTTAGTTGTATGCATCAATGGCTGCTTCACTCCGACATATGAATTTCATTAGTTTTAGTTGTATGCATCAATGGCTGCTTCACTCCGACATATGAATTTCATTAGTTTTAGTTGTATGCATCAATGGCTGCTTCACTCTGACATATGAATTTCATTAGTTTTAGTTGTATGCATCAATGGCTGCTTCACTCCGACATATGAATTTCATTAGTTTTAGTTGTATGCATCAATGGCTGCTTCACTCCGACATATGAATTTCATTAGTTTTAGTTGTATGCATCAATGGCTGCTTCACTCCGACATATGAATTTCATTAGTTTTAGTTGTATGCATCAATGGCTGCTTCACTCCGACATATGAATTTCATTAGTTTTAGTTGTATGCATCAATGGCTGCTGCACTCCGACATATGAATTTCATTAGTTTTAGTTGTATGCATCAATGGCTGCTTCACTCCGACATATGAATTTCATTAGTTTTAGTTGTATGCATCAAGGCTGTTCACTCCGACATATGAATTTCATTAGTTTTAGTTGTATGCATCAATGGCTGCTTCACTCTGACATATGAATTTCATTAGTTTTAGTTGTATGCATCAATGGCTGCTTCACTCTGACATATGAATTTCATTAGTTTTAGTTGTATGCATCAATGGCTGCTTCACTCTGACATATGAATTTCATTAGTTTTAGTTGTATGCATCAATGGCTGCTTCACTCCGACATATGAATTTCATTAGTTTTAGTTGTATGCATCAACGGCTGCTTCACTCCGACATATGAATTTCATTAGTTTTAGTTGTATGCATCAACGGCTGCTTCACTCCGACATATGAATTTCATTAGTTTTAGTTGTATGCATCAACGGCTGCTTCACTCCGACATATGAATTTCATTAGTTTTAGTTGTATGCATCAATGGCTGCTTCACTCTGACATATGAATTTCATTAGTTTTAGTTGTATGCATCAATGGCTGCTTCACTCCGACATATGAATTTCATTAGTTTTAGTTGTATGATCAAGGCTGCTTCACTCCGACATATGAATTTCATTAGTTTTAGTTGTATGCATCAACGGCTGCTTCACTCCGACATATGAATTTCATTAGTTTTAGTTGTATGTATCAACGGCTGCTTCACTCCGACATATGAATTTCATTAGTTTTAGTTGTATGCATCAATGGCTGCTTCACTCCGACATATGAATTTCATTAGTTTTAGTTGTATGCATCAATGGCTGCTTCACTCCGACATATGAATTTCATTAGTTTTAGTTGTATGCATCAATGGCTGCTTCACTCTGACATATGAATTTCATTAGTTTTAGTTGTATGTATCAATGGCTGCTTCACTCCGACATATGAATTTCATTAGTTTTAGTTGTATGTATCAATGGCTGCTTCACTCCGACATATGAATTTCATTAGTTTTAGTTGTATGTATCAATGGCTGCTTCACTCCGACATATGAATTTCATTAGTTTTAGTTGTATGCATCAATGGCTGCTTCACTCCGACATATGAATTTCATTAGTTTTAGTTGTATGTATCAATGGCTGCTTCACTCCGACATATGAATTTCATTAGTTTTAGTTGTATGTATCAATGGCTGCTTCACTCCGACATATGAATTTCATTAGTTTTAGTTGTATGCATCAATGGCTGCTTCACTCTGACATATGAATTTCATTAGTTTTAGTTGTATGCATCAATGGCTGCTTCACTCTGACATATGAATTTCATTAGTTTTAGTTGTATGCATCAATGGCTGCTTCACTCCGACATATGAATTTCATTAGTTTTAGTTGTATGCATCAATGGCTGCTTCACTCCGACATATGAATTTCATTAGTTTTAGTTGTATGCATCAATGGCTGCTTCACTCCGACATATGAATTTCATTAGTTTTAGTTGTATGCATCAATGGCTGCTTCACTCCGACATATGAATTTCATTAGTTTTAGTTGTATGCATCAATGGCTGCTTCACTCCGACATATGAATTTCATTAGTTTTAGTTGTATGCATCAATGGCTGCTTCACTCCGACATATGAATTTCATTAGTTTTAGTTGTATGCATCAACGGCTGCTTCACTCCGACATATGAATTTCATTAGTTTTAGTTGTATGCATCAACGGCTGCTTGACTCGACATTATGAATTTCATTAGTTTTAGTTGTATGCATCAACGGCTGCTTGACTCTGACATTATGAATTTCATTAGTTTTAGTTGTATGCATCAATGGCTGCTTCACTCTGACATATGAATTTCATTAGTTTTAGTTGTATGCATCAATGGCTGCTTCACTCCGACATATGAATTTCATTAGTTTTAGTTGTATGTATCAACGGCTGCTTCACTCCGACATATGAATTTCATTAGTTTTAGTTGTATGTATCAACGGCTGCTTCACTCCGACATATGAATTTCATTAGTTTTAGTTGTATGCATCAACGGCTGCTTCACTCCGACATATGAATTTCATTAGTTTTAGTTGTATGCATCAACGGCTGCTTCACTCCGACATATGAATTTCATTAGTTTTAGTTGTATGCATCAACGGCTGCTTGACTCTGACATTATGAATTTCATTAGTTTTAGTTGTATGCATCAATGGCTGCTTCACTCTGACATATGAATTTCATTAGTTTTAGTTGTATGCATCAACGGCTGCTTCACTCCGACATATGAATTTCATTAGTTTTAGTTGTATGCATCAACGGCTGCTTCACTCCGACATATGAATTTCATTAGTTTTAGTTGTATGCATCAACGGCTGCTTCACTCCGACATATGAATTTCATTAGTTTTAGTTGTATGCATCAACGGCTGCTTCACTCCGACATATGAATTTCATTAGTTTTAGTTGTATGCATCAACGGCTGCTTGACTCTGACATTATGAATTTCATTAGTTTTAGTTGTATGCATCAATGGCTGCTTCACTCCGACATATGAATTTCATTAGTTTTAGTTGTATGCATCAACGGCTGCTTCACTCCGACATATGAATTTCATTAGTTTTAGTTGTATGCATCAATGGCTGCTTCACTCCGACATATGAATTTCATTAGTTTTAGTTGTATGTATCAATGGCTGCTTCACTCCGACATATGAATTTCATTAGTTTTAGTTGTATGCATCAACGGCTGCTTCACTCCGACATATGAATTTCATTAGTTTTAGTTGTATGCATCAATGGCTGCTTCACTCCGACATATGAATTTCATTAGTTTTAGTTGTATGCATCAATGGCTGCTTCACTCCGACATATGAATTTCATTAGTTTTAGTTGTATGCATCAATGGCTGCTTCACTCCGACATATGAATTTCATTAGTTTTAGTTGTATGCATCAATGGCTGCTTCACTCCGACATAATGAATTTCATTAGTTTTAGTTGTATGCATCAATGGCTGCTTCACTCCGACATATGAATTTCATTAGTTTTAGTTGTATGCATCAATGGCTGCTTCACTCCGACATATGAATTTCATTAGTTTTAGTTGTATGCATCAATGGCTGCTTCACTCCGACATATGAATTTCATTAGTTTTAGTTGTATGCATCAATGGCTGCTTCACTCCGACATATGAATTTCATTAGTTTTAGTTGTATGCATCAATGGCTGCTTCACTCCGACATATGAATTTCATTAGTTTTAGTTGTATGCATCAATGGCTGCTTCACTCCGACATATGAATTTCATTAGTTTTAGTTGTATGCATCAACGGCTGCTTCACTCCGACATATGAATTTCATTAGTTTTAGTTGTATGCATCAATGGCTGCTTCACTCCGACATATGAATTTCATTAGTTTTAGTTGTATGCATCAATGGCTGCTTCACTCCGACATATGAATTTCATTAGTTTTAGTTGTATGCATCAATGGCTGCTTCACTCCGACATATGAATTTCATTAGTTTTAGTTGTATGCATCAATGGCTGCTTCACTCCGACATATGAATTTCATCTTACATTGTTTCTTTTTGACAAGCCACTTACACCTGGCTACCTGAATGCCACTTCACCTGCTACCTGATAGCCACTTACACCTGGCTACCTGATAGCCACTTACACCTGGCTACCTGATAGCCACTTACACTCGGCTACCTGATAGCCACTTACACTGGCTCTCTGATAGCCACTTACACCTGGCTACCTGATATTATGGAAGGTAGGATCGAGTTTGTAGGCCTATCTTAGACAAGCAATAAAACGTAGGTACCGAGATCAAGTTGAGTGCCTAACAAACACTGGATAGTTGAAAATCGGTAAGTGTACGCTGCAAAGCTGCAGCCTGGGCAAAATGTACTTTTAAAAGTTCAAATAAAATTACTACACAAGATTACTCCATTTTCAACACTAAATCGGGGCTCTCGCCGGGACTACGTAGTTCGTGCACTACCGTTGAGTTCTTCTTGTGTAAAACAAGAGATCTGAGCGCACATGGTTTGTTCTCTATTGTACAGTAAAGATGATTCTATCAATCAATGAATCAATGAATTTAGCAGATGCAGGTTCACTGTCAGGTTAATTAATGTCTGTGTGACAAGAATCTCTGGTATATAAATGAAAGTTGAAGCTGGTAATACTATCTTGAAGTGACCATCTGAAATCTCCTTTATTAGGACATCATTTTATCAGACTCTCAGTCAATGCTTCAGGAGCTTCGTCCCATTTACTTTGATGATGCACTTTGATGAAGTCTGTCTCTTTGAGATAATCATAACTTGTGTCTTCAAGCTATTCAGACGTATGCCTTTGTTGTTACGTTTTATCACAGCCATATTAATTAGTTCTTGGCGCTTTATTTCATTCTTCGCTGAACTAGAATAGGAAAAATTGGGAAAAGGAAAGTTTGTAAAGGGAAAGTTATTGAAGGGAATATTAGCAAAAGTAACATTAGGAAAGGGAAAATATGCAGAGGGAAAGCTATAAAAAGGGAATTTGTAGGATTGCAATGTTAGGAGAATGGAAAGTTATAACAGGGAAAGTTAGATGAAGTGTGAAAAATTACATTACGCAAAAATTTTAATGCTAAATTTAATACATATTTAAGAGATGAAATGAAGAAAAACAAATCACAGGTAGAAATTAAAATTTTTGAAATCAACGGACATTAAAGAGAAAGTTCTTGATTGGAAAGTTATGAAGGGAAAAATAAGGTGTTGGAAAGTTAAGGACCTAAAAGCAAAGTACTTATTTCATTGTACCTGACTTGTCCATATTACTCCAACCTTCTCAGTAGAAATGTCAAGCCACTTGCCGAAAGTGTTGACCAAAGTACGAATTCCGTAGCTCCAAACCCATACTAGGGTTCCCGGAAAAAATTCACTCGTGAGCAGAACGACGCAGTCAAAATTCAAACCAACGACTTTTAGAATCCAAGACAAATCGCTACCAAATATATAATTAAAGTTACATTTATTATTATAGCATTCTGAAGAGCATATGGAATTCAAGAATGATCAGGAATAAAACTAAGATAATGATATTTAACTCAAATGTCAAGGCCGTCCTTCTATATGGAGCGGAGACATGGAGAACAACTAATGGGAACACCTAAACGTTGCAGACATTCATCCACAGATGCCTGTGCAGGATACTCCATCTGCCATGGTATGACAGGACTACAAACAAGGAACTTTGGGACAGAACAGGACAAAAACAGGTGGAACAAGAGATAAACAGCAGAAGGTGGCGATGGATAGGACACACACTGAGGAAACCCAGTAACAGCATCACAAGACAGGATCTCCGATGACCCGAGTGGTTACCAGGGCCCAAATTTGGGGTGTAAAGAATAGAACCACGGTTACCTGCCACGCATGTCGTAAGAGACGACTAAGGAGGTTTGGCTGAAATCGGATGCACATGTCCTAAACGTGTAGACGTCTATGCGTTTAGGGGCCTACCACACCAATGTGCAACGTATACACGTTTGTGGCAAAGATCAAACATATCGCATAGAGTGATTAAAATTGGTCGTAAAGAACGAAAGCAAAGAAGAAGAAGAAGAAGAAGTAGAAGAAGGCTCTCCGATGGAAACCCAAGGGCAATAGAGGTAGGGGAAGACCCAGGAACACCTGGAGATGGGAGTTGAAGACGGAATGCAAGAAAATGGGAGAGAGTGGAGAGATCTGGAAAGGATGACCTTGAATAGGCGGGCGTGGAAAACCTTGGTTGTGGACCTATGCTTCCCTAGGGGTGAAAGGTCCTTGGTTGCGGATCTACGCTTCCCTAGGGGCGAAGGATGAAGAAGAAGAATACAAGTTGGAGTTTATTAACCTACTCAGTTAACGATAATAACGATAATATAATAACTATCATTACTGCCTGTAATACTGCTTTTTGGACGGTGTAGGACAGAAGGGACATAAGCCTGTCAAATTTAATGGCTGCATGTCTAGTGTATTCGCTGCGAAACTGTTCAGGTTAGGATGTTTTCCTTATGCCCTTGACAGGAAAACACTTCTTGGCCTTACAGTGGACTGAACCCTGGTCTCCCGGATGGGAGTCGTTTTATAATTTATAATCCATTTGGCCAGACGCTCCACTCGATAATACAGTGTTCAAGATAAAAGTAGCCCGAATGACAAATCAAAAGTTGCCATATGCGTTTTGTCTATTTACTATTTAAACCAGTTCTGACTAGTTTATCCTTTCGTCACATTTGTTTATCGCCCCTTCCCGCACCATAATTACACACTATCACAAAATGACTCACGTACTTGACCTATATTACATCATAATTGAACCTCATTTTCATAAATATATGCAAGAATCGCTCCCTTGATAAGCTACTTTTATCTTGAACACCCTGTATAAGACGTTCCCTAACGTCTTTAAAATGTCTTTCCTGAAGTCACCGAGTTATGTAGCATTTTCTACAAAAGATTCTGCTATTCCTGAAGAAGATCAGAATATATCTTGTGTAAGAATATAGGATCTCAGAATACATCTTGTGTAAGAATATAGAATCTCAGATATTTATATTTTCTATTTTTTAATGCCAACTATTTCTTGTGGAGCTATAAATGTTTTTTAATTAATGTCAATGGGAAGTGAGCAAATTTGTGTTGACAGTGAATAAGAGATAAAAAACTATAAGATCCAAGAAAATACTTGTAACCATGCCACTTGTACGTTCTCAGGTGCTTCAATTATTAAATTTAATATTTCTTGTTCATGTTAACACAATTATTGTAAATGGTGTGCACCTGACTCCAAGAAAGACAGAAACTCAGAGTTTACTGGGTTCACACTAAAGATCTAGTTTTATATAACTCTAAAGAAAAATAAAAGGGATAAATCCGACGGATTGAATTCATTGCAACGGCTTTACCCCATGTGGTTCGTTCCCTTCCCGCAGAAATGGCAAGCTACCTTCCGAAGCATTGCACAAAGCACGAACTCCGTAGCTCCAGCAACAATCCAAGGGTGCTCTGAAAAAAATACCCGTGAACAGAACGGCGCGGCTGATATTCGAATCCACGATCTTCAGAACGCAAGGCAATGGTTTAACCACTTAGGAACAGAGACCTCCTAAAGAAAACTATGACAGAGCAAGTCTGTCATTAGATGTCGCCGATGCTGTGAGAACTCGCGTTTCAATATGCTCCAATGCTCATGGAAAATGTTCGGGGAGCATATCAAGACAAACAGAAAGCGCAGAGAAGGCTACTCTCCAAACAACCGATACCTTGTAATGAGTGTCAGGAAGCTCACGAACATGCACAGAAGGAATTAATACTTTCCTAACCGAATTCGTAACATGTTAGTTATGTTATGTTATGTGATCGACGTCACGGCACATTGGGCCTTCCCATGCATGCTCTGTCCTCCACTGCAGCAGCCATCCCAAAGTCCATTTGCTCACCGTACCCATGAGAAGTTGATTACTATCTTCTCTCTCTACCACGAAGACGACACTGTCTGGCATGTCAACACTTAACGCCTAATTCTCTAACTCGTTCCAGTGTCTGAGACATGCCCATGTTAGACCTAACAGATGTGCATAAACTGCAATAGAATTGAGACTACACTTCGTACAAATAATAAGAATGTCAAACATATTCCCAAATTACATTTGGGGATTCACGCCGGTGCTACGAAGTTCGTGCGCTGCCGCTAAGATCTGCATGGGTGAGAAAGAGATGGGAGTACACGTGGTTATTTACCCAAGTGCAATAATGATGGTTCTATCAATCAATCAATCCATCAATAGAAATGAGGCAAGTACACCTCATACAGGTAATAGAAATGAGGCAAGCACACCTGATACAGGTAAAAGAAATGAGGCAGATACACCTCGTACAGGTAATAGAAATGACACACCTACATTTTGTATAAATTGAAAGCTCACTCTGTAAGAGCCTCCAAACCTTTGCTACTCCAATAAAGTGACTAAAAAGAAAAAGGTCGGCCTTGCAAATGGTGGGCCCCAGAAATAACAGAGGCAGTGAAAAACTATATATATGAAGTACTCACACAATCTCGTTCTATGAATTTTTTCTTAACATGATGCGAGGCAATACAGAATTTGAAAAAAGAAAAAGCTATGTCAATTAATGATACATATGCTAATATACATATATATATATATATATATATATATATATATATATATATATATATATATATATATATATATATATATAATAAAACAGTGGAAAAACATATATGTGCTTTTGAATATAAGTGTTACAGAAGAGTCCTCAGTATATCTTGGACAGAGAAGAGAACAAATAGATCTATCCAGAAAGAACTCAAAATCAAAGAAAACTGGATGATGCTACAAATAAGAAAGAGAAAATTGAGATATTTTGGACATATAAAAATACATGAATGGCTGGAGAAGACCATCATGGAAGGAGGCATACCGGCAAAGTGAAGAAGAGGAAGACCATGGAGAAGATGGATTCAGGATGTAACTGATGGTTTGAACATGACGGCTGCAAAGGCAGGACATCTAGCCTATGAGAGAGAGAAATTCTGGAGGACTGTTGGGGTGGCAAAGTTCTGCTCAGAACAAGCTCTTTGATGATATATATATATATATATATATATATATATATATATATATTTTATATATGCCATGTATGTTTCAGGGCTGTCTGCCTCCTTTGACCAATAAGAACTGACAACATGCTATAGCTTAACTGTTGGTACAATAACATGAGAGATTTGTTTTTCCTAAAATCTTAATTTAGCTTGTCACAAAACTAAGATTGTGAAACTAAATGGTTTATGAAAAAATCACTCTTGTAAAGAGTGGCCGAAATGACTAAAGTACAAATAACTAAACAAATAAAGTACTAATGAACACAAATTATTGATAACAAATTATTGATAACAAATTATTGATAACAAATTATTGATAACAAATTATTTATAACAAAACATCGATGTTCGTATACATTTATTTGATACATATTCTTCTTCTTCGAATGCTCCAAATCTATCACTTGCTAACCTCCAGTGGCGGCTCGTGATCATTTTTGCTAGTGGGGCCAGACAAATATGTATTTGAAAAGTCATGGATTTGGGTTGTTATTTTTAATTTATAAAATAATAAATACACGTTACACATTATTTTTGGTGGGGTTCGGCCCCACTGGCCCTTAATGACGAGCCGCCTCTGCTAACCTCTATTTGTGATTTGTATGTGATCCAAGCCTAAAACTATTGTAGGTTGTGCCAGTTATGCGCCTACAAGTAGGCCAGCACATCCGATTTCTACGACGCTTTGTGTTTACTGGGGTAGTTTTCCCTAGATCCCTACATCTATCGCCTTTTACGACATGCCTTGTAGGTTGTAGGGTTACTATTCTTTGCTCCCTTGCGAGCCTGGCAACACACAGTCGTGTTAGTGTATATAAAATATTCCATGTGTGTTTACATCAATGATTTAATAAATTACTATACTACATGGACAATGAACAAGATTAATCCACAAGATCATTGGAAGTCACAGAGATGTGGTTTTACAGAATATTGAAAATTGCATGGACAGCGAAGATAACAAATGATGAGGTTTTAAATCAGGCCTACACATAAAGAAACTTTATCAAAGGAATAAGAATCAGACAATCAAGGTTCTTCAGGCATATGCGAAGAGAAGGTTTAGAACATTTGGTGACAACAAATAACATTCAGGGAAGGAGAGATCGTGGAAGACAGAGAGAGAAGATGTTGGATGATCTGAAATCTGGTTCGACAAAAGATCGACGTCAGAACTGGTTACCTACACCAAGGAGAAGATTGTGGAGGAAATGATCGCCTACGCCGGTAAGCATGCCACTTTATTGATTGAAACTACATTGTTTTAACACTGTTTAAAGTGCGCAAAAAAAATTCAACAAAATAAACTTTTGCTTTCGGGAAAATCATTGTCTAATGAACGTAAAAGGAACTAACCAGCACGTAATGGACATGTAATAGGTATGCATACGTCACACAAATGTGTGTTATTTGTAAAATAGATGAGACTGCAGTAAAACTATTTGATTGGCAAAACACGTAATCACAAAGTACTGTAGTTTTACACATTACGAAAACAATGACAAAATACAGCAACGTTTCGACCAACAAGACCTTTATCAAGCAAACGAACAACGGGAGTGACAAATTTCAAAAAACAAATGGACGGCCAAAAACAAATGTTTCTAATGAAAATCTGGGAATAAAAAGGAATAACGAAATAAATGTAACACAAAAACACACATAAAAACTAGAAATAGAACGGAAGAGAAACAATGAAAAATCTCGTAAAAATATAACTTGAATACATGCAACATATACCCATATAGATTACAAGGCATGGGAAGAGAAAGTACTAAGAAGCATAGGAATGTAATACGTTGAGCCCACGTGGTCGCAAGGTACCATACAAAGAAATCAACCGATACTCCAGAGCAAATCGACTGCAATCATCCGAGGAACATGATCGGATGGCTGTGACCTGGACATCGTGAGCTCTAAATGGCCAGTATCATTGAAATGGGTTGCTCAGCGTGTTATTTGTACAAATGTGTGTTTCAGTTTGGAATATCTTCATTGCACTCCTGACATGTTTATAGGTGCTCCGATCTCCTTCGCAATATCTCTAACAGCGACTGACCATACCAGTTCGATTTTGATTGATGAGCCTACTCACATCATCTTTTACACCGCCTACCTTACCGCCAATATCTCTGATTCTGTGTAGTGTTAGAATAACTGTCTGTGAAGCGCTATTGAGAATCAACGAAGGATCCCTGTCTATACCACAGTTATGAAAGTCATCTCATTTCTCACCTATCTATGGTGGAGAGTATATACTCAATGCAATCTAACCGATAATTTGGACCTATCTAACGTTGATCACATCTGACTATATAGAATTATCACTGCGTTGGTGATCTATTGATCTGATCTCTGAATCAGAAAGACATCAGGTCGTATTCTAAACCAGCATTTGATCACCAATAACATCATCAAAACTGTCTCACATCAAGGTTGGTGCAATGAATCTCAACAATCCTCTGTCTCGTTGAGTGTTGACACTGCCAGACTGTAACCTGTCCATTTGGAGTTATTTGTCTGATCCAGTCTATGTTAGGACTCATATCGACCAAGTTGTGCAAGCTCATTGACATATCGCACTGAGAATCATGTCGCTGCTAACATTAGAACGCCTTCTTGTGCTCTTGTACCAAGGTATTTTCTTCATGTATAGAATATGGCATGTCTCTCTAACAATTAGTCTACTGCAAACTAGTGACTGGAAAGAATTCAGAATGAGGCTATGCCATCATTCTGGGATGCACCAAAGATACACTCAGGAGTGTCCAATGCGATTCCTTTCTGATCTCCCAACATTGCTAACAGAATGAAACTTGGAGGTTGATCACATCTAAGAATCAATGCAAACAGAACATCCTCCATGAAGAACTCATTAAGGAGAAAGGGTGTAGACTCAAGAGAGGCAGATCATGGCTGAGTCAGGCGGAAGATACGCTTAGGAAAATCCTTCTGGAATTGAAACAGGAGAGGAATGGATTGCGGTGTCGCCTCAATTTCCGACTGCTTTCACCGTTATTACATCTATTAAGAAAAACTGCCAACAAAATAATCTATCACTGCTAAACGTGGAGGTGGAGGCTCTCTTGAATGACATCATAAATGATACAGATGCGGTTATTTACACGATGGTTCAGTCATTGTCAACAACGCTGTGCGTGGGCTTTCAGCACGCTCAGGAGAAAATAATAAGAGGCCAGTGGGCCTACGCAACTCTGCTGGATTTGCTGAAGCGGAGATCGGAGCACCTATGGACATGTCCGGAGTGTTATGATGATAGTCCTCATATAACTGATAACTGATAACCTGTCCATTTCTTAAAGTTTCCCACTTATCTCTGTCTTCCTTGCTCTTCCCTCAACTTTCCTCTAGTAAAGATTTTATCATGGTGTCATGTCTTTATGTGCCCAAAATACTTTACTTGTCTGAATTTTATTTTCTTAATAATTCTCATGCCTAGTTTTCCTAAAACTTGTTTACCACCCCAATATAATTTTGAAAATGGTAAAAATGTGTAGACATTTTATTTTAATTTGTAATTAGTTTTGACTGGGCAATATTTTTTCGACCAACTCTAATCGATTTTACAGTCCTTTCTATTCATGTGTTAGAAACAAATACATCAAAATTGCCCAAAAAAGCGTTGAAATTAAATAATATATACATGTTATGATATACGTAGCTTTCTGCTCCATCGGGAGCAGGCAGCAATAATAAAGAAATACAGAGTAGAAAAGAAAGAAAATGTAATGCTAAATGTAATTCACCTAGATTGTAATACTTGAGTGATGTAGTGTACTAGGTAGCTCACAGCAGTAGGTCGCATTATATACATGTATGTGTCTGATAGTGATATATATTGTATATATCGAAGTGTATAAACATTCATACTAATATACCGTTGTAAAATTATATATGAACACTGCATTTTGTAATGTTTACCACTATTGAGTTTTACAAGATGGAAAATATATCCTTTTTGTAATATTAACCGCATTAAGTTTAGCTTGTCTAATATAGGAAATGAAAATCATGGCATATCCTCTATATAACTTAGCCATCAATCACATTAAACGTGTCGTTTATTTTCTAGGCACCCCTTATACGTTCAGTAGTTTTTCCATTGCTTTCTGAACGGTGGGGTCTATTTTTACGTTTCGTAAAAATTCACGGACACGAATTTGTTTTCAAATTGCCTGTCGCGGAGTTTGAACCAGGTACGCTTGGGTTGTGATCGAGTTCACTACCACTTAAGCTACGGACGCCCACTATATAAATGTCTAATATATACATAATTTATTACTTGTTCTAATCTTACACTATTGTCTAATATATAATAATTTATTGCTTGTTCTAATCTTACTCTACTGTCTAATATATATATAATTTATTACTTGTTCTAATCTTACACTATTGTCTAATATATACATAATTTATTACTTGTTCTAATCTTACACTATTGTCTAATATATACATAATTTATTGCTTGTTCTAATCTTACTCTATTGTCTAATATATACATCATTTATTACTTGTTCTAATCTTACTCTATTATCTAATATATACATAATTTATTACTTGTTCTAATCTTACTCTATTATCTAATATATACATAATTTATTACTTGTTCTAATCTTACTCTATTGTCTAATATATACATAATTTATTACTTGTTCTAATCTTACTCTATTATCTAATATATACATAATTTATTACTTGTTCTAATCTTACACTATTGTCTAATATATACATAATTTATTACTTGTTCTAATCTTACTCTATTATCTAATATATACATAATTTATTACTTATTCTAGTCTTACCTATTGTCTAATATATACATATTTATTACTTGTTCTAGTCTTACCTATTGTCTAATATATATATAATTTATTACTTTTCTAATCTTACTCTATTGTCTAATATATACATCAATTTATTACTTGTTCTAATCTTATCACGTATATTAACTATATAAATTAATTAATCTACAGTAAGTAACTTTACACTATTGTCTACATATAACAAATTTTTCTTAGTTCTAATCTTACTCTCTATTTCTAAATCGTCACTAATGTTATTACTTATCTAGCCTTTCTGGGTATTATTAATAATAACATAATTTTATTCTTTTTCTAATCTTACTCTATTGTCAAATATATACATAATTTATTACTTGTTCTAATCTTACACTATTGTCTAATATATACATAATTTATTACTTGTTCTAATCTTACTCTATTATCTAATATATACATAATTTATTACTTATTCTAGTCTTACTCTATTATCTAATATATACATAATTTATTACTTATTCTAGTCTTACTCTATTGTCTAATATATACATCATTTATTACTTGTTCTAATCTTACTCTACTGTATATATAACTCTATATAAATTAGATTAATCCATACAAGTAAGTAAACTTTGCCATCTGTATGTGTTCACATACAAAAAATGTTTCTCTTGAAAAGAAAGATTTGGCAGACCAGATTGAAACATCACCAAAAAGCACAGACGTCTATGTTCTGTAAATCGTCATCTGTCTAACACTGGAGGTTTGTTTGTATCTGAGCCCTCCGTTTCGTGGGCTAGGTCCCAAAAAAGTAATTAACATTCAACTGTTTCCGTTTTCATCTGTCTCTTGCCTGTTCCTTTACACCTCCTGGAGTGTAAAGAAGCAAATTGCCAGTATTTAACTAGTCATAAGAAATATGATTGTTCTTCGTCCAACTCTTTCACAATACAATTGGATTGATCAGATTTACTAGCGGGAAAGTTTTATTTTTGGCTTGTAGAGATGGAGTGTTTACTATGAGAACAGAATGAGAAAATTTATAAATGATGAACTTGACTGAAATTGTATTAGTTCTAGGAAAAAATCATGAAATTTTAAACAGTACTTGATTGGTTGTCTGGTGATGTTAATCTGGTACTAGATATCTAGTCTTAGATTGTGTTGAAATCTCTGGAGAGCGAGTAACAGATAAAGTGGTGTACTCGTATGTACACTAGTGATGTTCGTTTTAGTTCATTTACGAAATATATGAACATACACTAGTCCCCATGATGGTGGGGACCCTCGCCGGTGCTAAAGAGTTTGTGTACTGCAGCTGAGATCTTCCTAAGTAAGAAAGAGATCGGAGCACACATGATTATTCACCGAAGTGCAATGATCATGGTCCTATCAATCAATCAAAGACCAGTGATGACATTTCAGTTGCTTCTAAGTAATTTCAACCACTCGTAACTTTTCCAGACAATACTTGCTACTTAGTACTCGTTACTAAATCGTTTACTTGGTCACTGTTGGCCATTTGTAGCCACACTCAACGAAACATTTATACATTAGAAATAATATAGTTGCAATAACATTTATTATATGGCTAGATAATAATATTATTTTACCACAAAATAACATATACGTTGGCCAGATGGAGAGAGATGGGTTCAGCCCGAAAAGAACGATATACCAAATAGAAAAGAGATTGATTAATCAACATCAAACTGGCGTATTGGGCCACTGGACGCCGCTGGAATTGTTGAGGCGAAGATCGGAGCACCTCTGGACATGTCCGGAGTACTATGATGAAAGTCCTCATATAACTTATAACTGATATAAGTATAGAAAGTTGAATGCAATAGTAACAAAAATAAAGCCCATAGAATGCAAAATAAATTCTCTGACTAATTAAAATGGAAATGTTTTTTGCAAACGCCATCATGGACATCCTTCTAGTGTCCGCTCATTTGAATCGTAATACGGTAACGCATCATGGACATCCTCTAGTGTCGCTCATTTGAATCGAATACGTAACGCCATCATGGACATCCTTCTAGTGTCCGCTCATTTGAATCGTAATACGGTAATAATCAGAATATGGTCATCATTGGAGCAAACGATTTAATTTCACCAGTGGGCTAAAGCCTTCTATGGAGTGGTTGGTGGGAGGAGCGGGCGGTGATAGTGGTTCAGAAGCATTTGGGCGTTTTGTCCGAGATTTTAAATTGAATAATCATTTAAAATTTTGAATTCCGATTTTAATTCATTTATGCCCGTCTTACGATCAATTTTTCATCAATTTTCTATTTCATGTATATAATCATTTGAATATTGACCATGTATGACAGAAATATATATCAATGTTCTATGCCAAAGTGAAAATAGAGCATGTATATATATAAATATATATATATATATATATATATATGAGGAGGGAGCGTTGACAAACTGTTATAATGGGGAGAAGGGCGTTGTTAAGTTTGTGTCGTTCAAAGTAGACGGCGGGCCGAAAAAAGTTTGAGAATACATGTTCTAACTGAAACTCTCCGAGTAACAAAATTTGGCAGTAATAAGTATTCGAGTAACGAATAGTTACTGTTCGCACACCATTCATATCAATCTTTAACCGACTTGTAGATGAACAAGAATTACATTAGTACTAGTAAATCAACAGTTTGATGAGTAGATCTACGTCTGCATCCACTAAACAATCACAGTAAAGACATTATTCCGCTAAATATTTCTAAAACAATTAAAAACGTGCTACATTGAAAACTGCATCATCAATACATAAAACTACTCGAATGTTATCAATTTATTCTGGGTGTCAGTTAACAATAGTTATAGTACAAGAGGATCTCTGTGACTGAGGCAAGCCTTTGCATTGCAATCCGAAGCTCGTGGTTCCGAAACCGGAAGGCGCCGTTCTGTTAAAGCGTGCATTTTCAGAACTTTAATTTGTTGCCGGGCAAAGAACTTCATGCTTATGTACCATTTCTGCGATGGACCAACCATATGGACAAACCTCGATGCCTAAGTCAATCCCTTCGCTTTAGAGCATTTTATTGTAATAACTGAGAATATATTTACTAGGTTCAAACATAGATTTATTGAACTGTTTAAATTTGCGTACTGCGTAATAACTAGATTATGATTTACGCTAAGTTATGAACGCCTAGTTTAAATTTGCGTACTGTGTAATAACTAGATTATGATTTACGCTAAGTTATGAACGCCTATTAACTGTTTAAATTTGCGTACTGCGTAATAACTAGATTATGATTTACGCTAAGTTATGAACGCCTATTAACGTTCTCTCCTGCAAAACTCTGTATCCGTAATGAAACAAGATGCTTATACTGTATAAGAATAACATAACATTGGCACATTATCAACAAATATAGAGCCAGTAAAGTTATCATTAAGTAGCATGTCCCTCGCGGAACATCTCTTTCATCACAGCCTGTCTGAAAAACTCTGTTTCTAGCAAGTTCTCCAGCCTCTTCAAGCGTCATGTTCAAGGTTTCTTTGATGTTCTGCTGCCACTTTCGTCTTGGTCGTTCACTGCCTTATACTCTAAAAACTATGACACTCATTACAATTCTCTCCAAAACCACTGTGACGTTTAATGGGATATAATATATTTCTCTTCCAGGACATGATGTTATTTATAAGCCAAAGCTCCTTGATATGCAAGTCTTGTAAGATGATTGTTTTGTTTCTTCTCTGTCCAGAATGTTCTAAGAACTTTTTCTGTAACAACTTGTTTTAAAAACTACAATGTATATTATTATATGCCCCCCCCCCTTCCCTTCTCCACAATAGTTTTATTAGAATAGTAGGAAAAGCACCAAATAAATTGTAAAAATAAACTAAAATAAAAAGAAACAAAATGTGCCAAATTTGACTTATATAAATCATTGTGCTACATCGCATTTAATGAAATTACTATCGAAGTGGGAAGGATAACTAATGAAATTCAACACAGATGCAGCAAAGCAGATCAAATGATAGAACAAATAGCGCCAATTTAAAAATGCAAACATGTCACAATGAACACGAAAAGAGCAATGTTCAACACAATCTTTCTTCCCACATTATGCTACCAGTGCCAAACCTGGACACTGACAACAAACGATAGAAGAAAACTAGTCACGACAGAGACGAAGTGTCTACGCAGAATGCTGGTTGTAACAAGAAGAGACCGGTTGAGAAATGAAGACATCAGGAAAAAGTGGGTACAACATCAGTACTGGACTTCATCAAGAAACAACAAATTAAATGGTTCGGCCACGTAAGCAGATTACCAACAAACAGTGTACCTAAAAGAACAATGCTGCTCGGATACAATGGGTGCAAAGCAAAAGGCAGGTCACGCAAAAGATGAACCTCAGAGATAACAGAGGCGACGAAGGACACTATCTACGAAGCGCCCGTTTTAGAAATCTCTTCTTGACCTGACGCTGTTAGACAAAACATGATTGGAGAAAAGAAACTATGGAAGTGTTTGTACAAACCAAGCTTTGACCAATTCATTTCTTGTGAGTCAAATTTATTTAATACATAAACTAAACCTGACAGTGGAAAGTTAATGACACATTTCTAACATCTCCATGAACTATCACCACATAGTTCCAGAATTTGTGAAGATAGAAAGTGTGGCAGTCCCAAATGAAATATCATCACATAGTTCCAGAATTTGTGAAGATAGAAAGTGTGGCAGTCCCAAATGAAATATCACCACATAGTTCCAGAATTTGTGAAGATAGAAAGTGTGGCAGTCCCAAATGAAATATCACCACATAGTTCCAGAATTTGTGAAGATAGAAAGTGTGGCATTCCCAAATGAAATATCACCACGTAGTTCCAGAATTTGTGAAGATAGAAAGTGTGGCAGTCCCAAATGAAATATCACCACATAGTTCCAGAATTTGTGAAGATAGAAAGTGTGACAGTCCCAAATGAAATATCACAGCTGACAAACCTTTTAGTCTAAATTTGGAATGGACTATCGTAGTGTACTTCTGAACTGATTAAGCTGACTTGCCCGTATTCCAAGTTTAGTATTCAAATTTGCTGAAACGAAATAATGAATAGAATGTAAATGTTCATATAAATAAAATGGATAACACGGCTTCATCAGAGCCAGGGAATTTCGATGAAGATAGAAAGTTAGGCGAGTCCCAAATGAAATATTGATTTAATTGCCTTCGGTTTCCCAATATGGCTCCGGCCCTCTCGACAGGCCATCTACCGAGAGTGCTGCGTAAAGAACGAGTAGCTCCAGCAACAGTTACAGAGATCTCCAGAAAAAAATGCCCATTTGAAATGATCGACGTGGTCCGGATCGACGTGGTCACAACGTTAAGACCGCAAGGCAAACGTCTAACCACTTCCTAGCATAAGCCTCCAATCAAGAAGATAAATAATGTGCATGTGGTTTTTACTAAATCAGTATGAACAGTAACTAATTACATTATTTGTGTAATTATTGCACCTGTCATTACCGCTTGTTTAAGTAAGAGTGTGTCGTATTAACAAAAGTTATTTGCATACCCTTTACAGGACTTTGCGAATCAATCCCAGCTTTTCAACGCTGTTTGTGATTTTTCTAGGCATTATTACGTTCAGTAGTTTGCCATTGCTTTCTCAACGGGTGGCGCCATCCTTTTGTAAAAATCCACGCGAAACAATTTGCAACCAAACTGTCCGCAGCGTGATTCGGACTCAGAACATCGGGGTTAATAGACCGAGTCACTATCCCCTAGGCCACAGACGCCAACGTGTCGTATTAGAGAGCAAATAAATAGTTTCAATTTGTCATAGCAAGTTTGTAAGGAAGAGATGCCCGCGTGCCCTGCGTGTTCGTAGCGCGTTGGACTACGGGTGACTAGTCCTCTGTAAGTGCGGGTTCAACTCCGCGGACTGGAAGAAAAGTTACAGGTTCCCCAGATTTACGGTGTTCGTGGCAACGAGCCGAAGGGTTACAATGTCCAAAACACCGAGCCGAAGAGCTTTCAGCTCAAGTGCTTCTGGATCGGTAAAAAAAAAAAAAAAAAGGAAGAGATAAATGTATGTGAACGTAAGCAATCCTACTTTGTTCCCAAAATTGTCGCCTCTGAATATTGATGTAAATACATATTAGAAAATGTAAATGCAAATACATACTAGAAAATGTAAATGCAAATACATACTAGAAAATGTAAATGCAAATACATACTAGAAAATGTAAATGTAAATACATACTAGAAAATGTAAATGTAAATACATACTAGAAAATGTAAATGCAAATACATACTAGAAAATGTAAATGCAAATACATACTAGAAAATGTAAATGCAAATACATACTAGAAAGATGTAAATGGCAAATACATACTAGAAAATGTAATGACTGGAGATGGAAAAATAAATAAGTCTTGAAGATCTAGTAATGAATAACGAATTTCTAATGGAAATTAAAATAATAGAAATAAAATATTTCTGACACATAGGTAATTGATTGATAGGACCATCATCATTGCACTTTGGTGAATAACCATGTATGTGCCAATCTCTTTCTTACACAAGAAGATCTCAGCTGTAGTGCACGTACTCCGTAACGAGGGTCCTCAATGTTACTTTGAAAATTATGAAAATATGTATGTATTAATTCTATTGTTAATCTTTTCTTATGAACTATGCCCGGGCTGCGGCTTTCCAGCCTGATCTTCTCGATTTTGAACTGCCAATGGTTTTTTTACATGCTCAAATTGAACAGGGGACCTGCGTTTTATCGTCCGTCTCCGATAGGACTAGGAACTCGATCTGACCTACACTGAGATCAGGATCTCTTGAAAAATATCCAGATGGCTCCACGATGGAGCGAACCTGGTACATTTAGCACGAGAGACAAGCACCTAGCCTCTACGTCTCAGAGACCCTCCCACATCGGACACATAAAGATGCATGACCCATTGATGAAAACCTTATTAGAGAGAAAGTTCAAAGACGACGAGCAAGAGGAAGACCGAGACACAAGTAGAGAAACAAGGGAAGGAAACATCAAGAGATGGACAAATTACAGGCTGACAGAGTGGAACATAAAAGCAGGATACATGAGGTATTGGAGGTCCACTGCAGCAAACATTCGATGCGGAGTCGGCATCTGTTGATGATAATAATGATGATGACGGAGATATAAGAAAGTTGCTTTTCAATTACACCTACGATTGAATAAAGACAGGTATATACAGTATTATGTGTGGTCAACCACTAGTGACAACTGTTATAAGAAAGAGAAGATGGAGATATGTTGGGCACACCTTGAGGAGAAATGATCAACGAATATCAACGCAGGCATTGAAGTGGGAAGCAAAGGGTTCAAGAAAGAGAGGTCGACCTGAGACCCTGAAACGAACTTTGCTGAGAGAGGCAGGAAATATCGGTCTCAGTTCCATGGAGGAGATTGAGCGAGTTGCCCAGGATAGAGCGGTATGGAGAAATTACTTGCAGGCCCTATGCAACGTATAACGGTACGAGAGGAATTATTATTATTATTATTATATACAGTATTACATAAGTAAGGAAAAAATTAATTTTTAAATATGAAAATAAACAGCACTCGAAGTTTTTCTCCAGATCTGATCTAATCCGGTCTAACCCCCTCAGATTTGTAGATTTCTGTAGATCGCCTTTTCAAGTACCCGAAGCACTAATAATGCACAAGAAATAGTAAGAAAATAGTGAAAGAATGATAACTAACCATCCATTCATGGGATTCGATAGCAGGCCTTCTAGGTAACAGTGTCACGAATCTGAAAGTCAGAAAAGATTAACATTATCATAAACTGATTCACTAACGGATTTTTTCGCCTCTGGACGGAATTATTTTTGAGTTTCAAAAATGTTGCCAACAAAAATACTTGATTAAGTTAAATTTTTCCCCAACAATAATTGTATTTGACTTCAAATTTATGATTTAAGAAGTTTATGAATTTATTTTTATATACACATTAAAGATAAATGAATATACCTTCACAAAATATCTATTGTATCCGAAAATATAATGGTGTGTTGACTATGAAAGGAAAAATATTAGCATGAATTAAAAAAACTAATTTAAATTGTGAGAACAAAAATCCAACTTGCCAAAGGCCTTGATGAACAATCTGTTGTATAAGGCATTCTAACTGCTCTCTTTATATAGATAATACATGTATAAATACGCAAATATTATGAAAATAGTGAAGGAATGTATGGTTTATTAACTGTTCACAAACTAGCATCATGACCATTCATAAAAATCGCTATTTTTTGGTGGTCATATAGTATTCTAGAATGAATGGTAAACTCTGTTTCACTTCTACTTCTAGCATAAGCCACGATGCTATGCATTTGTTATTTTTTAAACTTCACTTTTACGTAGTTTCCGGTTAATATAAACTCTAATAGGAACGAAAAGTAATAAAAACGAAAAAATAGTAAACGTCGTTTGAGTGACGCGTGTCCACGTGATACGATATATTGACACTTGAGTGTCGCTTGGTACGGATTCAGAACAACAGGTGGAAATAACACATTGCGTTAATTACATAGAGAAAGAGAAACGAGAGATAGTAGAAAATGTTGCAACGTTTGTCAAACGATTTACTAATTAAATGTAAAATAGTCAAGATATTATCAAGTTGCAAGACTTACTCTGTGAATTTGTGTAGAATATGTCTGTACAGAAACAGATTGGGTAGAATCTGCTTGCGTAGATAATTGGGTAGAATCTGTCTACATGGATACAAATTGGGTAGAATCTGTCTGTGTAAACACCAATTGAATAGAATATGTCTGTGTAGATACCAATTGGGTAGAATCTGTGTAGATACCAATTAGGTAGAATATGTATGTGTAGATACCAACTGGGTAGAATCTGTCTGTGCAGAAACCAATTAGGTTGAATCTGTCTGTGTAAACTCAAATTGGGTAGAATTTGTCCAAGTGGATAAAAAATGAGTAGAATCTGTCTACGTAGATAAAAATTGGGTAGAATCTGTCCACCTGGATAAGAATTTTGAAGAATCTGTCTACGTTTTATAAAAATTGGTTAGAATATGTCCACGTGGAGACAAATTGGGTAGAATATGTCTACGTAGTTACGAATTGTGTAAAACTGTGCAAATACACATTATTTGTAACCATTGAAACATTACTAATAGACTGGCTGCATACTGTTTATAAATTTAAAAAACCTGTGAAATTTCTTAATGTAATATGTATTGAACCTATTGTTTTTGTAATGTTATATATATATATATTAATATATTAAATCAACAATAGAACACATGTCTTGCTAATCGTCCCCGTAGATTGTACTTTTAACTAAAATCTATGTTCTATTTTACAGGATTCTCACAGAATGGGCTAGACGTCTCAAAACACGATGCTCTCTGACAAGTTCAGAATGGATATAAACAACTTTTCCATACGGATTATCTGTTCACCTATGATCTAACAAATCATGACAGCTATGCACTCAAAGATGATATTGCAGAATTAAATTGATCTTCTTACAGACATGCTTTCTTACGATTATTCATATCTTCCTAAATAAGGACAAACAGTTTAACATTTCCTTCAATCAAGAAATTTATCAAGGGAATTGTTGATAATTCTGTCATAATTTAGCTATTTAAAATCGGAACTGATGATATAATTAGCTTATTTTTCAATCCAATTGGAAGCATATGTCACGATTATTGTGATATATATATCCAGATCCATATTGGTGATTTTCTGATAGTAATTTCAACATTTTCAAACACTCGAATCTTGAATTAGGAGAGAGATGTACTGGCACCTTTTACCCAAATTTGTTATCTTGGTTCAAGGACTTCAATTGAAATGCAAGAAGGCTTGAAACTAAAGTGATCTTAAAGAAATAACTAAACTACAGAAATTACGCGATACTTCAGAAATTAACACCACATATTACAAGTAATAGTGAGTGTTACTACAAGTGGTAGCGTATCGAGCGTAATTTCTTTATTGGAACAGATGGATGTATTCTGTGGTGTACTTTCTTGTCAAGAATGGTGGACATCATTTCTGATACGATGACCGTAGGTAGAGCTACATACAGCCCACCATGAAATCATATGTTCTCTATTGTATCACATTTTTCTACGTTTCTGTTTTGTCTCACGGTAAGTAACATTTGTTACTGTCCTTACCTTGTTGAAGTAGTTCAAATATATTGTTTGTATTTTTGTTTGTTAAATGGTGGATTTCTGTTGGATCGTTCAACCAAAGACAGGTGTTGTTTTGGTTATATCTGAGAGTATTGGCTTTTTTCTTGACGTGGCCATGTGGCTAGTTCTAAAAAAACTGTTTGTTGAGTATTGTGTTCTAGTATGTGTGAAGTCCTGGATGTAGCCGGCCTGAAAAAGAACTTGTGTTCAAATATATATTATTTTTGTTACAGAATGAACAACTTATCAATATTCTGTTTCGTTGGTAAAAGAAACTGTTTTAGTCTTTGATTTGGTGTTACATTTTGTTCCACAAACTATTATTTCATACTTTTGTAATTCTACTTACTTGTCATTTGTTCAATGGTTGATTGTTTAAAAGAGGTTTTTAATATAAACTTCACTTGAGTTCAATGTTGTGTTTATTAAAATTATATTGTCACATATGCTATTTTCTCGTTGTTACCTTAAAGTTGTACTACAATCCACTTACATTTGTTTAGATTGTTTGAGAGTTTGATAAATTGTCGTTTGTTACCTTAAAGTTGTACTACAATCCACTTACATTTGTTTAGATTGTTTGAGAGTTTGATAAATTGTCGTTTGTTACCTTAAAGTTGTACTACGATCCACTTACATTTGTTTAGATTGTTGAAAGTTTTATGAATTGCCATGAATGTCTTTTTGAACGTATTTCTTGTATATATTAATACTTCTGATATAACATTAGCACAGGCTTTAGCAAAGTTATCTAATATATTGATTGATTGATTGATTGAACCCCCTTCATTGCAATCCGATGAACAGCCATGTGTGTTCAGATTCCCTTCTTAAACAGCGAGACAGCTGTAGAGATAAACAAACTATATAGCACAGACGAGAGCTCCCCGAGGAAAATTGGAAGGGGTGAAACTTTAAAGGAAATGTTATTTTAATTATTTCATTAATATTACCCGAACATTGGTGATTATTTCTATTTTTATCGATGTTCAATTGAAATTCGTTAGTTTACATGCTCAACTGAAATTCGTTAGTTTACATGTTCAACCGGAACACGAGTCCTCTGTTTTTTCGTCAGTTCACGAAAGGAATAAGAACAGGACTTCACCTTTATTGAGATAACAATAAAAAATAGATCGATCGATCCACGTAGGAAGACAGTTGTTCTAAAGGCCATGCTGTTTATAAAATAAGGACTTAGTGAAGCTCTTTGTTGATCATCTAGCTGATTGTGATCGTCTGAAGGATAGGCAATGAGTGTCGTTAGAAATAACGGTTAGTGGTTCGAATCCTGTGTGAGAAAAAAAAAAATTTCGGTAGCCCCTAATACGTGTTCATTGTCTAATTATTGATAATATTAATTGGTTCTGATGCTATCCCTGTGGCTCGGTCATAAAGTTACTTTCTATTTTTCGAAGACAATTGTTATACTTTTCAAATGACAGTCGAGCACTGTATCTTTATGCCAGAAACTAATACATACATTGTTTGGTCAAGCACTAGTATCAGCTGTTATAAGAACAACAAGATGTGATATATTGCGTACAACGAAGAAGGATAAAAAAATCACAAAGTAGCTTAATGGTAGAAATAAATGTTTTGGGGGAAAAAAGAACATTCTAGATACATTCTGAAACAAAGTTTACTGAGAGAAGATAAATATCAGATTCTGCGCTATTGAAGAAATTTTAACAAGTTGCCAAGAATCTCTCTATATATGGAGAAATTATTGCAAGCTCTAAATAATACATAGAGTGAGCACAAGGAGTTTTTTCAAGAACCCCAGAGGAAGCAACGAAAGTAACGAATATGATCAACAAATAAACATGGTCATGTATTAGAGCTTCGAAAAACAAATATACAAACACGGGACTCTAACCACTTACCTAGTCCTACGACACCAATCACCTAGCCTAGCAATACGAGCGTTTTTACGATACGCTTATATTGCTAGGCTAGGCGATTGTGTCGTAGGACTTTGTAAGTGGTTCGAGTCCCGTGTTTGTATATTTGTTTTTCGAAGCTCTTAATACATGTACTCTGTTTATTTGTTAAATAATGCATAATAATATAAGTGGAAAACAATACAATATAAAAATAAAATTCCCTGTAGCCTTTTCAGACCTTATGGTATGAAGTATCTGACTCATCACTCTTCTATGTCCTAGTATGCAGGAGGTAGGAGGGTTAATTTCTGCCGTCACGTGCGGAACATAGAGTGTCAGCTTGAGCGAACCCACAACCCTCTTTTGTCCGAGAAGATAGGATAACGATTATACACTGAGCTAATCTGTTTTCCCAATACAGTACAGTACCTACATATATACACACACTTTAACCAAATATCTGGCGAAGAATCAGCTGGAAAAACTGCAAGATTGTTGAGCAATCGTAAAGAGCACTTACTAGTTCATTACTGACACTATATGTAGATTAGATTACAAGGAATCTTCAAGTGTTCCAACAATACACAAACGTTGAATATGTACACAAAGTGCGCAGTTAGTCCAGACGTAAAGGCGGAAGATGCAGACATGAAGATCTAGGTTAAGTAACAATGAAGGGAAGAATTACAGTACGACTTTGAAAGCAATTAGGGAGACGAGTTGTACAAAGGATTCAGGTGGGGGAACACTAGAATTTTATGTCAATGTTCCGACTTCAGGAAGTTAGAGTCAGACATGGGGGATTTGAAAACTCTACGGGGATTAGACGATAGTTCATTAAAGCAACACATAATTGTAAATGCCGGCCGTTGAGTGCTGATGGTTATACTAAAGGTGGGATCAGAGCACTTAAGAGTGTCTTTTTGTGTAACTAAGTTGATCTTTTGACAAACTAATGAACTAACTAACTAACTAACTAACTAGATAGGTAACTAATTCACTAACTAAATAACTAACAACTAACAACTAGTTAACTAAGTAGCAAGTTAATTAACTAAGACGCTAACTAACTAACTGTCTAACTAACTAACAAACTATCTAACTGGCTAACTATCTATCTAACTAACTAACTAACACGGTAACTAACAACTAACTAACTAACTAGCCAACTAACTAGCAACTAACTAACTAAGTAACAGTTATGTAACTTACTAACAACTAACTAACAAACTATCTAAATAAATAACTTCGAGTAATGAATACAGACAAGTAGATCTAGATTTAACACAAGACATAAATTATTGTCGTAAAATTCAGTCGTTGAAGATCATATCAAGATAAGGACAAGTTACTGATATAAAAATATAAATGTCGTTACAATGATTTACATTTCTGAAAGTATACTAGGGGAAAGCATATTGCATACAAAATTAGGGTCGCTTTCCCGAAGCTGTCACTACGTGTGTTAATACCATCTTTTCTATTTTCTCCCTAATATGGAAATATTTTTGGAACATTCCGAGTGTTCTAACACCAGACGATTCCGCCATTAAACACCACTGCTTCAATCAATCCATCTGCCACCTATGTTTAACTCAACTGTTAAATATTAAAGGGCATTTTGCAATCCTAAGATTATGTGTGACTGAGATATGAAAGTTAGTATTATTATAGTGTCATTAAAACAAGCATGTCTATGTTATTGAAGAAAACGTCATTCTCTAACTTGTATTGTTGTTTTGATGTGAAGTTATAAACATCTCAATATTGTGGCCTTAATTTTTGGAGCTGATAGTTTTCTGTTAGGTAACTTTCTTCACTGCCTGTGTTACCGATCTTTAGAGCGGTGTAGGACAGGGTGGACGTGAACCTGAGAAATTCAGTGGCCGCATGGATAGTGCAGTTTCCCCGAAACTGTTCAGGTTATGATTGTTTTGTATATGCCCCAAACAGAAAAAAAAACTAGTTGACCTTACTGGGAATCGAACCAGGATCTGCCGAATGGGAGCCCGAGTTCTAATCTCTTCAGACAGACGCTATATTCCTATAGTAACTTATGTTCCCTAACTGGATAATCTATAAACCTATGTAACTGCTGATGAAGAAGGACAACGCTTGTCTGAAAGACTTTCTTATTCTTCTAAGTACGTAATGTCCTAACATTATCTTTATATATTTCGCAGATCAACATGATATATCAGAATGAATGAATTCAAACAAGTACCACGCAGTTGCCAATCTGACATATTTCATTTGGGTGATTGCACACACTTTAGCTACCACTCTAAAAAAAGGAAGGGTCATAAAATTTAGGTCACGTTCAAACCTTGTAAAGCATTTTTGGTTAATAATTAGTTATGTACGATCAGTTAATCATTTCTACGCTAAGCAAGATTACAGTATTTTGTAGATAGAATAATATTTTATCATCGTAATAAAAAAAGAGATCATTAAACAATATTCATACTTCTCTGAACTCAATTTCAACAAATTGCATCAATAAATCTCACCAATCCAGACATATCAAATGATACAGCTAGTTGATTTCAAGTCTGTCCAATCTCTTCTCTTCATTTATATAAACGTCTCCATGTCAAGCTAGATCTTCCCAACTTTGCCTCCTGGATTCAATTTCAAAGCCATAGTGGTTTTTAATGTTGCATTCTAATGTATATTCCAACCACTTCCATCTTCATAATAGTATTTCCATGTTGATACTGATGCATGTGCCCATCAGGTGATCTCAGTGGTAGATTTTCTTGATACAACAAATTCGGATATTTTGATCTCAGATCTCTGTCCTCAAAACCTCCTATGCAACTGACTGCTTTTGTTCTTGTTTTCTATGTCTCTGGTCCATACAGTAGAACTTAACTCAAATTTGATTTGTATATATTAAGTTTAGTCTGTGTCTTGGAGGAAGATGATCTTCATTGCTGCGCAGTGCTCTGAATGTTGCAGCTGCCATTCCAATTTCTGTAATTATTTCTTTTCCTACATGCCCATCTATTACTATATAGCTGCCCACATATTGAAACTCTTTCACATATTCTATCTTTCTTTCCTCTGCCCTAGTCTCGTCTGTGTTATTTTTCTCTCATTTATTCTCATTACGTGCTTTTATTGGTATTAAATTTTAGACCTACTGATGAAGTCAATCCACTTACTCTGTTTTCTCCTGTGTGTTTCCTTAGTGTGTTATCTTCTTCTTCTTCGAGCGCTCCATATCGACCACTTGTTAACCACTCTGTTGATTTGTATGTGATCTGAGCCTAAGAGCGATTTTACGTTGTGCCAGTTATGCGCCTACAAATAGGCCAACACATCTGATTTTTGCGATGCTTTTTCTACCCTAGTCCCTACATCAGTCGACTCTCACGACGTAACTTGTAGGTCACAATAGTACTATTCTTTGCTCCCTGTGGCACCATCACCACACGGGCGAGTGTGTTATAAAAGTGTTATGTCGTCTACAAAATCAATGTCTTCAAGTGTCTTTGTTAGTTCCCGTATCTCCATCACAACCTACAGTTGCATTCTTCATTACCCAATCAATAACAGATAGAAAGTGGGAACATGGGAACATAATACACCCCTGCCAAACACTTGAATTGATTTTAAACCATCTACTGCGTGATCCCTGATGTCTACCGCAGAACTGGTTATTTGAGAACTTGTCTTTCAGAAAATTGATGACATTCACGAGTAACCCACATTCGTGTAAGATCTCCTATAGTGTAGGATGGTGAATAATGTCACATCTCTTTTCAATAATCATAATTAAGCACAAAATATAGTTCGTGAACAGCATGAAATAACTGAAATGAATAAATGAAAATCATGAAATAACTTGAAAATGAATAAATGAAAATCGTGAAATAACTTGAAAATGAATAAATGAAAATCATGAAATAACTTGAAAATGAATAAATGAAAATCATGAAATAACTTGAAAATGAATAAATGAAAATCATGAAATAACTTGAAAATGAATAAATGAAAATCATGAAATAACTTGAAAATGAATAAATGAAAATCATGAAATAACTTGAAAATGAATAAATGAAAATCATGAAATAACTTGAAAATGAATAAATGAAAATCGTGAAATAACTTGAAAATGAATAAATGAAAATCATGAAATAACTTGAAAATGAATAAATGAAAATCATCAAATAACTTGAAAATGAATAAATGAAAATCGTGAAATAACTTGAAAATGAATAAATGAAAATCATGAAATAACTTGAAAATGATAAATGAAATCATGAAATAACTTGAAAATGAATAAATGAAAATCATGAAATAACTTAAAAATGAATAAATGAAAATCATGAAATAACTTGAAAATGAATAAATGAAAATCATGAAATAACTTGAAAATGAATAAATGAAAATCATGAAATAATTTGAAAATGAATAAATGAAAATCATGAAATAACTTGAAAATGAATAAATGAAATCGTAATAACTTGAAATGAATAAATGAAAATCATGAAATAACTTGAAAATGAATAAATGAAAATCATGAAATAACTTGAAAATGAATAAATGAAAATCATGAAATAACTTGAAAATGAATAAATGAAAATCATGAAATAACTGAAATGAATAAATGACGTCGTGAAATAACTGAAAATGAATAAATGAAAATCGTGAAATAACGAAATGAATAAATGAAAATCATGAAATAACTTGAAATGAATAAATGAAAATCAGAAATAACTTGAAAATGAATAAATGAAAATCGTAAATAACTTGAAAATGAATAATGAAAATCATGAAATAACTTGAAATGAATAAATGAAAATCATGAAATAACGAAATGAATAAATGAAAATCATGAAATAACTTGAAAATGAATAAATGAAAATCATGAAATAACTTGAAAATGAATAAATGAAAATCATGAAATAACTTGAAAATGAATAAATGAAAATCGTGAAATAACTGAAAATGAATAAATGAAACCCTGAATAACTTGAAAATGAATAAATGAAAATCATGAAATAACTTGAAAATGAATAAATGAAAATCATGAAATAACTGAAAATGAATAAATGAAATCTGAAATAACGAAATGAATAAATGAAAATCGTGAAATAACTTGAAAATGAATAAATGAAAATCGTGAAATAACTTGAAAATGAATAAATGAAAATCATGAAATAATTTGAAAATGAATAAATGAAAATCATGAAATAACTTGAAAATGAATAAATGAAAATCATGAAATAACTTGAAAATGAATAAATGAAAATCATGAAATAACTTGAAAATGAATAAATGAAAATCGTGATGTATCCTTTACAGGACGTTGCCATCAGCAGCAGTAAACATGTCGTCCATTTTCTACCTACCACTTATACGTTCAGTAGTTTGCCATTGCTTTATGAACGGTGAGGTCTGTGTTTTACCGTTCATAAAATTCCACGCTAACAAATTTGCTTCCAAACTACCTGCCGTGGAGTTTGAACCAGGGACACTTGGGTTGTGATCGAGCTCACTACTACTTAAGCTACAGACGCCCACTAACTTGAAAATAGAAAAATCAAAACTTAAAATGCTACGTCATCAACAATTTCATAATTTCTTTTATATAATAACTATCTTAAGGATGTAAGCATTCAATAAAAAAATATAGTGTAATAACTAGGAACTAAGAAACCAGTCTAACATCGGCTTACTTTCCCCAGCTAACAACAATTTGTGTTGATAATAAGTACGAACTGAATACAGAAAGTAATTAACATAGACTTAAGGTATAAATAGTAAAAAACATATAATTTATATGAGATGGAATATTGAGAAAAAGATGTTTGGACAGAGTGAGAGACACGAGATTGTTGAACAGAAACATTTGAGATATCGTTTTCTTCTTCTTCTTTGCGTTCGTTCTTTACGACCAATTTTAATCACTCTTTGTGATATGTTTGATCTTTGCCAAGAACGTGTATACGTTGTACATTGGTTTTGTAGGCCCCTAACCGCATAGACTTCTACACGTTCAGGACACATGCATCCGATTTCAGTCAAACCTCCTTAGTCACCTCTTACGACATGCGTGGCAAGTAACAGTGGTTCTATTATTTACATCCCAAATTTGGGTCCCGGTAACCACTCGGACGTGAGATATAGTAACACACTTATTTTGTCTCGTATACACAAGACAGTTTGTGTAATATAAAAACAAAAACTATAGTCTGTCCATTAATTCGTGAGCACGTTTGAAATTGATTTTCTCGAAAACTACCTGTTGGATCTCAGTGATTTTTTGCAAGCTGCCTTAGAATATCCATGACGCTAGAGAAAAAAAAATTTTCCAAGAAAATTTGATGTAGTTTGAAATATTTCTTCTTCAGGTTATATTAAAATCAACCTCACCGGATTGTACACAATAGTAACAGATCTACGGTACACAGACGCGTTGTTCTAAAATACATTATGGTAACATTGAAATATCGTGAGTAACAACAATTTCACGGGAATTCCGTGCACCGAACCCAGTCGACTTTGAACGCGGAAAGCATATGACGTTATAATTGGGATACCGTTGTATAGTTAAAGGTGTATCTCGCTATTTGTATGAAGCTATTGTATCATATTTGTTGGCTTATCAAAACTGTCATTGATATCATATTCATAATGAGTCTGAAGTGCACATTTATAACAAGGCAGAAGGTTACAGTTTTACTATACCAACACTTCCGTAGGGAATCTAAGAGAGTCATCTATATTGCGATATTCATAACCCTGAGAAACGAACGCAACTGACGCTTGGTCTGAATAGAGAATCCTTTTCCCGATGGATTAAACAGGACACAAAGTGCACTAATGTCAAGCAAGGAAGGAAAAGAACAATTGACGACTTTGACATAGATGTCATAAGACGGGAGCTCTTGAACATGTTTGCGACAAATCAACTTGTTACTCTCAGGAAACTGAAATTAAAACTGCAATCAGATTGCAGCATAGACATTTCTAAAAGTACTCTATGGAAAATTGAAGAGCCGCCGGCTTCACCTTCAGAAAAACTATAGGCGGCAGGAATATTATTTGTGAAAAGCCACATTTAATTGCTGCCGAAGTAAATACCTGAGGCAGATCCGTGAGCGGCGGAGGCAAGGCTATGATATTGTATATTTGGACGAATCCTGGGTCAATGCTCACCACACCAATGCTAAAGAATGGCAATCAGTAGACGGTGAACAGAAAAGAAAAATACCAAGCAGCAAAGGCCAGCGTATTATACTAACACATGCAAGAAGCAGTGAAGAAGGTCTTGTCCATGACGCTGGACTTATTTTCCAATCAAAAAGTACCGACGGTAGGGATTACACACATAAATGAATGGACATATTTTCAGGCACTGGATGGAGAAATATCTGCTTCCAATTCTAAACAGACCATCATGCTTGGTAATGGATAATGCATCATATCACAACGCAGTATCAGCGGAAGACAAAGTACCAACTGCATCAAATACAAAAGATCAAATTAGGACTTGGCTTGCTAAGGAAAATGTCAGCTTCGAGGATACATATTTGAAACCCGAGTTGTTGCACCTGGTGAGGATGACAAATAAGACAAAGGTGTTTCATATTGACAAAATCATTGCGGAATACGGCCACACGTCTTTGCGACTACCTCCATATCATGCTCACCTCAATCCGATAGAACTTGTCTGGGTTAAAGTAAAAGGGCAAGTTGCCGAACAGAACAGGACGTTTAAAATGTGTGATGTTGAAGTTCTCACACGTGAGTCCCTCTCAATGATAGACATGCAGTTCTGGAAGAAGTGTGTTGAACATGTGCTCCGAGAGGAAGACGAGTACTGGCACCGAGATGGATTACAATTTGTCCAGCCAGTAACAATTATCAACCTCATGGAATCATCAGATTCGGATGATACAAATCATATTTTGATTACAGACTGAGAAATAGCAACTTATACATTTCCATATCCAAATGCGTCTACCATCATACAATTTGTGGTGAAGTTAAGACACACTGGGGTCTAATGGTGACCGAAGGGAGGACTAACTGTTGCATATTGTATCCAAGTTCACGATTGCACATAAAGGGCAACACAATTAATTACTTGACCTATCAAGTTAATATGGAGATACACCTATGAATAGAATTGACATGGACAAATCTAGGGATTACTGTAAAATCTAAAATTTGAGCCCCGTATTTGCAATTGTCATAAAAGATCAAAGGAATTCGTCGATGTGCAAAATCCGTAGCATCTATGAACTACTGGTTAGCTTTATTTTAGCGTCATTGATATTCTAAGGCTGCTTGCAAAACATCACTGAGATCAACAGGTAGTTTTCGAGAAAATCAATTTCAAACGTGCTCACGAATTAATGGACAGACTATAGTAAATAAATCCCGCTTTATGAATTGCCTCTCTTTATCATCTGTTACGTTGGTACATATATTCTGTTACGTTAGTATGTATTCTCTATTACGTTAGTATGTATTTTCTATTACGTTAGTATATATTCTCTGTTACGTTAGTATGTATTCTCTGTTACGTTAGTATGTATTCTCTATTACTTTGGTATGTACATGTCTGGACCTCTAAATAGTTCAAGTAAATATTAATGATGTATAATATCTGGTACAACAATCATAAATAAGGAAGCGCAAAATGTAAGATTTCGTCATGGGCATACTATCTCTAACAAAGAAACTTTACCTCATTGTTGCTTCAACAGCAATAAGAGTGAAATCTTGACTTCAACAGCAATAAGAGTTAAATCTTGACTTCAACAGCAATAAGAGTTAAATCTTGACTTCAACAGCAATAAGAGTTAAATCTTGACTTCACCAGCAATAAGAGTTAAATCTTGACTTCACCAGCAATAAGAGTGAAATCTTGACTTCACCAGCAATAAGAGTGAAATCTTGACTTCAACAGCAATAAGAGTGAAATCTTGACTTCACCAGCAATAAGAGTGAAATCTTGACTTCAACAGCAATAAGAGTGAAATCTTGACTTCAACAGCAATAAGAGTGAAATCGTGACTTCAACAGCAATAAGAGTGAAATCTTGACTTCACCAGCAATAAGAGTGAAATCTTGACTTCACCAGCAATAAGAGTGAAATCTTGACTTCACCAGCAATAAGAGTGAAATCTTGACTTCACCAGCAATAAGAGTGAAATCTTGACTTCACCAGCAATAAGAGTGAAATCTTGACTTCAACAGCAATAAGAGTGAAATCTTGACTTCACCAGCAATAAGAGTGAAATCTTGACTTCAACAGCAATAAGAGTGAAATCTTGACTTCAACAGCAATAAGAGTGAAATCTTGACTTCAACAGCAATAAGAGTGAAATCTTGACTTCAACAGCAATAAGAGTGAAATCTTGACTTCACCAGCAATAAGAGTGAAATCTTGACTTCAACAGCAATAAGAGTGAAATCTTGACTTCAACAGCAATAAGAGTGAAATCTTGACTTCAACAGCAATAAGAGTGAAATCTTGACTTCACCAGCAATAAGAGTGAAATCTTGACTTCAACAGCAATAAGAGTGAAATCGTGACTTCAACAGCAATAAGAGTGAAATCTTGACTTCACCAGCAATAAGAGTGAAATCTTGACTTCAACAGCAATAAGAGTGAAATCTTGACTTCAACAGCAATAAGAGTGAAATCTTGACTTCAACAGCAATAAGAGTGAAATCGTGACTTCAACAGCAATAAGAGTGAAATCGTGACTTCAACAGCAATAAGAGAGAAATCTTGACTTCAACAGCAATAAGAGTGAAATCTTGACTTCACAGCAATAAGAGTGAAATCTTGACTTCACATCAATAAGAGTGAAATCTTGACTTCACATCAATAAGAGTGAAATCTTGACTTCACATCAATAAGAGTGAAATCTTGACTTCACATCAATAAGAGTGAAATCGTGACTTCAACAGCAATAAGAGTGAAATCTTGACTTCAACAGCAATAAGAGTGAAATCGTGACTTCAACAGCAATAAAAGTGAAATCTTGACTTCAACAGCAATAAGAGAGAAATCTTGACTTCAACAGCAATAAGAGTGAAATCTTGACTTCACAGCAATAAGAGTGAAATCTTGACTTCACATCAATAAGAGTGAAATCTTGACTTCACATCAATAAGAGTGAAATCTTGACTTCAACAGCAATAAGAGTGAAACCTTGGCTTAACAGCAATAAGAGTGAAATCTTGACTTCAACAGCAATAAGAGTGAAATCTTGACTTAACAGCAATAAGAGTGAAATCTTGACTTCAACAGCAATAAGAGTGAAATCTTGACTTCCCAGCAATACCAACCTTCTGTTTTTTTCTTAACCTCATTTGTTGCCATAAGAAAACAAAGTCGTAAAATTGATCTAGACGGAAATGTATCACCCGCTGTTTAAATGTCAACTTGTGGGTTGAATGTGCTGTTTACGGGTAATCATGTTTTAGCAAGGGACATTACATGGTCGAGAAAATCCAGATAAAATCATTAATGGTATGGAAAGGAGATGAAATGATAAGACATGACGGTAGCATGATGGAAGGACGTTGATGGTAATGGAGATATGTTCTTGTGAGAACAACAGAACTTGAGAGGGATCAAGAGGGATGGTTGTTAACGCTGTTGGCAAATGTCGTGATTTAGAGATTTGATAAATGGTGTTGGGGGTTTTAGTCTGTGTGTTTTGGAAAGTCTTTGAGTGCTTGCATTTGTGCGCGAGCATGCTACTGATTGTGTGTGTGATGATATGTATGGATGGTTGATTGATTGATTGATTGATAGGAACATCATCATTGCACTTATGTATGGATGTGAATATGTGTAGGTGTAGATGTTTGAGAGATTTTGCAAGATTTACTATGAGAAAGAGAAGAGGAGAATAATTTCTAAAAATAATAAAGATATCAAATGAATAATAATCTATTCCGTCTGTTATAAAAATGGACAATCTGGAATCGTAGTGTCCAGACAAACTAAAGTAAGTGGAATTCAAAGACAACTGTAATACTCAGTAATGAGATGATAGTATTGTCAAGTCAGTCTCATTAAAAACAGTTAAAGATAATATTTGTCCATGTATTTCTCACCCCATCACTCCTGTTGGATGAAGTCACTAAAATAGATGTTGAATCTATCCAGTGATTTAAAGCGTTTGGAGTTACCTGTTGGACAAGTAGAACTGGATGTCTGAGGGTCAGAGTGAGAAGTGTGTTTAATCAAGGAGACACAAGAACCATCATTATGCAACCCTTCAACATCTGTTGGGGGAGACTGAGCACCTAATAGTCTGTCCGGAGTGCAATACCGTCGGTTCAGTAACCAATAACCAATTACTCCATCAATATATTTTTCAACATTTCAATTCGGCAAATCTGTACTGAGCCAAACATTGTAGTCAGCGGTCAGAGACTTTGAACGTGTACAGATGTTCCTATCTTGGCAGCACACATTGACAAAAATTTTACCATTGATGATAAAGTAAATATCAAGATATCAATAACAAGGTGAATATTTGACAGGCTATATGTGTTAATATCAGACACATTTTATTGTATTAGTTTACAGACAAAGCTGAAGCTGCACAGGGCTGGTGTGCTACCAGTGCTTTCATGTGAATTCGTACAAAAACTCTATGTTAGAGGTACGTTAAGAAATCAAACCACTTCCACACAGGGATATGTGATTAGTGATTAGTTAGGATCATCATCAATTGATCTCCGGACACGTACACATGTGCTCAGATCTCCTCAACATTTCCCACAGTGTTAAGTCAGTGATCACTCCAGTTATATCTTGATTAATCAACTTATACGACTAGTAAAGTATTCATCCTGTTGGAAAACTACCAGATTTGGTTTCTGGAACGTGAGAATGTTGCTTGAGCAGAGCAAAACAGCCCAGCTTGGAACAGAGATGAAGAACTGCGGGATAAACATTCTGGGAATAGACTGGTTTTTTTTAATATGTAAAACATGGAAAGAATTGAAAGGAATGACAAGAGAGAGGAAAATCTGAAATGAAGTTTGTTGAAAACCTCTGCTCCATTGGGAGTTGAAAGGTGAAGAAAAAAGTATTCATGACCGGGTATTCCCGGTTTCAGCCTACTTTACTCTGAACAGGGATGCGGATTCGTACGCAACTGCATAAAAGCACAACATAAAACAATCATCAATTGGATCTGCTTCTTTTCTGACTTTGAAGATGTCTGACATGTTCATTGCCTGTCCTTTATTGATCACTGCTGTGTAGCCAGCTGATCTCCTCGGATCGCTTATTATTACTTCCACAAAATCTGTCTAAGAGAAGTGAATGAACGTCAGATGCAGATAAAATACCATATATGAAAGTCATTGACAGAGTGGGGCTGCAAAGAACTTACACAATATTCATGCAATCACAGATCAGATGTGTATGTCATGTAGACCGAATATCAAACCAAATAATGAAATCAACACCTGTAGTAAAGTAATGGTATACATTTCGTTATGGCAAACATTTCATTACGGTAAACAATTTCAGTACCGTAAACATTTTTATGGTAAACATTTTTTCGGTAAACATTTGGTTAGGAAAACATTACAATTAATCTAAACTTGCAAACAGAACAACTACTACTTTGAACACTCATTTATAAAGATTGATTAAACTGGAAATTTAGAAACTAACCTTTCTTGCGAAAGTTAGGTAATGATTGGCACATACGGAAGTCATGAGTAAAATCTATCATAGACATTTGTATACACTTATTGAAACACGTTAGATGACAGGAAACCAATTCTATTCATTTTCTTGGAATTGAACCAACATATTAATCATCGACTATCACATCTGGTGGTGTATTGTTTGGCTAAATTTAAAATATTTGAGTCTAGCACATTCCGTGGATTCTATCTCTCCCATCTAGTTCTACATTGTTATAAGCGTAAAATGCACAGTAGCGCTGTCCAACGCGATACCCGCAGGCATCATGGCGCCCTATTTTTTTATTCTTCTTTAACGTTAACCAAAATTTAAAGGAAAAAACGTATTTCTGAACAACAGTATGATTCAGTTTTTCGTAAAGGCAATATATATATATATATGATATATTATATATATTATATATATATATTAATAGATAATATATATAATTTGACAAATAGACTGGAATAGATATACATGTCGTGGAAGACAGAGGGAGAAGATGTTGGATGGCCTGACATCATGGTTTGACAAAATATCGACGTCAGAACTGATTACATCAAAAAGTTGGAAAACATGATCGTCTACTGGCAGAACGGCGATTGATTGAATATATATATTAAAAATAATTAAATTTGTGTCAGGATTCATTTGTATATATTTATTTCATTCATTTGCTAAATTTTACTAATTATTATTATTAGTACAATTATTTCTAAGAAAAGACCACCATGGAAGGAGGCATCACGGCAAAGAGGAGAAGAAGAAGACCACGGAGAAGATGGATTCAGGATATAACTGATGGTATGAGCAAATTCCGAACGACTGTTGAGGTGGTAAAGTTCTGCTAAGGACAAGTTATTTCATGATGATGATGATTATTGCAATTTTACATTAGTGGGCCGCGACTCTACAATGTTCAGTTTGATGCCTGTTTGAGACAAATATATAAAAACGTTGGGCAGCATTGATGTATGGTATTCAAGTTGAATATAAATGAATTTTAAAAAAGTTAATTGCAAATCCTTTACAGGACTTTGCGAATCAACTCCCAGCTTTTTAACGCTGTTTGTGATTTTTCTAGGCATTATTACGTTCAGTAGTTTTTCATTGCTTTCTGAACGGGTGGTGCCATCGTCCTTTTGTAAAAATACACACGAAGCAATTTGCAACCAAATTGTCCGCAGCGTGATTCGAACTCAGAACGTCGGGGTTAGTAGACCGAGTCAGTAACCCCTAAGCCACAGACGCGACCAAATGAATTCAAAGTGCAAGTTCATTTCAGAACTGAAGCTGTGTGTTAAAGATAACAGGTGAGTTGACCCGTGGAGCATGTGACAACTTCACAAATGTCAAAATACTTCATCTTCTGTCAGAGACGTTCACACAAAACTAGCAAAAGTTTTCTTCAACAAGTTTGGCATTTGCTGAATAAATACATTTTTTGTGAGCTTTGAAAAAATAAATATCTTCATTACAAATGTACAATAATCTCTTGTTTTCTTTTAGTCATACCAATTTCCTGATTCCATCTGTCTGTGTAGCTTTATATTTATGTATTTATCATTTCCTTTCAATTCCTCTTCTTCTTTGTGTGCTCTGCAAAGATACGTCAAAGCTAATATTTCTGTGGGGTTTTTTTAGAGTAAGAATTTTGTGCTTATAGTTTTACTTAGAAACTGCTATTTTGTAACTTTTCCAAACAGTATATCTGATATTGAATAATAGGTTGTTCGGTTTGACTTTTCCTAGCTTTCCGTTTGACTAAGAAGCTGATATATGTGAGCTCTTCCATTCAGTACTACAGATATTGTCGATACAACAGTGTACAGTTTGGTTTCCCTTAGCTTGTAGTTTTACTTGGTAGGTATAATTTTTGTGCTCCTTCAATCAGTACATCAGTATGAGAGAACGTGTAAATGATTCAAGTAATAGTGGTGAATCTACATCCTTAACCAGACTGCAATAATGCCACTGTCAAATGTAATTTAGCTAGACACGAGTACTAGACTGGTAGCCAAACTAGAATAGTAAACCAATAAGTGACCAGTGTCGTTAGTTGCCGCTAGCTGAGAGACATACTGAGGAGGAGATTGGAGCAGTTATGGACTAATATTGGTTCAATGTGCAATTATGATGTTCGACGACTAGACTAAACTAATTCATTGTATCAGGTATTTGATATTATTGTGTACGAATTAACTTTCTTAAGCTTCTAGTTTTACTCGGAATCTGATAATTTTAAGCTCTTTCATTCAATACATCAGATATTGGATATAACTGTGTACGTGTTGGTTTTCCTTAGCTTATAGTTTTACTCAGAGGATGATTTTTTGTGGCTCTTCCGCTCAACACATCAGATATTTAATATAATTGTGTTTAGGTTGACATTTTTCTAGCACATAATGGTCTACGACATTCTGGACTTCTCTGTAGTGACGTCTTTTTCTACAGATTTCTAACTTTCGTAGCACAGCTACTGAACACTGAGTTTATTTAAATCATAGATTCCCAAACTTTTTCAGCCCACCGCCCACATTGCACAACATAAACTGTGTAACGCCCTCCACTTTATAACAGTTTGCCAACGACCCCCTCTCCCGACATATATCATGCTCTATTTTCTCTTTACATAGAAAATTTATATATATTTCTATCATACGTGGTCAATTTTCAAATTATTATAAGCATGAAATAGAAAATTGATGAAAAAATGGATCGTGTAAGATTAATTTAAATGCAGAATTCAAATTTGAAATGATTATTCAATCGCAAAATCACGAAAATAATTTATTTTAAAATAATTATTATTAATTTCCTCTTTAAGGAGACACCCACACCTAATCGCCTGAACAGCCCTCAAATACTTCTGAACCCCTATCGTTCCCTAGAACGATCCAGCGCCCAATGGGAGCGGTACTGCCCACTTTGGGAAACGCTGATTTAAATGATGAGATGTTCCAGGTAAAAGATCACAATCTCTTTTGAACATGTATTTGTCTTAGGCCCATTATTTTGAAGCTCAAAATTCGTCCAACTTATGGCGCCGTCGCAAAGTGCTTCCCAATTTTCTCTAGCATTCCTTACCTGTTTTTCTATCACTATTACAAAGTTGTTGTGTGTTTAATGAAAAGTAATACATATAGCATTGTATTATGTATCTCTTCCAAGACATATCATTTTGTTCTATATTCCTCACAGAATATAGCATTGTCTTTCGTGTGCCCGCATAGTAAAGTAATGCAGGCTATCATTGTACACTGATGTATAGATGAAAGTTTGATTTTCTTTCTCTCTCTGCCACTTCCATTACCATTCCGATTCCTTACTTTCAATAATTGATGCTCCGATTCCTAACTTTACTTGATCTAAAACTCGTATTCCGAAACATTTATTTGATAATCGTTGACGTTGAACATCAATATCTTACACTCATCTCGCTCACTCATCTTACGCTATATTACGTCGAGATACTATAACTCAGCTCTGTCCAACTTGGTGCCTGCGGGCGGCAAGGCGTCCGTTGTTTCATCCCTGACGTCCTATTTTATTCCTCCGGTTTTAACGTTAATCAAAATTTCAAGAAAACAAATGAGTTTACGAATAACTATATGATTCAGCTTTTACTCAGAGGATGATGTTTTGAGCACTTCGCACTAATACATCAGATATTTAATAGAATTGTGTTCAGGTTGAAATTTTGTGGCACATAATGGTCCTCGTCATGTTGGTCTTCTCCGTAGTGACGTCTTTTTCTACAGGTCTAACTTTCTAATCTGACGTTACCATCACTATCTTACACTCATTTTGGCTATATTACGTCGAGATCCACAATAATTCAATAGATCAACTTATCAATAAAGCACAATAATTCAATAAATCAACTATCAATAAAGCACAATAATTCAACAAATCAACTTATCAATAAAGCACAATAATTCAATAAATCAACTTATCAATAAACCACAATAATTCAATAAATCAACTTATCAATAAAGCACAATAATTCAATAAATCAACTTATCAATAAAGCACAATAATTCAATAAATAAACTTATCAATAAGCACATAATTCAATAAATCAACTTATCAATAAAGCACAATAATTCAATAAATCAACTTATCAATAAAGCACAATAATTTAATAAATCAACTTATCAATAAAGCACAATAATTCAACAAATTCAACTTATCAATAAAGCACAATAAATCAATAAATCAAATTATCAATAAAGCTCAATAATTCAACAAATCAACTTATCAATAAAGCACAATAATTCAATAAATCAATTTATCAATAAAGCACGATAATTCAATAAATCAACATATCAATAAAGCACAATAATTCAATAAATCAACTTATCAATAAAGCACAATAATTCAACAAATTCAACTTGTAGTAGGATTAGGTTGTAACTGTTTTTAAAATTATTATTCATGTTACTATTATTATTACTTTATTATTATTATTAACATTATGAAACTGTTTCATTGTGTCCACACATCCACACTCATTAGTCAGATGTGCCCAATATATAAAAGGTTGGAAAGCACTGCTAGAAATATTAATGCAGTTGGGACATGGAGGCTTCTCTTAATTCATTCTCAAACGTCAACTTCAATATGTTCAAAGAAAGCAGTTATACGTCTCAGGTTCTCAGGTTATACATAAAACCTGTCATGCATTGGCACTGGTGACAGACTTGTCAGTTTTTTCTGCTCTTCATACTTTATACATTTTTGTAAAAACGTGTTAAGACGTAAAATGTGTCAGTTTTACATTAACAATCCTTAGATGTTCCTATCTTTAGCTTGTTGAACAGATTTATCCCAGTCTATTGTGGCTCAAGTTCGTAGTCTGAGAATTACGACTTGTTCCTTTTCTGTTAAGATGGTAATATGTATCGCATGCCTAGAGACACGAATATTCTGTTTCTAATAGCATTGTTGCATTTTTGTGTGACAAATACCTTTACGTCTTTATCGTTTTCTTAATCTTGTATCAGTTTAAGATAATTCATCCCCCTCCTTTGCTGAACCATCGGTTTATAACTGCTAGGTTGATGCACTTGGATAGAATCTACTGTATCACAGTTCATACAGATTGGCTTCCACAAGCTGCTGGGAGCGCCACTGTGTATTTGATTTAAATCTTTCTTAAAGACAATTCATTTGCCTACATAATGGTATATTACTCATAAAAATCGTTTAGTAATTAAGGAAACTACAGCTGAATTTATACATACACCTTCAATGAGGAAATAGGACATAAATTTAATTCAGCCACAACCCGTTTTTCAATTCGGTTTCCAATCTGTTAAACTATTTGGTTAGATTGTATATTGTTTCTATTAGTTCCTATATTTCTGCATGTTTATGAATGCTAGTTGATAATATATACTCGTATAAGCGATACGTTTTGTTGTTGTATAAATGTCAGTTTGTTGTTGTATAAATGTCCAGTTTTGTTGTTGTATAAATGTTCAGTTTTGTTGTTGTATAAATGTCCAGTTTTGTTGTTGTATAAATGTCCAGTTTTGTTGTTGTATAAATGTCCAGTTTTGTTGTTGTATAAATGTCCAGTTTTGTTGTTGTATAAATGTTCAGTTTTGTTGTTGTATAAATGTCCAGTTTTGTTGTTGTATAAATGTCCAGTTTTGTTGTTGTATAAATGTTCAGTTTTGTTGTTGTATAAATGTCCAGTTTTGTTGTTGTATAAATGTCCAGTTTTGTTGTTGTATAAATGTCCAGTTTTGTTGCATATTCTGAATAAAGACAACTATACAATTATCTACATTTCTTGACATAATTTAATACTGGGGTCACACGTTATTGGGATGCTTAACAAATAGTTGATGAACCCATCAATAAAACATTGTCAAACTCTGAATTCAACCACAACAATTACGTTCTTCTTTCTTTTGAGTTCTTCAATTGTTTCTTAACCTTTAGCTACTAAGAATTCAACCACAACTATTACGCTCTTCTTTCTTTTGAGTTCTTCCAATTGTGTTCTTAACCCTTTAGCTGCTAAGAATTCAACCACAACTATTACGCTCTTCTTTCTTTTGAGTTCTTCCAATTGTGTTCTTAACCCTTTAGCTACTAAAATTCAACCACAACTATTACGCTCTTCTTTCTTTGAGTTCTTCCAATTGTGTTCTTAACCCTTTTAGCTACTAAGAATTCAACCACAACTATTACACTCTTCTTTCTTTGAGTTCTTCCAATTGTGTTCTTAACCCTTTAGCTACTAAGAATTCAACCACAACTATTACGCTCTTCTTTCTTTTGAGTTCTTCCAATTGTGTTCTTAACCCTTTAGCTACTAAGAATTCAACCACAACTATTACGCTCTTCTTTCTTTTGAGTTCTTCCAATTGTGTTCTTAACCCTTTAGCTGCTAAGAATTCAACCACAATTATTACGCTCTTCTTTCTTTTGAGTTCTTCCAATTGTGTTCTTAACCCTTTAGCTACTAAGAATTCAACCACAACTATTACGCTCTTCTTTCTTTTGAGTTCTTCCAATTGTGTTCTTAACCCTTTAGCTACTAAGAATTCAACCACAACTATTACGCTCTTCTTTCTTTTGAGTTCTTCCAATTGTGTTCTTAACCCTTTAGCTACTAAGAATTCAACCACAACTATTACGCTCTTCTTTCTTTTGAGTTCTTCCAATTGTGTTCTTAACCCTTTAGCTGCTAAGAATTCAACCACAACTATTACGCTCTTCTTTCTTTTGAGTTCTTCCAATTGTGTTCTTAACCCTTTAGCTACTAAGGACGTATATATACGTTTTTCCCATTCACTTCTAAAGACACATTAATACGTCTGTTATTATCTCTCCTTTGTGGGCTAAAGACATGCTAACACGTTATACATTGCTGATGTCACTGCTATAGGCGTACATTCACGTTTGTGACCTAGAAACAAAGAGTAGCTATCTTTAGCTCAGCCTTCAGAAAGTATTTAGCAGCGAAAGGGTTAAAACCATGTAGTCATTTGGTGCTAAACAATACTAGTGGTCACTCATCTAACATGTCTGTGGTGTCTTGATTCACATCTCTGTGGTATCTTGCTTCATAACTCTGTGATTTCTCGAATAATACATTATAGTGTCTAGAAGTATTCTTGTTGGTCATCGTGTCAGACCTGGATGTGATCCCTAGGAAAGCTCAAAATTGTGACATCTTCCCTCTCACAATTTTGGGGGTTTCAAAGCTGATACATTTATGGTGTAGTTAAATATACATTCGAACTTAGACATAAACAAACATAGACTAGCTACAGGTCAATCCATAACGCATCTGATTAGGAAATTATAATTTTCAGTTCTCACAGAAGCAGAAGGCTCTCGTCGACATAGCTTTTCTAGCAACTAGAGCACTCAAACCATCCCACAGCACACGACACTAGCACCATGGGTTCGATAAATCTAAATAATCGCTACCTAATTTTTTTGATTAAAGTTACTGATCCATTTTTCTATGCAACGCTAGACATTTGTGCAAGGATCAACCGAAACAGAAATATACTACATAGAAGACACATCAGACAAAGAGAAACCTCAATTGAACCACTGACCTGTCCACAGGGATATAACTCTCTGCCATGAGAAAAGAAGGAAGGTTAACATGTTATGCAAATCTAGTCAAAATATTGCAACAAACTTGCAATAGACATGCAACTATACGACTTTCTTATGCCCTTTGTTGCATTGTTATCAAAAGGTTACGCCATTGTGTAATGAGTTCTATATTTGTAGACTTCTATATTTGCTCTGGTTGATTGCGTATATCATTTCACATGATTTCTATAAGAAATATATGTTTAAATGGCCAACATTTCTTATTGTAGAAGCATCTTAATATAAGCGTCGGATATATGTACGAGAGAAGACGATAGGCTCAGCAGGGACCAGAATGTGGGATGTTGCTCAAATATGTCAAGTAACTAGAACAACCATATGATGTCGATATTAACCTGACATTTGAAATCTATTCTCTCAAAGTTTATGTGGTCTCTTGTCATTTAGAGCTTTATTGTTTCTCTGCTTGATTATTGCTTTTTCTTTTCTTTCGTGTGTTTGTTTTCTTTTCTTCCCCCTTTTCTAGTCGTATTTGCTATCTCTGCTTGATTATTGCTTCTTCTTGTCTTCCGTGTGTTTATTTTCTTTTTATCTCTTTTTTTCTCTTTTCTAGTTGTATTTGCTATCTATGCTTGATTATTGCTTCTTCTTGTCTTCCGTGTATTTATTTTCTTTTCTTATCTTTTTTTCTCTTTTGTATTCGTACTTGCTATCTCTGCTTGATTATTGCTTCTTTTCTTCCATGTGTTTGTTTTCTTTTCTTTTTTTTTCTTTTCTTTTGTAGTCGTATTTGCTATCTATGCAACTAATCTTTGTATGAGTACGTGCTTGTTCTTTGTAATTTTAAAATATTGTTAGCTGAGAACGAGTTTTTTCTTTGAATGGCTGTAAGATAATTGTGTAGAAATATATGGGGTAAGTTATGTGTAGGACAGTAACATATATGTACGTGAGGTGAACGAGAACCGGGGTGGCATATTAGTTAGTGAACTTGCTTTCTAGACGAGAGATATTGATTCGATCTCCAGCTGGTATGGTTCGATCGACTTTGAAGCAGCTTTCAATTATTTCCCAGATTGATTGATTGATAAGAGTATCATCACATCACTTTGATGAATATCTATGTGTGGCCAGACCATTTTTTGTGTACACAGAAAGATCTCAGCGGCAGTGCACGAACCTCGTAGAACTGGCGAGGGTCAGCAATGTAATGTTCGAAAAATGTGGACATTTTGTATGAATCTTTTATTCCACTATATTTTGTATGAATTTTGCCCAGGTAGCGGCTTTGCAGCCCACTCATATCTATTTCTAATTATCAAAATTATTTAATAGTTCTTTTACATGCTAAACTTAAACATGGGAACTACATTTTATCGTCCATCTCCAATAGGACTAGGAACTCGATCTCACGTATATTGTGATCAGGGATTTCTGGAAAATATTCCGATCGCTCTATGCGGGAAACGAATCGGGTTTCCTTTGGAACGTGATTTAAACACCTTGCCTCTACACAACAAAGACCTTCGTAAAAGCGACATGCGTAATTGTGATCACATCTTTTATCGTGTGATGTTGGTTGGAGTATATTACATTCATATGGAGTCTCTGTGACGTAGAGGATGTTGGTTGGAGGATATTACATTCATATGGAGTCTCTGTGTCATAGAGGATGTTGGTTGGAGGATATTACATTCATATGGAGTCTCTGTGTCATAGAGGATGTTGGTTGGAGTATATTACATTCATATGTAGTCTCTGTGACGGAGAGGATGTTGGTTGGAGGATATTACATTCATATGTAGTCTCTGTGACGGAGAGGATGTTGGTTGAGTATATTACATTCATATGAGCTGTCTGGATGTTGGTTGAGTATATTCATCTATGTAGTCTCTGTGACGTAGAGGATGTTGGTTGGAGGATATTACATTCATATGGAGTCTCTGTGTCATAGAGGATGTTGGTTGGAGGATATTACATTCATATGGAGTCTCTGTGTCATAGAGGATGTTGGTTGGAGTATATTACATTCATATGGAGTCTCTGTGTCATAGAGGATGTTGGTTGGAGGATATTACATTCATATGGAGTCTCTGTGTCATAGAGGATGTTGGTTGGAGTATTTCTTTCTTTCTTCTTTCTTTCTCGAATCCTGTATGCCTCACAGCGTCAGGTCAGGAAGAGATTTCTAAAAGGGCCCTAGTATGCGCTTCGTAGATAGTCTCTTTCGTCGCCTCTGTTATCTCTGAGGTCCATCTTTGCGTGGCCGGCCTTTTGCTTTGTACCCATTGTATCGGAGCAGCATTGCTATTTGGGGTGCACTGTCTGATGGTAATCTGCTTACGTGACCGAACCATTTAATTTGTTGTTTCTTGATGAAGTCTAGTACTGATGTTGTACCCACTTTTTCCTGATGTCTTCATTTCTCAACCGGTCTCTTCTTGTTACACCCAGCATTCTGCGTAGACACTTCATCTCTGTTGTGACTAGTTTTCTTCTATCGTTTGTTGTCAGCGTCCAGGTTTGGCACTGGTAACATAATGTGGGAGAAAGATTGTGTTGAACATTGCCTTTTTGTGTTCATGGTTACGTGTTTGCATCTTAAAATTGGCGCCATTTGCCCTATCATTTGGTTTGCTTTGTTGCATCTGTGTTGAATTTCATTTGTTATTCTTCCATTTGCTGAAAAAATGCTCCCAGGTATGTGAAATCTTTTGCTTGATTTAGTAGATGATTATCGATGGAGATGTTGGTAGTGTTTTCCTCTCTGGCGAATGTCATTACTTCTGTTTTGTCGATGTTAATTCTCATGTTGTATTCGTTACATGCTAACTGGAGTCTGTTGATGTGTTGTTGTAGCTGTTCTTCTGTTGTTGATATGATTGCCTGATCGTCTGCAAAAAGAAATTCATTTAAGAGTTCTCCGAGGTTGTTTCCTTCGCTGGTGTTAACTATTTTACAAATGTGGTCAATGTACGTGATGAATAGCAGGGGGATAGTACGCAGCCTTGTCTTACTCCTGACCCTACGTGAAACTTTTCTGATAATCCTGTATTTGTTCTAATCGTACATTGGCTGTCAGTATAAATGTTCTTGCAAAGGTTGATTAGGTGTTCATTAACCCCATAGGTTGTTAGTATTTTCCACAACTTGTGCCTATCTACGCGGTCGAACGCTTTTTCCTGATCTACAAATGCAACGTGTAAATGTTTGTCGGATTCGATAGTCCTTTCTACTAACTGTCTGAGGGCGAATATTGCGTCTGTACAGCTTTTGTTCTTCCTGAATCCCATTTGGGAGTCATTTAGCTGTGGCTCGATGATGTGGCGGAGCCTTTTCTCAAGTATTTTGCAGAATATTTTCCCAGTGTGGCTCAGTAGCGCTATGCCTCTATACTTTGTACAGTCCTCTTGCTACCTTTCTTCTTCCAGATGGGAACAATTGTAGCATTCCTCCAATCTTCTGGTGTTTCTTGTGTGATCCAGACTTGGTTGAATAGTCTATGGAGCCAGCTGATTCCTACCTCTTTAGTTGCTTTGATTAGGTCGGCCGGGATATTGTCTGGGCCTGGTGTTTTATTAGGTGGGCCATATTTACAGCATTTCTGATCTCTGATAGTGTTATGCTTGGTTCTACTTCTGAAGTTACATTTACTGTGAGTTCTTGAGTGTTCGGTTGGTCCTCTTGTTGAAGGTTGAGAAGTTCACTAAAGTATTGTCGCCATCTGTTCATTATCATTTTGGATCATTAAGAGCTTGGCCGTTTTCATCGTTAATAATTTCAGTTGGGTCATATTGTTCTTGTCTTTCCTGCATAGCTTTAATTTTCTTGTAAAAATGTCTTGTTGAATTTTTGTAGTCTGAATTTAATGTTTCGCCATAATCTTGCCATGCTTGTATTTTAGACTTCTTTATTATCTCCTTGGCTTGTTTTCTAGCTGTTCTATACTCAGTGAGGTCGTTTTGATGTTTGTTTTTGCCCATAAGTTGTATCTGTGTTTTTCTCCTTTACCGCTAGTTTTACTTCGTCATTCCACCAAGTTGTGCTTTTGGTCGGGTACCTCTGTATTTTGCTGTTCCACATGTTTCTTTGGCTGCTTCTAATAAAGTTCTCTTAAATACTGTCCATTCTTCTTCTACTGACTTGCTTTCTTCAGTTAGTTTAACAAAATTATCTGTGACTCTTTGTAGATATGACTCTTGTGTGTTGACATCTGTTAATTTATTGATTTTGATTATTTCTTTTGTAGTTGTGTGTTGCCCTCTGGTACTCTTCTTGTGTGTTCTGATAGTCATAACTACCGCTTTGTGGTCCGTGTCTATGCATAAATTTGGTATAGCCCTAGCGTCTACCACTGACCTTCTTTTTGATCTTTTGACTAGAATGAAATCTATTTGGCTCTTGCAGTCTAAGTTGTTCCATTTGTACCAAGTATAAATGTGTGATTGCCGGTGTTGAAATTGTGTGTTGGTAATAATTAGGTCGTGCTGGTTACACAATTCCAGAAGTCTTATGCCGTTTCCATTTCTCTGACTAGTGTTGTCTCCGAATTGACCTAGATATGTCTCAACTCCTGTCCTATCAGAACCTAAATGTGCATTAAAATCACCCAATAGAAAGTAGTCTCTCCCTGATTTGATTCTATTTATAGTATCGCTAATGACGTCATAAAATTCATCGCATTCTTCTATATTGTCAGCACTATTACACGGCGCGTAAATTTGAATGTAGGTCGTGTCCATGTCGTTCTCCCGTATTGTGATTGTCATTATTCTTTCTGAGATGTAACCTATGTGTAGTATTGACTTAGCTAGATCTGGGTCAATGATGAATCCGACGCCATGTTTAGCTCTTGCATTGATTTCTACACCTGAGTATGCGTATGTGTAATCTAGATGTAACTTCTGCAGCCTTGTCCTTTGGTGCGTGTGTCTGCTAGTCCTAATATTGCTATTTTACGTTTTTTCATTTGTTCTACGATGTCTTGAAATTTTTCTCGTGCTCCACAGATATTAATAGTGCATATCTTGATGTTATTTCTGGGTTTTCCCCCGTGTCCCTGCTTACCGTTTTTCGAAATCTCTTCATAATTCTACGAGCACAAATTGGATTATACCACTGTCGGCTTGCTAGGCCTGTCCCAGTGGTTTCAGAAATCCCTAGATGGGTCACACGGTGCACTAGACTATCACATTCAGGCTAGAATACACAAATTCCATCCAAAGAAAACTGAAAATCGACTTCGGTTAGAGGCCGGCAGAAATTCACAACCAGCTTGCCGCGTCATCTTGACCGGAAGTCTGGTTGGAGTATATTACATTCATATGTAGTCTCTGTGACGTAGAGGATGTTGGTTGGAGGATATTACATTCATATGGAGTCTCTGTGTCGTAGAGGATGTTGGTTGGAGGATATTACATTCATATGTAGTCTCTGTGTCGTAGAGGATGTTGGTTGGAGATATTACATTCATTGAGTCTCTTGCGTAGAGGATGTTGGTATATACATTCATATGTAGTCTCTGTGTCGTAGAGGATGTTGGTTGGAGTATATTACATTCATATGTAGTCTCTGTGTCGTAGAGGATGTTGGTTGGAGGATATTACATTCATATGGAGTCTCTGTGTCATAGAGGATGTTGGTTGGAGTATATTACATTCATATGTAGTCTCTGTGACGTAGAGGATGTTGGTTGGAGGATATTACATTCATATGAGTCTCTGTCATGAGGATTTGTTGAGATATTAATTCATGAGTCTCTGTGACGTAGAGGATGTTGGTTGGAGTATATTACATTCATATGTAGTCTCTGTGTCTTAGAGGATGTTGGTTGGAGTATATTACATTCATATGTAGTCTCTGTGTCGTAGAGGATGTTCGTTGGAGGATATTACATTCATATGTAGTCTCTGTGTCATAGAGGATGTTGGTTGGAGGATATTACATTCATATGTAGTCTCTGTGTCATAGAGGATGTTGGTTGGAGGATATTACATTCATATGTAGTCTCTGTGTCATAGAGGATGTTGGTTGGAGGATATTACATTCATATGTAGTCTCTGTGTCGTAGAGGATGTTGGTTGGAGTATATTACATTCATATGTAGTCTCTGTGTCGTAGAGGATGTTGGTTGGAGGATATTACATTCATATGGAGTCTCTGTGTCGTAGAGGATGTTGGTTGGAGGATATTACATTCATATGTAGTCTCTGTGTCGTAGAGGATGTTGGTTGGAGGATATTACATTCATATGTAGTCTCTGTGTCGTAGAGGATGTTGGTTGGAGGATATTACATTCATATGTAGTCTCTGTGTCGTAGAGGATGTTGGTTGGAGGATATTACATTCATATGGAGTCTCTGTGTCATAGAGGATGTTGGTTGGAGGATATTACATTCATATGTAGTCTCTGTGTCATAGAGGATGTTGGTTGGAGGATATTACATTCATATGTAGTCTCTGTGTCGTAGAGGATGTTGGTTGGAGGATATTACATTCATATGGAGTCTCTGTGTCATAGAGGATGTTGGTTGGAGGATATTACATTCATATGGAGTCTCTGTGTCGTAGAGGATGTTGGTTGGAGGATATTACATTCATATGGAGTCTCTGTGTCATAGAGGATGTTGGTTGGAGTATATTACATTCATATGTAGTCTCTGTGTCATAGAGGATGTTGGTTGGAGGATATTACATTCATATGGAGTCTCTGTGTCATAGAGGATGTTGGTTGGAGGATATTACATTCATATGTAGTCTCTGTGTCATAGAGGATGTTGATTGGAGTATATTACATTCATATGTAGTCTCTGTGTCATAGAGGATGTTGGTTGGAGTATATTACATTCATATGTAGTCTCTAGTGAGATGTTGGTTGAGGATATTACATTCATATGTAGCTCTGTGAGTAGGATGTTGGTTGGATATTACATTCATATGAGTCTCTGTGACGAGAGGATGTTGGTTGGAGGATATTACATTCATATGTAGTCTCTGTGTCGTAGAGGATGTTTGTTGGAGTATATTACATTCATATGTAGTTCTGTGTCTAGAGGATGTTGTTGAGTATTTCATTCATATGTAGTCTCTGTGTCATAGAGGATGTTGGTTGGAGTATATTACATTCATATGGAGTCTCTGTGACGTAGAGGATGTTGGTTGGAGGATATTACATTCATATGTAGTCTCTGTGTCATAGAGGATGTTGGTTGGAGGATATTACATTCATATGTAGTCTCTGTGACGTAGAGGATGTTGGTTGGAGTATATTACATTCATATGGAGTCTCTGTGACGGAGAGGATGTTGGTTGGAGTATTCTTCTTCTTTTGTCGTCACACTGCTACCGGGTTGTTGCCCAGTGTCGTGGTTTTCTGTTTTTGTCTTGCGCTGTTCTGGTGGCTTGTGTGATTGTTATCTTTGCTCTTTCACAGGATGCTGCCACGCCATCTAACCATCTTTTCCGTGGTCTTCCTCTTGCCTTCTTCCCGATGTTCTGTTGTAGAAGACTCTGTATACTGTGGAGTTTGGATGCATTCTTATTAAGTGGCCAAACCACTTCATTCTTTGTTTATCTATATAATTCAAGCACGGTTTTGTGCCAACTTTTTTCTTATGCTGATGTTGGTGATTCTGTCTTTTCTTGTGTTGTTGGTAACTTTTCTCAGGCAACGCATTTCACATGTAGTTATTTTTGTGACTGCGCTTTGCTCAATGTCCATGTTTGGCTCTGGTAACACAAAGTAGGTATAAAAATGCTGTTGATCATTTGTTTCTTAGCTGCCTGTGAAATTTTTGGGTGCCTTAACAATGGGGCTAGCTGGTAGGTTACATCATTTGCTTTTTGTACTCTAGCCTCTATCTCTCTATCTAGTTTTCCGTCTTCTGTGAATAAGAAGGTTGGAGTATATTACATTCATATGTAGTCTCTGTGACGTAGAGGATGTTGGTTGGAGTATATTACATTCATATGGAGTCTCTGTGACGTAGAGGATGTTGGTTGGAGGATATTACATTCATATGTAGTCTCTGTGTCGTAGAGGATGTTGGTTGGAGTATATTACATTCATATGTGAGTCTCTGTGTCGTAGAGGTTAGGAGATTGTCTCATGCCAAAGATACAGGTTTGCTCTCATGGAGCCATCTGCATATTTTCAGAGATCCTGATCTCAGTGTAGTGAGATTGAATTCTAGTCCTATCGGACGGACGATCATGTAGGTCAGTGTTCATTGGCAGAACAGAACTTTACATTTAAAATCGAAAGATCAGGCTGAAGCGTGTGTAGTAGCAGGCAGTGCGTAGGCAGTAGCTGCAGCTATAGCATGACAGTAGGGTAGTTGCGTAGTAATGCGTAGAGATGTAGTGTGTAGTAGTAGTAGTCAGTAGAGTCGCGAGCAGTAGAGGAGTAGTTGTGTTGCAGAGCGAGTATGTAAAAGTGGTAGTAGTGTAGTGTGTGTGCACGAAGTCGCAGCAGTAGAATCGCAGGTCTGCAGCGAAGTCTGCAGCAGGGTAGTATCTGGGCTATAGCATAGCAGCAGTAGCAGTAGTAGCAGTAGTAGTAGTAGTAGTAGTAGTTGGAGTAGTAGTAGTTGTAGTAGTAGTAGTCTGCATTTCGTACAAGGCATGCTCAAACCATCAGTTGATGCCAGATATTAAAACGTTGACAGTACTGGTACATAGTGTCTATCCACAGCAGCCATCTGACATTTGTTAAACTCAGCAATTCCACCTTCCCCATATAACTATCAGGTTTCTGTTATGTCGTAATGCCATCATCTGCTGTCCGTGTTAGTGTAAATATACATATCCGCTATAACTCTTGTACTAGAACTATACAAGCTTAATTGAGCAACGAGTTGATTTTCGAAACATGATATGTTTAGACCAATGTTTCGTGTAGTCGTATCGATTGTCAGATATTCTTTCTTTGTATATTATTCTTGTGCGCTTATTTACAAGTTAGTGTTTTGTTTCTGTAACGTTGTGTCTGCACAAACTAATATATTAACGTAGACATTTTATACTGTAAGACTTGTGTATAGTGTGATGACGTGTTTGGTTGTGAGTATATTGTATGGTATTTCATTGTATGATTACTACATGTGTTTATATGGGTTTATCACAGTGAACATATGTACATATGATATTTATATTTCAATAGTTTCGATTTATGAATGTTTATATATGTTTTTGTTTATAGCTTTAAGATATTAATATGTGTATATATTAACTTTCTACATGTGATTGCATGCATTATTGATAACACTCACTGACGTGTAAATTGTCACTTATACAGAACATTATATGTAGAACATCAAATGTACATATTATTCATATATATGTGCTGATTATAGATTACACTAATAAATACAGCACGGTTGTTGGATATCATTGCGTGTTAAATGTTTAAAACTGAGTAATGTTGTTTTCTATATAATTCGATCATCAGCTAGTTTTTCCCATTTGTTGGGACGGACAGAAAAGCCATTTATTTAGGCATTGCGGGCATCTTTATATCTGAGTATGAGCTTTTCATTAGTGCCTAGCCTGGGCAGCTGATATGAGGCATGTGCATTGCCCATTTGCACAAACCCCTTTCTATCCTACTGTTTAATCCAAAGGAAAGTCCAAAGTTCATACGTTTGGAATCAAGCAGGGTTTGCAGGGGATGTCAGTGATGTAATGGAATACACGCAAGGCCATCAACTACCTTAGGTGCCTCCTCCGAATTTGGGGTCAAGGTTTACTCATCACCCTCGCATAATCGTGCTGACGCAAAGGGCAGTGGGGATTTTCTATTATGGTTTACTCCCCTAGCCTTTAGCTCTCCCGAGCTCCCCTCCATAAGACAGTGGGGACATTAATATCAAAGCAAAGAAAAACATTTCCCGACCAGACTTCCCCGTTAACAGTTGCAGATGGTACCGTCTACTGTAATAAGGTAACCGATGAAAACATGTGATCTGACTAGAAGAGCTAAATGTAACTAACAATTAAAACTAATTTGGACCGTTCCTACGTTAAAAATGTCTGAATGACTTAACAAAACACGATTACAATGTTCGAAAGATTAGAACAAGGCACATGACATGGAATTCGTGACATATCCTTTTTATCGCCCGAGTAGTTACCGGGGCCCAAATTTGGGGTGTAAAGAATAGAACCACTGTTACCTGCCATGCATGTCGTAAGAGGCGACTAAGGAGGTTTGGCTGAAATCGGATGCATGTGTCCTAAACGTGTAGAAGTCTATGCGTTTAGGGGCCTACCAAACCAATGTGCAACGTATGCACGTTCTTGGCAAAGATCAAACATATCACAAAAAGTGATTAAAATTGGTCGTAAAGAACGAACGCAAAGAAGAAGAAGATATCCTTTTTACAAGACGTAGACACCAGCAACAGTCAACGAGTGGTCGATTTTCTAGGTACTACTTTTACTTTCAGTAGTTTGTTATTCCTTTTTGAACGGTGAGGTCTAATTTTACAGTTCGTAAAAATCCGAGGTAACTAATTTACTTCCAAACTTACCCGTCGCAGAGTTTGAACCAGGTACGAGTGGGTTGTAACCGAGATCACTACCTCTTAAGCTACAGGCGCTCCTTTCTTTGGCATGCATGATTGATATGTTTGAATGACTGTAAGCAGAATATGATACAACACAATACAACTTCCTTCAGTGTTGCCAAGATTTGTTGACCTCGTAGAATGTTTACAGTACATTCCTGGTGTGCGTCTAATGTATTGATTATTGTCTATTTACAAGTAGTCAACATTATTCGTTCACATTTTCTTAACTCTTATTTAGTGTCAAGTTTATTAATGATTATTCAGTTGAATAAGTGCGAGTCATTTATTGCAATGCTAGGTTTTTATTTGTTCATTTATTGCGTGATGCCATTCCTAAGTCATGGTACAGTTTCCGAGTCATTACTTGAAACGATTTTTAAGATTATTGATTTGAACAATTTATGAATGATTGATTGGTACAGCTATTCACGGAGATACTTATGCTGTAAGATGTGTTTGTTTGAAGAAATCAACCTTTGTTTGTCATTCTTCTCCTGTGTGCTGTAGTTTTGAATGTTGTGTTATCCTGTTGGGTCTGCATTCAATTCTAAGGTGGCTATATATGTGACAGTCTTGCAGGACATGTTATTTCGCTGGTTAGAAATTGCTGCATGTGCTGCTTTTCTTCTTCTTTGCGTTCGTTCTTTACGACCAATTTTAATCACTTTTTGTGATATATTTGATCTTTGCCAAAAACGTGTATACGTTGCACATTGGTTTGGCAGGCCCCTAAACGCATAGGCGATGTGCACGTTTAGGAGATGTGCATCCGATTTCAGACAAACCTCCTTAGCAGCCTCCTACGACATGCGTGGCAGGTAACAGTGGTTCTATTCTTGACACCTCAAATTTGGGCCCCGATAACCATTCTGGCGGCTACATGTGCTAAAACATCTAACAGATGCAAGTCATAACAATTCATTAGCAAAATTTAAAAAAATGTTTAATGTATACAAGTCAAACTGTCACTATCATCTAAACTATATTAGTGACCATCACTGGTAACATTAAGTTTGCGTTCTTCTTGTGTAAGAAATATATTGCATCACTTATGTTTATTCATCAAGGAACAATGATGATAATCTTAACTATCAAACAATCAATATTGATATCATGTTCCAGCTAAGAACTCACTAGACTGGAAAAAATCGACTAACTGCTTTGTTTTGTTGTGAAAGATTCTGATATCAATCTTACATGATGGAGCTTTGTATTGTTTTATTACTGTCTGGATATGGTTCACACAGAGCCGTGCAAGTATATTTTCTCAGTATGATGCAAGTCTTCGAAATAAATAATAATAATTCCTCTCGTACCGTTATACGTTACATAGGGCCGACAAGTAATTTCTCCATACCGCTCTATCCTGGGCAACTCGCTCAATCTCCTTCATGGAACTGAGACCAATATTTCCTGTCTCTCTCAGCAAAGTTCGCTTCCAGGGTCTCCTTAGGTCGACCTCTCTTTCTTGAACCCTTTGCATCCCACTTCAATGCCTGCTTTGATATTCGTTGATCATTTCTCCTCAAGGTGTGCCCAACATATCTCCATCGTCTCTTTCTTATAACAGTTGTCACTAGTGGTTGACCAGACATGTCTCTGATTTCATCACTTCTCCTGAATTCGTTCCATTTTATATTCATTATTTTTTAGCAGACATCTATTTTCAAATGCATTCAACTTGCTTTCTATATCTTTAGTCATTTTCCAACTCTCGCTGGCATATGTTAGGATTGATACAACATTTGAATTGAAAATTCGTAATTTAGTTTTAATACTATATAACTTGAAGTTCCATATTTTATTTAGACTTTTAAAAGCTGATGTTGCTTTGCCAATTCGTATCATAATTTCTTTTTAACATTTCCTGTGCAATCAAAATTGTTACCCAAATAGGTGAACTGCTCTGTTATTTTTATCATTTTAGATTCCAGTGTGATATCTGCATTACTTGCCATAGGTGTCTTCATTATATTTTTTTTTTCATAGCTTATCTGCAGTCCAACTTTTGATGCTATAGATGACAAGTTGTCTGTTTTTCTTTGCATATCTTGGTTGTTTCTACTTAACAAGGCAATATCATCTGCAAAATCCAAATCTTCTAGTTGACTATTTTCTACCCAATCGATGCCAGTTTCGCCCCTGCAATATTTTCCCATCACCCAGTCAATGGCTACTCCAAACAATAGCGGAGATAGAATACAGCCTTGCTTTACTCCGGTTTCAACCATAAACCAGTCGCTGTGTCCACCATCAGTGCGAACTGCACACTGTGAACCATCATAGAGGCTCTTTATAATGTTTATTATTTTGTCTGGTATTCCATAGCTTCGAAATGCCAACCCTTAAATGTATTTTCTTTAAAATAACTTTTATTTGTGATTTTCATTTAGCTGCTTATGCGCCCCTTACGGTACCGCCTGATGCGATCGCCTCTCTGTGTCTCAGCACGGCACGGTCCTGGGTTCACATGTTACAAGTGGCATATTAGCCAAATGTTCAAGATATGACATATAACAAGAACATGAAATTACACAAAGCAAACATTTTCGACATTTGAAACAGTAGCACTAGAGCCTGATTTAAACCAACAAATTTACTTAGAAGACACAAAATGACCGTACGTTTCGTTGATTTACTTTTGACTGCAACAAAATATCGTGCTATGTTAAGTAAATAAGTAAACAATGTTTATGTTTTATGATTAATCGTTAAATATAATTAAAATTGTAAACAGTTGTAACTTATTTAGTCTTAAGTAATGTCTAATTTCTAGTCTCTAAGATATATGTTGTTGTTGTTTTTAAATATACATTCTATACATGTAATATTTGGTGTTTATATCCGCGAAAACATAGTTGTTAGTGTACTTGGTTCGTAGGCGAATGGTCTCCAGATCAAAGTCTTTAGCTGGAGTGGATATTTTCCAATCTTAATGGCTTTCAGGTCGACCCAGTCTTAATTAGGTGCCAGAGAAACATTAGGAAGTACATAAGACATACTAGAAGTTGACCTAATCATCCATATTGTACCGTTGATCAAATAAAAATGCAGGTCTCACAACATATTATCCAATATATTTCAGTGTATAAAGAAAACTAGAAAGAACATACTGTTTTAGTTCAAATATAAATTACATACAAGAACATATTGTGTTAGTTCAAACCAGTATAAGCGTGGAGGTTGAGGTCTCTACTGTTGCCCTCCATTGGATCTCTGGGACTCCGTTTACTGGGGCCGTTGGGGTTTCTAAGTCTTAGTCGATGATCCAGAATAGCAGGTTGTGGTATGAGTGGATGCTATCTATAGAGGTTTCCAGCTTCTAGAAATTCACGTGGATCTATTGTCCTCAACATGCGGTTGTTTGAGGTAACAAGAGAGCGGACAGACTTGAATCGATAACATCAATTGTTGGAGAGTTGAGGATGGATATGGTGGATGATTAATGGTCACTTAACGATCTACTGTTGAATGGGAACACTAAAATTGATGCCGAATCAGTTCTGCGATTTAAGGAGTTTGGAGTTACACGTTGTACAAGTAGATCTGGATGGTTGAGGGGCAGAGAGAGAGGGCCTAGCGGGCCACAGGAACCATCAGTATGCACCACTTCGACATCTTTTCTGGAATACTGAGCACATATAAATCTTCGTGGCGTGAGTGATATGACATCAGTGTAATAACCAGTCACACATAAATGTGATATCAGAACGTATTGTGTCAGCTCAAAAATGCATTCTGTAACAGAATAAAGTGTCCCGTTGTATTTTAAAATCTTAGAGAACGACGTTTCTGTCACATCACATTTCCAGCAACTAGTGTGCAAGATGTAGGAGAGCAAATTCCTTTCCTCACGTGGGAAGTGTCGAGTGTGAGAGGTAAAATCTGTCCCATTTTGAAAAAAAAACATGTACAGGTGGCTCTTTTAAGTCTAAATTGTTTCTGTTTTTAACCCACAACCTTCGCCCCTATCCAACCTCCTTCCCCTATTTTGAGAACATGAAATGTACAAGCTGCCGATCAACAACTGAACAAGAACATTCCCCTCTTGAGCTTTCAGTCAGGTGATATTTTATAGTGAACAGAAACAAGCAGAAGAAAGCATTAGCAAATATTGACCAGCTATTAGGTTATGCCTAGTCATCCGTTTCGCTGCAGACAAAGTGAATATATTATACCTTCTACGACAGTAAAATTTCAACAAGCAAAGACATCCACGATCTTTGTTTTATTAGTTGTTAGTACTCAATATGATGCTGTGTTGACTTAGATCTTTGTTATATTAGTTGTTAGTACTCGATATGATGCTGTGTTGACTTAGTTCCTTGTTTTATTAGTTGTTAGTACTCAATATGATGCTGTGTTGACTTAGTTCCTTGTTTTATTAGTTGTTAGTACTCGATATGATGCTGTGTTGACTTAGTTCCTTGTTTTATTAGTTGTTAGTACTCAATATGATGCTGTGTTGACTTAGTTCCTTGTTTTATTAGTTGTTAGTACTCAATATGATGCTGTGTTGACTTAGTTCCTTGTTTTATTAGTTGTTAGTACTCAATATGATGCTGTGTTGACTTAGTTCATTGATGGTTATAAATTCAAGACGTGGTAAATTGCCATAACACGATTATTGATATCTTCTTCTTCTTCTGCGTTCTCACTAGATTGGGATTTCGGATTCTCTAATAAAGGTAGCCGTCTGCCTCAGATTATCATCCACGCCATACAGTTTGTCTTGTTATCCATACAGTAAGTGGACCACCTCTTTCTTCTCAAGTCTGCATACTAAGGGCAGTTCTGTAGGATATAATTCCTATGATTTCTGCTTCCCCGATTGTGCCGACCACTTCCCGCAGAAAGTTTTGGCTACCCTCGTAATGGTTGGTCTGACATTCTTACTGCGTGGCTAATTCTCCGAGGCAGATTAGCGACCGTAGAATCCGTTATCCCATTCCTCATTGTAAGGGGTCGATGCGCCATATTAAGCGCCTTATGGCCTGGTGCATCCGTTTTCTGTAAGCATTTGTTTCGGGTTAGCATTCCCTAGCGGACACGTGCATCCGATTTCATCCAAACCTCGTTAGTCGCCTCTTACGACATGCGTGGCAGGTAACAGTGGTTATATTCTTTATACCCCAAATTTACGCCCCGGTAGCCACTCGGGCGGATTATTGATATAAAAACAGACTGCAGGAAAATTGCGTACTATAGGCGAAATACAGGAACACGAGGTTAAGTAGTTCTATAAAGTACAAAAGTAAAAGCATATAGCAGCAACGTTTCTACCAAACGGTCTTTATCAAGAAAAGGATACAAGAACAGCACAATATACAACTAACGGACATTATTGATACGGTGAAACAATTAATTTCAAACTGCACTAAAATAAAAATATGAGTTTTAAAATGTGTAACAAAATATTACTCAAAAATCTGAATGGAGTTTATTGTTGGAATTCCTGCAGACAAACAAATGTTTACAATAGCATCTGTGATTCTGATTATAATATATATATATATATATATATATATATATATATATATTTATATATATACCATACTAATGAGAGTCATGATGAATTGCGCTGGACCATATATAAAGGCAATGATAATTCAACAATATGTAACGTCGAAATCGAGTGTAATGTTAGAGAATACACAGTGTAGTCTTCGATTTTAGTTGGTAGGTAGTTCGTTAATAATACTTCTTCTCGTACCTTTATACGTTACATATGGCCTGCAAGCAATCTCTCCATACAGCTCTATCCTGGGTAACTCGCTTAATCTCCTCTATGGAACTGAGACCGATATTTCTTGCCTCTCTCAGCCAAGTTCGTTTCATGGTATCCTTAGGTAGGTAGTTCGTTACCTACTTATTTTAGATATATTTTAACTTTGATTGTCTTTTTGAACACCGATAAAAACTATTTGGTTGATACGTAGATCTATTTTTATGTGTTCTCGTTTTCTCATGTGTGTAACACTGTTATGTGTACTTATTTCCCATTTTTTAAAATCCCAGATTTAATCAGTTTTTGCTGCAGTGTCTCATATTTCTAATATTAAGACCTACATGCGTCTAGTATTAAAACTCTCAGGTTTCTAAAAATAAGATTTTCTCATGTTTCAGGAACCGGACACTCTCAAAGACAGATTACCATTATTTCCTTTCCTCGTTTACTTTTTGCTTCTCCAATGATCATCAATGGCAGATGTGTCAGATGAGTCTTCCATTATCGGTTTATAGATTACAGTACTGATGTAAGAGTACTCCGGCTCATGAGCACTTATCTTATCCGTTTTCAGCCGCTTAATTACGAGTTGAGTTTTCATATTCCCTGATCTGTATATTTTGATTTCAATAGTATTGATAACATTGTGTAAGTTAGTCATGTTCCCATATTTTAGAATCCATTCTTCCCTTTTGTGCAGATTCACACTGAATTTTATTTATTCAATCTTTTTCTATTGATTTTTTCCCGGCTTTCCAGCATGCTCTTTTCGATTTTGAACTGCTACAGGCTCTTGAACCAACTTGGGGGTCAAAGGCTCATGGTCACAGCGGTAAAATAAGCCAGGGTTAGCGAAGGGCGCGTAATCAAGACCCTGCCCCAACCTCCACGCGGTGACCCTGGAAACAGACTCTGGTTCCGGTCTGGCTAAGGGGGCAGGGATCGGGGAGAACTACTGGTAGTGGTAGCAGTGCAAGTACGGAAATGCAATACAGGTCCATACTAACAAAATGCACAAATCTCCTGGCCGATGTCCAACAAGATACTGGCCAAGTTCCCGAACGTTAAGAAACAGCTGTAAAACGTCTCTGACATAAATGAAAGGATGAGAGGTGCATCCAGTGACGAAACGTGTGCCCACGTAGGGCGAAGCTCGAAGCCCTGAGGAGGGGCAAACATTGCCAGCCCGTCGGCAAGAATAAATAAGTCAGACCCGTAACGAATAAAATTCTACCCTCGTGTTGGTACGAGTGAAGATTGCAGCTGACTCCGCATCGATGGCCTGGTGCAGATACATGTACTGGGCATGGTTTGCCGAGCGCAAAACAACAAGTTGCGTTTTAGTGCATAACGAAACTACCCCCCTGGGAAAACCGTGCCAGGTACTGTGCGATAACAATTAACATCCCCGGAAGATCTGAGGTGGGTGATACCTAACGGAACTGCCAGCGTTGGGGCAACCGGACAAGGTACGATTGCAGTCGTACGATTGCGTTGATAGCGCCGACTGAAACGACCCTCTACATTGTTTGTGCTCGGCCCCAGGCCGATGTCTTTCGAGGCTAACTGCAAATTGCCACGTACCAACGCGCGTCTAGAAAAGGCTGAGAATGTTCCTTCTCCGGATCAAACTCAAAAATGAACGGTAAAGCAAAATCGACAATGTACGGACCAGACAGGAAGTCCAGGTCCGAATATTGGCGAAGGCCGATACTTTACACTGTGTTTTATACGAGTAAGACGCCGTCCGAGGAAAAACTTATAAGCCCCGAGAAATATTTATCACATTCAGAATGGGCATAACAGCGTAACTCACTGTCTTGGCGTAGATCACAAAGCCCAAATATACGGCAAAGCTGATCGAAAAGGCGTAGATCCGAGCCGACATAGTCGGCAGAAAGGATCGTACCCTAAGGAAAGCTCACCCTAGTAAATCAAAAGCTGGCTGAAACCGGACGGGCGGGCCTAGTCACCATGGGCGCACAATCGTTCCGACGTAGATCACCCCGTTCTTGCCAGTGGACCAATTATACATCACAAAAAGAATGATGAAATTGGCCGTGAAGAACGTTCGCGAGAGAGAGAGAGAGAGAGAGAACAAACTTGAACACGGGACGTTCGCGTTATCGTCCGTCTCCGATAGAATAAGGAACTCGATCTCACCTGCACTGAGATCAAGGAACTGGATATGAAAATTACTCCAGGAGGAAGCGAACCTAGTACGTTTAGAACTAGAGACAAGCACTTAAGCTCTACGCCACAGAGCCCACCAATATTTATTTATTTTATTTATATTTATTATTATGTATTATTGAAGATAACACAAAGTCGGTATAATGGTTCATTTAGAATACATTGTAATAAATGTACGGGTCCGGAGGTAACATATTTATTGAGCGGAAGGGTTAACTCTTTCCGTACGCAATTATTTTCTCAGTTTTATACAGTTAACTCCAGGAAGGTAAAATAAAAAGCAATTTTAAAAATCATAATTACTCGCCAATATATATATATATATATATATATATATATATGACCTTTTTCGTCTTTACAGACGGTCAATTGGCGAGTGTTTCCCTGTGACAACTTCTGAGCTTTCGCTTCTCTCTCTTGTCCCTCAGCTCATCCCTAAGTCTCTCTTCAAAATATTCTGCGCCTTTGCGCAATGTTGTTTTCCATATATCACGATCATCAGCCAGTTGTTCCCATTTGCTGGGACCGATAGAAAAGTTAGTCATTGAGACCTTGCAGACATCTTTATATCTGAGCAGTGGTCTGCCCTGGTGCCTCTTCCTCCGAAAGTTCACAGAACAACATTTGTTTTGGAATGCGACCATATATCTGATTACATACTATTTTTAAGAAAACTGGACAAGATATTAGAATAACAAGGTTAAAAAGTAGTAGAAGTAAAACTAGTAAGACTTTTATAAGGAAATAACTCGAATGGCGCAGTGTACGGCGAATGGCGTTCAATGAAAATAAACTATGGCGCAGTGTGCAGCGATTGGCGTGAAAAGAGTTAATGGTAATTCTAATGAAAATGAAAATCGTGGCCGATCCTTTGCAGAACTTAGCCATCAACAACAGTAAACGAATCTTCAATTTTCTACGCACCACTTATACGTTCCGTAGTTTATCATTGCTTTCTGAACAGTGAGGTCTATTTTTATTGTTCGTAAAAATCCAAAGGGTCTAGTTTGCATCCAAATTTGTCCGTCGCAGAGTTTGAACCAGGTACACTTGCAATGTGATCGAGCTCAGTGCTACCAACGCTCACTATATATCTCTAATACATGCAGAAAATAAATGAATAATAGTCATCACATGTGTTTCTAGGTACTAGGTATGCACTCTTCTAGTAGTCATCACATGTGTTTCTAGGTACTAGGTATGCACTCTTCTAGTAGTCATCACATGTGTTTCTAGGTACTAGGTATGCACTCTCTATAGTCATCACATGTGTTTCTAGGTACTAGGTATGCACTCTTCTAGTAGTCATCACATGTGTTTCTAGGTACTAGGTATGCACTCTTCTAGTAGTCATCACATGTGTTTCTAGGTACTAGTATGCACTCTCTAGTAGTAATCACATGTGTTTCTAGGTACTAGGTATGCACTCTTCTAGTAGTCATCACATGTGTTTCTAGGTACTAGGTATCCACTCTTCTAGTAGTCATCACATGTGTTTCTAGGTACTAGGTATGCACTCTTCTAGTAGTCATCACATGTGTTTCTAGGTACTAGGTATGCACTCTTCTAGACAGTCGTAAACAGAATCTCCTGACTAACCAAATTAAATAACTTTGTCAGATCAATAGAAGCAATGTACAGGGATTTTTTTGTACTCTGAATGTGTTAGCAGCTGTTGCAATGAGAATATATGTGGTAGACCACTTAACACAAACATTGCACTCGTATTCTCTGGATAAGTCTGGTCTCCAAGGGCGTGAAGTCAACACAGAACAATTCTGACAAGTATTTTACCAATAGTTTCTAAAAGTGATATTCCCCAACAGCATCTGCTGTCTCTTCAGTCGGTCTTGTTTCTGTATAGAGTTATTATTTTCAAGTCTCAACATCCTGTGGGACCTGTCTTTCGTGTCATCATAATAGAATGAGATGGTGCAATTGTGAGGCAAGTTGTTCTTGTACGCTATTAATAACCTCAAATCGAATTATATTCTTACTAAGAGAACGCCATAATGAAAGGTCATCGATGTAGCAGTTAACCTTTGCCCTATCAGAAAGTGTTAAAGAAACTAATTTGAATGCATTTTAAAATAGATATGTGAACAAACACAAAAATAACATTCAGGAGAAGTGATACAATCAGAGAAATGTCTGATCAACCACTAGTAACAGCTGTTATATAAATAATAGAAGATGGAGATATGTTGTGCATACTCACGGTAGAGCTGATAAAAGAATCACAAAACATGCAGGGAAGTAGGAGGCAAAGGGCTCAAGAAAGAAATAGGGAACCCGAAAACAATCGTTACTTAGGGAGCCGAGAAATATTGGGCTTAATTCCACAGAAGAGATAGATTGAATGAGTTGTCCTGGATAGAACGGTACATATAAATTGATTGCAGGTCCCATGTAACGTATACTGGTTTGAGAGGAATATAATAAATAATAATAAGTGCAGGACGTGTGTCCAGGTTGTGAATAATTGCAGATTTCTCCATGTCTTTGAATGTGTCATCTGATCGTTTTGATAAACTTGATTAAAGTTCTACACATATCTAGCTTTTGTTTCATTATTATCTTATTAAGACTAACAAAACACACTATCCAAACAAAGTGTGTCATATACAGAAGCTCATACTTTTCTAACAAATCATTGTAATGATATAGCAGTACTTTTGACAAACTATCTGATTGATTGATTGATTGATAGGACCATCATCATTGCACTTCAGTGAGTAGCCATGTGTGATTCGATCTATTTTACATAAAAGATCTCAGCTTCAGTGCACGAGCTCCGTAGCACCGGTTAGGGTTCCCGATATAATTTTGAAGATGGTGAAGATATTGTTGTAGGAATTTTTATTTTTTCTAAAGAATTTTGCCCGGGCAGCGTCTTTCCATCCTATTCTTTTCGATTGTTAACTGCCAAGGATTCTTTTACGTGCACAAATTAAACACGGGACCTACGTTTTATCGTCCTTTTCCGTTAGGACTAGGAACTCGATCTCCCTTAAGCTGAGATCAGTGATATCTGGAGAAATATCCAGGTGGCTCTACTAGGGAGCGAACCTGGTACCTTTGGCACAAGAGACGAACACCTAGCCTCTACACCACAGAGATCCACGGTTCTCTACTTATTCTCACGTTCTGTCATTCACATTTACATGTGTTTAATCCAAATGTCTTTTTCATCCACGGCTGTGGCTTGTCATGATAGTGTCTACATGGTTCATGATCGGGTTTACATCTGGATTATATCAAATAATCCCTTTCTATTATGTTCTATTGGCATGTCTCAAATATACACCAGAGATAATCACAAATGACAAAACAAAATATGAATGCAAATTCTGAGTCATGTTACGGAAAGGCTGATCATTAGTTCTTTTAAGAGCTTCTTCATGTATTTTATTTTTTCATTTTGCGAAAACCTCACATTTTTCTGTGAAAAAGCATGACGTCTTTTAAGGAAAGTTTCTGGACTTTTTTGCGAAGAGCTTAAAAGTTGTGTAATTTTTTTGCGAAGAGCTTAAAAGTTGTGTAATTTTTTTGCGAAGAGCTTAGGAAGTTGTGTAATTTTTGTTGTTATGAAGTAAGAATAACAAGATATACACAACACAACCAGAGAGGAGCATTATGAAGTAAGAATAACAAGATATACATAACACAACCAGAGAGGAGCATTATGAAGTAAGAATAACAAGATATACATAACACAACCAGAGAGGAGCATTATGAAGTAAGAATAACAAAAGATACACAACACAACCAGAGAGGAGCATCGGGTTGAATGGATTAGAGCATATGCGGGACACCCGTGTTCAGTTCACGATAACGCCATATATTTTTTTCTGTTGTGGTCATGAAGGAAAAATCCTAACATGACAGCTTTGCGACGACTGCACTAGCTATGCTGCCGTTAAATGTCTCAGGTTGACGTCCCACATGTCCTACACCTTATTAAAAAGCAGTACTAAAAGCAGTAATTACGTTTTTTTTATAAAGATTACAAAGGAAATGTATAATTTCACTTCCATCTTCCTACATTTTATCAAACGTCATCTAGAAGTAAATGGAGTAGGTTCTCACACTTTAGAGAATATTTGTGGAATATTTTGTCCATTCGTATAGTGAATATATAACTTGTAAAACATATTTAGCCAGGCAATTATGTGGTGGATTCTATTAACTCACAACACCGATCTGTACGTCCTTAATGATATAACAGACCCGCCTGTCCAGCGTGTTGGTAGCGCGTTGGAAGACGGATGACAAGCTCCCTATGAGTACGAGTTCAATTCCGAGCGCTGGCAGAAAAGCCACAGGTTCTCCAGATTTACGGTGTTCGTGGCACCGAACCGAAGGATTACGATGTCCATGGCACCGAGCCGAAGAGCTGAAAAGTTCAAGTGCTTTTGGATCGGGAAAAAAAATTACATATCAGATTATAATATAACTGTAAACACACCCAAGTAATATATAATGGTAGAATATAACAGCTGCAACACAAACGTAATATACCAGATTAGAATATAACATTCAAAACACAAAATTAATATGTTACATTACAATATAACAGTAACCACACTAAAGTAAGATATTAGAATATAACAGTAGACAGACTAAAGTAATATATAATATTAGAATATAACAGTAACCACACAAGTGTAATATCATATTAAAATATAAAAGTACGCACACTAATATAATATATTATTTTAGAAAATATACGTAAATACACAAAAGTGTAATATCACATTAAATTATAATAGCACACACACGAAAATAATATATTAATATATATAATAATAAATTAATAAAGTAATATAAAGATAAGAGTATAACAATAAAAACGCTAAAATAATGTATTATATTAGAATATAATAGTAAGTACACTTATTCACAATATATATATGAGACTGCAGTAAAACTATTTGACTGGCAAAACACGTAATCACAAAGTACTGTAGTTTTACAAATTACAAAGACAATGACAAAATACAGCAACGTTTCGACCAACAAGGCCTTTATCAAGCAAACGAAGTACACTTATTGCGCTATTATTATTTATTCATTATCTCTACTTCTGGACGTTGTTTTCTTGTTCTACTTAAGAGTACGTTAAGACAACCTTCTCAAGAGTTTGCTTTAGTCATATTTTGCCACTAGTCAGATTACCTCGACCTCTGATCACCAGATTATATTTTTTGTTTTCTTTTATCAAATGATGTGTGGATGCGGTGACCAGAATTTGCATTTAGGGAGATCACTATTGATTCGGTCGCTATTGAGGAACTCGGAAGCTGAAAGTATTCTCCATAATGAAGGGGCAATGTAAAGGACTTAACAGAGCCCGGTGTGGACACTGTACGCGGTTCTCTCAAACAATTGGCATAATTACCTCAAAGAATATATTCATATGCACGTTCACAAACTGAACAGAATGTTTTAATAGTCAGTCGTTAGTGATAGAACTTGCGATATTTATAAATAAAGTTGAAGAATGAGAAAGGGATAAACAAAGAAGGAAGTGGTTTGGCCACTTAATCAATGTAAATAAACTCCACTGTATACAGAGTCTTCTAAAACAGAGCCTGAATAAAGAAGGCGAGAGGAAGACCAAGAAAAAGATGGATAGTTGGTATTGCAAAATTATGTTTTAAAAAAGCACATACATCTACCACCCAAGCCACTAGAGCAGTGCAAGTCAACAACAGAATATCAATACAACTGAGCAACAGTCCGGTAACAGTACGACGATAAAAGAGAAAAGAAAAAGAAAACAATGCGAAAGAGTTCAGATTGAAGAAAGGATACAGAAAAAACGATGATTTAAAACCACAATAAATCATTCATTTCAATATAAGAATCATCTAGCTTTATATTTATATATTATTGACAGCTATATGAAACTAAGGTTTAGACATAATCTGATAGAATTGAAATACAACATCTTTTCTTATCTCTTATCTTAAACATCAATATAACTCTTTCTTATTTTAGCGCTGACGTTTCTTCTTTCTGAACCAGATACAAATGTGTCTTTTTTTATTATCATGACCATGACGTTTTTTATGGCCCTGTCGACCGTATCGTCTCCATACATAATACACTCACGTTTGTGAATGTACACTAGTGGGGGTTTTTTTTTACACAATCAGAAATTATATTACTTTTTTTCTTCTTTGAACGCTCATATCAACCACTTGTTAACCACACTTTATGATTTTTATGTGATCTGAGCCTAAGAGCGATTGTACATTGTTAGAGTTATGCGTCGACATGTAGGCCAGCACATCCGATTTCTGCAATGCTTTTTATTTACTAGGATAGCTTCCTAGGTCCTACATCAGTCGCCTCTTACGACATGCCTTGTAGGCCGCCGTGGCACTATTATTTGCTTTCCTTGTGGGCCCCGGGCCACACGGCGCTCTATTACAATTTGTAACTTACTTGCAACGCAAGTTGTTCATACACGCCATTTTAACGGACAGCTGCAGCTGTTCATGAATTTAGCATTTTTAAATTGGTTAATTAGTCTGCTAATTTCATACTGTAAATAATTATAGAGAATTCCAAATTTGAAGCTTGGTACACATGTCTAAAGTATATCTTCATTAATCAAGTTTGCCAACAGTAAATATCGACGCATTACTAACTAAACGTTTCTCATATTTATGAAATAAATTCCAATCAATGGCCACACTATGCTCATATATTATAGTAGGATATCTGGTGTATATGACAAATGAAAATCGTGGCATATACTTTACAGGACTAAGCCATCAACAACAGTAAACGAGTTGTCGATTATATATGACCACTTATACGTTCAGTAGTTTCCATTGCTTTCTGAAAGGTGAGGTTATTTTATCGTTCGTAAAGATCTAAGAGAACTAATTTGTTTCCAAACTTGCCCACCGCGGAGTGTGAACCAGGTGCGCTTGGGTTGTGATCGGGCTTACTAACGCTTAAGCTACATACGCTCATGTATAAGACAAAGTAAAAGTTTAAAGCAGGTGGATAGATAATATCCTCGTGAAACTAAAACAACATGTTCTTACACAAACAGCTGCAATATATCTAATCCATGAAAGGAGACTTTAGTTCTCTGCAAAATGGGAACCAGATGGGATCTGTATTCTTTCTTATCCGTTTTGTAACGTAGTTTCCTGTCTTTTATATTGGTGTAACGTAGCTTCCTTCTTCAGTTATCAGTCATGCTTGATATGCGTAGAATTATGATAGTAGTCTGGACCTGTCCATAGGTACACACATTTCCGCTTCAACAAATCCAGCAGCGTCCAGTGACCCAACACTCCAATTTGATGTTAATTAATCGACCTCTTTGTGTATCTGATATGTCCTTATTCTTATTAGTGTTGTAATGTAGCTTTTTTTCTTATCTGTGTTGTAATGTAGCTTTTTTTTATATCTGTGTTGTAATGTAGCTTTTTTTCTTATCTGTGTTGTAATGTAGCTTTTTTTCTTATCTGTGTTGTAATGTAGCTTTTTTTCTTATCTGTATTGTAATGTAGCTTTTTTTCTTATCTGTGTTGTAATGTAGCTTTTTTTCTTATCTGTGTTGTAATGTAGCTTTTTTTCTTATCTGTGTTGTAATGTAGCTTTTTTTCTTATCTGTGTTGTAATGTAGCTTTTTTTCTTATCTGTGTTGTAATGTAGCTTTTTTTCTTATCTGTGTTGTAATGTAGCTTTTTTTCTTATCTGTGTTGTAATGTAGCTTTTTTTCTTATCTGTGTTGTAATGTAGCTTTTTTTCTTATCTGTGTTGTAATGTAGCTTTTTTTCTTATCTGTGTTGTAATGTAGCTTTTTTTCTTATCTGTGTTGTAATGTAGCTTTTTTTCTTATCTGTGTTGTAATGTAGCTTTTTTCTTATCTGTGTTGTAATGTAGCTTTTTATATCTGTGTTGTAATGTAGCTTTTTTCTTATCTGTGTTGTAATGTAGCTTTTTCTTATCTGTGTTGTAATGTAGCTTTTTCTTATAACAGTGATTGTATTCTTTCTTATCCGTTTGTAATGTAGCTTTTTCTTTATCTTGTGTAATGTAGCTTCTTTTCTTATCTCATCTTGTATGCTACAATTATTATATCTGGACTGTAAGTAACATTTCCTTACATCCAGCATGTAGTGAATAATTGATGTTAATTAATGACCTCTTTGTGTATCTGATATGTCCTTTTCTTATTAGTGTGTAATGTAGCTTTTTTCTTATCTGTGTTGTAATGTAGCTTTTTTCTTATCTGTATTGTAATGTAGCTTTTTTCTTATCTGTGTTGTAATGTAGCTTTTTCTTATCTGTGTTGTAATGTAGCTTTTTTCATTGTATTGTAATGTAGCTTTTTCTTATCTGTGTTGTAATGCTTTTTTCTTATCTGTGTTGTAATGTAGCTTTTTTCTTATCTGTGTTAATGTAGCTTTTTTCTTATCTGTGTTGTAATGTAGCTTTTTTTCTTATCTGTATTGTAATGTAGCTTTTTTTCTTATCTGTGTTGTAATGTAGCTTTTTTCTTATCTGTATTGTAATGTAGCTTTTTCTTATCTGTATTAGTAATGTAGCTTTTTCTTATCTGTTTGTAATGTAGCTTTTTTCTTATCTGTATTGAAATGTAACTTTTTTCTTATCTGTGTTGTAATGTAGCTTTTTCTCTATCTGTGATTGTAAATGTAGCTTTTTCTTATCTGTATTTAATGTAGCTTTTTCTTATCTGTATTGTAATGTAGCTTTTTTCTTATCTGTATTGTAATGTAGCTTTTTCTTATCTTTTGTAATTTTTTCTGTAAGCCTGTTTTCTTACCTTGTTCTATGTAGTTTCTTTATCCTAATTATTTTTTCTTTTTTAATGTAGCTTTTGAATGTAGCTTTTTCTTTATCCTTATGTATGTGCTCTTTATTTATCCTTGTTGTAATGTAGTTTTTCTTATCCTTTGTATGTAACATGTAGCTTATTTCTTATCTGGGTTGTGATGATTCCGTGTGAACATCGATCTGGTAATCGTTATTTCTTTTTGTTTGCTTTTTATGTGCTGGTTAACCCTTCCATAAAACTGACATTTCATTCTTCATTTCTCATTTGTTAGTATAATTCAATGATGTATATTGACATCTTGATGCATATAATGTTGTATGCATCGGTATTTGTATAACTTTCTTATCTATAGACGTACATAAAAATCTCTCAAGTGAAGAATGTAATGTTACCTACAGACAAGAAATCACATTTATCAAGTTACACCAAGATATACTAACATCCACAGAACGGTGATCAATTATTTACAGATAACTATCCATCTCAAATATTGCGTATTTATTGCTTGCTACATGATTGTTTATTCATCTGCAACTTTTGAAACAATGAAAGTTATATATATCTGTTCGAAAACATTCCACAAAAACAAAAATCACAAATGTAATTTACTCTTCTGTACTAATAATTTTAAAAGCCGAAAGTAATGTACTTTATATTTATCTGTAAATAATTACATTAACAATTTGAAGAGCTAATTATAAAACATATGCAAGTGAACGGTCAGTTTCGAAGATTCTTGACATAATGTTCTTGCAGCCACTATAAATGATCGATGGTATCTAAAGAGTTAAGCTTCTAACTTTCGCATAACATATGTGACTGGTTATGAGAATTTTGTGTTTGTTACTTTTTTTCCAACAACAAGACTCAAACTTCAGTAATTTCACACAATTTCTATATAACTCACTCATTCATGAATGTTCTTATCTACTAAGACTAACTAAATGTCTGCAAACTATTGCTGAGATGTCTGGGCCGTAAGAGGAACTGTAAAGGATATATTTCTATCAACGGAGATATAATACAAAATGTGAACAGTTTTCAATATCTCGGTTCAGTGCTAACACAAGATGGAAATAAAATGAAGGTAATTCAAAGATAAATAAACATAGAATGGATAAAGTTTAAACAACTAAGACAGTGTGGGATGGAACTGATTGGAAAATAATTATCAGAATATCAGAATACATATATCAGCTTGTATATTCCCAGCGGCAACGTATGGCTGTGGAACAAAGATATTTAACAATGCAGGGTAAAAACACATATGTGCTTTTAAAAATAAATGTTAGAGAAAAGTCCCCCGTAAAATATGGCCAGAGAAGAGAACAAATAGATCTACCCAGAAGGATCTCAAAATCTTAGGAAAAAATTGGTTGATAATGCAATAAAAAATAGAGGTATTTTCGAAATACAAATACAAGAAAGGTTTGAGAAAACCATTTTGGAAGGAGCCATTCCGGCAAAGAGTACAATCGGACAAAAACGGACTATCACGGAGAAGATGGATTTAGGATGTCACATGATTTGAATAAGATGACTTCAGATGCGGTACATCTGCCCTATGAGAGAGAGAGAGGAGAGAGAGAGAGATTCAGAAGGACTTGGGATGACAAAGTTCTGCTCAGAACAAGCTGTTTGATGATGAATCGAAATTTAGGTACATATAGCTCTAATCAAAAGAAATTGTTAAGACTAAAACTATTTACAAAGAATCAAGACAAGAGTAACAAGAATCTCACAATTAAAAAAATCAGAATAAGAGTTTAACATTTGTTAAGAACTATAACAACCGACATACTGACATTAATAGTGTTTGGTATTAACTTGGCTAATCACAAAATGGTGCACAACTAAAGAACAATAAATCAAAAGTCGATAGTTGTAGTTGATGAAAAGGTCAAACAAAGCATTGCTTAAAGAAGTCAAACAAGCATTGCTAAGAAAGTCAAACAAAGCATTGCTAAAGAAAGTCAAACAAGCATTGCTTAAAGAAAGTCAAACAAAGCATTGCTAAGAAAGTCAAACAAAGATTGTTAAAGAAAGTCAAACAAAGCATTGCTTAAAGAAAGTCAAAGTCGACATTGGTTTATCTATATAAGTTAGCTAGAATATTCTGCGCAGAATAGAGGGACTGAGATGGTATGATAGGGACACAAGTGAGGAACTTATGGAGAGAACAAGACAGATTAAAGTGAACCAAGAGGTCAAAAAAAACGATGGCTAGGATAGGACATATTTTGCGAAAACATGAGGGGAATATGACAAGAAATGTTCTGTCCTGGAACCCACAGAGACAGAAACAAATTGGGAGGCCGAGAAATACATGAAGATGAGATTTGGAGGCAGAGATCAATAATATAAAAAAAGAGTTGGATGAAGTTGCAGGAAACAGAGATAGGAAAACTTGGCATGAGTTGGTTGAGTTTCCATGCCTCAATCCGGGTTTAAATGACGGAGAGAGAGAGAAAGAGAAAGAGAGAGAGCGCGAGAGCTAGAAAGATAGTAATTGTGAACAATATTGTAGAAACACACACACACTAAAATATGGGCGTTGGCATCTGTAGAGTAAATGTGTGTAATTACCAGCATCAGTTGTGCCAAGTACTTTTTTTAAAACCTTAACAGTCAGAAAGCGCAGTGAATAAACTCGCTCCAAGAAGCTGTCTTTCTCTACAATTTGTACTTTTGTCTAAAGTTACAGGTGTTGAACTGCAGCAAAGTAGTATCACTAAGAGATACAATGCAGATATGTGTGCCCATCATCATCATCTGTCAAAACTTGACTTTCATGACAGCAACTAAATATGCCTCTCTGCCTGTGTGAAGTGTTCAGTGTCTGCTGCAGTCAAACTCTACTTGTCTATAACATCTTGTATACATCTTCTCCCTACACTTTCTCTGCCTGTGTGAAGTGTCCAGTGTCTGCTGCAGTCAAACTATTCTCGTCTATAACATCTTGCATACATCTTCTCCTTACACTTTTCTCTGCCTCGTCTACCCGTTATAATCCACTCACGAATAATCTTAAACAGAAAAATCATGCCGATGTATATGTCCTTAATAATTCCGTTGTTGTTTTTTTTACTTAATCTTCTTTATCCTCTCCTTCTGTTCAGTTTTTAAACTGCTACAAAGTAGACATATTTCTACTACTTTTTTTTTCCTCCAGAAGCACTTGAGCTTTCAGCTCTTCGACTCGGTGCCACGGACATCGTAACCCTTCGGTTCGGTGCCACGAACACCGTAAATCTGGGAAATCTGTGGCTTTTTCTGCCATCCCGCGGAATTGAACCCGCACACACAGAGGGATAGTCACCCGTAGTCCAACGTGCTACGAACACACTGGGCAGACAGGCTTCTACTACTTTCTGTCCATGGCATTCTGAATACTCTTCTGTAAAATTTACATTCAACAACATTTAACGATTTTTCAACTGGCTTATCAATAATCTATGCCTCACAGTTATAAGCTGATATGTTTAAAAAAAAACCATGCTCTTTAAAGTTTTTTACCTTTTTATCAGTTCCCTTCCATATTTTGTGTATTCTTTTTAAATACAGTACGCCCTTGTTTACGATTCCCTGTATCTCCATAATAACTCTTCCGTCATCTATTAGCAATGAACATCAATATTCAAAACTTAAATGTGTACCCATCTTTCCAAAACTACAATTATTTTGTTTTTGTCAGTATTTTGACAAAATTTATTGAAAGTTAGCTAATGTGCTACTGATATCTATGAAATTAATAAGAGAATTGTTGTATTTATATAGGTTATTCCTTTAGGGATTTGCTCAGTTAGAGACTGAGCACTTAATGGTCTGCCCGGAGTATAATGACGTCGGTTCAGTAATCAATAACGAATACATAACTATAGCGTACGAAAGCTTCATTACCAAACCAGTTCAACAATGATATGTGACGTATATTTATTTTAATATATATAATGTTTACGATGCTTTAGCTAGGGCATGTCAGGACCACATGAAGATGTGGTCTATAACATGATAGCAACAAATGAAAAGGAGAGGGACGGAATTTATCAAAACTAAGCCTGTAAGATCTAGAGTTCAAAAGCTATTATTCTCTATATTTGAATATCAGACGTGTTATATAACCCAATATTCCTGTGGGGAATCTCACTGCCGAGCAGAGCCACACGAGATCTGGTTTCCATTGTTTCAACCCTCACTGAATGGTGACCTTTCATCAACACGTCAGATACGATATATACACACAAGTGAAAGCACGTGAGCAAGCACACGTTACAGATCTGATATACGAACTGTAGATTGAATATATTATCTTTGACATGTCTAAAAAAAAAGAAATCAAAAGGTATATAACTAGTAATATGATCGTTGAAACCCATGAATTAATTTAGACCTATCAATAGTCATATTTCCGTTTGGGGGTTTTACTTTTCTCACTGAGACTTTTATTGTTATTTGTACCTGTAAGTGATCAAAGTTTACTGGTGGTCAACTGGACTTGCTAGTGGTCAGTGTTCAGTTCTATGTACAGCTAATTCTCCAATCACCACAGTTCTACAATCACCACACGTATTATCCAATGACCCAGTGGCGGCTCGTGATCATTTTTGTTCGTGGGGCCAGACAGATATTTTCGGAAAAATCATGGTTTCGGTTAGGACATATTTTAATGTATAAAATAATAAATACACGATACACCTTATTTTTGTTGGTTGTGGCCAGACAGATATTTTCGGAAAAATCATGGTTTCGGTTAGGACATATTTTAATGTATAAAATAATAAATACACGATACACCTTATTTTTGTTGGTGGGGCCAGACAGATATTTTCGGAAAAATCATGGTTTCGGTTAGGATATATTTTAATGTATAAAATAATAAATACACGATACACCTTATTTTTGTTGGTGGGGCCAGACAGATATTTTCGGAAAAATCATGGTTTCGGTTAGGACATATTTTAATGTATAAAATAATAAATACACGATACACCTTATTTTTGTTGGTGGGGCCAGACAGATATTTTCGGAAAAATCATGGTTTCGGTTAGGATATATTTTAATGTATAAAATAATAAATACACGATACACCTTATTTTTGTTGGTGGGGCCAGACAGATATTTTCGGAAAAATCATGGTTTCGGTTAGGATATATTTTAATGTATAAAATAATAAATACACGATACACCTTATTTTTGTTGGTGGGGCCAGACAGATATTTTCGGAAAAATCATGGTTTCGGTTAGGATATATTTTAATGTATAAAATAATAAATACACGATACACCTTATTTTTGTTGGTGGGGCCAGACAGATATTTTCGGAAAAATCATGGTTTCGGTTAGGATATATTTTAATGTATAAAATAATAAATACACGATACACCTTATTTTTGTTGGGGTCCAGCCCCAATGGCCCTTAATGACGATGCGCCACTGCAATGACCACACCTATTTTTCAATCACCATACTTATTCTCCAATCACCATACTTATTCTCCAATCACCACACTTATTCTCCAATCACCACACTTATTCTCCAATGTTCCTATTAATTCTCCATTCACCACACATACTACGCAATCACCACACTAATTTTACAGTCAAAACACTTTCTGAGTTTAAAAAACATTTTTTTCCAATCCAGAAGCACTTGAGCTTTTCAGCTCTTAGGCTCGGTGCAATGGACATCGTAACCCTCGGTTCGGTGCCACGAACACTGTAAATCTGGCGAATCTGTGGCTTTTTCTGCCATCCCGCGGAATTGAACCCGCACACACAGAGGGATAGTCACCGTAGTCCAACGCGCTACGAACACGCTGGGCAGACGGGCTGAAAACATTTAAAACCTTTATAGCTAGTTGGTTGGCACATGCTCTTGACTACAGACGACGGTGTTTAAGTTGTGTTCTAAAGAAGTTAAAACTACAATCAACGGTGATGACGCTGCTAGTGTCTTGTTACATCAATCTGCGATGAGAACAGTCTTTCCCAATGATTGTGTGGCATTTCAAGAACATTGTTAATATCGCATACCTTGATATATCCCTCTGGTCGGTCAGCTCTTAACCTCTCTACAATACATTTCTTCCAATTTAATATATAATTATCTCCCTCATTGCTCTAGGATCCATATTCTCATTTGTGTTCATATGAACTAAACCTCAACGCCTGTATCCTGCATATCCCTCTTGTGGACACCTTTATGTTATGCGATCGACGTCACGGCACATTGGGCATTCCCATGCACGCTCTGTCATCCGCTGCAGCAGCCATCCTAAAGTCCATCTGTATCCTGCATATCCCTCTTGTGGACAAATGCCAAATATTCTCTCACGTGTTTAATTTACGCATAAAGTTTCCAAAAGATTTCTTGTTGCCGTTCTGCCTTTCTATCAATTGTTTACTATGTCCCCACAATCTCAGCTCGCTTTCACTGTTCTTCACTTGTTTCTTTCTATCAATTGTTTACCATGTCCGCACAATCTTCAGCTCTCTTTCCACTATTCTTCCACTTGTTTCCTTTCATTAATTGTTTACTATGTCGTCTACAATCTCTCAGCTCACTTTCACTGTTCTTCCACTTGTTTCTTTCTATTAATTTACCATGTCCGTCTACAATCTCTCAGCCTCTTTCCACTGTCTTCCACTTGTTTCTTTCTATTAATTGTTTACTATGTCCGTCTACAATTCTCAGCTCTCTTCACTGTTCTTCCATTGTTCTTTCTATTAATTGTTTACTATGTCCGCACAATCTCTCAGCTTCTTCCACTGTTCTTCCACTTGCTTTCTATTAATTGTTTACTATGTCCGTCACAATCTCTCAGCTCTCTTTCCACTGTTCTTCCACTTGTTTCCTTTCTATTAATTGTTTACTATGTCCGTCTACAATCTCTCAGCTCTCTTTCCACTGTTCTTCCACTTGTTTCTTTCTATTAATTGTTTACTATGTCCGGCCACAATCTCTCAGCTCTCTTTCCACTGTTCTTCCACTTGTTTCCTTTCTATTAATTGTTTACTATGTCCGTCTACAATCTCTCAGCTCTCTTTCCACTGTTCTTCCACTTGTTTCCTTTCTATTAATTGTTTACCATGTCCGTCTACAATCTCTCAGCTCACTTTCCACAGTTCTTCCACTTGTTTCCTTTCTATCAATTGTTTACTATGTCCGTCTACAATCTCTCAGCTCACTTTCCACAGTTCTTCCACTTGTTTCCTTTCTATTAATTGTTTACTATGTCCGTCTACAATCTCTCAGCTCACTTTCCACAGTTCTTCCACTTGTTTCCTTTCTATCAATTGTTTACTATGTCCGGCCACAATCTCTCAGCTCACTTTCCACCGTTCTTCCACTTGTTTCCTTTCTATCAATTGTTTACTATGTCCGGCCACAATCTCTCAGCTCACTTTCCACAGTTCTTCCACTTGTTTCCTTTCTATCAATTGTTTACTATGTCCGGCCACAATCTCTCAGCCCTCTTTCCACCGTTCTTCCACTTGTTTCCTTTGGACGTCTAGGTTTTTTTCTCATCCGCAGTCCATCGGAAAGCTGTCATAGCCAATGCCCATACTGACAAACGATACACTTGACGAATATATCTCTATCTTCGCATTTTTAATTTGTGCTTCCAGTGATGCATAGTTTGTTTATTTTAAAAGTTCCTTTATTGCTTTCGTATTTGGTAAGAACATTTGCAACATTTTTTAAGCATTTATTTTGGAATGTCGCAGCTTGTGTGTAATGTTTTGTGTTATTTTCCAGCACTTGCTGTTGTAGAATAACAACCCCAAGACACTGCTTTTATATAGTTTAAGTTTTGTTTTCAAATTTATTCCTTTTATTTCCTAGAATTGTTGCGGGGTGACAGTTTGACTTGCTTTCTTGATGTTTCAATTAGATCCTTTTCGTAATCCCCATCCTGCGATACTGTACTTTTCAGATATGATATTTGATATATGGAGAGACAAATTAATTGAATTAGTCATTTTCAAGTTATGGACGGCTCATGATAATTGACGTATGTAGATACACAAATTAATTGAATGTGATACATCTATACTATACAACTCATTATTATAATGTATCAATACATTAGCATGTGCCAACATAAAGTCGTTAATCAAGTATATAAAGTCGTTAATCAAGTATATGAAGTCGTTAATCAAGTATATGAAGTCGTTAATCAAGTATATGAAGTCGTTAATCAAGAATATGAGGTTGTAAATCAAGTATATGAAGTTATGAATCAAGTATATGAGGTTGTAAATCAAGTATATGAAGTTATAAATCAAGTATATGAAGTTATAAATCAAGTATATGAAGTTATGAATCAGGTATATGAAGTCGTTAATCAAGTATATGAAGTTATGAATCAAGTATATGAGGTTATAAATCAAGTATATGAAGTTATAAATCAAGTATATGAAGTTATGAATCAAGTATATGAAGTTATGAATCAAGTATATGAAGTTATGAATCAAGTATATGAGGTTATAAATCAAGTATATGAAGTTATGAATCAAGTATATGAAGTTATGAATCAAGTATGAGTATGAATCAGGTATATGACGTTATGAATCAAGTATGTGAAGTTATGAATCAACTATATGAACAAGATTTGTACCTGCTATCTATACCTGGATAATATAACGGAATGAACTAGTATTAAAAAAAGTTTCTCAAAGATCATTGTTTACGTTTACTGACGGGTAAGAACAGCAGAAACCTTCTGGTAACCTTGGAACCGTGCAGACATCAGGATGTTTTCAGAAGCTTCTTTGCTTTCACATCTGCAAGCTACATTATCTGCTCAATCATACATCTTAGTCATTTTATCTTCATGTTCTTGTTCGAAGAAGATCACTTTCACATTCAACTTACTGTGCACGTTCATCATTTTCAGAACTGATATCTTTGTTGAGAAATCTATGCAGGCTGGTTTCATTTCCTTACACATCTTCCATTACTTCCTGGACAGCTTATTCTATTTACCAATGTCTTGTTCGTATCTACAAATATTGTTGTTCATATATCTATTTTTTTCTTTATCCAATCCTGTTTATTATTATTTATTCTATTCGTTTGTGACTTGCTTTGATTTTTTAACAAGTAGTCTTCTAGTTTCTGTTCTTTTACATTATATTTGCAATAACTGATCAATGTCTCACTATACATACTTTTTTCTTTATTTCTGGTTATTAAGTTTAAAGTCTTTTATCGCTGTCTCACTTTCGAGTAACTTGTCTTTATCTCAATATCGAGACATCAGTAACTGCTCACTATCGAGACATCAGTCATTTCTCAATATCGAGACATCAGTCATTTCTCACTATCGAGACATAAGTCATTTCTCACTATCGAGACATCAGTAACTTCTCACTATCGAGACATAAGTCATTTCTCACTATCGAGACATCAGTAACTTCTCACTATCGAGACATCAGTAACTTCTCACTATCTCATAATCAAAACATCAGTAACTTCTCACTATCGAGACATCAGTCACTTCTCACTATCGAGACATCAGTCACTTCTCACTATCGAGACATAAGTCATTTCTCACTATCGAGACATCAGTAACTTCTCACTATCGAGACATCAGTAACTTCTCACTACCGAGACATCAGTAACTTCTCACTACCGAGACATCAGTTACTTCTCACTACCGAGACATAAGTCATTTCTCACTATCGAGACATCAGTAACTTCTCACTATCGAGACATCAGTAACTTCTCACTATCGAGACATCAGTCACTTCTCACTATCGAGAGATCAATCACTTTTCACTACCGAAACATCAGTCACTTCTCACTATCGAGACATAAGTCATTTCTCACTATCGAGACATCAGTAACTTCTCACTATCTCATAATCAAGACATCAGTAACTTCTCACTATCGAGACATCAGTAGCTTCTCACTATCGAGACATCAGTCACTTCTCACTACCAAGACATAAGTCACTTCTCACTATCGAGACATAAGTCATTTCTCACTATCGAGACATCAGTAACTTCTCACTATCGAGACATCAGTAACTTCTCACTATCTCATAATCAAGACATCAGTAACTTCTCACTATCGAGACATCAGTCACTTTCACTATCGAGACATCAGTAAATCACTTCTCACTATCGAGACATAAGTCATTTCTCACATCGAGACATCAGTAACTTCTCACTATCGAGACATAATCATTTCTCCTACGAGACATCAGTAACTTCTCACTACTCAAATAAGATCATTTCTCACTATCGAGACATCAGTACTTTCACTACGAGACATAGTCACTTCTCACTACCGAGACATAAGTCATTTCTCACTATCTCATAATCGAGACATTAGCAAATTCTCACTACCTCGAGACATCATCAACATTTCACTATCTCATAATCGAGACATCATCAACTTCTCCCTCTCATAATCGAGACATCAGTAACTTCGCACTCTCATAATGGTGACCTCAGCAGCTTCTCACTATCTCATGATCGAGTCGAAATAAATGTGCGCTTTTCACTTTCCAGACATCAAATTTTTTTTATCACGTTCAATGTAGCTGTATAATAGCTGTCATAATTGAGTTTATATAGTGTCTTATTCTTGTCTTACTTTTAAGGAACATGTCGCTTCTTGACTTTAAGACGTTGGTAACCTGTCGCAGTCTCACTTTAGATGTTCATAACCGGTCGCTGTCTCTTTTTAGGCGTTGATAACTTGTCACTGTCTAACTTTTAGACGTTGGTAGCCTGTCGCAGTCTCACTTTTAGACGTTGGTAGCTTGTCACTGTCTAACTTTTAGACGTTGGTAGCCTGTCGCTGTTTCACTTTTAGACGTTGGTAGCTTGTCGCTGTTTCACTTTTAGACGTTGGTAACCTGTCACTGTCTAACTTTTAGACGTTGGTAGCCTGTCGCTGTTTCACTTTTAGACGTTGGTAACTTGTCACTGTCTCTCTTTAGACGTTGGTAACTTGTCACTGTTTCTCTTTAGACGTTGATAACTTGTCACTGTCTAATTTTTAGACGTTGGTAACCTGTCACTGTCTCATTTTTAGACATTGGTAGCCTGTCACTTTCTCACTTTAGACGTTTGTAGCCGGTCGTTGACTCACCTTTAAGCGTTTGTAACCTTTCGTTGACTCACGTTTAAACGTCTGTAACCGGTCACTAACTCAAGTTTAGACGTTGGTAATCGGTCACTAACTCAAGTTTAGACGTTGATAATCGGTCACTAACTCACGTTCAGACGTTAGAAAACTGTGTGTGAATGCGTGCGCGAATTTGTTTCAAATTTTCTCCTAGTTTTTTGTTTTGTTGCCTTTTTTTCCACAAATATCTTTCCTTTTTTTTAAATATTCTTATATCATTAATTAAGTATAATACAAGAAGTAATTGAAATAAATAATGAGAATTTTTTTTATCATACCATGAGATATATTTTGAAATACGATGTTAGGTCCGTATTTTTTCATTGACCCATCGACACACGATGGGGGATCTGGTCAATATCTCACAGCCGTCTTTATTTCATAATCCTTTTCCGGTAACCAATTGAGGCCTGAGCGACCTGGGAGCCGTTGTGGTCATAAAAAGTTACCCGTACTAACTTCTTTTCACAAAGTAAATTTATCGTAGTAATTTCGGTCCTTAATGTATGAAATTCTAGTCCATTTTCATTTCTAGTCCCTAACAGATTATAGGTAGGAGGGCCATTTCCTTTCCTCACGTGTGGAACTTCGAGTGAAGGATTGAACCCACAACCATCATGTGTCCGAGACGATAGGCGATCGCTTTCTGATTAAGCTAATCCGTTCCAATTTCTTTTCAAATCTGTTCTAATTTGTCATATTTTTAAACTTTCAAATGTCTGCTCCAGACTGCAGCCATTTACTTGGGACAGAACCAAACGTTGAATGTTGTATTCTGTCTACACTCTATGACAACTTTTCCAACCTAGTTACAATTATTGCATAGAAGGTGAAAGTAGAAACTCTGATAAAACAAAGTTAAGTCTAGACAGTTCAAGTGTAATGTATAAAACATTATTGCAGGAGGCCCCTAGGAGTAGACACCACTCAGCATCTTCAAATATTTTCTACTGTACTCTGTTAACTTGTTATATACTACCTCATAAGTTTAGCATTCCCTAGAGATGGTATAAATATTTATATTGGTGGTATTACTTATTTATAGACTTATTTGTTTATTTATTTAGACAAATTGTATATTTATATGTATATTTATTTGTACATTTATTTATAGTTTTCTTTGTAGATTATATATATGCAGGACCGTGCGGTATATTATTCCAGTATGATGCAAGTCTTCAAAATGCCGCCTCTAAATGTTTTTTTCTTGAAAATAAAATTCAATTGTGATTTTGATTTCGCTGCTTATGTCCTACGGTCCCGCTCTTCTGTATCATATGCGCACGGCCCTTTATATATGTAGAATTTTATATACATTGAAGGAATTCCTTGTAATTATTTGTAGATTATTTGTAGATGTTATTGTAAATTTATTTATAGATGTTATGTAAGTTTATTTATAGTATTATTGTAAGTTTCTTTGTAGATTTTTGTAAGATTTCGATTTATGTAAGTTTCTTTAGATATTATTGTTGTAAGTTTGTTAGATGTTATTGTAAGTTTAGTTGTAGATGTTATTGTAAGTTTATTTATAGATGTTATTGTAAGTTTATTTATAGATGTTATTGTAAGTTTATTTATAGATGTTATTGTAAGTTTATTTATAGATAGTAATTTATTTATAGATTTTATGTAAGTTTATTTATAGATGTTATTGTTTGTAAGTTTATTTACAGATGTTATTGTAAGTTTAGTTGTAGATGTTATTGTAAGTTTATTTATAGATGTTATTGTAAGTTTATTTATAGATGTTATTGTAAGTTTATTTATAGATGTTATTGTAAGTTTATTTATAGATATTGTAAGTTTATTTAATATTAGTAAGTTTATTTACAGATATTATTGTAAGTTTAGTTGTAGATGTTATTGTCAGTTTATTATAGATGTTATTGTAAATTTATTTGTAGATGTATTTATAGATTTATGTATAGATTTATTAAAGTATGTTTAAGATTTATTTCTTGATATACTTGTAGAAATATTTACAGATTTAAATATATATATATATTAATATATAAATATATATATATTATATATTTAATAAATATATTTATATATATATATATATATATATATATATTATATATATAAATATATATATATATTAACTATATAGTATTTATATATATATATCTGTATATTTGTTTGTATATTTAAATGTAGATTTAAATTTAGATTTATTTGTCGATTTTTTTGGTAGCTTTTGTGTAGTTTTATTTGTCGATTTATTTGTCGATTTATTTTTAGATTTCATTGCACATTTATGTGTAGATTTATTTGTAGATTTATATGTAGATTTAATTGTTGATTTATGTGTAGATTTGTATGTACTCATCATCATCATCATTGGCCTCTTTGTCATCACGTAGTATGTTCTGCGCTGAATCACAACGTTTCTTGTGGCTGTAATGCCCTATTCTGGAGTGGCAATCCTGTCCACAGTTGTTGCAAGTAAAACTGGAGACGAACTGATAAATAAGATGTTCTCTCTGCAATCTGTGCTCTCTTTTGCCTCCACATGTGATGTTATTTTTCTTATTTTCTTTTGAGCCGCCCTCACTGCCGCTCGCAATGTTCTTTGTCTATGCCGCATGAAATTAGATCACGCTTGCAGGTGTCAATGAAGCGTAATAGTGGACGTCCATGCTGTCTAGCACCAGATACGAGTTGGCCATATAGAATGTTCTTTGGTATTCTATCATCGCTCATACGGCACACGTGTCTAAGCCATCTCAGACGTCGCTGACTCAGTAAGGTGTACATTCTTGGAATGTTCAGCACTGTTCAGGACTTCCATATTGGAGATGTGGTCTTGCCATCGGATGTTGTATATTCGCTTGAGACAGCGCATGTGGAAGGTGTTGAGGCGATGTTCTTGTCTAGCATATGTGGTCCATGTCTCACTACCATACAGCAGTCTTATGCAAAGAATAGTACGACTGTGATATACAAGGCATAGAGAAGCTACCCTTGTAACTAAAATGTGTTGCCAAATTTTGGGATGGGCTGGCCTACGTGTAGGCGCTTAACTGGTGCAGTGTACAATCGCTCTTAAGCTCAGATCACATACAAATCACGAAGAGGGGTCGATATAGAGCGTTCGAAGAAGAAGAGAGGATAAGTTAATGTTTATTTTCCTACTATTCACAAATAGGTAGGCCTGTCTGCCCGTTGTTTTACTTTCTACAACTACTAATAATTAGTTTATGTAGCTTTATTATTTACCTAAGAAGAAATGTGAAGTAGATAATATTAATTTATATTGTTCGTCTAGTGCTTTTCTAGTCATTTCACATATTGATCTTAGAATGGTTTCATTGTACGGAGAGAACGACCAGATGATAGTACACTGATATCCTTGCTTAACTCCCTTTTTCAGCTGCTTCAAAGTTCTCATTTATTTGTCTGTTCTCATGGCTGATGTTTGTTGATAATATATATATTCTGAATGACTCACATCTTTTCTGTCAATATTTAAGCTGTCTACAATTTTGGAAAGGAGCTCATGATTTACTTTGCTTGAACGCCTTAGTGTAATCTATAAAGCATAAATATAGATCTGTTTTAATTTTCTTTACTCTTTGTATTAGTATTCTTGTGATATATATATATATATATATATATAATTGCATGTATCATTTCCTTCAAAACGTGAGCAATGGCGAAACACATGAAGGTTTCGTTTGCCGAGCTACTGAGTTAGTGCTTGAGCAACGCTGTGAGCTGTGACTGTTACATGGAATGCTTTTTCTGTGTCAACCGTGCGTTTGTTGTGTGTATTCATAAAATGGCGGACAGCGGTTATGACGAACAAGCTCAATCTGCCGTATGCAGTTATATTGCGAGTGCAGAAAGCTGTATTTTGCCGTGATTGATATCCCTTCGACAAGAATTGCTATTCAAGTGATGAACAGTCTTGTGTTGCTACATTCGCGACGGTCATATGCATATTATGCGGTGCAGGTTGCTTTTTGTGGCGGTACGCGGCTGTTTCATCCTGGAATTAGTTCACACAGGAAACTTTTCACAGGTGTTAGCATTTCGTGTGATATTCATTGGCACAGGAACGGAGCAATTATGGGGTGACCCGTTGCAGTGAAGTTGGAACCGTACTTATGAACTATGAACTATGAACTATGAACACATGAAAACAAAGTGCTGTAGTTTTACACAAAAAATGACATAAATAATAGTAATAATACACAGCAACATTGTGAGCAAAAGTCCTTTATTAAGCAATGGATACAATAAAAGTGAGAACATTCACTTCTTACACGGCACAATATAAATAGAAGCAGGCAATAAATTCCTAACAAACCTGGGGGACTTTGTTTTGACGTGTTTCGCCATTGCGACATAGTAAAAATTAAGAACGAAAATCCAGTTCTTCGAAACTAAATGCTACAGAAAGATCCTACGAATACCATGGACAGAAAAAGAAAGAACACTGATGTCCTGAAAGAACTAACTGTTAAAGAGAATTGGCTGATAAACAACATACTATACAGAAAAATTACATACTTTGTCACATCAAGCGTCACGATGTTCTGGAAAAAACGATACTAGAGGGCAGGGTCCCAGGACGCAGAGGCAGACCAAGAAGAAGATGGCTACAAGATATTAAAGAAACCATGAACATGACCATCGACGAAATGGGTGAACTGGCAAGAGACAGAGTGAATTTCAGATGTGCTGCAAAGAGAGCAACGTCCTATAGAGGATACGCACCTTGATGATGACATAGTTTTCCTGCAGTCTTCTCTTATGTCGATAAAACGTCAGCATTACTTCATGCTGATTCAGGAGTAATACGTCTATTGGATTCTCCGAAAGGAATTAGTTCTCATTTTGCATATATGTTGGTCTACATGCTCTGATATAACTAAAACAAGGTTCGACCTTATGTAGAAAGCGCCGTGCCACGGCTTAAATAAGCTTTAATCCCCTACATAACAAATAAACAAATGCTTCTTATTTTTTGCATCCTTATTATTAGCAATATTTTTGTGATATGTCTTATACTTCTTCTTCGAACTCTTTGTGATTTGTATGTGATCTGAGCCTAAGAGCGATTGCATGTTGTGTCAGTTATGCGCCTACAACTTTACCAGCACATCCGATTTCTGCGACGCTCTTTATTTACTGGGGTAGCTTTACAACCCCCTACCTCAGTCGCCTCTTACGACATGCCTTGTGGATCACTGTGTTACTATTCTTTGCTCCGTTACAAGCCCCGGCAACACACAGCAACAAACTATAAATGCCTTGTAAGTCTTGTAGGTAGCAGTGGTACTATTCTTTGCTTTCCTTGTCGGCCCCGCAACACACAGCAACAAAAAATGCCTTTAAGTCTTGTAGGTAGCAGTGGTATATTCTTTGCTTTCCTTGTCGTAACACACAGCAACAAACTATAAATGCCTTGTAAGTCTTGTAGGTAGCAGTGGTACTATTCTTTGCTTTCCTTGTCGGCCCCGACACCACACCAGCGATATAAATATTTATATATATATAAATATTTGCAGTTACCTATAACACATTGAGATATCTAGTTGTTCCGCCCGAGTGGTTACCAGGGCCCAAATTTGGGGTGTAAAGAATAGAACCACTGTTACCTGCCATGCATGTTGTAAGAGGCGACTAAGGAGGTTTGGATGAAATCGAAGGCACATGTCCTAAACGTGTAGACGTCTATGCGTTTAGGGGCCTACCAAACCAATGTGCAACGTATACACGTTCTTGGCAAAGATCAAACATATCACAAAGAGTGATTAAAATGGGTCGTAAAGAACGAACGCAAAGAAGAAGAAGAAGAAGAATATCTGGTTGTCCAGAGTTTTCATTCCGTTCTCAGATGACCATATACATTTTGCAAGTAAATGAAAATCACAAAACTTATGTGGAATCTTCCAGGCTATAAAAATAATTATACATTGTACAACATATGCAAAACAGTTATTTAAAGCAATCGAAAAACATCCATTCCAAATATCAGAGAAGACAAGTAAGAAAGAAGCAACATGGAAACGAACTACCTGTCTATTCGAATGAAGTTAGATGATTTCTGTCAACCAACAACAGTCTGAAAACTTAAATGAGACCAAAATATTCAGATGTGTCTGTTTTATCATTTCATAACACGATACGAGTTCTCTTGTTTACCAGCGGTAGAGTTCAGTTCAGAACACCTCTGATAATCATAAATATATGTTTCTTTTTAATCTTTTGGTTGTGTGTTTTTGCGTGGCATTTTAAAACATAGTTGAGGGGTTGGAAAGAGTCTATGTTAAAAAAGCGAAGTTGCTGCTGTGTATGTATGTATGTATGTATGTATGTATGTATGTGTGATGTGTAAGCACTTTCGTGTGGATATACACGTTTCCGCGCGTACGTGGATATGTGTCAGCACATTCATATATGAATGTGTAACTAGCTGCATCTCAGTATAATACCTGGAGCTCAAACAACGCCTTATACAAGAGATACCGAAAGCATGATTCCGACAAGGAAGTTAAAGAGCGTGTCTGAATGTCAGACACTGAAATTGATGCTTGAACCTTATTTCTAATTGGCAACACCTGTAAACTGTGAGACGGGCTCTTTTTAAACGTTTCTACGACCAGCCAATCTCTTCATTAAACGAGCTATAGCTTGACGTGTCTTACATGACACGTCGATCTCCCAAAACTGGAAATCTATTTAGTCTCTCTCAAACAGTATCCATACAAACACAAGTCTTAAGAGTTTTTTGGTTATAAATAGATATATATATGTGTGTGTGTGTGTGTGTTTATGTTTGTGTGCGTGTGTGTATGCCTGCATGTGTGTGTGTGTGTACGTGTGTGATATATGTACTACTAAGCTGTTGGAAAAAGCAATATTGATGATTTCGATTGCAAGTGCTACATTAGAATACTGGGGACACAATTTATAGAAAAAGTACACAAATTTTCATTTTGCAACAGTGTACATTTATGAGAAGTATTTGATAAAGACGTGGGATGAATGAGCCTAATGCATAAACGTTCAACTATCAACTCGGACACAAGAGTATTATGGTTTCAATCCCAAACTTTACGTGTCTCATGTTATGAAAGGAATTGACACTCCTACCTCCCGCACACTAGGAGTAAGAAATATAGAGTCACAGGCACTTCATACCTTCAGGTTTTTATAAAGAAACATAAAATTTTATTTTATTTAAAGTTCATAAATAAGTTACAGATGAAAACGTAAAAACATAGCCTTCCCAATGACGGTTACCATACTCCTGATTGACATGGATGTGTCAGCATTCTTCGCCTTATTACAGAGCATAACAAATTAAACACACACACATAAACATTCTTCGAATATCTGTTCTTACCGTACTCTTGTGACACGACTGAACAAACTACACAGCGTGTTCTACAACACTGTTCCCTGTACATGTAATATAGAACAAGACTACGGGCTGAACATTGCAACACTCTATATACACCAATGAGTGGAAATAAAGAGGAGCTGGAAAAAAGTATATTTCATTTTAGGAACTCGTCTAGCGACAAGTATTGAGACAAATCAACTCTTTCTTTTGCTGAGTCAGCAACGTGTGAGATGGCTGGGACACGTCGACCGAATAAGCAATGGTAGAATCCCAAAGGACATTATATATGGTCAATTAGAAACTGGTACTAGAAATTATGGACACCCATTACTACGCTTCATTGACACCTGCAAGCGTGATCTAACTTTATACAGCATACACAAAGAAAATTGAGAGCGGTTGGCCAAAGACAGTTAGGACACAGTACAAACTGAAGATATCTTAACTATTTCTATGGCAAGACCTGTAAATGAGAGATCTTTTTCAGCTTCTCTCGATCCCCAAACTCTTCATTAAAGAGTCTTTCAGCTTGAGCTTTTCTTACATGACACAGTGATCTCAAAACTGGAAATCTATTTATTTCTCTCAAACAGTAATCCATTACAAACACAAGTCTTAAGAGTGGATAAAGAATCAAGGTGGTGTGTGTGGTATGCTGGTGGGTGTGATCTGATTGGCTGTGTGATACGGTGTGTATGCTACTAAGTGGGAAAAGGGCAAATGATGGAGCTGATGATTTGCAACGTTATCATTAATCTGGGAAAATAAAGAAAAGTACACAAATTTTGATTTGCAGTTACATTTGATGAGAAGTTTTTAATCAAGAGATATGGAATGATGAGCTAATGCATGGTCAACTATCAACTCGGACACAAAGGTTAGGTTTCATGGCCAACTGCGCATGCTCATGTTATGAAAGGAATTGCACTCCTACCCACACTAGAGAGGAAATTGAGTCCAGGTACTTCTACCTTCAGGTTTTTAGACATACTTTCATTTATTTAAGTCTAAAGTTACAGTGACATACTAAGCATACCCTTCCCAATGAGTCCAAATGGCGGTTTGACAAGGTGGATTCTACTATCAGGCATAAAATTAACCCACAGCTAACATTTGGATATATGTCCTTGGCCGTGCTTTTGTACGACTGAACAAACTACACGGCGTGCTCAACAGCTGATTGTGGGACTGTAAATGAAAAGATATTCGGCTCTTGCACACTCATCTGATGGAAAATGAGGACCTGAAAGATATTTCATTTGAATCGATCTAGCGAAAGCATTTGGAAATCAACCTTTTTTGCTGAGTCAGACGATGCCTGAGAGGCTGGGAGAGTGACCGAATAAGCAATGCAGAACCACATATATATGTCTGAAATGGTCTAGAACTGAGGCACCCTATGCTTTTGCACCTGCAAGGTACTAACGATCAGTTAGTAACGCCAAAGACAATAACAAAAGTAGACAAATGAAACACTAGATTAAACAACACATTGAGAAAGCAACTTGAAACATAAACCAATTTGTAAGTTCCACTACCTGACACAGACAAAACCAGTGACAATCTTTATTCCCCAGAAAAGGAAACAATAACATCATCCTTATTATTGCATTTTTTTTTTTAAACTGAAGCTCACAATAATATAAAAATATATATTTTTTTTTTTTAAATTGGTTTCGAACCTTGATCTTCAAATGACAAAAGTTTAAATGTTCACAACTCGCCTCACCTCGAAATGCCAGCTTACCTGTTATTATTTTTATTTACCAACCTCATGTTATCGTCCTGACACCTGTTGAGCACATGAGTCCTCCTTGCAGGTAAGGATCTTGGTGTATCTTCTCATCGTATCATGATAGTGTGAATGCTTGAAGATAGCGAGAGTAGATTAGACATTTTCTTGCAAAACGTTTATTAGAATCTACTTCCTAAATGATTTAGAGATATTTGGACTTTTGACGCAATGCTAGAAAGACATATCAATAAAAACGAGGAAAAATTTCACTAAACTTTTGAATAAATAACTAATTTAGGATTTTCAAATATTTCACTAAACTTTCCTATAAATAATTAATTTATGATTTTTTTATATTTCACTAAACTATCGTATAAATAATTAATTTAAGATTTTCAAATATTTCACTAAACTTTCCTATAAGTAATTAATTTAGGATTTTCAAATATTTCACTAAACTTTCCTGTAAATAATTAATTTATGATTTTTTAATATTTCACTAAACTATCGTATAAATAATTAATTTAAGATTTTCAAATATTTCACTAAACTTTCCTATAAGTAATAAATTTAGGATTTTCAAATATTTCACTAAACTTTCCTATAAATAATTAATTTATGATTTTTTAATATTTCACTAAACTATAAATTTATAAATAATTAATTTAAGATTTTCAAATATTTCACTAAACTTTCGTATAAATAATTAATTTAAGATTTTCAAATATTTCTGTCATCGTTATAACGATTTGCTAAATTTTTATTTTTAAATATCTTATTGTATACATTTGCAAGACTTATTACTCACAAACTAATATATTTCCGACCAAAAAATACCCAAATATCCTGTCTCTGACTCACTTTCCAATCCACTATTATATCCACAAATAATGTTTACTCTTGTGGATTGGGTTAGATGAGAGATGTTATCCAAACGTCAGACTACACTTGATTCTTCTACAGGTTGCATAAATCGCAGGAAAGTGCGAAAAGCTATTACAGACTTGATAGCCAGACATAAACTAGTAGTGAGTCATAGGGAAGGACGAAGGGAATGTTAATAGCAAACCAGAGAAGATTGTGATTTTTTTTCCTCAGAAACTGCAGGTTACATGCGATGTAAACAAGAGAAATGAGACAGGGGTATAATTGTTAAAGCGTAGACTATTGGTTATTGGTTACTGAGCAGACGTCGTAACACTCCGGGCAGACATAAAGATGCTCAGACTCCCCCAGCAGATGTCCAAGGGTATGCATACTAATAGTTCCTGTGGTTCGCTGGTTAAATACACTCATCTACTCATCTCTCTCTCTCTCTCTCTCTCTGTACATATCTCTGCCCCTCAAGCATCCAGTCCTATTTCGGCAATTCCCAGTCAATTCATGAAACAGCTTAGGCATTATTATAAAAGTAGGAAGAGGAATAGTTGTTAGTACAATAACATGAACCGCCCTTTCAAAAACAATAGTATAGCATTTTTAGGTTTGTCGTTAATAATAACTTTTGCACTTTCAGGAACAAGTGGACAATTAGAGCTCCACTTTCACGAATAAAGCTAAAAATAATGGCTGCACTTTCAGGAAAAATGTTTTTTAAATTGTTGTTTTTACATGAATAAATATAACAATAAGAGTTGTCCTTTCACAAGTAAAGCTAACAATAAGAGTTGTCATTTCACAAGTAAAGCTAACACTAAGAGTTGTATTTTCACAAGTAAAGCTAACAATAAGAGTTGTACTTTCACAAGTAAAGCTAACATTAAGAGTTTTCTTTCACATGTAAATCTAACAATAAGAGTTGTTCTTTCACATGTAAATCTAACAATAAGAGTTGTTCTTTCACAAGTAAAGCTAACAATAAGAGTTGTTCTTTCACATGTAAATCTAACAATAAGAGTTGTTCTTTCACATGTAAATCTAACAATAAGAGTTGTTCTTTCACATGTAAAGCTAACAATAAGAGTTGTATTTTCACGAATTAAGATAACACAACCATTTAAGATAGCATCAAGTGTTGCACTTACCTGAACTAAACTTACACTATGAGTCGCGTTCTCACAAATAATTCTACATAATTTTTCTGATGTTGCAAATAACATTAAAAACAATTTTCTTTTCAACCACTTTCGAATACAATAGTTTAAATATTTCTGTCCATAGATATGTGTGTACATATATATATATATATCTTCTTCTTCTTTCTCGAATCCTGTATGCCTCACAGCGTCAGGTCAGGAAGAGATTTCTAAACCGGGCCCCAGTATCGCTTCGTAGATAGTCTCTTTCGTCGCCTCTGTTATCTCTGAGGTCCAACTTTTGCGTGGCCGGCCTTTTGCTTTGTACCCATTGTATCGGAGCAGCATTGCTCTTTGGGATGCACTGTCTGATGGTAATCCGCATACGTGGCCGAACCATTTAATTTGTTGTTTCTTGATGAAGTCTAGTACTGATGTTGTACCCACTTTTTCCTGATGTCTTCATTTCTCAACCGATATCCTCTTGTTACACCCAGCATTCTGCGTAGACACTGCATCTCTGTTGTGACTAGTTTTCTTCTATCGTTTGTTGTCAGCGTCCAGGTTTGGCACTGGTAACATAATGTGGGGAGAAAGATTGTGTTGAACATTGCTCTTTTTGTGTTCATGGTGACGTGTTTGCATCTTAAAATTGGCGCCATGTGCCCTATCATTTGATTTGCTCTGTTGCATCTGTGTTGAATTTAATTAGTTATTCTTCCATTTGCTGAAAAAATGCTCCCCAGGTATGTGAAATCTTTTACTTGATTTAGTAGGCGATTGTCGTTGGAGATATTGGTAGTGCTTTCCTCTCTGGCGAATGTCATTACTTCTGTTTTGTCGATGTTTATTCTCATGTTGTATTCGTTACATGCTAACTGGAGTCTGTTGATGTGTTGTCATATGATGTGTTGATATATATATACTGTGTGAATGTTTCATTTGTTATTTAGTGGATTATAATTAAATAATAATCCCTACGCTTAACGGCAAGAGTGGACAGCCAACTACATCTTCCACCTGGGAATAGACAATAGATAGATAATTCCTCTCGTACCGTTATAAGTTACATAAGGCGTACAAGCAATTTCTCCATACAGCTCTATCCTGTGCAACTCGCTCAATCTCCTCCAGGAAACAGAGACCGATATTTCTTGCCTCTCTCAGCGAAGTTCGTTTCAGGGTTTCCTTAGACGATAAACAATAATAATAAAAGATATACATAGCATATATGCATTTAACATATACATAAATACTATGGAGCATGAGAAGAGACAGTACTAAGAAGCATATGAATGTAGCACGTTGAGGCCATGAGGTCGCAACGTACCATACAAAGATATAAAACAATTCTCTAGAGCAAATCGACTACGATCATCATATGAACAAGATCAGATGGCTGTGACCTGGATATCGCGAGCTCCCAAACGGTCAGTTCCACTGAAATGAGTGACTACATGGGTATATATAATCGGATCTATATATATATATGCAGTGTCGGCTCGTCATTAAGGGCCAGTGGGGCCGGGCCCGACCAAAAATAATGTATAACGTGTATTTACTATTTTATAAATTAAAATATAACAACCAAAAACCATGATTTCTCCGGAAAATAATGTCTGGCCCCACCAACAAAAATTATCACGAGTCGCCACTGTATATATGTATATATGTATATATATATTTATATATACACACACATTTGAGAAAAATAGAGGGAGAGAACGTAAAACAGATATAAAGCAGATGAAAATGAAATATACCAAAATATATTAATACTGAACAGTGAATAATTGCGTCTAAAGTTTATAGTCAGAAAAATAAATTGAATATACAGAGAAAAGATGGGATCAGACCAATCAAGAAGAGATCGTTAAACAACAACAAAAATTTTAATCGAGATAGAATTTGTGACAAATATGCGGAGATCAATTAAAAGAAAGTTTCGATTCACTGAACTGTGAATGGAATCCTAACACGATCGACTGATTCCACGAAGAGATACTTTAGAACGCAGAACAGTAAACGCATGCAAGCAAATAAATACCATTGCTTCAAGCTCTTGTTCCAGCAAGAAGTCAAGAACAGAACGAGTAGTACTAGAAAAAACTAATGCTGCTGAAACGAAAGTTGTATCAACAGTAACATTATTTGACAATTACCTGCGTAACTCCCCCAAACCGAAACGCTCCATAAATCTTCTCGTACATACAGGTAATAATTGTAGAGAATGTAGGTAAGTATGCAGTAGAAGAAATGGCGTTGTGTTGTTGTCTGGATCATTCTCCACCACATCCCTCAGACAGTCATGGTGCAGTTCAACTAAGGATAGAATAAGTCATTCTTAATACGCAGAGATTCATATCTTCAATAATTGACGATTGATGCATAAATCATAATATCATTAATTTTAGATGCAGATACCACCCGCGTGGTGCCGGAACCGGCAAGGGAGCAAAGAATAGTACCACTACGACCTACAAGGCTTGTCGTAAGAGGCGACTAATGTAGGGCGTAGGGAAGCTACCCTAGTTTTTAAAAAAAGCATCGCAGAAATCGAATGTGCTGGCCTACTTGTAGACGCATAACTGGGACAACGTACAAACGTTCTTAGGCTCAGATCACATACAAATAATACAGAGTGGTTAACAAGTGGCCAATATGGAGCATTCGACAAAAATTAAGAAGAAGAAGAAGAAGAAGAAGATGCAGAAATAATATTTAAACGTGTATCGATTCAAGATGAATTCTTGTTTCAACATTTGACGAATGACGATGAATTTCTAATTTTAATAACTATCGATTGAAATATGTTTCATGGTTTTCCCAGTTGTCGGTTCACATTGAATTTATGATTTCCAAAGTTCTTAATTGACACAGGATAATGATTTCAATAGTACGCGATGCAAGGAACATTTTTGTTTTAACTTGTATCGTTTGACCTCGAATTTCAAGGTTTTAAAAGTTTGACGATTGCCGTATAATCCATAGTTATAAAAGTTGAAGATCAAACATAATTTATTATTTCTAAAAGTTGATGATCAAAGCAGACTTTATTGCATCAATAGTCGATGAACACATTAGAATTCATTGTTCCAATAGTTGAGCATCAAATTCGTGGTAGAATTAGTTGATGATCACAGCAGAATTATTGATCCATTAGTTGATGATAACAGCAGAATTCATTGTTCCATTAGTTGATGATCACAGCAGAATTCATGTTCTTTATATATATACATTTATAAATTTGAAAATGCATAAAGATTCTAATTTTATATTCATATATAGTGAAGACTGCAGTAAGTTTAATTTTCTGTCTCATGGTAACGACTGCGCATGTGACTTTAGACGTCAACTAGGATCACCACCCTGCTCATATGATCTTAAGGAACGTCAATAAATATTCACAAGTTTTCATACCATTAAGAGAATACAAACATCGTTAACTTGAAATGGTATAAGATAGCTTCATTTGCATTAATGTTTTAGAGAATATTCATTAGCAAAAACAAATGTCTGAAGACAAACGTGCATGGGCGTCTATATGTTAAGTCCCTACGTCCTAGAAAATGGCTTCTTGATAAAATACTTTTATGCTAATCTGCTCGTCTCCATTTCATTGAGTAAACTACCAACTAAGGTTTTTATACATCCCCCCGCCGCCATATGGTGTTAAAATGTATGTGAACGCCCATGCTTCAGGAATTGTCTTATTGATTCTTTTGTCCTTCTCTGCTATTTTTACCGTTATGCTTAGCAGGTTTAAACGATGATAGGTTTCCGAGATATTGCACGATCAGTCGCTTGATATGCTGTGGTATTATGGTTTTAAGATGTCTGTAACTCCATCAACCCATCGTTTTCTTGCTCTGCTCCTTCCTCTTGATGATTCTGTTTTCAGGTTGTACGCTCTTGCAACTGGTGTATTCGGGTTCATTCTCATCAAGTGGCCAAACCATTTGAGTATGTGTCTTTCAATGAATCTAATAGCAGGTGTTTTTCCGACTGTTCGATATATATTTTATCTCATTCCAAAATGCGAATCTCTGAAAGTTAATAGTAATTAGTGAGGATCATCATCAACAACTGCGACAGTCTATATGTACTCAGGTCTCCTCCTCAGCATGTCCTACAGCGCAAGGTGACGGATCACTCCAGTAGTTATGTGTTCATTAATCAAACAACTTGTACCACTAGCAGCTTGTTCATGTCAGCAGTTTCATCTCACTAGCAGCTTGTTCATGTCAAGCAGTTTCAGTCTCACTAGCAGCTTGTTCATGTCTAGCAGTTTCATCTCACTAGCAGCTTGTTCATGTCTAGCAGTTTCAGTCTCACTAGCAGCTTGTTCATGTCAAGCAGTTTCAGTCTCACTAGCAGCTTGTTCATGTCTAGCAGTTTCAGTCTCACTAGCAGCTTGTTCATGTCAAGCAGTTTCAATCTCACTAGCAGCTTGTTCATGTCAAGCAGTTTCAATCTCACTAGCAGCTTGTTCATGTCAAGCAGTTTCAATCTCACTAGCAGCTTGTTCATGTCTAGCAGTTTCAATCTCACTAGCAGCTTGTTCATGTCTAGCAGTTTCAATCTCACTAGCAGCTTGTTTGTGTCTAGCAGTTTCAGTCTCACTAGCAGCTTGTTCATGTCAAGCAGTTTCAATCTCACTAGCAGCTTGTTTGTGTCTAGCAGTTTCAGTCTCACTAGCAGCTTGTTCATGTCAAGCAGTTTCAGTCTCACTAGCAGCTTGTTCATGTCTAGCAGTTTCAATCTCACTAGCAGCTTGTTCATGTCTAGCAGTTTCAATCTCACTAGCAGCTTGTTCATGTCTAGCAGTTTCAGTCTCACTAGCAGCTTGTTCATGTCTAGCAGTTTCAATCTCACTAGCAGCTTGTTCATGTCTAGCAGTTTCAATCTCACTAGCAGCTTGTTCATGTCAAGCAGTTTCAGTCTCACTAGCAGCTTGTTTGTGTCTAGCAGTTTCAATCTCACTAGCAGCTTGTTCATTTCAAGCAGTTTCAGTCTCATCTCCTTCACTCTGGATATGGATGCGAATATGTAAATCTTATCGATTAATTCATATATGTAAAAATAGCATCTGTTTTATCTGCTTCTTTTAAACCATTGATGACGTCTAACCTGTCAATTGCCCATCCTTCATCGATCACTGCTGTGTGTGCTCATTCAGTGTTCTTCGCGCTCGCATGACCTGGTACGAAAATAAATGGTATATTCATCATCCATGATGTGCTTAGTCTGTATAGTCATTCACGTCGTATGTAGCCAGAGATTAGATTCTATTTAGCATATTTTTGAGTCAGTTAAAATGCATGCATGTTTGCAATCATGTGTACCAAGTCAACTCGACACCATGGTTACCGTCAGTGGTCAGTGTTTCCATTCTAAGCAAACTTTGCGTTACATTTTTTTAATTTCGATCCAGAAGCACTTGAGCTTTTTAGCTCTTCGGCTCGGTGCCATGGACATCGTAACCCTTCGGTTCGGTGCCACGAACACCGTAAATCTGGGGAATCTGTGGCTTTTTCTGCCATCCCGCAGAACTGAACCCGCACACACAGAGGGATAGTCATACGTAGTCCAACGCGCTACGAACACGCTAGACAGAGGGCCTTTGCGTTACATCAAAACCACCACTTACCACTTAAATGTTTTACCTCTCTAGCTTGCCGTCAAGGCCCAATCACCGTTTGCCCCGAATCACTGATCTATCCGTGTACACCACACACAGTTAATATTGATTTGTTATATATATGGCCCTTTTCATCTTTACAGACGGTCAATAGGCAAGTGTTTTACTGTGACAACTTCTGAGTTTTCGCTTTTCTCTCTTGTTGTTCAGCTCGTACCTAAGTCTCTTTTCAAAAGACTCTGCGCCCTTCCGTAATTTGGCTTTCCACACAACTCTGTCATCAGCTAGTCCCTCCCATGTGCTGGGATCTATAGAAAAGTTTTTCATTGAGGTTTTGCAGACATCTTTATATCTGAGCAGTGGTCTGCCCTGGTGCCTCTTCCCTCCGAAAGTTCACAGAACAACATTTGTTTTGGTATGCGATAAGTTTCCATTCTTCTCACATGTCCCAACCATCTTAGTCGTCTACTGCTGAGCATGCCCATAATGGAAGGCAGATTTGCACGTTGTAGTACTTCAGAGTTGGTTATCTTGTCGTACCACCTGATGTTCATAATCTTGCGGAGACATCGAAGGTGAAAGATGTTAAGTCTCCTCTCGTGTCTTGAGTAGGCTGTCCATGTTTCTGAGCCATATAGTAAAGAACTAATTACACAGGCTCGATATATTTGAGTCTTCGTCTGCAATGTCAATTTTTGTTGTCCCACGCTCGCTTTGATAGTATGCCGAATGTAGTAGCCGCACTCCTATACGAGCGTTGATTTCTTCGTCAAGAGAAAGGCTGGCAGTGACCGTGGACCCAAGATATCAGAATTTTTGCACTGGTGTTAGATGGTTGCCATTTAAAGTGATATTTGATGTCTTACCTCCTGACATAATACAACTGTTTTGGAGACACTTATTGTCAGAGAAAAGAGGTCGCATGCCTTTGACAAATTATTAATTAGACATTGCAGTGTAGTCTCACTGTGGGCGACTAAGGCAGCATCGTCAGCGAAAAGGAGGTCCTTGAGAAGTATTTCTGTCGTTTTTGTCTTGGCTCTTAAGCGAGCCAAGTTAAACAGTGAACCATCAGATCTAGTGCGGATGAAAACATCACCATCAGCGTCCCTAAGGCGTGGTTCAAAAGGACTGCGAAGAAGATACCAAAGAGAGTGGGGGCAAGGACACAGCCCTGCTTGACTCCACTCTTAACCTCAAAACTATCAGATGTGCTGCCATCGAACTGTATGCTGGCTTTCATGCCCTAATGGAAGGAAACAATCAATTGGAGCAACTTTGGGGACAACCAATATACTTCAATATTTTATAAAGACTTGGCCTGCTGACTGTTTCAAATGCCTTAGTCAGATCCACGAAAGCAATACATAGAGGCTTGCTCTGCTCTCTGCACTTCTCTTGTAGCTGTCGAAGGGTAAATATCATGTCAGTTGTTGATCGTCTAGCTCTGAATCCACATTGTGACTCTGGAAGAACACGCTCCGCCAGTTTCTGTAGTCGTTTTGAAAGGACTAGTGCAAAAGCTTTGCCTGTTACGCTTAGAAGGGAGATGCCTCTGTAGTTGTTACAATCCCCTTATCCCCTTTGTTTTTATAGAGTGTCACTATCTTTGCATCCCTGATTTGTTATAATGGTTAATAAACTGTTATCGTTACTGTCTGTAATTCCGCTTTTTTTTTAGGCGGTGTCGGACAGAAGGGACTTGAGCCTGTGGAATTTAATGGTCGCATTGCGCCCGTGTGTTGCCTGGGCCCTCAAGAGGAGCAAGGAATAGTAACACTGCGATCTACAAGGCATGTCGTAAGAGGCGACTGAGGTAGGGCCTAGAAAAGCTACCCTAGTAAATAAAAAGCGTGCAGAAATCGGATTTTCTGGCCTACTTATAGGCGCATAACTGGCACAACGTACAATCGCTCTTAGACTCGGATCACATACAAATCACAAAGAGTGTTTAACAAGTGGTCGATACGGAACGTTTGAAAAAAAAGAAGAATGGACTCATGGCTAGTGCAGTCGCCGCGAACATGTTCAAGAAAAAACTCCTTGACCCTACCGTGGATTGAACCAGGGTCTCCTGCATGTGAGCCGCGCTCTAACCCACTCGTCCAGACGCTCTACAATGGTAAATAGTAATGATAAAACTACTATCTGATTAGCCAAGAAGGGGAAAGCATTAGACATCATTGCAACACAGCTTTGATAGATAACTTTAACAGAACAATAGAAACAAAAATAAGATGTATGAAGATACTAATTGCCTATGATAGTCGGTACGTCGTGGGAGAAAGAGTACATACTTAACTCTAAACAACGTGATTTTTTGTATAGCGTTCCAGAGAAAGACATCAAAGATCATCGTCAGCTGGCAGATATTTGCTGAGAGAACGAGTGACAAAGCAGTTTCTCTATATCTACTTTGACAGTTTTACATTTACTGCCATTATTTTATCTGAAATGGTATCTCAATTCTAACATATGATAGCGAAAGTTAGAACATGGCTGAAGATGTGAAAGCTGAACACAATGGGAATAGATGTCTGCGAAAAATTACAAACATAAAATGGGACGAAATCAGGACACCTGACGAAATCAAAGAAATGTCTGAACCAAATATATAAACAACTGGTATAAAAGTGAGAAGATGGGAATATGTTGGGCATACTCTAAGAATAAATAATGAACGATTATAAAACATTGCGGTGTGAGGCAGATAGTTCAAGAAAGACAGAACACAGTAAGGAAACTCTAAAGCAAATTTTCTGAGAGAAATGAGAAATATCGGGCTCAATTCCATAGAAGAGATTGAACGAGTTGACCAGGATAGAGCGGTATAGAGAAACTGCTTGAAGGCTCTACGTAATGTCAAATTATACGAAATAAATAAGCATATATTATCTGGAGCGCAATTATTGGATATATTATTGACTGAAGTTTCAACCGTACCCGGATACCATCAATTTACGTTTGGATAGGGTAAACAACTGACTAACCACTTTCTGCATGCTCCAATGAAGAATAATAAAAATAATACTGTTTCAACAAACTATAAAACTCTTGAATACAATCCCATACAATCCTGTCATATCTATGTAACAGAATAAGAGTTGCAGTAGCGTAGTTGTTAGTGAACTCGCTTCTTAAGGGGCGTCGTCCGGGTTCAATTCCTCAGTGTGCGAGTAATAATTTTGCGATAGTAATCGCTCTCAGCTCGACCCAGGCTCAATTTAGTACCAGGAAAAGCACTGGAAAGTAAAGGTAACCAACGTGAATGTGACTCCATCACATTTCGTGTTCCGACTATAACAAAAATACTGGTCTAAGACCGTATTCCCCAATATACCTTGATGTATGAAACAGGTAAAAGACAAAATATTAACCGAATGTTTATTCAAAATTGCTCAAATACCAACAAATTTATAGCTATCACGACTACGATATTATGTTATCTCATATCAAATTGATATCAATAATTGGTTGCATAGACGTGTTGATGTAATTACGAGCATGTTACGAATATACAGTGCACAGTTTCCGTGCCATATTAAGAAATACCACAGCAGACTGTGGGAAAATGAGCTCTGGATCAAGCTAATCTACATTAATTTATGAAGAAATTCAGTGTTTGTTGAAAAACCCTCTCCCAAATATAGAAACAGGCAAAATGAATAACAGTGTTTATTTTTCTCTTCAATGCCAACATTGTTTCTACTAGGGAATTGCTGTGATTAATGGCTGATTGTTGAAGGATATGAGAAAGTTCAAGCATAAACAATGGCGATCTGACAGACTCAACAAGCAGTCCAGAAATATACTTAAACCAACATGACATTCAATATGGGAAAGTTGGAATGAAGGAATTCAGTGTAAGAGACCGATTTTCTTTGTCGTGTTTGCGTGGAAATTACACAAACTGTCATTTTTAGATGGAACTACAAATAAATATATCTGTTGTGGGGGTACCGACTGTGAGAAATATGCTTCATCGCCGACTCAAGGTAATGTGGTTTACACTAATAAATCTAAGGTGTGATAGGGTATAGTTGACAGAGAAGGTAAACTAACACTATCTACGTATCGATGTTTTAGTCTATGGATCTTTGAGGCATGAGACGAGTAACACCGTTTGCAAGTGTGTGCGTATCGTGATTGTGTGACATGAGACGATTAGCATTGTGTGCATGTGCGAGTGTGTGCCCACCGTGAATTTGAAGCCTGCCACGATTAGCACTATGTGCTTGTGCTAGTGGGTACGTGCTTGTATAATATGTGTTATTGTGTATGAGTGTATGTATGTATGCTTGTGCGTGTATATATGTGCCTGTTCTCGTATATAAACGTGTACTTGTTTGCTCTGTGTGCGTGAATGCTTGCTTGCGTGTGTGTAGGGGTTAACATGTAAGTGTGTGTGTGTGTATGTGTGCGTGGGCGTGTGTGCTTGTGTTGGTGCGGACGGGCGTCAATACCGTGATGTCATAGACAAACGTATCCATAACCGGTAGAAAAAGTTCATGCCTTGATGATATGTACTGCTAGATACAAACATACGGATAACGGATCATAAACTCTGATCGAATCAATTCATTAACCGTCATATAAAAATAAAACAGAAATAAAGGTGTCTAAGCAAGACATTTGTATATACAACATTTCAGGTATTGGTTGTTGATGCGTAGAACTGATGCAACCAAAACAATTTGATAACAGGTACACACGCCGATGTGACTTCTTCATCTAGACTTGAAATGTACACCCGCTGAAGTGACTTCTCTATTTACACATAATAGGTACACCCGGCGAGGTAAATCTCTCATCTTGGATAAAAAATAATGAAACACATTTTGTAAACAAATTATTTAATTACTTTTATTCCATTGACAGTTTTTCAGCTTATTTAAACGATTTTTTATTGTTAATGGTTCTATTTACGTTTTCAAATTGAACACCAGATAAATATGTTCTCATCGGTCTCCGATAGAAGTAGGTATTCATTCTCACCTACCATGAGATTAGTGATCACTCAATGATAGTTCGATCACTAAACGTGGGATCTGAAACGATCAGTGTTGAAGTTTGAGGTGAACACTGTATACTAACACCACTTTAAAAAACCGTTAAACACAAACGATGTTGACAACCGTCTCATACGTGCAATGGTGAACATCTCTGGCATATACAAATGTGACTGTAGAATACAATCTTGGAACACAATCCCCTACCAAAGATGGAACATACAGGATCATGGTCAAACATTTGGGCGTTACGTGTTGGCTGTCTCTAGGCGTAGCTTTTTTTCACCCTTCATCATTCAGACATTCTTATCTACGGGAATTCCTCTTGTGTTGTTGTAATGCTATATTTGACGAATGTGCATAGCGCATTCGCATCTGGTAGTGTCTTTATCAAAGCATTTTAGAAAGACTTTAAGAATGTTTTGAAGCTTTTTTATATCTATCAACCAGTCGTTTACCACTATCAAGCTCGCCATACATCAACTGTTTTGGATGCATTTATCAGGCATCCGCGCTAGATAACACCCCTTAGATTCATTTTTACAACTGACAGAAATCTAATATTATATACACTCTTTGTCTGAAAAGGGTGATGTTACAACACATCTATAAATCTCTGGCTACAGCTAATGCATACATATGGTATAAGACTATCACATACTGATTGTGTAATGAAATCGTATGATAGATTACAGCAAGAAAGATATGCTGTTTATATGTTTAGTGTGTACACAATCAATCAACAATAGCAAATGTTTATTTTAAAGTTCTACATGTCAACATAAAGAATGTTGTAGAGAAACTCTATTTATTAGACTCAACAAATGATATCATGTTTATATAGAAGATCTGATGCAGAGAACTATTCATGGAGAAATCTGATTATTTGAAAACTACATTTAACACAGAAAATCAGCAGAGGAATTATATTTATCTGATACGATGATGCGAGGAAATGGAACAAATAAAAATTGTTTACTAAATTTCCATTACCTGAAAAAAAAGCATAATGAAAACGAAAGTATGTTTATGATAATGCTTTTAGAAGAAAGATACGTACATTTGATAAATTTGAACACTGTAACTAATGGCTCTAAATTATATAAACATTGAAGAAAGATAATATAATGTTTTGAAACAAAGTGCTACATAAAATATTGTGTGTACAATATGGACGCAGAAAAATAAACAGCGAGTCAAGGACTGCATACCGAGGAATTGACTAGCAAGTGTCTCTGTGACGTAGAGGTTAGGTGTCCACTTCTAGTGCCAAAGGTGCTCTATTCGCTCCCTCGTGGAGCCATAAGGATATTTTTCCAGATATCCCTGATCTCAGTGTAGGTTAGATTGAGTTCATAGTCCTATCTGAGACCAATAATAAAGCGTTGGTTCCGTGTTAGATTTGAGCACGTAAAAGAACTTTTGGTAGTTCAAATTCGAGAAGCGCAGGCTGGAAAGCTGCTGCCTGGTAAATTTATTAGAAAAGATTAAAAATACAACTCCTACAAAATATCTTAACCATTTGCAAAATTACATCAGGGAACCCACCAAATTTGTGCACTGCAGTTGAGATCTTCCTGTGTAAGAAAGAGATCGGAGCACACATAGTTACTCACTGAAGCGTAATGAAGATGGTCCTATCAATCAATCTATCAATCAATCAATGACTAGCAAACAATATAATGTTTCGCACACTGAAATATTACAGAAACATTAAATGTCATATTGGTCTCTCTTCTCTCTCTCTCTCTCTCTCTCTCTCTCTCTCTCATTCTCTCTCCTTCTCTTGCGCGACCTCCATATTGGTATATAGAGAGTAATAATAAAGGACCGTGTTATTGAAAGACTAGGCTTGGATTATTGGTTAGTTAGGTTATTGGTTACTAAACTGATGTCATTACACTCCGGCAGATCCATAAGTGCTCAGTCTGCCCCATCAGATATCGAAGAGTATGCATACTGATGGTTTCCGTGGCTCGCTGATTAAACACACCTCTCACTCTGCCTCTCAGACATCCAGTTCTACTTATACAATGGGTAACTCCAAACTGCATAAATCGCTGGATCGATTCAACATCTATTTTAGTGTCCTCATCCAACAGTCGCGAAGAGACTAAAGAACATCCCCCTTATTCATCTTCAACTCCCCAACAATCGACGCTGTTGATGCAAGCCTGTCCGCTCTCTCATTAGCGTAAACACCTGCATGCCCAGGACAGTATATCCACGTAAACCTCTGGAGGTTAGAAACTTCTACAGACGGCATCCACTCATACCGAAACCTGCACTTCTGGATCTTGTGAAGCATCGAGAGTCAGATACAACAACGGCCCCAGTAAATGAAGTCACAGAGAGCCAATGGAGGGCAGCAGTAACGGCATCAACCTCCATCCTCATACTAGAAGTAGTTGTCCTGTATGCCCCACTTCGCTCTGCAACAACCTTACCATGCGAATTAGCCAAGAAACCCCAGCCTCTTCCAAGATAATGATTACGTTGAGATAGTTGGTCATGCTACCATCTGTTGGGATCCATTCTTCACCTTTTGGTAGAGTCGCAACCGCGGTCACCAGGCCAATTGTTCTCTCAGCCTGTGCCATCCACTACATGCCACGGTTGATTCTCGTGCCCTTAACATCATTAGTGTTCTTGTGCATTGGATGTCGCTTATCCGCAGTAACCCGCATATATCCCTTGGTTTGGGCGATTGCATGACAGGAGCGTAGTGACAGAAGGCCAAGCATATATCTTAGCGGAGACTAGACGGGGACAACAAAGACAGGGTGGCGATAAAACATTTAAAAATTCTTGAAAATGACGATGGAGAAGGTGTGAGATTTTGTTAGAGATTGCAAGCTTTTCTTGTCGGTTTTGGTAAGAGCAACATTCTGCAACTGGTACGCTATTTCGCGCTATGTAAAGAAAAGCTGTCAGCGGAAGATTAGTAAGATTTACAGTAGTCAGCGTTATATTCTTACCATCCTTCATATTTATGTGTGATTTTGTTGTATAATGCATAATCAGTTTTTGTAATGTGGAAGAGACCCATTGACTGAATGTAATATCAGAATTAAAGTAAGCGACTTGTGAGTTTTGTCACCGTCGGAAACTATATCTGGTTTGGACATGGCAAACCTTACCACATATTACATCTTCATTCACAACAGCAATATACTTTACATAACAAGACATCTCTATCTATATTATCTTCGTGTCCCCATTGACACATAGGCTTCCACAAGAGACTTCTACTGTTGCCGTTCTGCTGCCTTTCTACCAACCGTCTCCCACGTCAGGCCACACTCCTTCAACTCTCTCGTCATAGTTCTTCTCCATGTTTTCTTTGGACGTCCAGGCCTTCTCTTCTCATCTGCTGTCCATCTGAGAGCTGTCCTAGCCAATGACCATACTGACATACGACATATCCTTTCTTTTAAACAATCAATTCTTAATTTAAACAATAAATTCTTTTCCCTTCTAAAATTGTCTTCTAACAATAATGAAATGTTGTTTTCATTAAGAACTTTAGTCAAAATCAGTGATTTCAATTATGTTTGCCGTTGTCGTTTCTTGAAAAATACAATCATGGAGACATGTACCAGCCTGGAAGTTATTCACTGCAGTTACTAGGAAGTTCTTTGTAAATAGCTCAGGTGCTGGGGTAACTGACAACAATAAATGTTATTTTTTGTTGAGTGTTTTCTCTGGGAAATGTCGCATTCAACAACAGTTTATGTGCTCAAACTTTACTGCAGTTTTTCAGTATTGTTCTTTTATCAATCGTTGCCAACAGTGATGTGTACTATACTGTCCAGTAATTATTTTGTTCTGTTGTCGTCGTTTGTCGTCTGTTTGTCTGTTGTCGTTGTTTGCCGTCTGTTTGTCGTCTGTTTATCGTCTGTTTGTCGTCTGTTTATCGTCTGTTTATCGTCTGTTTGCCGTCTGTTTGCTGTCTGTTTGTCGTCTGTTTGCGTCTGCTATTAAGTAAGAATGGAAGTCCAATTTAGTTAAGCTTTCTCTGGCAGGAAATGTAGGATGTGGTACACATGCCAGCTACAAAAGTAAAAATTAGAGATGGTAATCGTTTCTAACTTACAATCGACATTACAATCTCTGTTTGAGCAAACACCAATTCAACTATATTAGCTCATCTCTGACTACATACACTGTTCTCAGGTTTAGAACTCTTTGGCAAAAACCTTTAGACTAGTTAAAACAAATGTAAAGTTCGTTACAATCTATGACCCTGAGTTATGTAATGTAAACATCAATATTACATCCAAGCTGGAGACATTTACCAACAGATGTCTCTGTCGCATAATCCGTTTCTGAATTCTGAAAGTGATAACAAATACAGACTTAGGGAGAAGAAAATGACAGGAATCAATACAGTTGGACGTTAATTGAAAAAATTAATGATAAATCGAAAACACTTTCAGAAAACAACCAAACAACATAACTGGATAGGCGCTCATAGGAAAAGAGAAAATTGGGAAGCAAAAGCTATGTCGCGTTGAACTGTGAAAGAAAAGTTCAGATAGATTTGAGTCTCATGGACAGAGCTAAAGAAGACGGCTCAAAATTAAATTTGGTTGAGAATGAAAGTTGAAGCCTATGCTCCACTTGGAACAAGAAGATTTAGTAGCAGCTGTAGTAATAGTAATAATAGTAGTAGAGGTGTAGAAGTAGTAGTATTAGTAGCGATGTTGTAGTAGTAGTAGTAGTAGTAGCGTAGTAGTAATAGTAGTAGTAGTAGTAGTAGTAGTAGTAATTTAGTAGTTATAGTAGTAGTAGTAATACTAGTAGTAGAAATGTAGAAGTAGTAGTATTAGTAGAGATTTTGTAATAGTAGTAGCGTAGTAGTATTAGTAGAGATGTTGTAGTAGTGGTAGTAGCGTAGTAGTAATATTGTAGTAGTAGTAATACTAGTAGTAGAAATGTAGAAGTAGTAGTATTAGTAGAAGCAGTGTAGTATTAGCAGTAGTAATAGTAATAGAAGAATGAGAGGAAGACCTAGAAGATGATGGGTGCAAGATGCCATTGACGATCTGAGAATGACTGCTGCTGACGTCGCTCAACTTGCACAGAACAGTTTTACGGGACTGCAGTCATGGTAGCCAGGTTCTGGAAGGGACAAGCTACTAGATGATGATGATGACGAGTTCTATAGAAGTTATAAACGATATAAGTGCAGATAGAATAAAACTATGCAACAACAGAATTCTTATCGATAAAAGATGACTGCAGCACTTTTGCTATATAATAGTATAACAAAGTTCGGAATGGATCTTTCAACTATACATTGGGGCTGTGTAATATGAAACAGCAGTTGGCAGATTCGATATAGATACAATATGAAAAGCTGTTAAAATAATATGTGTATAAATCTAATTGAGAGAAAACTTTAAATGAAATGAAATGTTAAATCTGTTAAGAATGACAACTCACAGAAACATTTTAAATAAGAACATAGATGATACAGGAATGTGTTTCTTTTCACAATTTACCTTCTTATTTGATATCGACTTGATTGTGAAAAAACGTTTTTAAAAGCACTAGAAATGGAGCCCTGTGTATTGTGTCTTGCCAGCTTGAGTATTTGGATTTGACAATTATCTATATCTTATTTTCAAAACACATTCTTACCAGATTCTAGATAAACTTTAGCATGTTAGAGAAAACCAGATTTCTAGATAAACTTTTAGTAATTTAGCATGTTAGAAAACCAGATTCTAGATAACAGCTGTTAATGTTAGCATGTTAGAAAACCAGATTCTAGATAAACTTTAGCATGTTAGAGAAAACCAGATTCTAGATAAACTTTAGCATGTTAGAGAAAACCAGATTCTAGATAAACTTTAGCATTTAGAAAATGCTTTTGAAAACATCTTGCGCTTTGAAATAAAATTACAGTAAGAAACAGACAAAAGATTAGTGAGACAAAAAGCCAATCGAGACATAGTAAAATCAGATTACACTAGAACAAGAAACACTATAAGATTTAGAGTATATATACATATTATATATATATAAGACAAAGATGAATTACATTGTATGTCTGTCCCAATTGTTTGGAGATATCTGGACATCCTACGGACTTGAAATTTGGCAAGAAGGTAGCTTTCAGAGATACGAAGAGGGAAAAATTATCGAACTGAACTATTTGTTCCTTTCTATAACCATTTTCTCAACTTAACGCACATGATCATTCTGCGTATAAATCGCCGAAAGTGTCTTTCCATGTTTTCAAGACGTTCCCGGTCACGTGATCATGTTACTTTCCGCTGGCGAAATGGATAATCACAAAGTACGATAGTTTTACAAAATACAAAAACAATGACAATACACAGCAACATTTTAAACAAAAAAGCCTTTATCAAGCAAATAATACAGCAAGGTGTCGAATGAAACAGCACACTACATACAGACTTTGACAAAGATTATTACTTTCCGTTCAAGTCATGTGGTCATATAATGCTATGATAACGTCACTATTATTATAACGTAGTTTATACACATCTATTTATAAGTTTATGTAGTGTAGTTGATAACGCAGATAGCTAGAGATAGGAAGACTTGGCATGAGTTGGTTGAGGGCCTATGCCCTAACCCGGGGTAAAAGGCAAAAAGAGAGAGAGAGTTGATAACGTGCTTTCCTACATTGCAGTAGACATGCGTTACATGCGCTCGATTCACGTTAGGGCCTTTTTTGTATTAAACACATCGATAAGTTAATAATCTGAATAAATTTAATTTGCCAATTGTTATTTTTCAACTTTCACGGGAATTCAGTTGTATCAGGTTTTACTTGCAATCGAAATGATGGACACTTTAAATTGTTATTTGTCAACTTTCACGGGAACCGAAATTCTGTTGTATCAGGTTTTCCTGGCGGATGCATGGAGAGAAAACGTATTGTTTTTAATGGAGAATAAGCCAATTTTGAAGCAACGTGCATATTTCTTTAAGGGACTTTATAAATAGATGTAAACAAAACTTCTCATGCGAAGAACGGGTGAACTGCTAGTATATATATATATATATATAGACAGCAATAATTTAATTCCCACTTTCGGCAAAACTATATATATATATATAGACAGCAATAATTTAATTCCCACTTTTGGCAAAACTATATATATATATATATAGACAGCAATAATTTAATTCCCACTTTCGGCAAAACTATATATATATATATATAGACAGCAATAATTTAATTCCCACTTTCGGCAAAACTATATATATATATATAGACAGCAATAATTTAATTCCCACTTTCGGCAAAACTATATATATATATAGACAGCAATAATTTAATTCCCACTTTCGGCAAAACTATATATATATATAGACAGCAATAATTTAATTCCCACTTTCGGCAAAACTATATATATATATATATAGACAGCAATAATTTAATTCCCCCTTTCGGCAAAATTACCGTTCTCGTTCATACCTTAGTAATCATTCTAATTCTGCTGCATGTGTCACGTTTTTTAAATTTAAGTTTCACAATGTTGTAGTATGATGAATTGATGTACTCAACTTCAAATTCTAGAAAATGCATGCAGGGTGATTCTAATTCATGTATCTTCTTTTTCGTGTCATACTGCTACCTGGTTGTAGCCAAGTATTGTAGTCTTCTGTAGTTCTTAGTGTTGTCGTCCGTCTCCGATAGAACTATGAATCCAATTTCACTGAAACTGAGATTGGGGATCACTGAAAAAATAGATCGCTCGACAAAGGAAGCGAAACAAGTATAGTACTAGTGCCTTATTAGCGAGAGGTGAGCTTAGTACCTCAACGCCACAAAGACCATCTGAAATAGATGAGAAATTACAGAGTATTACTTGTGTTGTTACAAGTTACAATCCTATAATCAATGTTAATAGTATTCTTGTTAGCATGGTTACACATTTTCATGGTAACACATCACAGAAAGTTCACCAAGTGTGAAATGAAATGCATGAGGAAGGCAGTGGTAGTCTCCAGGAAAGTCTACGAAATGAGGACATCAGAAGCAGAGTGGGCATAACTTCATGCACCGAATACATCGAAAGACAACAAATGCAGTGGTTTGGATATTTAATGAGAATGAAATACAACCAACCAGCAATAACAGCATACAATAAAAATAGTTAGTTTTGCTTGTTTCCTTTCTTGAATTTTTGTCCAGGTGTTATCGCTTAGCCACTTTTTCTTCTGTCTTACTCTTCTATCCACGAAAGACAAGCTTGCATACGATACCAAGAAACAAAAATACACCATGTTAGATAAAGAGGTGAAGTCAAGAACACGAAAAGATAAACAAAACTTTATTCACAATCTAGCCACCGATGCGGAAACAGCTGCAAAAACTGGGAACAACAAGGTGCGCCGCTGGAACTACATCGGCCACACACTTAGAATGGATGAGAGAAGACTCCTTACCAATCCCTCATATGGACACCAGAGGGAAAAGAAAACGAGGAAGACCAAGAGAGACTCTGCGTAGAACCATCACCAGAGAAGGCTCAACGATGGGCCTAGTAAACATTAAAGACTTAAAACAAATAGCAACGAACCGCGAGACATGGAGAGCTATGACCTCTGCCCTATGCGCCGCCCACAGGCCCAAGAGGAAAGACTAACTAACTAATAAAAATAGATCGGGTACTAGAGCTATTGGAAGACCAAGAAAAAGATGGATAGACAACATCAATACCACACTACATAAACATGGATATAAGACAACAATGTCGAAATAGGGGAAGACTGCAGTAAAACTTGGTAAATAGTGAAACACGTACAAACAAAGTACTATAGTTTTACAAAATACATAAACAGTGACGATAAACAGCAACGTTTCGACCAACAAGGCCTTTATCAAGCAAACGAACAAACAGGAGTGACAAATTAAAATGAAACACAAATGGACGACCAAATACCAACGTATCTAAGGATAAGACAACAATGGCGACTCATCTGGCCCATATAACGCAAATTAAAGCTCCCATCCCTACGCTTAACGGCAAGAGTGGACAGCCAACTATATCTTCCACCTGGAAATAGACAACAGACACATTTTATTTTGTCCTTAAACCAAAAACATAATCAAACAATTAACAGATTAGAAACCAGAATAAATAATCAAGAAGAATGTAAGTACGATATATATATATATATATACAGCGTGGTTGAAAATATCAGACGTGTTGAAGAAACAGGTGGAAATAACACAGAACTTTGGTACGTTGTTTGAAATTAAGCGAGGCAACTTGTGGCATCATTAACCAATGGAGGATAAATGGCTTACGTAGCGTTGTGTTTTTACAGTAATTTTTCTACATCGTTGTTATCATGAGTTGCAACATTAAGTACTGATTGCATTGCATATGTTGTTGTTGTTGGAATCACTAGGAATTTGTGAGTTTCCCTATTTTTTCATATTTAGTGCAAGAGGGGTTACCGGGCTTTCTTGCAAATCCAGAATGTTTCAACAGCTATCGGCATGTAGTGAGTGCTATGCCACGAGAAGCGGACGCTCGCTAATACTCAGGTGGAATCTATTGGTGGTCACTGCTGTATTCACCCGGTTATGGCGCAGTAGGTGGGCTAGCAACACCACCTGTAACAACAATTATATAGCAGTCTGTTATGTGATTTTAGTACAAACATTTTATTTTTCTTTCCTGTATCCGCAAACACTTATCTAATGTCTACTATTTCAAAGTGCATTTTCTTGTTTCCTTCTTCACATTTCGCCCCTGGGTAAGGGAAAGGGGAGGGGAGTTTCGCAACCAAGGTCTTCCAAGCCCTCCTATCTAAGGCCAATTTATCCACCCTCCACATTTTCTTGCACTCTGTCTCCAACTCATGTCTCCATGTGTTCTTGGGTCTTCACGTCTCCAACTCATGTATCCATGTGTTCTTGGATCTTCACATCTCCAACTCATGTCTCCATGTGTTCTTGGGTCTTCACTCTCCAACTCATGTCTCCATGTGTTCTTGGGTCTTCACTCTGTCCAACTCATGTCTCATGTGTTCTTGGTCTTCACTCTCCAACTCATGTCTCATGTGTTCTTGGTCTTCACGTCTCCAACTCATGTCTCCATGTGTTCTTGGGTCTTCACGTCTCCAACTCATGTCTCCATGTGTTCTTGGGTCTTCACATCTCCAACTCATGTCTCCATGTGTTCTTGGGTCTTCACTGTCTCCAACTCATGTCTCCATGTGTTCTTTGGTCTTCACATCTCCAACTCATGTCTCCATGTGTTCTTTGGTCTTCACATCTCCAACTCATGTCTCCATGTGTTCTTGGGTCTTCACTCTGTCTCCAACTCATGTCTACATGTGTTCTTTGGTCTTCACGTCTCCAACTCATGTCTCCATGTGTTCTTGGGTCTTCACGTCTCCAACTCATGTCTACATGTGTTCTTTGGTCTTCACGTCTCCAACTCATGTCTCCATGTGTTCTTGGGTCTTGCACTCTGTCTCCAACTCATGTCTACATGTGTTCTTGGATCTTCACGTCTCCAACTCATGTCTCCATGTGTTCTTGGGTCTTCACGTCTCCAACTCATGTCTACATGTGTTCTTGGGTCTTCACATCTCCAACTCATGTCTCCATGTGTTCTTGGATCTTCACTCTGTCCCCAACTCATGTCTACATGTGTTCTTGGGTCTTCACGTCTCCAACTCATGTCTCCATGTGTTCTTGGGTCTTCACATCTCCAACTCATGTCTACATATGTTCTTGGATCTATAACCAACCTCTATTGTATTGCATATAAGAATTAATGTATTCTTCTTCTTCACCTTCTGTCGGGAGGGTAAGACAGGGGGTAGGTCCGCAACCAAGACCTTCCAAGCCTTCCTATCCAAGGCCATCTTTTCAATGTTTATCCACACACTCCCCATTTTCTTGCATTCCGTCTCCACCTCCCATCTCTAGGTGTTATTGTGTCTTTCCTTACCTCTATTTTATTACATTCACAATATAACGTATAGAATTTCCATTAAGTATTGTAATTGTAGTATTAAATAGTGCACCGTGTAACTAAATCTATTTCTCTCAGCTTTGCAGTTGTAGATCATATATTATAAAGTAGGGCTGACCACATGTTAATGGTGATTATTGTAGCAGTAGACCTGCATCTGGGAAAACGAATGTCCACATGTTTTGTCTCCCACCAATCCCCCACCTTTTCCTTCTTCTTTCGTCTGAGATAGAGAAAGGAATGATGACGTACAGTAATAGTTCTTTCCTCCTCTATACTTACTTAAGGCTGCAGATCTAGCAGAAAAAACCGAAAAAAAAAATATTCTGAAATGTCACGAAATACTTGGTATTTAACCAATTTTGTAGCCCGTCTGCCCAGCGTGTTCGTAGCGCGTTGGACTACGGGTGACTATCCCTCTGTGTGTGCGGGTTCAATTCCGCGGGATGGCAGAAAAAGCCACAGATTTCCCAGATTTACGGTGTTCGTGGCACCGAACCGAAGGGTTACGATGTCCATGGCACTGAGCCGAAGAGCTAATAAGCTCAAGTGCTTCTGGATCTGAAAAAAAAAAAAAAAAAAATAATTTTGTACACATTTCTTTTATATTTTTAGAATTGGTTGCATAGTTTTTGAGTTATGATGAATCAAAGAGCACGAAGTTTTCCAAGTAAGGAAGGGAAAATAAGTTGTATTTAGGACAAAAGTGAGTTTACCAACAAATATATCATTTAGGTACAATGAGAATATCCCTTTAAATTTTACTACAATGAATTATCCCGTAAAACAAGACAAGATGGCTGCTATCATGGTGTTGGTCAATATGTTTTTGTAAAGGATGAATTTGTTTGATAAGTGATATTTTAAACTATAACAAACGATAAAAAGTATTTTAACTGATCCAGAAAGCGCAAGTTTCATGGGAATATGTTTTTGAGCGAGAAAAGCAGCAGCAGAGAACATTTTTTTCCGGTTCACAATTTAATCAACTCCAATATGTTTGTGTATAACTAAAATGAGGCAAGAACACTGTTTTAATTATATCTGGCATGTTGGGAAAAAAAAAAGTTAATTGCATATTCTTTACAGGACTTTGCGAATCAACTCCCAGCTTTTAAACGCTGTTTGTGATTTTTCTAACCATTATTACGTTCAGTAGTTTGCCATTGCTTTCTGAACGGGTGGTGCCATCGTCCTTTGTAAAAATCCAAGCGAAACAATTTGCAACCAAATTGTCCGCAGCGTGATTCGAACTCAGAACGTCGGGGTTAATAGACCGAATCTCTATCCCCTAAGCCACAGATGACACCATGTTGGGAATACATAATTAAAACCGAAAAATAACTAACGACATATGTTGAGCACTGAAATTCACACATTTAATATCATAATTCATACATATGTTGAGCACTGGGTTAACAATTATTACACATTTTAATGATGGGGAATAATATCAAAATGTTGAGTGTTTGCTAACAATTCGTAATTAAAAAAAGTGGAACCCTATACCGTGTATAGTCAAAACATGTTGAGCCTGATTTCTTGACCATCGGACACATGGTATGTGTCAGCATCAGCGCCTATTCAGGCATGTCTGGTAAGTTGAGCTGGGTCGACTGGACCGTCGGTCAATTCCACACATGGAGCTGCTTGACCACCAGCTGAGCGATTCTACAACTACGCTACAGCCCAATTCGTCAATTGTTGTCTCTCTATCTATATTATCTTCTCCTGTCGAGTAGCGAAAATTGAAAGTGTACATTAACAGTTGCAGACTATGAAGAGCTTTACATTAATAGACCTAAGCTTGCAAAAGGTAGGATGGCTAATTTCTTCCCTCATTCGTGGAACGTCGGCGAGTGAAATTAACCCACAACCCTTTGTGTCCGATTCGATGAGCATTCCTTCTACGCATTGCGCGAATCTGTTTCACTCTTCTTACCATAGTTGACACATACGGTATTCACAAGTGAGTTTCATTTCTGCCGGTCTGCTACCTTCCACACTCTTTAATTTCCTTTTCACCCGTCATTGTCCATGTCTCTTTTCGTCTGGAACTTCTTCTGCTTCTTGTTGTCTGCTCAATAGAGATATGTTTTTTCCAGAAAGTTTGTTGATTTTCTGCACACAGATCCAAGGCATCTCCATCTTCATTCTCTGATCATTGTTACCAGCATCGTATGATAGTTTTCTGCACACAGATCCAAGGCATCTGCATCTTCCTTCTCTGATCATTGTTACCAGCATCGTATGATAGTTTTCTACACACATACCCAAAGGGAATCTCCATCTTCCTTCTCTGATCATTGTTATCAGTATCGTATGATAGTTTTCTACACACATATCCAAGGCATCTCCATCTTCATTCTCTGATCATTGTTACCAGTATCGTATGATAGTTTTCTACACACATATCCAAGGCATCTCCATCTTCATTCTCTGATCATTGTTATCAGTATCGTATGATAGTTTTCTACACACATATCCAAGGCATCTCCATCTTCATTCTCTGATCATTGTTATCAGTATCGTATGATAGTTTTCTACACACATATCCAAGGCATCTCCATCTTCATTCTCTGATCATTGTTATCAGTATCGTATGATAGTTTTCTACACACTACCCAAGGCATCTCCATCTTCATTCTCTGATCATTGTTATCAGTATCGTATGATAGTTTTCTACACACATATCCAAGGCATCTCCATCTTCATTCTCTGATCATTGTTATCAGTATCGTATGATAGTTTTCTACACACATATCCAAGGCATCTCCATCTTCATTCTCTGATCATTGTTATCAGTATCGTATGATAGTTTTCTACACACATATCCAAGGCATCTCCATCTTCATTCTCTGATCATTGTTATCAGTATCGTATGATAGTTTTCTACACACATATCCAAGGCATCTCCATCTTCATTCTCTGATCATTGTTACCAGTATCGTATGATAGTTTCTAACACTATCCAAGGCATCTCCATCTTCATTCTCTGATCATTGTTATCAGTATCGTATGATAGTTTTCTACACACATATCCAAGGCATCTCCATCTTCATTCTCTGATCATTGTTATCAGTATCGTATGATAGTTTTCTACACACATATCCAAGGCATCTCCATCTTCATTCTCTGATCATTGTTATCAGTATCGTATGATAGTTTTCTACACACATATCCAAGGCATCTCCATCTTCATTCTCTGATCATTGTTATCAGTATCGTATGATAGTTTTCTACACACATATCCAAGGCATCTCCATCTTCCTTCTCTGATCATTGTTACCAGTATCGTATGATAGTTTTCTACACACATATCCAAGGCATCTCCATCTTCCTTCTCTGATCATTGTTACCAGTATCGTATGATAGTTTTCTACACACATATCCAAGGCATCTCCATCTTCATTCTCTGATCATTGTTACCAGTATCGTATGATAGTTTTCTACACACATATCCAAGGCATCTCCATCTTCCTTCTCTGATCATTGTTACCAGCATCGTATGATAGTTTTCTACACACATATCCAAGGCATCTCCATCTTCCTTCTCTGATCATTGTTACCAGTATCGTATGATAGTTTTCTACACACATATCCAAGGCATCTCCATCTTCATTCTCTGATCATTGTTGTCAGTATCGTATGATAGTTTTCTACACACATATCCAAGGCATCTCCATCTTCATTCTCTGATCATTGTTGTCAGTATCGTATGATAGTTTTCTACGATAGTATCTCTCTCGTTTGTCATCTTCATTGACAAAATGCCCATTTCATCTTCATGACAAAATGTCCACATTTTCTCGTAAGACAATTATTTTGTAGGGCTTTTAATATGTATTGTCTGCTGTACGGATTACAGTAATGCATAAGCGGACACAACGAGTTGCGGGTTCAATTCCCACCACTCGACTTTCCACACATAGGGAGGTATATATGGTGAAGTGGGTTAGACGTTTGCCTGTCGTTCTGAAGGTTGTGAGCTCGAAGTCGGTCCAAGTCACATATTTTCCATTTTTTCATGTGATCTCTTGGATTGTTGCTAGAGCTGCGGACTGTGTGCTTTGTGCAACACTCTCGACAGTTCTGCTGACACAAGCGGGCCATATGGGAAAATTGTTGCTGAGCTGCAGACTGTGTGCTGTAACACTCGACAGTTCTGCGACATGCAGTCATATGGGAAAATAATCCAGTGAAATAAAGTCAGTTCTTCGTTTTTAGATTTTTGTTAAAGAAAGGAATTGGTCCCCTCCTCTACACTGAAATGAAATCGTGCTTCCAGGACGTAGATCAACACAGTAAACAAGTCGTTGATTTTCTAGGCACCATATACGTTCAGTAGTTTGCCAGCTTAACGGTGGGCCACTCCTTTGTTAAATCAACGAAACAATTTGCCACAACTGCTCTACACTAGGTCTAGAAATGTGAAATGACAGGCACTTCACATCTTAAAGTGTAATAATTCTATGGAACGTTTTTGTTTTAATACTTGCTGTTACATTCCAGCATTCGTTAATTTATTATAATATCTCTAGTATATTGTTTCGGTATATTCTGAGTTTGGTTATCAAACACTTTCTTGGCAAAGATCAAATGTATCACAAAGAGTGATTAAAATTGATCGTAAAGAACGAACGCAAAGAAGAAGAAGAAGAAGAAACAAAGTTATGTTAATCGCCATATGTAAGCATAAGAAATACTTACTTTCTTTGTTATGTTCTTGTTACTACGTCTTATTCCAACTCTTTCATTATGTTGATATTCTACTTCCAAGTCAGACAAATTCATTAACTTCTTTTATTTATTCATTCTTTACAGAAGTTAGTTTTCTTATTTCTAATAATTTCTTATTAGTTTAGTTTTACTGGTGCTTTTTTTACCGTTTACTTTCTATGAATTCTTCATGCGTAGTCAGGGTGTCTAATATGACACCTCTGACTGATTTTTGCATATATGCGTTTTTACCTTATCATCAATATATCCCATCATTCAGGAGAAATTTATTCCGATTTATGTGATATTGTAGCCAAGTCAGCCAGTCTATGAGATCGATCATTACCACTGATTCCTGCGTGCCCAGAGACAAAAATTAAGGAGATTTATCTGATTTACATGACTGTACTAGTACCTCCCTCCCATTTTTTATCACCATTCCTGTTTTGACTGTACGAATCATTATCATGGAGTCACTGAGTATGAAAACACTAGAGCAGTTATGAGATGCCAACCAAGTCACCGCTTTTGTAACCGTCTGCACGTGCATTGTCAAACTACTTGTGATGGTTGTCTAGGCTCCACTGGCCTCTCTATTATATTTTATCCTGAGTACGCCGAACAAAACCCGCATATTGTTCTTGACGAATGACTGAACCATCGCACTAAAGAACTACGTCTGTCGAACAACCGCATATTGTTCTGACGAATGACTGAACCATCACAGTAAACTACGTCTGCCGAAACCGCACCTTGTTCTTGACGAATGACTGAACATCGCAGTAAACTACGTCGTCGACAACCCCATATTGTTCTGACGAATGACTTAACCATCGCAGTAAAGAACTACGTCTGTCGAACAAACCCACGCACCTTGTTCTTGACGAATGACTGAACCATCGTAGTAAAGAACTACGTCTGTCGAACAAACCCACGCACCTTGTTCTTGACGAATGACTGAACCATCGCAGTAAAGAACTACGTCTGTCGAACAAACCCACGCATATTGTTCTTGACGAATGACTGAACCATCGCAGTAAAGAACTACGCCTGTTTCGTTGAAGTTGTCAATCAAGAGACCATCAATCAACACGTTAATTAGTATTTCATTATTTTGTTTACCGTTCTCCGTAATGGATATGATAACTCCGAAAGCAGTCTGAAATTGAGATGGCACAGTAATCCATTCCTCTCCAGGTTCAATCCCGAAATAAAGCACACTAAATCAGTGCTTTCATTGTTCTCCCAAAATAATAACTTTGTAAAGTCTGCTAAACAAGCGTCAAAATATGCGGACATACAATCACTGGAAAATCATCTATAATATGAGCTATTTGGGTGTAAAGTTTGATCACAGTCTATGCTTTAGGGACCATATCAACCAAGTTATTAGCAAAGCTAGCAACGCACTATCCGTAATGAGAATCATGGCAGCTGCTGACATTAAGCAACGCCTTCTTGTGATGCGGTACCAAGACTGCGTTTTATTATGTATAGAATATGCACGTGATATTATCACGATCAGTACAACGCAGATAGTGAGACTGGAGAGAATTCAGAATAAGGCTATGCTCATCATTCTGGAATGCACAAAAGATACACCAGGAGTGGTAATGAGATTCCTTCTTGACCTTCACACTATTTCGCACAGAATTGAAACTTGACAGGTTCCATCATATCTAAAAATCAACGCAAACAAAAACATCCCTCCATGAAGAACTCATTACGGAGAAAATGTGTAGATTCAAGAGAGGCAGATCATGGCTGAGTCATGCGGAAGATACTATTTGGGATAAAATATAATATTGGTCATTTCACTTGTTTCGTAACGAATGTTCCCCCATCAAATTTCATAGTTTTAGTGAAATCTGTTTCCGGTTTGCCCATGTGGTGCCGGGGCCCGCAAGAAAAGCTACAAATAGTACCACTGCGACTTACAAGGAATGTCGTAAGAGGCGACTGATGTAGGACCTAGAGAAGCTACCCTAGTAAATAAAAAGCGAATAACTGGCACAACGTACAATCGCTCTTAGGCTCAGATCACATACAAATCACAAAGAGTGATTAGCAAGTTGTCAATATAGAGTGTTGGAAGAAAAATCAGAAGAATAAGTTTCCGACTGTAACGGCTCTCATGTCAGCTCAATCTCAGATGAGTACCAAACAAAAATAAGAAAACAAAAGTGGCCGATGTAATGTTTACCACAACTCTCGCCGTGTGTCACTTAAAAATGATGTTCTACCACTTTAGTTCTCAATACTCGCTATATTTTTATTTATTGTTTTGACTTGTTATTACTTTATAATGGAGGTAAGCAGAAAGTGACCCTTGTGAGCATGTAGCTGCATGAACATAAGTGCGACTGAGATGTGCTGCACATCGAGAGTTCATAAGCAATTGTTGAATTTGTATGAGAGTTGTCATTACCATTAAACAAGAGAAAGAAAAAAAGAAGGAACAAATGTAGAGTAAAGAAAAGCAAACACATGTGGAGGACAGAAAGACATGGAGAAAGAGAGAACACATGTGGAGGAAAGAAGAGACTACATGTGGAGGAAAGAAGTGAGAAATACATGTGGAGAAAAGAAAGAAATAAAGAACACAGGTGTGTGAAGGAGAAAGAAAAGCAGACACATGTGGAGAAAAGAGAAAGAAGCAGAACGCATATGATGGAGAGAAACACCAACATATATGATGGAAAGAAGCACTAACATGTGGATGAAAGAAGCAACATAAACTATCAACTTTACACATGTAAATCATCAACTTTACGGATGTAAATCAGTGTCAAAATCATCCTTGTTTGTCAATTCATGGATTTTACAGTTAACATTTCACACATCATCAATACAGCTCATTATTACTAATTATGATAATGATGTAGCGTATAATTTACCGCTAGTTTATGTCGTCTTAATTACTGACTAAAATACACTCCAGCGCTCGTACAGATGTACATCATCTTTATTTTGTTGTTACCAACATGTTTAAAGTCTTTCAAAACATTTTTTTCAAATTGTTTCTAAACATAACCTCGTAAATATTTTGTTATTTCTGACTTCGGAAGTATATACATGTTTATTTTATGCGAAATGTTATGTTTAAGTAAATGTAATGTATGATGTGTACATACGTATTATGTGGGGGAATGTATATGTAAGTGATCGTTTGTATCTCTTTCTATATGCGTTAATAAGTGTATTTTTGAAAGGATATGTGTAAGAGTTATGTATGGGCTTTTGAGTAGCAGTGAGTATGTGTAGGTCATAATTAAAATATACTTGTGTGAATTACTACGAATGACACTGCGGAAAATATTGGCCCAGTGGTATATTAAACCAAAACGTATATATGGTAGCGAATCATGGACAATGAACAAGAAATCAATAAGATCGCTGTAGTCCACATATATGTGCTTTAAGAAGAAGGCTGAGAATCTTATGGACAGTAAAGAATGGTGATTTTTTAAAATGCCTAAACACAAATAAACCATATTTTAAAGAAATCAAGTAATCAAATGCAATCCCGTTGTTTTCCGGGGCTCACAAGGGGAGCACAGAATAGTAACACTGCGACCTACAAGGCATGTCGTAAGTGATGACTAAGGTAAGGGCCTAGTAAATAAAACGCATCGCAGAAATCGGATGTGCTGGCCTACTTGTAGGCTCGTAATTGGCACAACGTGCAATCGCTCATAGGCTCTGATCACATACAAATCACCCATAGCGGTTAACAAGTGATCGATATGGAGCGTTCAAAGAAGAAGCTAAAACTAGATGTTTTAGCAGTTAATGCGAAGATGAGGTTTAGATTTGGTGACAAAGGATAAACTAGAGGAAATGAGATATCGAGGCAGAAAGGGAAGATGTTGGTTGGTCTTATTTATTAACTGCACCAGGGAGAAGGAGGAGTTGTGGAGAGACAGGATCGTCTACGCCTGCAGACATGACACGTGAGTGATGAATATAGTGCAAAAAATTAACATAAAATGGGACGAACTCATGGAGAAATGATGAAATCAGAAAAATGACTTTTCAACCACAAGTAACAACTGTTATTAGAAAGAGAAGATAGAGATATGTTGGGCATACTCTGAGTAGAAATGAACAAAGAATCACAAAGCAGGCATTGAAGTGGGAGGCAAATGGTTCCAAAAAAAATTACGTCCTAGGGAAACTCTGAAACAAACTTTACTAAGACAAGAAATATTGGACTCAATTTCATAAAGGAGATTGAGTGAGTTGTCCCGGATAGAACGATATGGAGAAATTACTTACAGGCACTATGTAACGTATACCGGTGCGAGAGGAATATAAGAATAACATAATATGCACAAAAGCAAGTGAAGAACCGTTTTTAAACAATATATATGCACGCCTGCCCAGCGTGTTCGTAGCGTGTTGGACGACGGGTGACAAGCCCCTGTGAGTGCGGTTCAATTCCAAGGGCTGACAGAAAAGTCACAGGTTATCCAGATTTATGCTGTCCATGGCACCGAACCGAAGAGCAGAAAGCTCAAGTGCTTCTGAATCGAAACAAACACACCAACAAAACCCAATATATATGGTATATTGGAGAATGCGGTGTTGAAGTCATATTTATCTTGGACCAGTGGAACGCGATTGATGATGTGACTAACAATACATTGACCACTTTGATTTCTTACTGTTGTGCTTGTATCCAATTAAGGCTGTGTTAAACTGACACCACTATATTGGAACATGTACGTCAACTACTATACTGCAACATAACCGTATGTTGACCGGTAAAGAAATGAAGACATCAGGAAAAAAGTGAGTACAATATCAGTACTAGACTTTATCAAGAAACAACAAATTAAATGGTTCTGCCACGTAAGCAGATTACCATCAGACAGTGCACCCCAAAGAGCAATGCTGCCCCGATACAATGGGTACAAAGCAAAAGGCCGGCCAAGCAAAAGATGGACCTCAGAGATAACATAGGCAATGAAAGAGACTATCTACGAAGCGCATACTAGGGCCCGTTTTAGAAATCTCTTCCTGACCTGACGCTGTAAAGCACACAGGATTCGAGAAAGAAGAAGAAGGAGGAGAAGAACCGTATGTACGTATGTTATGTGCAACAACTCAAGATTGACTCGCATAGCTGAGAATCAATAGATGAGTCACCAAGAAAACGAACTGCGCAAAAGAAAAAAATCCACGACACCCACAAAACCAACACTGATCACGTATGACCCACCTATGCTAGGAGACAGTTTTCTATGATTGGACTAAATACATTCACCACCTCCGTACACACTTGATAGGTGCAACAATACACGTCTGAGACTGCTGTCATCCTTGCGTGGATGGGCGACTATTATTGTACTTATATTTTGTCTGTGTTAGCGTATACACCAGAGAGAAAGGGACAACACAAGGTTATGTGTGTGCGTCTGTAGTTTAAGCGATAGTGAGCTCTATCATAACACAAGCGCACCTGGGTTCAAACTCAGCTGCAGGCTGTTTGGACGCAAACTCATTTCCGTGGGATTTTTACGTAGGGTTCAAAATATATCTCACCTTTCAGAAAGCAATGGCAAACTACTGAACGTATAAGTGGTGCCTAGAAATTCAGCGACTCGTTTACTGTGCTTGATTGCTAAGTCATGTAAAGGATACGCCACGATTTTGTATGTCATATGATTGTATATAGTTTCTAAGCTCTCATTTTACAGGAATGTAGGGCAATCTTTACTTACACCAGATAACAGCATTGCCCAAAACACTTGTCAATATTTATTATTAATCGTGTTTTGGGGCTTGTTTCTTGTTTATATATATTTACAGTTGTAAACAAGACGAGACGTAATATATACCATCAAGTAATGTCTGTTTGCTTGTCCTCATTGTTACACTGGAGAGTAACGTTCTCAAAAGGAAGTTATTTGCTTGTCCTCATTGTTGCACTGGAGAGTAACGTTCTCAAAAGGAAGTTATTTGCTTGTCCTCATTGTTACACTGGAGAGTAACGTTCTCAAAAGGAAGTTATTTGCTTGTCCTCATTGTTACACTGGAGAGTAACGTTCTCAAAAGGAAGTTATTTGCAAAATCTTTCACGAATAACTTGCTCAAAAATACACTGTAATTTGCTGTGTCCTAATTTGATGATTCAGCTGACGTGTTGAAGTTGCTTTCAACAGGCTGGATATATAGCTAGACCATCTGTACAACTGTGTTCTAATATACATACCTGTTGATTTATTTTATTTTTGATCTCTGTACTGACACTCTTCTTGCTCTTAACCTCGTTGAATCTTGTTTTCCTTCTAGTTTTTTCGGCATCAACTGTTTTTAAAAATGCGCAAAAAACAAACACATCTTAAGATTTTTCGACAACCGCATCTTCGTTGTTAATCATCCGTTATTTGTTTTGTTTTATTTTTGTGTAAGGTAAATAGGCAACGAAATATAATTTGTACATTTCAGGGGGCTTTCTGTGTATCTTCAGTAAGACTGTTGCAAGTACAGGTTTGTTTTACTCATTCTAATGTGTTTTATTTATTTAGTCTGCAATGGCTGAGTCTGCGCTCTTTATGAATTCTCAGGTCTGACAATGTTTGCTTCTTAAGGATTTTCTGGCTAGATTTAGAAGATAAAATTACAGTAGTTTGACAGGTCATGATGGGTGTCAAGAGAATAATAAAAACCAGTATAACAATAAGAAAACATTCAATAAAGATCAACAACTCAGTGTCAGACGTTCTTTGTTGGTAATTGCTGAATTAATAGATTCAAAATAAGCATTTGTTTAAATCTCTGACTTATTTTTTTTTAATAATGAAAATTATCTTAGTCACTGTTCTTCTTTATCTTTTTCTTCTTCTTCCAACGCTCTATATCAACCACTTGTTAGCCACTCTTTGTGATTTGTATGTGATCTGAGACTAAGAACGATTGTACGTTGTGCTAGTTATGCGCCTACAAGTAGGCCAGCTCATCCGATTTCTTCGATGCTTTTTATTTACTAGGGTAGATTTCCTAGGTATCTGCCTTAGTCACCTCTTACTACATGCCTTGTAGGTTGCAGGGTTACTATTCTTTGCTCCGCTTGTAAGCCTCAGCAACACACGGGCGATATTACAATATTAGGCTTCAAGAAACTAATTGGTCTTGAATGCATAAATAAAGAGACACAAGAAAAACGATGTTCATTGATTGAACATGTCTTCAGTATAAGAATAGAACGGCGGCCAAGACATGCTATGTAGTTAAAGCCACGTGGACAAAGGAAAGAAGCGAGGTCTAGAGGCACATGTAGAAGAACTTTTGAAGCTCAGACATGCATAGGACTAGGTTTGTGGTAGAAAGAAAGGCATAGGACTAGGTTTGTGGTAGAATGAAAGGCAGAGCTGAATGACATACATATGACTAGGTTTATGGTAGAATGAAAGGCAGAGCTGAAAGACGGGCATAGGACTAGGTCTATGGTAGAAAGAGAGGCAGAGCTGAAAAACAGGCATAGGACTAGGTTTGTGGTAGAATTAAAGGCAGAGCTGAAAGACAGGCATAGGACTAGGTCTATGGTCGAAAGAAAGGCAGAGTTGAAAGACATACATAGGACTCGGTTTAAGGTAGAAAGACATGCTTAGGACTATATTTGAGGTAGAACGAAAGGCATAAGATAGAATTAAGTAAACATGTTTCGTCTCTGCTTATTCACCTTAATGCGCAAGAAGGACGGATGAATATTACCTTTCACCTCCACATATAACTCAAATATTAAAATTGACTCTTTTTCTCCACCATAAACTTCTTTTTTCGATCCAGAAGCACTTGAGCTTTCAGCTCTTCGACTCGGTACCATGGACATCGTAACCCTTCGGTTCGGTGCCACGAACACCGTAAATCTAGAGAACCTGTGGCTTTGGGAATTGAACCGCACTCACAGGGCTAGTCACCCGTTGTTAAACGCACTACGTAAACGCTGAGCAGGCGGGCTCATTTCCTTCTTTATTGAAGTGTTGGGGTGAAAATGTAGTGAACGTGCGTGTGTTTGTTCTAATGCATTTAGTAAACTGTTATTCATTTTCTTAAGGCTGTTCATTAATGTTAGTCTTCCTCTTGATCTGTACTCGTTACACTTTTTCTGTGTGGTTCTCAGTGATAGGCGATACCAGGACATTCTTGCCAGGTGCCTAAACAATTTAATTTGTTTTTCTTTTATGAATTTCATGACTGGTTTCACATTCAGTCTTCTTCTGATTTCTTCATTTCTAATTTATCTCTTTTTGTCACACCTGTAGCTCTTCTAATACACCTCTATTACAAGTAACCTGCCTAATTGTAACAAAGCAATAATACAAGGCGACTTGTTCATCAACATCAGTTAGTTTATTGTGAATAGAATAATACACGGTGACTTGTCCATCAACATCAGTTAGTTTATTGTGAATGCAATAATACACGGTGACTTGTCCATCAACATCAGTTAGTTTATTGTGAATGGAATAATACACGGTGACTTGTCCATCAACATCAGTTAGTTTATTGTGAATGGAATAATACACGGTGACTTGCTCATCAACATCAGTTAGTTTATTGTGAATGCAATAATACACGGTGACTTGTCCATCAACATCAGTTAGTTTATTGTGAATGGAATAATACACGGTGACTTGTTCATAAGAGACGAAAGTTTCAACCCCACTGACATTATTAATGATAAAAACGGTATACCGATATTTAATACAAACGGAAGGAAGAACAGATGGAAAGAATACTTCCAAGAACTACTTAACCAACCACCAACACCAACTGCGAATAGATTTAAAATAACACAAGCATAGAAGAACCAAATATACTCATCCAAGAAATAGAAGAAGTTGTGAAGAAGAGTCCACGTCACAAGACAGCAGGCATAGACGGTATAACCAATGAAGCAATCAAGGCATGCGGAGAAACAGGAATACAATGGATTCATAGAATCTTCAAGTCAGCCTGGACAGAAAGAGAAGTCCCCAAAGATTGGCAGAAAGCCATCATAATACCAATATGGAAAAAAGGGCAACAAAAGAGAATGCAATACATACAGAGGCATATCATTATTAAGTCATGTTGGGAAATTATATGCTAAAATTTTGGAATCTAGAATCAAACCTATAATAGAACCACAGCTGAACATCGCTCAATTTGGGTTCAGAAAGGGAAAGAGTTGCACTGATGCCCTGTTCACCCTAAGGCAACTCAGCGAAAACACCATAGAATATGACAAACAGCTCAACTTAGCATTCATAGACCAAGAAAAAGCCTTTGATAGAATAAACAGAAACAAACTATGGACCATACTAAGTGAATATGGAATTCAGGGCCAACTATTAGACAATATTAGAGCGCTATACCAAAATGCTCAAGCGTAGTACGAACAAGCGACGGCCTGACAGACGAATTTGAATTATCATCAGGAGTAAGGCAGGGATGTGTGCTTTCGCCTATACTTTCAATATTTACATAGACAGGATAACGCAAGAAACCAAGACAGATAACAACCTCGATAACAACTACAATTTAATAAACGAACTACTCTTTGCAGATGATCAGAGTATAATTTACAACAACGAAAACAAACTTCAACAACACATAAATGCCCTGCAAGCCACATGCGAAAAATATGACATGAAAATTAACACCTCCAAAACAGAAGTCATGACAATAAGCAGGTCAACAGGTCAACTAAATATACACGTGAATAATGTCAAAATACAACAGACTCCAGAATTCAAATATCTCGGGAGTATATTCACAGCAGATGGAAAGATGGACAGAGAAATCGAGACTAGATGCCAGAAGGCAAATGCAGTGACATACCAACTGTCACCACTATTAAAACATCCAAGCATTAACATGGCAGTCAAACGACAACTGATAAACTGCATATTTATTCCAACTCTCTGCTATCAGTGCCAAACATGGCCCCTGACTAAGACACAAGAAAGAAAGATTACAACATGTGAAATGAGATGTCTACGAAAAGCTGTCAACGTTACAAGGCGAGATAGAGTGAGAAACGAGAATATCAGAAGCATCGTTGGTACTATACCATGCATACAGTACATCGAGAAGCAAAGATTCAAGTGGTTCGGCCATTTAATGAGAATGGAATCACATTTACTACCATCACGTGCCTATAATAATCGACACTCAGGGCGCAGAGCACGAGGCAGGCCAAGAACAAGATGGATAGATAACATCTCAGAGTCCCTGCGAAAGCATGGACTGACAACGTCAAGCGCAACACACCTGGCACAAGATAGAAACTAACTCTCCCACGACGCTTCACGGCAAATGTGGTTAAGATAAGATAAGATAAGAAGACGTGTCCATCAACATCAGTTAGTTTATTGTGAATGCAATAATACACGGTGACTTGTTCATCAACATCAGTTAGTTTATTGTGAATGGAATAATACACGGTGACTTGTTCATCAACATCAGTTAGTTTATTGTGAATGCAATAATACACGGTGACTTGTTCATCAACATCAGTTAGTTTATTGTGAATGGAATAATACACGGTGACTTGTTCATCAACATCAGTTAGTTTATTGTGAATGGAATAATACACGGTGACTTGTTCATCAACATCAGTTAGTTTATTGTGAATGGAATAATACACGGTGACTTGTTCATCAACATCAGTTAGTTTATTGTGAATGGAATAATACACGGTGACTTGTTCATCAACATCAGTTAGTTTATTGTGAATGGAATAATACACGGTGACTTGTTCATCAACATCAGTTAGTTTATTGTGAATGGAATAATACACGGTGACTTGTTCATCAACATCAGTTAGTTTATTGTGAATGGAATAATACACAGTGACTTGTTCATCAACATCAGTTAGTTTATTGTGAATGGAATAATACACGGGGACTTGTTCATCAACATCAGTTAGTTTATTGTGAATGGAATAATACACGGTGACTTGTTCATCAACATCAGTTAGTTTATTGTGAATGGAATAATACACGGTGACTTGTTCATCAACATCAGTTAGTTTATTGTGAATGGAATAATACACAGTGACTTGTTCATCAACATCAGTTAGTTTATTGTGAATGGAATAATACACGGGGACTTGTTCATCAACATCAGTTAGTTTATTGTGAATGGAATAATACACAGTGACTTGTTCATCAACATCAGTTAGTTTATTGTGAATGGAAATGGCTGTCCACATTCCGGTAGTTGTCGGAGTCAAATTTGTGTGTGAAATAATATTTCCAGAAATACAACACCTACAACATTTTTCATGACATTGAAAATACGATATCTCTTCCCAGTTAGTTGTATTTCAGTCGGTTTAGAAGTATGAAGTGTCAGTTGATTCAGTGAATAACATTTGTAATCTATGACTTGATGTCAAGTCTTGGACATTACACTGATTGTGTTTCTTGGTTTATGTGATTTGTGGAAGTCTTGTACCGATAACGTTTCGATTTCCCATCATGAACCAAGGCAGATCTCAAATAATATAAATAATGTGTTATGCTAGAGAATAGAAACTAAACTTCTGTACTAAACATTGAGATGTTTCTAAAAGTGCACGTTAATTAGTTAGTTAGTTAGTTTGTTCCTTTCGTGCCAAAGGCGGCACATAGGGCAGAGGTTTTAGATCTCCATGTGATACGGTTCTTTGCTAGCAGTTGGAGATCTTGTATGGTTTTACATCCCAATAGTTTACTTTCTTATTGGATGGTTCTTCGAAGAGTGGTCTTTGGTCTTCCACGTTTTTTTCCAAACTGGTGACCACATAAGGACTTGTCGATTTAGTCTCTTTTCGTCTGATCTAAGAACATGACTTAAATATTTCCACCTTCGTTTCCTTATAATATTTGATACGGGTTGTTGGTGTGTTCAATCTCTCACTGTGTTGTTAGAAACGAAATCACTCTATTTTACTTTTAATAATTTTCGGAGACATTTATTCTCAAAGCTGTCCAGTTTCTTATCAATTTTCTTTGTTGATTTCAACTTTCACAACCGTAGGTCAGTACAGGAATCACACATGACCTAAATAATTTAACTTTTGTGCATATACTAAGGTCTTGAGATTGCCAGATATTCGTTAATTTAGTGAAGGCACTAGCTGCTATAGCAACACGAGAGTTTATTTCTTTCATCGTGTCTCCGTTGTTTGACACTTTACTACCCAAATATGTAAAATGTTCAACTTTCTCCAGTGTTTGGCCATTTATTACGATGTTGTCTGTCGAGTTTGTGAGGTCCATAATTTTGGTCTTGCAGAATTAATCTGAAGACCAACCTGTTCTGCAAGTGTGCAAAGATTGCTCGTTAGCACGTTAATACTGTATGCCAGAAGGGATTGAGAAGACAAACGTATAAATGTTCTTTGTTAATTTACTATAAAGTAGCATATATCTTCTGAACTTCTTACAATTTTTTTTTAGTATTTTGTTTGACAACCTGATTTCGACTGTTCTTACACATGAAATATTTTCTATTTTAATTCATCCTATGTTCAATGTCATTCCCACGTCTTATCTTTTTCTGTCTACAGTTTTTTCTAGGTCCCCCTTACTTATATTGCCTCCCAGATTACATTTGAAAGAATCCTGTCGACGTTTTTGTCAACGCAAAACTTTTCTACCTGAAGAGTACTAGGTGTCCATATCCGTCGGATTCCGATCCTTTTAACTGTTCGATATAGCTAAACCTAACGGCAGCACTACTACCTCCGATATAGCTCTCAGGATCGCCGGCTTACTTAAGCCCTTCAATCAACTACATGGTGGTATATATTAGTAAAATGTACAATTTGTAAATCTTATTTTGGTGGTTTTTATTTCTCAAATGCCATATTTTTAAAGCAACTTCAGTATAATCGTGTGGTTTAAATTAATCTAAATCTAGCTTTTTTTTATAATGTAGAATTATTTGTGGATATGAGATGGGGGAACTTACTACACTCGAGTGATTACAAGGAGAAGTATGTTTCTGCTCCTTTCCATGCCTGATGTTATAAGTACCTAGTGAGTTATTATTTCTTATCAGAAATGATAAATGATGCAATGTAATAAAATGTCATGAAATATTAAATTCTTAATTGTCAAAAGCCATTTAACGTGGTAAATTAATACATACTTTAAGGTTCTTTTGTAGCAACTTATTTTCTGGAGACTAATTGTTATAACTGACCGCAGCGATCACTGCGCTAATGTAGACAACACAGTAGCTCTAACTGACCGCTACGATGACTGCGCTAATGAAGACAACACAGTAGTTATAACTGACCGCTACGATCACTGCGCTAATGAAGACAACACAGTAGTTCTAACTGACTGCAGAGAACACTGCGCTAATGAAGACAACACAGTAGTTCTAACTGACCGCAGCGATCACTGCGCTAATGAAGACAACACAGTAGTTCTAACTGACTGCAGAGAACACTGCGCTAATGAAGACAACACAGTAGTTCTAACTGACCGCAGCGATCACTGCGCTAATGAAGACAACACAGTAGTTCTAACTGACTGCAGAGAACACTGCGCTAATGAAGACAACACAGTAGTTCTAACTGACCGCAGCGATCACTGCGCTAATGTAGACAACACAGTAGTTCTAACTGACCGCAACGATCACTGCGCTAATGTAGACAACACAGTAGTTCTAACTGACTGCAGCGATCACTGCGCTAATGAAGACAACACAGTAGACGACCTAATCCTAGACAACATTCATGACTTTATTTTGTTAACTTCTAGTGTCAAGAAATAACAGGAATCTGATAACAACTTCCATGTGATGTAGTGAGACTAGACAAGCACATTAGTTCCATTGTTTAGAGTGATAGAACAAATAAGGTTAACTATTACCTCTTGAACGAAGTTATTTGTCGCACAAACGATAGCGTCGAATGTTCCATTACCGTTGCAGACGACCATCAGATATAGTTTGAATAGCAGTATGTTCTTGTGTGTTTGCTTGTTTCCAACAGTATCTTGAAAACATCAACATGTAGTAACCTCGTTCAATTGTTTCCAACTATATAAAGTATCCATATATTTCATAGATTTCTTACGTGTTTCCAATGTGCTATGGTAGAGTTTAGAATTTAGATTAGTCTTTCTAACGATTGTTTATATATCTGAAGTCTATTTTCGGCGACATCTGCCTTAAGCTTCAAATGTCAATACCACCATTTCAAAACCCCAAATTTCTTTGGTCGATTTAAATGTTAGCAAAAGTTTAATTACGTTCTGTTTGCTTTAACCGGGAAATCACAGCCAGGCCAAAAAAAAAGGAAGGAAAACAACATTACCTGGCCTATCATAGGTGAATTTTTATGTTGTTACATCAATCAATTACATACCTTAAGCAGTGGTTCCCAGTGTGTTTGTCTTCCAGAACCATTGGCAACACGTCCGTAATGTCTTCATATATAATAGCTTACGTTGTGGACTCAAGGAGTGAATTCTTCATATATAATAGCTGTTGTGGACTCAAGGAGTGAATTCTTCATATAATAGCTACGTTGTGGACTCAAGGAGTGAATCTTCATATAATAGCTACGTTGTGGACTCAAGATGATTTTCATATATAATAGCTTACGTTGTGGACTCAAGGAGTGAATTCTTCATATATAATAGCTTACGTTGTGGACTCAAGGAGTGAATTCTTCATATATAATAGCTTACGTTGTGGACTCAAGGAGTGAATTCTTCATATATAATAGCTTACGTTGTGGACTCAAGGAGTGAATTCTTCATATATAATAGCTTACGTTGTGGACTCAAGGAGTGAATTCTTCATATATAATACTACGTTGTGGACTCAAGGAGTGAATTCTTCATATATAATAGCTTACGTTGTGGACTCAAGGAGTGAATTCTTCATATATAATAGCTTACGTTGTGGACTCAAGGAGTGAATTCTTCATATATAATAGCTTACGTTGTGGACTCAAGGAGTGAATTCTTCATATATAATAGCTTACGTTGTGGACTCAAGGAGTGAATTCTTCATATATAATAGCTTACGTTGTGGACTCAAGGAGTGAATTCTTCATATATAATAGCTTACGTTGTGGACTCAAGGAGTGAATTCTTCATATATAATAGCTTACGTTGTGGACTCAAGGAGTGAATTCTTCATATATAATAGCTTACGTTGTGGACTCAAGGAGTGAATTCTTCATTTTTAATAGCTTACGTTGTGGACTCAAGGAGTGAATTCTTCATATATAATAGCTTACGTTGTGGACTCAAGGAGTGAATTCTTCATATAATAGCTTACGTTGTGGACTAAGGAGTGAATTTTCATATAATAGCTTACGTTGTGGACTCAAGGAGTGAATTCTTCATATATAATAGCTTACGTTGTGGACTCAAGGAGTGAATTCTTCATATATAATAGCTTACGTTGTGGACTCAAGGAGTGAATTCTTCATATATAATAGCTTACGTTGTGGACTCAAGGGTGAATTCTTCATATAATAGCTTACGTTGTGGACTCAAGGAGTGAATTCTTCATAATATAGCTTACGTTGTGGACTCAAGGAGTGAATTCTTCATATATAATAGCTTACGTTGTGGACTCAAGGAGTGAATTCTTCATATATAATAGCTTACGTTGTGGACTCAAGGAGTGAATTCTTCATATATAATAGCTTACGTTGTGGACTCAAGGAGTGAATTCTTCATATATATAGCTTAGTTTGGACTCAAGGAGTGAATTCTTCATATATAATAGCTTACGTTGTGGACTCAAGGAGTGAATTCTTCATATATAATAGCTTACGTTGTGGACTCAAGGAGTGAATTCTTTTTTCTTCAGGTTTGTTGTCATACTCGCTTTTATATAACTAAAATAGACCCTTTCTTAAGATGAGAGAACTCATTAATTAGTTCATTGGCTTCAAGAGGGTTTAATGCTCTACATCAATAGTAACAATTGTTATAAGAAGGAGAAGTTGGGGATATGTTGGGCTTACCTTTGAGAAGAAATTATCAAAGAACATCAAATCAGGCATTGAAGTGGGAGGCAAAACGTTTAAAAGAGAAGATGTCTTAGAAAAACCCTGACAAGAGCTTTGCTGAGAGAGGCAAAAAATATCGGACTTAATTCTACAGAAGATATTGAGCGAATTGCCCAGGACAAAGCGGCATAGAAATTACTTACATGCCATAAGTAACGTACACCGTTCCAAGAGGAATATATATATATTTATATAATAGTCTACAAGACAAACAAAACAAATAAATGGTTACATTATATAATAATCTACAAGACAAACAAACAAATAAATGGTTACATTATATAATAGTCTACAAGACAAACAAAACAAATAAATGGTTACATTATATAATAATCTACAAAACAAACAAACAAATAAATGGTTACATTATATAATAGTCTCAAGACAACAAAACAAATAAATGGTTACATTATATAATAGTCTACAAGACAAACAAACAAATAAATGGTTACATTATATAATAGTCTACAAGACAAACAAACAAATAAATGGTTACTTAGTGGTGAAAATAAATCAAAGCAAAATTTTACTTTAAAATATCCTTTTGCAGGTAGTTTGTAGATCATAGGTTCCAAAGTGGGGAGTCCCCATCCCCATCCCTCCCAGTGGACGCTGAAGCCTTCTAGGAAAGATAGTGGTTCACAAGCATGTGGGTGCGTTCAGGTGGTAAGGGTCGGTGGGCCTAAAGAAGAAATTAATAATATATTTTTTAAAACATTAGTTTGGTGATTTTGCGATTGAATAATCATTTAAAATGTAAATTCTGCATTTTAATTCATCGTATGCCCGTCTTACATGATTCATTTTGCCATCAATTTTCTATTTCATGTATATGATCATTTAAACATTGATCATGTAAGACAGAAATATATGTATCAATTTTCTATGTCAAAGAGAAAATAAAACATGTATATATATATATGGTCGGGGGTTGACAAACTGCTATAATGGGGAGGGGGCGTTGCAAAGTTTATGTCGTGCAAAGTGAGTGGTGGGCCGAAAAAGATTGGGTACCTATGGTGTAGATCAATGTCAGATAGCTAGGTTCGTTCACCAGAAGCCTGTGTTCCATGTCTGGTATAGCCGAAATATTGTAAAACTTTGTCTAAGCTACTGTGTATGTGATCTGTGTATAAAATTATTAGCAAACTGATAGGGATCGAGAAGAATATGGGGGTCAAATTGAGATATATTGATTTCATTGCACCGGGTATTCAACATATCTCATTCCCTTTTTGGCATAAATGAAACGCCACCTGCCGAGAGTGCTACACAGAGCATGAACCCAAAAGCTCCTGCAACAATCCTTGGAAGCTTCCAAAAACACATTTGAGCTGAATAACACAGTCCTGACTCGAACCAACGACCTTCACCACACAAGCTAAGCATCTTCTCCACTTCACTACAAGGACCACCTGCATCAATTAGATTCCGTATGCAAGTGCAACTCAACACAATTAGCCGTAGTTTACATTTTTGTCATGAAAAAAAGAGATCACGAGTAAACATATTTCTTGAACTAAAATCTGAACCAAGATCTTCAAGACAGTACCGTCATTTAGAATTTACTTTCTCAATTTTACTGCTGGCTTGAAAATATCTTTTTCTTCTTCCAACACTCTATATCAACCACTTGTTAACCACTCTGTATGATTTGTATGTGATCTGAGCCTAAGAACGATTGTACGTTGTGCCAGTTATGTACCTACAATTTACCCAGCATACCCGATTTCTGCGATGCTTTTATTTATTGGGTAGCTTCCTAGGTCCTACATCAGTCGCCTCTTACAATATGCCTTGTAGGTCGCAGTGGTGCTATTCTTTGCTCCTTGCCGGCCCCGGCACCACACAGGCGCATGAAAAAAAATATACAAGAAATTCCTATCTTCTAAAACATTTGAAATTAGCTTGACAAGTAGCCATCATTGCAAAAAAACATCAGACAAAGAAACGGCAAAAAACCACTCATTGACAAAGAAATTCCATCATTGACAAAGAAATTACCACTCATTGACAAAGAAATTACCACTCATTGACAAAGAAATTACCACTCATTGACAAAGAAATTACCACTCATTGAAAAGAAATTACCACTCATTGACAAAGAAATTACCACTCATTGACAAAGAAATTACCACTCATTGACAAAGAAAACCACTCTTGACAAAGAAATTACCAATCATTGACAAAGAAATTACCACTCATTGACAAAGAAATTACCACTCATTGACAAAGAAATTACCACTCATTGACAAAGAAATTACCACTCATTGACAAAGAAATACCACTCATTGACAAAAATTACCATTTGACAAATTACCACTCATTGACAAAGAAACCACCACTCATTGACAAAGAAACCACTCTTGACAAGAAACTACCACTCATTGACAAAGAAATTACCAATCATTGACAAAGAAATTACCACTCGTTGACAAAGAAATTACCACTCATTGACAAAGAAACCACCACTCATTGACAAAGAAATTACCACTCGTTGACAAAGAAATTACCACTCATTGACAAAGAAAGCCCACTCATTGACAAAGAAATTCCATTCATTGACAAAGAAATTACCACTCTATTGACAAAGAATTACCACTCGTTGACAAAGAAATTACCACTCATTGACAAAGAAATTACCAATCATTGACAAAGAAATTACCACTCATTAACAAAGAAATTACCACTCATTGATAAAGAAATTACCACTCGTTGACAAAGAAATGACCACTCATTGACAAAGAAATTACCACTCATTGACAAAGAAATTACCACTCATTGACAAAGAAATTACCACTCGTTGACAAAGAAAACCACTCATTGACAAAGAAATTACCATCATTGACAAAAAATACCAGTCATTGACAAAGAAATTACCACTCATTGACAAAGAAATTACCAATCATTGACAAAGAAATTACCACTCATTGACAAAGAAATTACCACTCGTTGACAAAGAAATTACCACTCATTGACAAAGAAACTACCACTCATGGACAAAAAACCCCACTCATTGACAAAGAAACTCCACTCTTGACAAAGAAATTACACTCATTGACAAAGAAACTACCACTCATTGAACAGTATCATTAACTGAAATTTCCACCATGAATACAAGAATTAAACTCGTCATGTAGAAATTACCACTATTGACACAAAGAACCACCAAATTTTTGACAAAAGTCCATTCATTGACAAAGAAATTACCACTCGTTGACAAAGAAATTACCACTCATTGACAAAGAAACCACCACTCATTGACAAAGAAATTACCACTCGTTGATAAAGAAATTACCACTCATTGACAAAGAAATTACCACTCATTGACAAATAAACCACCACTCTTTGACAAAGAAACCTCCATTCATTGACAAAGAAATTACCACTCGTTGACAAAGAAACCACCACTCATTGACAAAGAAATTACCACTCATTGACAAAGAAACCACCACTCGTTGACAAAGAAATTACCACTCATTGACAAAGAAACCACCACTCATTGACAACGAAATTACCACTCGTTGACAAAGAAATTACCACTCATTGACAAAGAAACCACCACTCATTGACAAAGAAATTACCACTCGTTGACAAAGAAATTACCACTCATTGACAAAGAAACCAACACTCATTGACAAAGAAATTGCCACTCATTGACAAAGAAATTACCACTCGTTGACAAAGAAATTACCACTCATTGACAAAGAAACCATCACTCATTGACAAAGAAATTACCACTCGTTGACAAAGAAATTACCACTCATTGACAAAGAAACCAACCCCTCATGGACAAAGAAACCTCCACTCATTGATAAAGAAATTACCACTCGTTGACAAAGAAATTAGCACTCATTGACAAGAAATTACACTCATTTCAATCTTGAGATGCATTTGAGGTCTGCTTGCTTAAATTTTCACCATGAACTTTTACAAGTATATTATATCTTTGCGTTTTTCTATGTTATGACTATTTCTATACGTGGACTATTGGGATCTCTATGGCGCAGGGGTTAAGATGTATGTATGTCGTTCTAAAGATTGTGGGTTCGAATCCGGGAAAAGTCAAATGTGAAATTTTTTCATGAGAGCATTATGATTGTTGCTGGAGCTACCGAGTTTGTGCAACACTTTCGGTAGATGACTTGTGATTTCTGCCGACAGGATCGCAGCGATATGGGCAAAACCCGTTGCAATGAAGTCAACCCTTGGCTGTTAGACCCTTTTTACACTTGCACTACATAGCTAAGCGTTACTGTATCAGTTTTCGAAACTTTTACAAATGTTTTCAAAGTTGAAAGATAACAACACGTTTACTAAACGAGAAAATTTCTGCCACGATTTAATTTGTATTTATATTACAATACTAACTCTGAACGTTTTCATTGCTATTGACACTTTCAAATATAAAACTGCATGTTCTTGCCACCCCTTTTGTGATGTAATGTTTTCATCTATTTACCAAACTTGTTTTCAATGTCTATACACTCACTGACAGTGTATTCTGAGTGTTTTCGACATTTCCGTTATATTCTCCACGTGCCGTGTCAACAGGACTTGATTATCAAGTTTCCCCGTTTGATACCGATCAATATCAACATGAAGAGAATATATGTTGTTCCTTTGTTCATGTCAGTTAAAGCTGTTATCTCACGTTGTCTTCTACCTTCTGTTGACCATTTATATCTTTCCCAGTTTTTCTCACGAATATCTAACCAGTTATTATAGCAATCAATGTTTAGTAATGTATTTAATATATATATATACGGACGTTTTCTGTGGTGAAGATGTTAGGTGCTAGCCTCTCGTTGCAAATGTACTCAATATCTAACCAGTTATTATAGCAATCAATACTTAGTGATGTATTTAATATACGGACGTTTTCTGTAGTGGAGATGTTAGATGCTAGCCTCTCGTTGCAAATGTACTCAATATCTAACCAGTTATTATAGCAATCAATGTTATGATGTATTTATTATATATACGGACGTTCTCTGTGGTGGAGATGTTAGATGCTAGCCTCTCGTTGCAAATGTACTCAATATCTAACCAGTTATTATAGCAATCAATGTTTAGTGATGTATTTAATATATATATACGGACGTTTTCTGTGGTGGAGATGTTAGGTGCTAGCCTCTCGTTGCAAATGTACTCAATATCTAACCAGTCATTATAGCAATCAAATTTAGTGATGTATTTAATAATATACGGACGTTCTCTGTGGTGGAGATGTTAGATGCTAGCCTCTCGTTGCAAATGTACTCAATATCTAACCAGTCATTATAGCAATCAAAGTTTAGTAATGTATTTAATATACGGACCTTTTCTGTAGTGGAGATGTTAGATGCTAGCCTCTCGTTGCAAATGTATTCAATATCTAACCAGTTATTATAGCAATCAATGCTTAGTGATGTATTTAATATATATATATACGGACGTTTTCTGTGGTGGAGATGTTAGATGCTAGTCTCTCGTTGCAAATGTACTCAGTATCTTACCAGTTATTATAGCAATCAATGCTTAGTGATGTATTTAATATATATATATACGGACGTTTTCTGTGGTGAAGATGTTAGGTGCTAGCCTCTCGTTGCAAATGTACTCAATATCTAACCAGTTATTATAGCAATCAATACTTAGTAATGTATTTAATATATATATATATACGGACGTTTTCTGTGGTGGAGATGTTAGGTGTTAGCCTCTCGTTGCAAAGTACTCGGTTCGCTCCCTCGTAGAGCATCGAGATATTTTTCCAGAGATCTTTGATCTCAGTGTAGGTGATATCGAGTTCCTAGTCATATCGGAGACGAGCGATAAAACGTAGGTCTCGTGTTTAAGTTGGGCACGTAAATGAACCCTTAGCAGTTTAAAATCGAGAAGAGCAGACTGGCATGCAGCTGCCAAAGCAAAATTCATTAGAAAGATTAAAAGATACAATGTCTATAAAATATTTTCACCGTTTTCTAAATTACATCGGGGATCCTAGCCGGTGCTACGGAGTTCGTGCACCGCCGCTGAGATCTCCCTGTGTAAGAGAGAGATCGGAGCACACATTGTTACTCACTGAAATACAATTATGATGGTCCTTTCAATCAATCAATCAATAATCTAAACTAAGTTCTCAAAATTGTATCGCAACAACGCTAATTGAACGATTGTCAAATTAATCGGCATCACAATTCACTCATAATTTGAGAATCATTGTTCGCTAGATATCAAATCCTGATATATTTGTTATTGGTTAATAGTTACTGAATCGATGTCATCTTTAGATGGACAGACTGTTGTGATACTGTCAAACGACTGCTGGTCTACACGTCACAGACTATCTCTGCTAAGGGTACTTCCCTAAAGCGGAATCCCCCCAGAAAATGATTGAAATCTTCTGTGTAGGAAAAATTAGGTGGCGTCTGTGGCTTAGGGGATAGGGACTCGGTCTATTAACCGCGACGTTCTGAGTTCGCATCACTCTGCGGACAGTTTGGTTGCAAAATGTTTCGCGTGGATTTTTTTAAAAAAAAGGACGATGTTCAGAAAGCAATGGCAAACTACTGAACGTAATAATGCCTAGAAAAATCACAAACAGCGTTAAAATGCTGGGGTTGATTCGCAAAGTCCTGTAAAGGATATGCAATTAACTTTTTAAGGAAAAATTAACATGGGAAACAATATCTATAAAATGAGAGAGGTAAAAAATATGAAAAAGCGTATTTATTTGAGCATTAGACGTAACCAGCAACTTTTTCCATCTTTGCTTTTTTTGTTTCTTATTATTCAATACAGTTGTTATGGTTAACGTTTATCAATATCATCGTCTGTAACAACATTTAGACAGTTCGAAAAATACAGATCAACTGTAAATCATTACAAAATGCTATAATTACTGAGAATGTAATGTATTGCTTCTATCCACGCTCTGCGCCAAACTCCACAGGCAATCCCAATTCACAACTGATTGTCCCTTTAGAGTCACCCTGGCTGGAAGTTCCGGCTGGAATAAAGCACAAATGTGCTATGATTGCCATTTAGATATGTTTACAAAACACAAAAGGACTCAATGGTTTGTGTATATCACTTTGAGACGTAATTATCATTTGAGGCAATATATGGCAGCAGATTAATGAGGCTTGTGTATGTTTTGAACATGGCTCCCGGCAATATAAGGAGGACTAGCTCAGACGGGAGAACTAAAATTCCTATTTTTTATGAACATCGTGGCATATCCCAAAGGACGTAGCCATCAACCACAGTAAACAAGTCGTTGATTTTCTAGGCACCACTTATACGTTCAGTAGTTTGCCATTGCTTTCTGAACGGGTGGCGCCATCGTCCTTTGTTAAAATCAACGGAAACGATTTGCAAGCAAACTGTCCGCAGCGTGATTCGAACTCAGAACGTCGGGGTTAATAGACCGAGTCACTAACCCCTAGGCCACAGACGCCACACCTATTTTTTTGTATATGTTTGATAAAAGACTGTAAGCTTTTTGTAACTTTACTCAATTCTACGAGTCGATGGTTATTTTTTGAGGAAATAAAAATAATAATACTGATATTTCTTAATGTTAAACTTATTGTGTAACATAATATAACCTTGATTTAACATGTTGTGTTGTTTTGAAAATGAGTTCGTATTTATACAACAATACTGGAATTCTATGTCATGCAACGGTTGTGGTCTAATTTTCTAGAATTGTTACCTGAGCCCGCCGGCCGTATGTTCTCAGAGGCCACGGTTTTGAAGTATCCCAGATTCATCTCTGTATTTTGTACGAGTCAAAAGTCAGAGTATATTCCCTTTATAAAAACATGGAGCAGACATGTATTGACAGCTACCTACATTATTTATTGTGGTGTTTCTCGAAGCGCCATGTAGCAGCTACTGGTTGTTTTGTCTCTCTTGTACAAGTTAGTCATGATTTTGTATTCTGTAATTTTGTTTTGATTGTGCGTATATTATTATAGTTGTGAGCATGAAGTTGTCTTTTATTAAAACAGAGTGTTGTGAGAAACAATAGATGTCAGTTGCAAATGTCATGTAAGTGACAAGCTTAGTGCCAGTAGTAAACTTATTATAATAATTCCTCTCGTATCAGTATACGTTACACAGGGTCTGCAATCAATCTCTCCATACCGCTATATCCTAAGCAACTCGCTCAATCTCCTCCATGGAAATGAGATCGATATATCTTGCCTCTCTCAGCAACGTTCGTTTCAGGGTCTCCTTAGGTTGTCCTCTCTTTCTTGAACCCTCTACATCCCACTTCAATGCCTGCTTTGATATTCTTTCTTATTTTCTTCTCAATGTATTTAAACTTGGTTAGTGACAAACTAATTGTCATAGGTGCAGTTGGTGTCAGTGGTAAACTAGTTGTCATATGCATACTCCGTGTTAGTGAAAACTAATTGTAATGTTGTCACACCTGGTGTCAGTGGCACACTGACATTTTGTTACATGTAGTGTCAGTGACAAACTAATTGACATGTGCAGGCTTGATGTCATTGGCAAACTTAGTTTATGTGGCAAACTTGAAGTCTAGCAGAAAGTGGAACGTCAGTAACAAATCAAATAACTCTGGAAAATGTGAAATGACAAACTGAGTTATAGTGGCACACTTAGTTATAGTTATATATTTGATGTCAGTGGCAACGTGAGTGTCAGGGACAAACTTTGTTTTCGTGACAAAATTACAGTACCTATTTTGTGTTACCAGAGCCAAACATGAACAATGAGCAAACAGCAATCACAAAAAATAAATGCATGTAAAATGTAATGCCTACGAACAGTAAAATCACCAGAAAAGACAGTCATCAACATCATCATAAGAAATAAAGATGGGACAGAACCTTGCTTGAGTTACATTGAGAAACAAAGACTGCAGTATTTTGGTCACTTAATAAGAATGCATTCAAACTCCACAGTATACAGTCTTCTATAACAGAACATCACGAAAAAATGCTCGAGGAAGACCACGAAAAAGATGGTTAGATGGCATAGAAAAATCCTAAACACGTAATAACAAAGTACTGTAGTTTTACAAAATACAAAAACAATGACAATACACAGCAACGTTTCAACCAAAAGGGCTTTATCAAGCAAAACGATACAACAAACTTGACGAGTAACTCAGAACATTACATATAGACATTAACAAAGATATGCAACGGTTAAAAACGAATAAAAATATGTGACTAAAACGAATAACGAAATAAATACAGAAAAACTGTAAGTGGAAAAATAAGAAAAACGATACAAAAATCAAGTAAATATATGACTCATATACATTTAACATATACACATATTATTATTACAGTCTGTATGTAGTGTTCTGAGTTATCCGTCAGGTTTGTTGTATCGTTTTGCTTGATAAAGACCTTTTGATCGAAACGTTGCTGTGTATTGTCATTGTTTTGTATTTTGTAAAACTACAGTACTTTGTTATTACATATTTCGCCATTCTACATAGTTTTACTGCAGTTTCCAACTATATTGTTATTAGCAAAATCCTGTTAGATATAAAAATAATTATCACCCCCAGCCACCAGAACAGTGCAAGATGTGCAAAAACCCGGTAACAGTGTGACGGCAAAAGAAGAAGAAGAACGATTAAAGTTACTTTCAAAACTTTATTAAAATCTGTCCGTATTGTCATTGTTGTATATAGCTTGATAGCATTCCTTTCAGTATTAGAGATGACGTTGTAAATGTCGAATGTTGTATGGAGCTTTTGGTAATCATGACTACGTGTACTGAGTACAACAAGTTAAAACTGTTGATCACGGCGGACATGGCCCAGATGGATGCAACCTCTGAACATTAATCATTTTTTCGATCCAGAAGCACTTGAGCTTTCAGTTCTTCGGCTCGGTGCCAAGGACATCGTAACCCGTCGGTTCGGTGCCACGAACACAGTAAATCTGGAGAACCTGTGGCTTTTCTGCCATCCCGCGAAATTGAACCGCACTCACTGGAGGCTTGCCACCCGTCGTCCAACGCACTAAGAACAAGCTGGGCAGGCGGGCGAACATTGATCATAAAACTGATGGAAACTCAGCAAACTTCTATTTTTGTTGTTCGGATGTTGACAGTCTTCAGTGCCATGACGGCAGACTATACAGATTTCTCTCTCACTCTTTATTTTCCTCATTCTCGTCTCCCATTTGCAAACGGTTGTCACATGCACGAGTGTCACAATGCACGAGTGTCACAATGCACAGTGTCAAAAGCACTCCAAATTTCTCAAAGCTAAACTAAAAAGCTAACCGTTGTCACATGCCGAGTGTCATGACTCTAAATCTCTCAAGCTAAACTAAGATAGCTAACGTTGGATTGACGTGTCACAATGCACTCTAAATCTCTCAAAGCTAAACTAAGAAAGCTAACCGGTTGTCACAATGCACGAGTGTCACAATGTACTCTAAATCTCTCAAAGCTAAACTAAGATAGCTAACGTTGACATGCACGAGTGTCAATGCACTCTAAATCTCTAAAGCTAAACTAAGATAGCTAACGTTGTCACATGCACGAGTGTCACAATGCACTCTAAATCTCTCAAAGCTAAACTAAGATAGCTAACCGGTTGGCACATTGCACGAGTGTCACAATGCACTCTAAATCTCTCAAAGCTAAACTAAGATAGCTAACCGGTTGTCACATTGCACGAGTGTCACAATGCACTCTAAATCTCTCAAAGCTAAACTAAGATAGCTAACCGGTTGTCACAATGCACGAGTGTACAATGACAAGTGTCACATGCACTCTCAAATCTCTCAAAGCTAAACTAAGATAGCTAACCGGTTGTCACAATGCACGAGTGTCACAATGCTCTAAATTCTCAAAGCTAAACTAAGATAGCTAACCGGTTGTCACAATGCACGAGTGTACATGCCTCTAAATCTCAAGCTAAACTAAGATAGCTAACCGGTTGTCACATGCATGTCACAATGCTCTAAATCTCTAAAGCTAAACTAAGATAGCTAACCGTTGCACATGCACGAGTGTCACAATGACTCTAAATCTCTCAAAGCTAAACTAAGATAGCTAAGCCTGATAAGCTTTGTCACAATTGCACGAGTGTCACAATGCACTCTAAATCTCTCAAAGCTAAACTAAGATAGCTAACCGGTTGTCACAATGCACGAGTGTCACAATGCACTCTAAATCTCTCAAAGCTAAACTAAGATAGCTAACCGGTTGTCACAATGCACGAGTGTCACAATGCACTCTAAATCTCTCAAAGCTAAACTAAGATAGCTAACCGGTTGGCACATTGCACGAGTGTCACAATGCACTCTAAATCTCTCAAAGCTAAACTAAGATAGCTAACCGGTTGGCACATTGCACGAGTGTCACAATGTACTCTAAATCTCTCAAAGCTAAACTAAGATAGCTAACCGGTTGGCACATTGCACGAGTGTCACAATGCACTCTAAATCTCTCAAAGCTAAACTAAGATAGCTAACCGGTTGTCACAATGCACGAGTGTCACAATGCACTCTAAATCTCTCAAAGCTAAACTAAGATAGCTAACCGGTTGTCACAATGCACGAGTGTCACAATGCACTCTAAATCTCTCAAAGCTAAACTAAGATAGCTAACCGGTTGTCACAATGCACGAGTGTCACAATGCACTCTAAATTTCTCAAAGCTAAACTAAGATAGCTAACCGGTTGTCACAATGCACGAGTGTCACAATGCACTCTAAATCTCTCAAAGCTAAACTAAGATAGCTAACCGGTTGTCACAATGCACGAGTGTCACAATGCACTCTAAATCTCTCAAAGCTAAACTAAGATAGCTAACCGGTTGGCACAATGCACGAGTGTCACAATGCACTCTAAATCTCTCAAAGCTAAACTAAGATAGCTAACGGTTGTCACAATGCAGAGTGTCACAATGCACTTAAATCTCAAAGCAATAAGATAGCACGGTGTCACAATGCACGAGTGTCACAATGCACGAGTGTCACAATGCACGAGTGTCACAATGCCCTCTAAATCTCTCAAAGCTAAACTAAGATAGCTAACCGGTTGTCACAATGCACGAGTGTCACAATGCACTCTAAATCTCTCAAAGCTAAACTAAGATAGCTAACCGTTGTCAATGCACGAGTGTCACAATGCACTCTAAATCTCTCAAAGCTAAACTAAGATAGCTAACCGGTTGTCACAATGCACGAGTGTCACAATGCACTCTAAATCTCTCAAAGCTAAACTAAGATAGCTAACCGGTTGTCACAATGCACGAGTGTCACAATGTACTCTAAATCTCTCAAAGCTAAACTAAGATAGCTAACCGATTTTCACAATGCACGAGTGTCACAATGCACTCTAAATCTCTCAAAGCTAAACTAAGATAGTTAACCGAGTTGTCACATGCACGAGTGTCACAATGCACGAGTGTCACAATGCACGAGTGTCACAATGCACTCTAAATCTCTCAAAGCTAAACTAAGATAGCTAACCGGTTGTCACAATGCACGAGTGTCACAATGTACTCTAAATCTCTCAAAGCTAAACTAAGATAGCTAACCGGTTGTCACAATGCACGAGTGTCACAATGCACTCTAAATCTCTCAAAGCTAAACTAAGATAGTTAACCGGTTGTCACAATGCACGAGTGTCACAATGCAGAGTGTCACAATCACAGAGTGTCATCAATGCACGAGTGTCACAATGCACTCTAAATCTCTCAAAGCTAAACTAAGATAGCTAACCGAGTGTCACAATGCACGAGTGTCACAATGCACTCTAAATCTCTCAAAGTTAAACTAAGATAGCTAACCGGTTGTCACAATGCACTCTAAATCTCTCAAAGCTAAACTAAGATAGCTAACTCATTGTCACAATGCACGAGTGTCACAATACACTCTAAATCTCTCAAAGCTAAACTAAGATAGCTAACCGGTTGTCACAATGCACGAGTGTCACAATGCACTCTAAATCTCTCAAAGCTAAACTAAGATAGTTAACCGGTTGTCACAATGCACGAGTGTCACAATGCACGAGTGTCACAATGCACGAGTGTCACAATGCACTCTAAATCTCTCAAAGCTAAACTAAGATAGCTAACCGGTTGTCACAATGCACGAGTGTCACAATGTACTCTAAATCTCTCAAAGTTAAACTAAGATAGCTAACCGGTTGTCACAATGCACGAGTGTCACAATGTACTCTAAATCTCTCAAAGCTAAACTAAGATAGTTAAACGATTAAAAAAAGCTGACAAGAAGAAAGCAACACCTAAAACAAATTCTTCCATTGTTTCTTTAAAAATAACAGGATACAATTTTTATTGACGGTAACTATGACAATGATCACGGTCATAATACTGTTTTATTTTTAGTGTTGTCATTCATCTAATAGTATGTCTTAAGCAGAACTTTACCACACTAAATGCCCTTCGGAATTGCTCTTTCTCATGTCTTTCAGGCCTCATATCGGATGTCTCGCCTCTGCAGCCGTCGTGCCCAACTCATCAGTATATCCTGATTCCAACTTCTCCGTGGTCGTCCTCTTCTCTTCTTTGCCGTAATTCCTCATTCTATAGTGGTCTTTTTTAACCCTCGTCTTTTTATATGTCCAAAATACATTAATTTTCTCATTCTTATTTGTAGCATCAGCCATTCTCATTCTTATTTGTAGCATCAGCCAAAAAAGATGGTTAGATGGCATAGCAGAATACTGTCAAAATGAAAAAATAACAATCACCCAAGCCACCAGAACAGCGCAAGACAAAAACAGAAAGCCACAACTCTAGGCAACAGCCCGGTAGCAGTGTGACTACAAAAGAAGAAGAAGCATACGCCTTTTTATTTTGATTTTGACTTCTTTCTGGACATATACATTTGTTTTCTTCTCTGTAAATAACTTACGGAGAACTCTTAAGTAACACAGAAGTGTTACACAGTACTAAACGTAACATTTTAGTGTTGTACAGTACTAACTATAACCTTTAATACTCTAGGTTTACTGTACACTTATACACTTAACTACATATAAAACACTGGATACAGCTCGACTTTCTAGAGATACTGAGCTGAAAGAAAAACAAACCAAAATGGGGCTAGAAATCCCAGACGTTTAAACCTGTTTATTTACATGTTTGAACAGTTGACTGGTTTTGTGGTTACATCCCAGATAATGTTGACCAGAAATTTCAGAGAATTTAACATTTGACATTTAAAAACAGAATGGCTAAAAATGGGGGCGGAATAAAAACGAAAAATGTCCACATGAATGTTTCTTATCTCTTTCCATCACTATAATGGTTCTACAAAATTAGCAGACTTAGAATTTCGCAATCAAGAAGAAAGTAGGAACAGCTGTAGAATTGATTACTTTTTCTTAGAAAACAAACTATGATGACTAAAGTCTATTAATGACTTCAGGTTCCGGTTTGACTTGGCATCAGCGAAGATTTCATTTGTTTATCTTTTCTATTTATATCTTTAGTGTGATAATTGTTTTAATAATTACGAGTTCAACGTATGGGTGTGAAGCATGGACATTTAACAAGGCAGTGGAAAAAATATAAGTGCTTTTGAATATAAATGTTACTGAAGAGTTATTATCATATCATGGACAGAGAAGAGAACCAACAGATCTATCAAGAAAGAACTCAAAATTAAATAAAACTGGCTGATACCAAATATAAGAATGAGAAAGTTGTAGTATTTTGAATATATAACGAGAGACGAAGGGCTGGTGACGACCATCATGGAAGGAGACATCCCGATAAATAGGAGAAGAGAAAGACCAAGGAGAAGATGGATTCAGGATGTAACTGATAAATTTGAGCATAGTGGATTCGTAGGCGAGACAACTGACCGCTAAGAAAGAGAAATTCCGAAGAACTGTTAGAGTGACAAGGCTCTGCTCAGGATAAATTATTTGATGACGATGATGAATTACAAATTATATATGCAATCTGTACATAGTTTAATTGTATTTATTATTGTCATCGACCGTATTTCATATTGTGTAATTTCAACGTTTGATGTATTCTGGATTTTATTCAAGTCCTTTGTCCGAAAATACAGTAAATAGATCGATACAAACGTCATGACTTTTTAAAATCGAAAACTGCAACAATATTTCTTGTTTCGAAAACGTGACCTCATCTTCTTCTTCTTCTTCTTTAACTTTACACGCATTTAAAGTTCATTTCTGGATATATCACACTCACGCATTACTCTCTGTTTTTAGACTTCTCTTCTCAATTGTTGACACCTAGTATTTCTAGGTCTACTTCATTGGTATATTTCATCGTTGTTGTTATCTGTTTTGTTGTCTCTTCTCCTTATCTTTTTGTATATGCAATGTGACATGGTCAATGTGACATTCTTGAACTGTAACGTTTCCTGTCTTCTATTGTTAATTCACCACAGTTCTATCGCTAATTCACCACACTTCTATCGCTAATTCGCCACAGTTCTATGGCTAATTCACCACACTTCTATCGCTAATTCACTACACTTCTATAGCTAATTTGCCACAGTTCTATTGCATATTGGCCACATCCTTGTGGTCAGTTCTCAGAAATCGTATCTAGATTGTCCCATTGTTGGCTCTTAATCCGTCACTCAGGTAAAGTCTAATAGTTATATTAATAAATCAAATTCACAACTTTTAGTATATTCTTAATTTCTCTCACAGCATGTATCTAATTCTCCACTTACAGCGTGTATCCGTTAATTCTCCCCACTTACAGCGTGTATCCGTTAATTCTCCACTAGGGTAAATTTGTTAATTCTCCCACTTACAGCGTGTATTCGTTAATTTCCCACTTACAGCATGTATTCGTTAATTCTCCACTTACAGGTGTATCCGTTAATTCTCCCACTTACAGCGTGTATCCGTTAATTTCCCACTTACAGCGTGTATTCGTTAATTCTCCCCACTTACAGCGTGTATTCGTTAATTCTCTCCACTTACAGCGTGTATTCGTTAATTCTCCCCACTTACAGCGTGTATTCGTTAATTCTCCCCACTTACAGCGTGTATTCGTTAATTCTCCCCACTTACAGCGTGTATCCGTTAATTCTCCCCACTTACAGCATGTATTCGTTAATTCTCCCCACTTACAGCATGTATTCGTTAATTCTCTCCACTTACAGCGTGTATCCGTTAATTCTCCCCACTTACAGCGTGTATCCGTTAATTCTCCCCACTTACAGCGTGTATTCGTTAATTCTCCCCACTTACAGCGTGTATCCGTTATTTCCCCTCACTCACAGCTTGTATTTGTTAATTTTTTACACTGACATACTGCGTCCATCAATTTGCCACTTATCATTCTCTCACAAAGCAGTGGTTAATAATCTACCCTTGACATTCCTTTTTGAGCATGCCACTTTTGATACTTAGACATTTTAAGGAGTTCCAGTTCCAGTTGCAAATATTACATAGCATAGCTATACAACCCTTTAAATTACTAATCCCAAAATAATCACTATATACTTTCCCATATCGTGTTCTTGCAAATATCTCAACATAGGAGGCAAATATCTCAACATAGGAGGCAAATATCTCAACATAGGAGGCAAATATCTCAACATAGGAGGCAAATATCTCAACATAGGAGAAATATAGTGAACATGAAAAGAAAATAATCCAGGAGAAGGAATGAAGTCAGAGACGTATGTTATGTTATGTTATGTTATGTTATGCGATCGACGTCATGGCACATTGGGCATTCCCATTCGTGCTCTGTCCTCCGTTGCAGCAGCCATCCCAAAGTCCATTTGCTCACAGTACCCATGAGAAGTTGATTACTATATCTTCTCTCTCTACCACGAAGACGACACTGTCTGGCATGTCCAAACTTAACACCTAATTCTCGAACTCGTTCCAGTGTCTGAGACCCGCCCATGTCACACAATTGAGAGCGTACCGCATTGATGATATCGGCTCTGTCCATGCTTCTGCCCACTTGAGTCGGGCACTGTTTGCAAGAGAGTCAGCATGCTCGTTACCCCGCACTCCAGCATGTCCAGGCGTGTACAGCCAAGTCATTTTCTTGAGATGTGATCTCCGAATGCTGTTCACCCATTCCACCCGCATACTTCCAGATGCAATCAGTTGAAGCATACTCATCGAGTCTGATATGATGATCGTATGGGTAACCTGTTGCTCCGCCACCCATGACAGAGCCCTGGAGGCAGCGGTGATCTCCATAGTCATGCTCGATGTCGTTGTCTCAAAAGCCCGCAGTCCTCATGAAGTGTGCGACCGTTTCGTTGTGCTGTGTAAGCCCACGATGATCTGGTGCCACGCTTGACAGAGCCATCGGTGTAGATAATGATATCACCTGGGTGGGAGTGTTGATCCACGAGTGCAAGAATTTCCGCATTGACGACGCCCGGGGCCCATTCTCTACAGCGGCGTCCAAGTGTGCTGATAACCCTGGCGTACGCAGTCATATCCTCTGATATAGGCATCCATTCGTCACCGTGCCTCAGCTCATCTAGAGTACAGACCTGTTTAATAATATCCTCTGCCTCGGCCATCCAGGATCGACCTCTCTTCAATCGCCTTCCCTTGTTCTCATTTATGGATTTGTGCAGAGGATGATTTGTGTCAGCAGAAACTCTCAGATACGCTTTTACCTGTGCGACTTTGTGTCTCGTGGCCATCGTTGGCAATCCAAGGACATAGCGCATTGCCTCACAAGAAGTGTCACGTGTGCAACCGAGTATAAGCCTCATCGCTTCATTTTGGATCCTTTCTAACTTATCCAGCGATGTTCTGCTTACTGTTAGAAGACCAAGGCCATAGTCCACCACGCTCAGCTAGAGACGTGTATAGTCATCCATTAGTAACAACGGTTATAAGAATGAGAAGATGGAGATATGTTGGGCACATTCTGAGAGGAAAGGATCAAAGAATCACAAAGTGGACATTAAAGTGAGAGCCAAATGATTCAAGACAGAAAAGACGGCTTAGTGATACCCTGAAACGGACTCTACTGTGAGAGGCGAAAAATATCGGACGTGGTACCAAAGAAGAAATTGAACGAGTAGCCCAGTCTGAAGAAATGTAACGTTGAACAGTATGAGAAGAGTATGTACAAAAATAGTTGTAAACACTGGTGTAGTCATTTCATGAATCAAATCATGGACAATGAATAAGCAATCAATAGGATAGCTGGAAACTACAGATATTTGGTTTCACAGAAGAATACTGAAAAGTCCACGGACAGCAAAGAAACAGAATGATTAGTTTTTCAAAGAGACCGGCTCACAAAGAAACCTTATTTAAAAAAATAAGAATTAGGCAATCAATGTTATTTGAGCATATAACGCGAAAGGTAGGTTTAGAATATTTAGTGACAACGGTTAAAATTCAGGGAAGGAGAAATCGTGGAAGACAGATGGAGATGTTGAATGGTCTGACATTGTGGTTCGACAAAAGATCGACATGCTTGGGAGTATTGCCTCATCGTTAAGAGGGCGCCAACTGAAAAGGTTGAGAGCCACTGTTTCAACCAATAAATACTATATTGTTTCATTAGAAAAATAGCTTAAAAATTAAGAATCTGTTGTCAATAGTGATATGTTTACCTATACGTCATTCGCGACATAATGGCTAATTCTTATTTGCGACATGTTTGCTAATGCGTAATTAGCGACATGTTTTACTAAAAGCTATTTGCGATATGTTTAGCTAAGAGACATTTGTTAAACGTTTTCCATTGCACATTATTCGTAACATTGGGCCCTAGTTTACACAGGCTGCTAACGGGCATTTTACTCTCCAAACAAACGGACTCTTAGCGCGATCTGAAACATTAATCCATCATCTATATTAACAAACAATTTGTCATCCATGTTCGCCACCTTCTGTCTGAACTTTTCTTAACGTGTAAGTTCTGACAGCTAGGCAAGTGGCTTACTTACTAATGAAGTCAAAGATGTGAATATTAAATCATTAAATTTGTACACCGTGCGTCAAATCTTTTTTTTTACAGATTTGCCCAAATAGTTCTTTCATTTTACTTTCTTTTCTATAATTCTGTTTTGCCTCACAGCGTCATGAGAAGAAGTGATTTCTAGAACAGGTTTTTGTATGCGCTTCATAAGTAGTGTTTTTGACCGCCTCTTTTATTTCTGTTATATCTGTCACTTCATATTTCTACACGCAAGTATACAGGAGATAGTAGGGTCAATTACTTTCAACCCTTGCGGAACATTGAAAGCGGAAAATAAACCATAACACTTTACTTTAGTTCAAGACTCGATCAGCGAGCGTTCTGCACATCTTTCTAATCGGTAGCATTCTTCTTGAAATTCATCATCATCATTAAGGTACGTATCCTTTATAGGACGTTGCTCTCTTTGCAGCACATCTGAAATTCACTCTGTCTCTTGCCAGTTCACCCAATTCGTCGATGGTCATGTTCATGGTTTCTTTAATATCTTGTAGCCATCTTCTTCTTGGTCTGCCTCTGCGTCCTGGGACCCTGCCCTCTAGTATTGTTCTCTCCATGCCATCGTGACGCTTGATGTGACCAAAGTATGTAATTTTTCTGTATAGTATGTTGTTTATCAGCCAATTCTCTTAACATTTAGTTCTTTCAGGACATCAGTGTTCTTTCTTTTTCTGTCCATGGTATTCGTATGATCTTTCTGTAGCATTTAGTTTCGAAGGACTGGATTTTCGTTCTTAATTTCTGTGTAATAGTCCATGATTCACAACTTCTTGAAATTGCAACACCAAAAAAACTCGCAACACATTTCACAACTCGAGATGTTTGAAATGTGTCAGCAAATGAAATGTACATAAAATGTGTGAAAATTATTTCAGCTAACATAAAACATATATAACTGTTTAAGTTATTAACTATAAAAAATGTAAGAGATTTAGAAATTGTATATGCTAATAGTTATCTTGTTTGTCTGGGTTTTTTCTCATTCAATATTTTTGTATATGAAAATATAGAATTTTTATCAATATACATGTATTTGTTTTCACATGTTTTTTTCTCGTTTAGTTTAGTCGTCGGATCATCATCACTGCACGTCGAACCAATTAATTCATAAATGCTCCGATCTTCCCCCTCAGTATGTCTCTCAGCCTGTAGTGGCGTACTACCTCCGTTCTTTGTTGGTTTACTATTCTTCTCTGGCTACCAGCATAGTGTTCCTGTCTAGCTACACCTCGCTTGACTTGGAATTCTTGCATTCTGGTTAGTGTTGTAGATTCGCTACTATTACTACAGGGTGTTCAAGATAATTGCAGCCCCATTGACAATTCGAAAGTTGCCAGGTACAAATTGCATGGTGTTTATTTACTATTTAAACAGGTTCTGACTAGCTCATTCTACGTCACATTTGTTCATCGCCCCTTCCCTCACTACAATTACACACTATCCCACAGCCTTGACCTATACTACGTCATAACTGAACCTTCCCATTTCCATACATATATGCCAGATTAGCTCCATTCACGGGCTGCAATTATCTTGAACACCCTGTAGAATCATGTACACGTCCTCTCTTCTTTCGGGAATTTATAATATCAGCCTGTTTCACTGCTCGCCAGCTTTCCACAGCAGCCATTTCTGGAAGCCTATCGGCGCGTTCATTTCCCGTTACACCTGCATGCCCTGGCACAAAAATAAAACTGATTTTTGTCAGCGCAGACCTCCCCAGCGACTCATCCATTGTCTCCGAGCCCCTCCTGATTCAATCTTCCTGAGCATACTCATTGAGTCACTGAGAAAACATGCTTGGATAAAAGTCTGTGATTCCAGCCAAGCCATCGCTTTAGTTACCACCATGATTTCCATAGTACTCGTAGTCACGGCAGAAACCACCGTCTTCCTTCACATCCCTCCGACTTGAGCAGTGAATCTTTTTTTTCTTGTGTGCTCATTCAATGATTCTTGGAAAGTTTTAGTTCTGTTCAGAATAAAGTCTACAACATACGAACTAGATAGAACCTGACATGACGATAATTGTCGTCAATACTCCAGCACCCACCTTCTTAAAAACATTCTCATCAATACTTCAGCAACCACTCCAGCTAATCAATGCCCCTTTTCTATAGTTGGTACATAATTTTGCGTTTCCCATTTTAGGTATTGAGATAAATATTGATGTTTTCCATTCATTTGGTCATATTTCTGTTTCCCACACCTTTTTACGTATTGCAACATAAATTGTTATACTTTGTTCTCTTCCATCTTTGATAAACTCTGCTGAAATATATTCATATTTCCTGGCGATTTTTTGTTTTCAAAATTTGTATTGCCCATTCAACTTCCTCTAACGATGTTTCCGGTACTTTCTCTATAATTATTTCAGTATATGCTCTATTACCCTTTTCACCTCAGCTCATATACATTATTAATCAATATTCTTTCCATCGAGCCGCTGTAGCGTAGTTGTTAGTGAACTCGCTTCGCAAGGCTGGTGGTCTGGGTTCAGGTCCCGCAATGTGCTCGACGGCTCTCAGGTCGATCCAGCCTCAACTGGGTACCAGACATGCTCTGGGAAAGTAAAGGCGGCAGGCGTGATGCTGACCACATCACCCATCGTGTGCCGACTGTCAATGAAAAATACAGGCCAAACACTGTATTGACCACGAGGTATGAAAGGGTTCCTTTACTTATTCTTTCCATCCGTTAATAATTTCTTGTTGTTCTGTTATGGTTCTTCTAGTACTGTCTTTTATTGCATTTAGCTTAGGTTTGAAGATTATGACCATTTTTTTTATTGTGTTAACATTTCAATCTCTCTCCCTTTCTTTAGTGTTCTTCTAACCTTACACAGAGGTCTTCTATGTATTGCCTTTTATCTTTTTTTTTATATTTTGACTTGTTTCATTTGTTATATTTTTGAATGCTATCCTATTTTCTTTCTTAAATTTAAATAAATTTAATTACACTTTCCCTTTCTTTCAAAATCCCCCAACACTCCCCAGGACCATGTATGTCGTGAATACATTGTTCTCATTCTTTAACATTCACAAATTCCTGCTCCACACACATTTCACACCTTTCTTTACTCTCCCACCGTTCAATAACTCCTTAACAACTGAAAATGACTAAACAAAATGTAAGGATCGTTTCTGTTTTCTTGTATTTTCGTGTGTGTTTTCCTGTCCTTTAACTTGAACATCTTCTTACACGTTAAACTTACCCAACATAACAGCTGTATTGCTTCTAGACACGTCTATCATTTTTACTTCAGTCGGGGTAAGTTTTTAAGGTTCCTGAGTCAGCTGCTGTAACTCTTGCGGTAAACACTTTTAGACTTAGTGCCCTTGTTGATTTCTCAAGATTTGTTTTTGCGGTTTTGTAAATATTTGAGAGCCTAAAAATCAAAGATTGGCACATAAATCACGATGCTACTTAGTATATGTGTTACAGAAGTCTATGTACACTAGACGTCTAACGTGTAATTAAGTTGCTGTACCAGTGCATGGATCAGTTCAAATCGGCGTTACACAGTTGCAAAGTTGTTCAATTTCATAAAAGAAGACTTCATTCAACGTTTAGTCTCTGAGCAGTAGAATGAAGTCTGCATTCAACGTGTGATTGCTGGCAGCAGAAGAATCTTCAGTCAACGTTCAGTCTCTGAGCAGCAGAATGAAGTCTTCATTCAACGTGCTATTGCTGAGCAGCAGAAAGAAGTCTTCATTCAACGTGCGATTGCTGAGCAGCAAAATGAAGTCTTGATTCAACGTGCGATTGCTGAGCAGCAGAATGAAGTCTTCATTCAATGTGCGATTGCTGAGCAGCAGAATGAAGTCTTCATTCAACTTTCAGTCTCTGAGCAGCAGAATGAAGTCTTCATTCAACGTTCAGTCTCTGAGCAGCAGAATGAAGTCTTCATTCAACGTGCTCTGAGCAGCAGAATGAAGTCTTCATTCAATGTCGTCTGAGCAGCGAGAATCAAGTCTTCATTCAACGTGCTATTGCTGAGCAGCAGAAAGAAGTCTTTATTCAACGTGCGATTGCTAAGCAGCAGAAATAAGTCTTCAAACCCCTACCCGTCCATCTTCATCTTTCCCATGCTTAGTACTGTTAATGCTAGCCTGCCTGTCTGATTTCTCATTGCCTCCAATACTCACACTTCCAGGAGAATGACTGCACATAAGGTCCAGGAAGTTGGAAGCTTTGATAGACTACGTTCTCATACCGCAACCTCCCATTTTGGATCTTTCAAAGCTTGAACCAAGATTAGTATACAATAATGCTCCAAGTAAATTAAGTCTCAGAAAACTATTAGACGGTAGCATTAACTAACTACAACTCTAGTCTTATACTGGCAGTTGTACTAGCAAATTATTCCTTTTTTTTACAGATTATATGCCTCATTTTGTCTGTCTCTTGCGCTTCTATTCGTCAGTTTTATTTGTTATATTCTGTATTAGAAGATTATTTCGATAGTAACTGATTGTATTAGTATGAGTATCTTTGATCTCTTTGTTACAAATTGCATTTACTAGGGGATCATTTAGTCACAATTTGTATTCGGCGATCCTTATTGATGTTACATAGTTTATTTGTCGCTTGATGTAGATGTTGAATACTGTGATATGTGTTGGCTGTGACGCCATCCCTATGACTAATCAGATATTGCTACAGCATAAATCCAGATGTGATACTTTAATGCGGGATTTTCTGCTTTTACAATCTAGTAGTTATCCGTCTGTATAAATGTGTGTCCTATTGAATAATATACTTACACTTTAGTTAAAACTTGTATGTGTCTGTCCTAATTGCTGAAGATACATGCGGAGGGCGCTAAGTACTCACGTTCTCGGTGCACGACATTCAGAACACAAAGAGGGGTTCTTTTGTTTTCGTTTTCGCCCGCTATGAATTTCGGCTTAATCTGGGCGCCTAATCCGGCACATCTCACTGATTATATGATTGATGGCTAACTTTTCTTATCATCAGACGAACCTTACTCCGACTTATGATGTACTTGTAATTTAGATCTCCAAGTAAAGAATAAGGAAACCTGTAATCGAACCGGTACCTTGTGTACACGGAAAATTTGTTTAGCACAAGTTGCCCTAGAACTGCAGAACTAGCACCTCGCATGGCTACTAGCGAAACGTGTTACCGACTTTGCTATCGGCGTATCCATAAAGACTGTTAAATTGATTGATAAGAACGAACGCAAACAAACGTTACAAACTGCATTAGATGTTGTGTTTATATGTTACAGAATGTATCAACCAATGTGTCTATTTGTTACATACTTTTTCTTCTGTGGTCAGTTCCCCATACTCAGAAGTTCAAATAAAGAAATGAACTGTCTCGATGAATATAGTGATGATCCACAGAGACAGCCCAATTACATGTAAAACATCTGAATATAGGTATTAGCTATATGCTGCGTACATGCCCTATTTCTATTGCTGTGTATATTCTTCTGTTAGGCCTGACTTGCTCTGTCTTCGATAAGATTACACACTGAATTATTCGATTTCTGTATTTCTTACATTGCAGACTTTGTTACATATTTCAACTAGGTTATATGTTGGTAATTGAATGTCTACAGGTCAAATATAACACTGTCAATTCTCTGTCTGTCCCTGATGAGATACTTCTTTTCACTAGACGGAGGTGTAATATTATGGTATATAGTTATTGGTTATCATAAAATTCACAACAAGCTATTGCTTGATTAAATGATTGATTCATTGATTCATTGCTTGAACCGCCATTATTGCACGTCGGTAAATAAAAGCATGTGCGTTCATATCTTTGTCTCACACATGAAGATATCATCGGCAGAGCACGAACTCTGCATCACGGGCGAGGGTACCTGGTTTAATTTTGAGGAAAGTTGAAAATGTGTATTAATTTTATTAAAATTTTACTAACGATTTATTTGCAACTTTCCTGTCTAACCCATATCTATTTTACAACACTAAAGGTTCCTTAATATGCTCCTCCTCACTGCACCTTCACAATAAGTAGATTATTTTCTGAAATTGGAGTTCGTTGATAAAGTTAACTTTTAAATCTGAACTATTTTACATATTTTTTAATCAGCTTATTTTATTTGTGAATTCGAATTTCCTACTTTAACTTCTGGATTAGCAGCAAGGTGGCTATTAGTGAAACGGGAGTCAATGGTATGCGTACAATATAATATAATATATTTCTCTCGTACTGTTATAAGTTACATGGGGTTGCAAGTAATTTCTCCATACCACTCTATCCTGGGCACACGCTCATTCTCTTTTATGTAATTGAGTCCGATATTTCTTGCCTCTCTTGGTAAAGTTCGTCTTAAGGTTCCCTAGCTCGTTCTATTTTTCTTGAACCCTTTGCCTGCCATTTCGATGCCTCCTTTGGTATTCTTTGATCATTTCTTCTCAATGTATTCCCAACATATTTCCATCTTCTTGTAGTTGTTACTAGTGATTGACCAGACATTTCTCTTATTGCATCTCTTCTAATGAATTCGTCCCATTTTCTGTTAATTATTTTTCGCAGACATCTATTTTCAAATGCATTCAACTTACTTTCTATATCGCTAGTCATTTTCCAACTTCCACAGGCATTATGTCAGCATTTAGAACCTACGGGTCCGGTATGCAATGATGTGACAGATCCCCGGCAAACCAAAATTGATTAAGAGTCTGGTCTACCTTCAATTGGTGGACATGATAACAGGCTACATTCTTGCAATCTTTCTAAAGGAGTAAATATTCTAACCAGGAAAAGGTATAATGCGAACAAAAATATTGTTCTCAATTTGGATGTGTCCGACCGAAACGAGGAAAAACCACATTATTACAGTAAACTGTCACGCGACGGTTCTAACACCAATAAAATAGCAGTATTGTGTAAAAGTTAATGGCATATCCTTTACAGGACTTTACAAATCAACCCGAGCTTTGTAACGCTGTTTGTGATTTTTCTAGGCATTACATTCAGTAGTTTGCCATTGCTTTCTGAACAGGTTGTGCCATCGTCCTTTTGTTAAAATCAACGGAAACAATTTGCAGCCAAACTGTCCGCAGCGTGATTCGAACTCAGAACATCGAGGTTAATAGACCGAGTCACTAACCCCTAGGCCACAGACGCCTATTGTGTACGAAATAGAAAAGAAAAGAAACATTTTTAAAGACACAACAGAGATAATTCTATATTATGAACTAAAGATCGATTGAGGTAACATCTCGAATAGGAATTCTTTGTGTTTTTGTGTGTGTGGAATATTTCCTTCCTGATGTACTAATTTTTAAAAGTGTATTCAAGAGTGTGGTTTTTTTTCATATGAAGGCCCATTTATCGAAACCTTCTTGTATACGTCAGTTTTGATAGACGCCATGTGACCACTCAGATCATATATCATGCTATAGTATAAATTCAGATGTGGTACTTTAAAGTGGGGTTTTTGTGATTGTAAAATCTGACAGTTTACTCGCCTGTACAAATGTGTGATCTGTTGGATAATTTGCATACACTTTGATCGAAGTTGGATGTGTCTGTTCTACATGTCATAGTGATTTAACGAGTCACAAACCACACAGATCACGAAGCATGGTTAACTTCTAAGGGTTTAAAGGGTTTTAAAGCCGAAGGATTGACGTCATTGCACCGGGTTATACCCCATATGGCTCGGTCCCTTTCGGCAGAAATGATACGCCACCTGACGAGAGTATTGAACAAAGCACGAACTCCGTTGTTCCAGCAACAATCCTAGGGATCTCTGGAAAAACTGCACTCGTGAACAGAACGGCGCGGTGCGGATTCGAACCCACGACCTTCGACGCGCAAGGCAAAGGGTTTAGCCGCTTATCCATAGAGACCCCCCCTCTCGTCCCAAAGTTAACCTGCTAGATACTAGCAAATGCAAACAACCAGCAACAACATCGATACCCTAGCTTCGTTATCTTCTTCTTCTTGCGTTCGCTCGCAAAGAATTCAAGAGTAGTCAAAGCACATGGTGTGACACTTCTGACTGATTTTTGCATGAATGCCTGCTTTCCTTATTATCAATGTCTCCCCGCCATACATGCCTACTTTTCCTACTTCAGAGGTATCTCATATCGCCACGTAGTTCAACTACAAGTGACATAGTTTCCTGTTTATACCATTTATCTTCACATTTATCGTAATGAAGTAATCATCTCATGCATTTATTTTTTGTTAGAAAATAATTATTCATATGATTCCATTCATAATATTAGCAATTAAACAATTATATTTGCCTAAACAAAAATATTTAGAAAAGTTTTATATTGACCAAAAAAAAAACTGCGTTTTTTTATTCATCTTTAACATTATTCTGGTCCATCCTTGTTTTCTTTTTTTTCTCAAAATCTCCAAAAAAGTATGTGGCTGCTATCTATTGGAAAGTGGGTGATGCCACTTTGAGAACTACTGAGCTTCATTATATGAGCGGAACACTGTTTTATATAGCTACTTCTTGTGACCAGAGTTTGTGATCTGAGACAGCGTTGTAATGTTGATTGACATAGCGGACCATGTCATAAAAAATTGCCATCCAATCCGACCAGGTTAATTTGAAAATCACCTTTTCCCGAATAATGGTCACTGGTATATAAAGTCGACTATTTGATGGATGTGGTTCCCTGCTCTTAATAGGAAAAAGTGAAAGCTCATACTTTTGGGGACTTAAAGAAAGTAATGGTTGTGGTCATTGCGAGAGCTGTGGTGAATCAGTTGTCGATTGTGGTAGCTGTGATCGACTAGATAGTCTCTGTAAAATTGTAGTGGTTGTAGAATGGTAATGGTGATCATTTATGTAGTAGTTGTTGGTGTTTTAGTGGTGTTTGAGAGTTAGTTTTCGTTGTGGTAGTGGTGGTAGCTATGAAAGTGATAGCCGCTGTGGTGCTGATGGTCGATGTGGTATTAGTAGTAGTGACTGTGATGATGATAGTAGATGTGGTATTGGTTGTCACATGAATAATAGTAATCGTTGTAGTAGTAGTGATCACAGTAGAAGGTATAATTATCGTCGAAGGAGTGACTACCGTGGTAGGTGTGATTACCGTGGTAGTTGTGTGATCACTGTGGTAAGTAGATCGCCGTTGTAGTAGTGTTCGTCATGGTAGTGGTGATTGTCGTGATAGTAGTGACTGCCAAGTTAGTAGTGATTGTCGTGGTAGGTGTGATCACTGTGGTGTGATCACTGTGGAGTGTGATCACTGTGTGAGGTGTGATCACTGTGTGAAGTGTGATCACTGTGTGAGTGTGATCACTGTGTGAGTGTGATCATGTGTGAGTGATCACTATGTGAGGTGCGATCACTGTGTGAGGTGTGATCACTGTGTGAGGTGTGATCACTGTGTGAGGTGTGATCACTGTGTGAGGTGTGATTACCGTGGTAGTAAAGATTTCTTTGAAAATGGTGATCATTGTAATCAGTTATCAGTTATATGAGGACTATCATCATAGCACTCTGGACATGTCCATAGGAGCTCCGATCTCCGCCTCAGCAAATCCAGCAGCATCCAGCTACCCAACACGCCAGTTCGATGTTGATTAATCAATCTCTTTGCATATTTAGTATGTCGTTCTTTTCGGGCTGCACCAATATTGACACCCATCTCTTTCAATCTGGTCAGCGAGTGGGATTCACAGCCCTGAAACTCCTCTGTTCGGAAAGACCCTCTCAATGCGTGAAGAATGTCACTTCGATCCATTGCAGCTCCCTCTGATATTGTAGCTAAGCCAGCCAATCTATCAGCTCGTTCATTACCCCTAATTCCTGCGTGCCCAGGGACAAACATAAAGGTGATTTCTCTGATCATTCTCTGTACCAGTACCTCCACCCAGTTGCGTCTCACCATACCTGATTCGACTTTACGAATCATGCTCATGGAGTCACTGCGTATGAAAACACGAGAGAAATTGTGAGATGCCAACCAGTTCACCGCCTCCGTAACCGCCCGAACCTCCATTGTCAAGCTACTTGTGGTTGTTGCGTAGGCCCCACTGGCCTCTCTTATTATTTTTCCTCCTGAGCGTGCTGAAAATCCCACGCACAGCGTTGTTTGCGAATGACTGAACCATCGGTGTAAATAACCACATCTGTATCATTGATGATGTCATTCAAGAGAGCCTCCACCTCCACGTTTAGCAGTGATAGATTATTTTGTTCGCAGTTTTTCTTAATAGATGTAATAACGGTGAAAGCAGTCGGAAATTAAGACGGCACAGTAATCCATTCCTCTCCTGTTGCAATTCCGGAAGGATCACATATTTTCCTAAGCGTATCTTCCGCCTGACTCAGCCATGATCTGCCTCTCTTGAGTCTACACCCTTTCTCCTTAATGAGTTCTTCATGGAGAGGATGTTCCTTGTTTGCATTGATTCTTAGATATGATCGAACCCTCCAAGTTTCAATTCTGTTAGCAATAGTTGGGAGATCAAGAAGGAATCGCATTGACACTCCTGGTGTATCTTTGGTGCATCCCAGAATGATGCGCATAGCCTCATTCTGAATTCTTTCCATTCTCACTGTTTGCGTAGGACTAATTGTTAGGAGAGCGCATGCATATTCTATACAACACCTTGGTACAAGACCACAAGAAGGCGTTGCTCAATGTTAGCAGCCGACATGATTCTCAGTGCGGATAGTGCGTTGCGAGCCTTGGCAATAACTTGGTCGATATGGTCCCTAAAGCATAGACTGCGATCAAATTTACACCCAAATAACTCATGGATGCTGTTCGGGTGAGTGTATGACCATCTAACGTATTGTAATATTATCGATAATGACAGTTTAACTACTTCTAGTATGAGAATAAAGATTGAGGTTGATAGTGTGACAATAAATATTGAGGATGTTAGTTTGCAAATAAAGGTTCTTCTTCTTCGCTTCGAAGGCTCCTTATCGAGCCCTTGTTAAACAGTCTTTGTGGGATTTGTGTGGATATGATCCTAAGAGCGATTGTGCCGTAGTAGCCAGTTATGCTGCCTTAAAGTAGGCCAGAACATCACATTTCTACGACGCTTTTTATTTGCTAGGGTAGCTTCCCTAGAGCCCTACCTCAGTCGCCTCTTACGACATGTCTTATAGGTCGAAGTGGTACTATTATTTGCTTCTCTTACAGATCCCGTCACCACATGGGAGACTTTGCATTTTAAGTTACATCTTCTCTTTTTTTTTTTAAAAAGTAAAATGTCAAAGAGTTATAAAGTTCTGAAATGTTGAACAAATAAACAAACTGCAGTGATTTTTATTAAAGACTACACTTTGAATGAACCCACAAAAGCATCATTATAGAAGAATGTAAGACATCATATATTTGGAAGGAGTTACCAAACAAAATAAAAAGCTAATATAAGAAGATCCAGAATGAACTCAAGTCGGCAAAGATCAAGACAAATTGTGCTCTACAGATAAACAAAAACAACAGAAATAGAGATTCTTGTACGTTGATTATATTTTTACAGCTGATGTACTTATTTATTGTTGTCGGTGACGAAGGGTAATTTTTCAAAACAAATGTGTTTTTTTTATTTCGTTTACACACTTATCCCTGTCAGGGTCGTGACCTAAGACATAGCTATATGTGTTAACAGTTGGTTATGTGTGTCAGATGTTTTTATTCATGTGTGTGAAGTATGGGATGTGCTCAAACTCGGTCATGTATAGGAGGTGTAGTTGATGTATTAATACTTGTTTGTGTGTGTGAGCTGTGTTTAATTAAGTGTGTGAGATGTGGGTGATGTGACATCATTCCGCCATGAGCCATATTGATACAACAACACTTGTTCATGCGTGAGCCATATTTGATATATCACACTTGTTCATGCAAAGGCGAATGTTGATGCATCAACACGTGTTCATGTAGCCATATTTGATGTATCAACACATGTTCATGCGTTGAACCATTTGATGTATCAACAGTTGTTCATGCTTGCAACCATATTTCAACGCTTGTTCAGTTGGCCCATATTTGATGCATTAACACTTGTTCATCTTGGCGCCATATTTGATGCATCAACAATTGATTATGTGTGAGCCATAATTGATATGATCAAATTATCATGCTTGTAAACAATAATTTTCGCTTACAGATGATTCGTTGTACCTTTTTCATATTCCGTTACTTTGTCATTTACACATTGTTACTTATTAGGTAACGCTAGACGTCGACCAGAAGAAAGTGGCACATCAAATCTGCGATTCCGCTCGTCTGTACAATGAACAGATCTCATTCTCTTTTCTTCTTCTTCATCCGCTTTAACTCAGAAAAGTTTCATCTCTAAACTGATTTGGAATGAAACATCCGTTTTCAATTTCTTACAATGGCAGCAGTGCAATTTAAATTCTACACTGGCAGCCGTGTCCTCAATGTACTCGTATAGTATTCCTCGCCATACAGGCAGATTTTCTCCGACATTGAGGTGCTACGTTATCGTCCTGAGTAAGATCAGGGACTCAACAAATGCCGATATAGGTTCACCCAGCTAGGGCGTCACAGCTAGCAGGCAGCTACTATCAACTACTCTGGGCAGTCCCGACAGATCTCATAACATTCTTTATGCATCCACACTACTACAATGCTGCACGATAGCCTACTCGATCCTCGAAATGCAAAATCCTTGTAATATGTTTGTGCTGATAAACCACATACTATACAGAAAATTACATACTTTGTCACATCAAGAGTCAGATGGCCTGGAAAGAACAATACTGAGGCAGGTCCCGGGACCAGACAACCAGAAGAAGATGGCTACAAGATATTAAAGGAAACCATGAACATGACCATCGACAAGTGGGTGAACTAGCAAGAACAAGTGAATTTCAGATGTGCTGCAAAGAGAGCAACGTCCTATAAAGGATACGCACCTGGATGATGATGAATATGTTTGTAAATATGAAACATTCTTTACTTATTCAAATATGACGATTATTTACTCAGTTAACATATTCCATCAATATTTTTGTAACGTAACAGTTCACTTGTTTCGTACAATTTGTGTCTACAGTAAGAAATACTCAAGCAGATCTGGTAACTGCACCTACTCCCAAAACTGTGCAGTCATGGCGGCGGTAATGTCTTAAGTTTGAAATAGCATGCAGACGTGACTCATTTAACGCATCTTTCCTTTCAGACATTGCTTTTCCTTGATTATATTTTCTGAAATGTTTATACGTAACGTCGATGTTGTGAAAGAAATGAGTCTTCAAGAGGAAAAAGTCGTAGTGCATTGAATCAACAAATAAACAAACAAAAATAGTGAGACTTTGTTAAAGATAATAAAAATATTATCTTATTAATATATATATATATTATATGAATTTTATCTCGTCTCTGTGGCGTAGATGTTAGTACTCATCTCTCGTGCCAGAGGTAAGGTCTTCCTGTTTATCTAAGTCGATGTTTGAAAAGAAATGGGAGTTTCAGAAGGAAAAAATCTGATGCATTGAATCAACAAATAAACAAACAAAAATAGTGAGATGTTAAAGATAGTAAAATATTATCTTATTAATATATATATATATAATATATATATATATATATATATATATATTTTTATCTCGTCTCTGTGGCGTAGATGTTAGGTACTATCTCCGTGCCAGAGTAACCTGGTTCGTTCCTCGTGAGAGGTGAAAATCGAGTTCTAGTCCTATCGGAGATGGCAATAAAACTGGGTCTCGTGTTAAATTTGAGACACGTAAATGAACTTGTAGTTCAAAATTGACAGGCAGGTTAAAAGCCGGACAAAATCCACTAGAAAAGATTAAAATTAAATTTCAAGTTTATATCTTAACCATTCAACATCAGACCATCGCCACTGCAAGAGTTCGTGCACTGCGCTGAGATCTTCATGTGTAAGAAAGATATCAGAGAGCATGGCTACTCACCGAAGTGCAATGATGATGGTCCTATGAATCAATAACTACATATAAATAGTTTATAACATTGATTGTAAGCAAACATAACAGCACATTTTACAAAAGTAATTTAACTGTAATGCGCATCACTTCATCTGAGACTAATTTGTATTATTTATTTAAAAGTAATAAACGTATAAATAAATATTTATTTTAAATTAGAAGGTTCGTTACTAGCTAACGAAATAGCATCATAGACCATAGATACTCATTCTCCGAACAGATGTCGAGGAATGCATACTAATCGTGTTCGTGGGTTCTCTAGTAAAAACTCTCCCTCTCTCTTCTGCTTCTTCAGCTTTCAGTTATTTTTTACAACGGTACTTCGAATCTCCATCAATCGCCAGATAGATTTAACATCAATTTAGTTCTTATAATCGCAGATAGATTCATCAATTTAGTCTTATCAATCGAGACAGATTTAACATCAATTTTAGTGTCTTCATCAATCGACAGATTTAACATCAATTTAGTGTCTTCATCAATCGCGAGACAGATTTAACATCAGTTTTAGTGTCTTTATCAATCGCGAGACAGATTTAACATCAATGTTAGTGTCTTCATCAATGCAGATAGATTTAACATCAAATTTAGTGTCTTCATCAAACATTTTATTAATTGCTCATTATTAAATTAATTATACAATTATTAACGAAAGTATAGTAATATTTCTGAAAGTCTGTAAATGTAATTATTTATAATTAGTAATGAAAATCTCATAAAGTATTTATTTAAAATTAGTTTTAACTCTTAAAAGTAATAAATTTTAAAATTAGTATTCAATGTCTTATAAAGTATTAATTTTAAAATTAGTATTCAATGTCTTATAAAGTATTAATTTTAAAATTAGTATTCAATGTCTTATAAAGTATTAATTTTAAAATTAGTATTCAATGTCTTATAAAGTATTAATTTTAAAATTAGTATTCAATGTCTTATAAAGTATTAATTTTAAAATTAGTATTCAATGTCTTATAAAGTATTAATTTTAAAATTAGTATTCAATGTCTTATAAAGTATTAATTTTAAAATTAGTATTCAATGTCTTATAAAGTATTAATTTTAAAATTAGTATTCAATGTCTTATAAAGTATTAATTTTAAAGATAGTATTCAATGTCTTATAAAGTATTAATTTTAAAATAAGTATTCAATGTCTTATAAAGTATTAATTTTAAAATAAGTATTCAATGTCTTTTAAAGTATAAATTGTAAAATTAGTATTCAATGTCTTATAAAGTATTAATTGTAAAATTAGTATTGAATGTATCTTCTTCTTCTTCTTTCGTTCGTTCTTTACGACCAATTTTAATCACTCTTTGTGATATGTTTGTTCTTTGCCAAGAACGTGTATACGTTGCACATTGGTTTAGTACGCCCTAAACGCCAGACTTCTACACGTTTAGGACATCTGCATCCGATTTCAGCCAAACCTCCTTAGTCGTCTCTTACGACATGCGTGGTAGTTAACAGTGGTTCTATTCTTTACACCCCAAATTTGGGCCACGGTAACCACTCGAGCGATTGAAAGTATGATAACGTATATATTTTGAAATTAGTATTCGAAGTTTAATAAAGAATTTTTTTTAAATTAGTATTGAAAGTCGGAAAAGAATATTTTTAATTAGTATTTGAAGTCTTTAAAAATGAATTTTTTTAAATTGATAATGAGTTGAATAAAATATATATTTTTAATTGAGTAATGAAAGTTGAATAAAAATATATATTTTAAATTGAGTAATGAAAGTTGAATAAAAATATATATTTTAAATTGAGTACTGACAGTCTAATCAAATATTTTTTTATTGAAGGATTTCTAGTTTTTGTTTGTGGCCTATCTGTCATATCCATCTTATAGTTGACGCATAATTTATTCAAAAGTGATGATTTCTTTTATTAATTCCCAGAATTTGTGGATATTCATGATCGCCTGCGCCTACAACAATATCAGATATTGATAATTATCAGAGTATTCATTTTATCTAACTCTTTCGCTTTCTCTCTTTCTATTTCACTCACTGTTCATGTAGAGTGCATATCTTGTTTTTCTTTTAACTTTTCAAAATAACTCTTCACAAGGAAATGACACAGTTAACGGTGAAACCCTCAGGATGTTTTCTAACTTATGAATAAAACACTTGCACTGGAACTCTATAACTGTTACACAAACTCTGGCGTACTTTTGATAAACAATTTAATTTAACTTGAGCAGCAAATCAATTTAATGCTTTAAGAAAATAAAGAAAAATATGAAAACTAAGAACAAATTTGTAAAAGTCAACATGTTTTAGTTCAATAAGCGTGCACTAAATTTCCGAATTTAATTAAAAGCTTAATATGTTATGTTTTTGTTAATGATGTTATCTCTGTTTTATATGATTTCTTCCTCCCTTTCCCCTACTCTTTGAGGTCATTACATTGTAGTGGTGGTGGGGAGTGGGAGTCCTAAATGACTATGAGAGATATGCCGGCTGGAATAAGGTTGATCATTACTGATAATAGGGTGATTCCTCTCCAGTTGATGCAATCTTTGAGATCATTATTTTTTGGGGGAATCTTAACGATTATTCTCCTTTTCCATTGTTCTGGGACTGTTTATTTTTCCTATATTTTATTAAATAGTTCTTGTACCTAGCTAATTGCTGTATCATCTGCAGTTCTGAGCATTTCTTCAGTAATGTTGTCATCACCTGCTGCCTTATTGTTTATCAGTGAACGTACTGACTCCTTGACCTCAGTGGCATTTATCAAGTCTTCGTTAATTGGTAGAGAGTTTTTTTCTTGCCTCTTTGTCAAACTTGAGTAGAAATGGTTGGTCAGATCTATTTAGGATTTCTCTAAAATGTTCTACCCATCTTTTCTTCTGCTCGGTATCTGATGTTAGTACTTTACCATCTTTACTCTTGATTGGGCCACCCTTTGAAACAAAAGTTCCAGTTAGTTGTTTTAGTGTATTGTATAGCATTTTATTGTTTCTAGTCTTAGCTGCCTTTCTAACCTTCTTCTGTCAGTCGATTGACATATGTTCTTTTGTCATTTCTATTCGCTCTTTTCACTTCCTTGTCTTTTTGTCTATATTCTTCATTAGGTTTGATTTCATTTGTTGCATTCTTGCTATTACATTTACTTTATTATTATTATTATTATTAGTAGTAGTAGTAGCAGTAGAAGTATTAGTAGTAGTAGTAGTAGCAGTAGTGCAGTGTAGTAGTAGTAGTAGTAGTAGTAGCAGTATTAGTGTAGCAGTAGTAGTGGTAGTGTAGCGTAGTGCGTAGTAGTAGTAGTGTAGTAGTAGTAGTAGTAGGCAGCGCAGTAGTAGTAGTAGTAGTAGTAGTAGCAGTGCAGTGCAGTAGCAGCCGTAGTAGTTGTAGTAGTAGTAGCAGTAGAAGTGCAGCAGTAGTAGTACTAGTAGTAGCGGAGAAGTACTACTAGTGAGTAGTAGTAGTAGTAGTAGTAGTAGCAGTGCAGTAAGTAGCAGCAGTAGTAGTACTAGTAGTAGCAGGAGAAGTACTAGTAGTAGTAGTAGTAGTAGTAGTAGTAGCAGTAGCAGTAGTAGTAGCAGCAGTAGTAGTAGTAGGGATGGGTCTGTGGCTTAGGGGATACTCGGTTAGTGACTCTGTTTATTAACTCTGACGTTCTGAGTTCGAATCACGCTGCGGACAGTTTGGTTTCAAATTGTTTCGCGTGGATTTTAACAAAGGACGATTGCGTTACCGTTTGAAAGCAACGGCAAACTACTAACGTAATAATGCCTAGAAAAATCACAAACAACGTTAAAAATCTGGGGTTGATTCGCAAAGTCCTGTAAAGGATATACAATTAACTTTAACATTAGTAGTAGTAGTAGTAGCAGTAGTAGTAGCAGTAGTAGTAGCATTAGTAGTATTAGTACTAGTAGTTGTAGTTGTAGTAGGGGGACGGATTAGCGTAATGCGTGAGCGTTCACCAATCGACTCGGACTCAAGAGTGTTATGAGTTTAATCCCACACTATTTGTTTCACGCGTTAGGAAAGTAATTGTCCCCCTGCATCCTACACAATACGGACTGGAAAGATGAAGTAACAGGCACTCTCTAACCCAAGGTCTGAAAAGGAAACGGAAATTTTTTTAAAGTGTATTATTAGACTGTAGTATTATTTCTTTTATTGCCGCACAGCGTATGCGCCTGCGCAGTCATTAGTCGGATGAGCCCCAGTTTATAAACACATTAGTCATTAGATAGTACTGCTCTATGGTACACTTAAAATGAAAACATTAGTTATTAGAAAGTACAGCTCTAAGGTACACTTAAAATGAAAACAGTAGTCATTAGATAGTACTGCTCTAAGGTACACTTCAAATGAAAACATGAGTCATTAGAGAGTACATCTCTAAGATACACTTAAAATAAAACCATTAGATAGTACTACTCAGGACATTTAAAATGAAAACATTAGATAGTACTGCTCTAAGTACATTAAAATGAGAACATTAGATAGTACTGCCTAAGGTAACTTAAATGAAAACATTAGTCATTAGATAGTACCACTCTAAGGTAATTAAAATGAAAACATTAGATAGTACTGCTCTAAGGTACACTTAAAATGCTAAGAACTATGAACATTAGATAGTACTGCTCTAAGGTACACTTAAAATACTACTCTAAGGTACATTTAAAATGAAAACATTAGATAGTACTGCTCTAAGGTACACTTAAAATACTACTCTAAGGTACACTTAAAATGAGAACATTAGATAGTACTGCTCTAAGGTACACTTAAAATGAAACATTGATGACTTGCTATACACTTAGCGACAATCGTGTCCTGTAATTGATTCAAGCTGATGTTAGATAAAGAACTCCAGAAGCTTCTCCAGTTTGATATTTCTAATTTCCGGAACTAAACTCAAAACAAGATACTAACATGACATTGTCAAAATGTAACATTTGTCTTGGTGTTATATCACTTATGTTAAACATTTGCTAGCTTCTGTAAACCAAACATATTTTCTTGCTTTGGGTCTGGTTGGAATGTAGAAGTTGTATAAAGAAAAAGTCCTGCTTTCTACATCAAGTTATGTTACGAATTTAAGAAACAAACTAACAAAATTGTCTCTCCAACATTTCACAAAAATCTACTGTGCTTACATGTCGTATTAAAGGTCACCTTTATTTGAAAATTGTCAAAAATGTTACCAGCAATGTTGGTACGGAACAAATATTTACAATATATATACTGTTATTTCATTTATGAAACAGTAGGAAATTTGAATAATAGTAAAACAAAGATCAGAATACTAGGAGCACAAATATTCAATGGTGACTTATTGGTGTGAAGCATGGACATTTAACAAGGCAGTAGAAAAACGTATATGTGCTTTTGAATATAAGTGTTACAGAAGAGTCATCCGTATAGTCTGGACAGAGAAGAGAATAAATAGATCTATCCAGGAAAGAAATCAAAATCAAAGAAAACTGTCTGGTGCTACAAATAAAAGAAACAAATTGACGTATTTTGGACAAATAAAGAGACACGACGGATTGGAGAAAGTCATTATGGAAAGACATCAAAACAAAGAGGAGAAGAGGAATACCAAGAATAAGATGGATTCAAGATGTAACTTATGATTTGAACATGACGGCTGCACAGGCGGGAACATCTAATTTCTGAGACTGAAATTCCACTGGACTGTTTGGGTGGTAAAGTTGTGCTCACGACAAGCTACTTAATCATGATGTTTCATTTAAGGGCGAATACTTGAATTTTGATATCCTTTTATTATTTAATTAGGAACGATTAAGATAATTTTGTTGAAGACTGTGTGAGACAAGTTAGAACATAGAACAGATTACTACGACAGAAAAAGTAGACATGACAATATGCAATCATGTTTCATAGTTAACACACTAACTACCATATCCCGCAGCGTGTGCCGTATATTTGTCCCGATTAGTCATGTACCACTGATTGCGCATGATTTGTTTCATTGTCAAAGTCGCTTTAAATTTACATTAACTAATTCTGATTGCTATAAATAAATGAAATTTCCCGTAACATTTTCAAACCTTAGTGTATAAGTATCTGTCACTTCACATTTCTAAACTGTAATTTACAGAAGGTAGGAAGATGAATTCCTTTCATCACCTGTGGAACTTCGAGTGTGGAGTTGAATTAGAACCTCTTGTCTGAATCGATAAACGAACGCATATGCATAACGCTAATCCGTCCCACAATATGTACAGCTACACGAGATAGACATTATTATACACAAAGTGGCTAACCTTATCGCCAAGCAACATCAACATGATGTATTAGTTAATACTACATGAAAATTGTGTTCATGACAATCATGTCAGCAGACGATAAAAGATAAAAGCAAGATTGTTGTTATCATGAAAAGTTTGCTTAAAGCTAGGGTCTTAACCTTGCCTGCATATTTTCAATCTAGCGTCTGGGACTTATTTTTTAAAATAAACTCTTAAGGCAAGAAATTGAAGAAAAACGAGACCGCCGACTTCATGGGATAATTAATGCTGAGGTTGTCTTAAAACACAACTAATTTAAATACGTCTGGTTCAGTTCACTTCTGGAAGTCCTGAAAGTTTCCAGCCGGAAGTTATCTTAAGAGGATTGTCCGTAGCACGTCCTATGTAAACATCGGTAGTAATTGAAGTGTCCGATAACAAGGTTTACCCGATCTATTATGTGTGCGTGTGTGTGACTTAATTACTGTCCACGGGAGATGGTTTTACAGAAATAAGATCATTGACTCTAGTAGCGGAGATAATACAAGATTGCTGGAGGAAGGGTATGCTTTCTGGAGCATCCATTTGTTTTGAAAAAGAGAAATAGTAGATTTGAGAAGGTGACTTGGACCAAAGAATTATGGAACATAGAAATAGATTTTGAGCAAATAACTACTAGCAAAGAAATATGAAACTTAGAAATAGTAGATTTCAACAAATAACAACGAGCAAAGAAATATGAAACTTAGAAATAATAGATTTCAACAAATAACTACGAGCAAAGAAATATGAAACTTAGAAATAGTAGATTTCAACAAATAACTAGAACCATAATTATTAAACAAAGAATACTTACATATTTTCATAAAACTAGTATACGCTGAGCTAGGAGTTTGATGATAGAACACTATCGGCGGTACGCCATTTCCATATGCTAGGCGATATGTAGAAACCGGCAAATGAAGTCAACTTTGCATTTAGATCCGTTTGTCTATTCATCTTTGATACAAAATTACTTCAGTAAATTACCTTCAAGCAAATACTCAGTAGCAATAATTTTACAGCATATACTCTAGCACATATTTACTCCAAGAAACCTAGAACATATTCCTTTGCAGATGAATCTACAGCATGCATTTCCTTAGCTAGCATATGTAACCCAGCAGCATATAACCTCAAACTACATTTAGCCTCTGAGCTATTCACTCAACAACATTTACCTCCAAACATATAACCTCCAGCAACATAATTACCTCCAGCAGCATATACCTCCAATCAGCATATATATTACCTCCACACATATTACCTCCAGTCAGCATATTACCTCAGCAGTAGCATATTACCTCCAGCAGCATATTATCTAGCAGCATACCTCAGCAGCATATTACCTCCACAATTTACATATTACCTCAGCAGCATATACAGACATATTACCTCCAGTCAGCATATTACCTCCAGAGCATATTACCTCCAGCTAAACATATTACCTCCAGCAGCATATTACCTCCATCAGCATATTACCTCCAGCAGCATATTACCTCCAGCAGCATATTACCTCCAGCAGCATATTACCTCCACAGCATATTACCTCCTAGTAGCATATTACCTCAGTACATATCTACCTCCAGCAGCATATTACCTCCAGCAGCATATTACCTCCAGCAGCATATTACCTCCAGTAGCATATTACCTCCGAGCATATTACCTCAGTATTACCTCCCACAGCTATTACCTCCAGCAGCATATTACCTCCATCAGCATATTACCTCCATCAGCATATTACCTCCAGTAGCATATTACCTCCAGTAGCATATTACCTCCAGCAGCATATTACCTCCAGTAGCATATTACCTCCAACAACATATTACCTCCAGCAGCATATTACCTCTAGCAGCATATCATTTTACAGTTTTCAGATACTTCTCAGTTTCTCACTTTTCTTCTTATTTTTACAAACTCGTTTTTGATTCTATTAACCTCCCCATTTAACGTTTTTGAATGTTCATGACTCGCATACATATGATACAATTTGAAAAGCACTCTTTTTCTTACATTCCTTGACAGGCATTTGCTTAGAAAGCGATTTATTTGATTTAAATCGAATTATTTTTACTTCCTCTGCACTCAACGCTGTCCAACGCATTGTCCGCTTGTCATTGCGACCGTGTGATACATCTCTGGCGCCCTATTCTACTCGCCGGTTTAAACACTAATCAGAATTGTAAGGATAATAAAAGTATTTCATAATAACAATATGCTGTTTTTTAATTAAACTTTTAGTGAGGGTTAAATGTTCATGTTATTATTTATTAATGCTAGTACCAGTTAGCTTCATTGTTAAGGCACCCAAACATCTCACTGACAGCTAAGCAACAGAAGATCAACAGTATTTTTATGACTACTTTGTGTTACCAGAGCAAAACACGGACAATGAACAAAGCACAGTCGCAAAAAAAAATAACTGCGTGTGAAATGAGATGCCTACGAAAAGTTACCAACAACACCTTTAAAGACAGTCACCTACATCAGCATAGGAAAGAAAATTGGGGCATAATCTTGCTCGAAGTGCATTGAGAAACAAAGATTGAAGTGGTGCCTGCAACCAAACTCCACTGTATACAGTCTTCTACAACAAAGACTGAAGTGGTTCCTACAACCAAACTCCACTGTATACAGTCTTCTACATCAAAGACTGAAGTGGTTCCTGCAACCCAAACTCCACTGTATACAGTCTTCTACAACAAAGACTGAAGTGGTTCCTGCAACCCAAACTCCACTGTATACAGTCTTCTACAACAAAGACTGAAGTGGTTCCTACAACCAAACTCCACTGTATACAGTCTTCTACAACAAAGACTGAAGTGGTTCCTGCAACCCAAACTCCACTGTATACAGTCTTCTACAACAAAGACTGAAGTGGTTCCTGCAACCCAAACTCCACTGTATACAATCTTCTACAACAAAGACTGAAGTGGTTCCTACAACCAAACTCCACTGTATACAGTCTTCTACAACAAAGACTGAAGTGGCTCCTGCAACCCAAACTCCACTGTATACAGTCTTCTACAACAAAGACTGAAGTGGTTCCTGCAACCCAAACTCCACTGTATACAGTCTTCTACAACAAAGACTGAAGTGGTTCCTACAACCAAACTCCACTGTATACAGTCTTCTACAACAAAGACTGAAGTGGTTCCTGCAACCCAAACTCCACTGTATACAGTCTTCTACAACAAAGACTGAAGTGGTTCCTGCAACCCAAACTCCACTGTATACAATCTTCTACAACAAAGACTGAAGTGGTTCCTACAACCAAACTCCACTGTATACAGTCTTCTACAACAAAGGCTGAAGTGGTTCCTGCAACCCAAACTCCACTGTATACAGTCTTCTACAACAAAGACTGAAGTGGTTCCTGCAACCCAAACTCCACTGTATACAGTCTTCTACAACAAAGACTGAAGTGGTTCCTGCAACCCAAACTCCACTGTATACAGTCTTCTACAACAAAGACTGAAGTGGTTCCTGCAACCCAAACTCCACTGTATACAGTCTTCTACAACAAAGACTGAAGTGGTTCCTGCAACCCAAACTCCACTGTATACAGTCTTCTACAACAAAGACTGAAGTGGTTCCTGCAACCCAAACTCCACTGTATACAATCTTCTACAACAAAGACTGAAGTGGTTCCTGCAACCCAAACTCCACTGTATACAGTCTTCTACAACAAAGACTGAAGTGGTTCCTGCAACCCAAACTCCACTGTATACAGTCTTCTACAACAAAGACTGAAGTGGTTCCTGCAAACCAAACTCCACTGTATACAATCTTCTACAACAAAGACTGAAGTGGTTCCTACAACCAAACTCCACTGTATACAGTCTTCTACAACAAAGACTGAAGTGGTTCCTACAACCAAACTCCACTGTATACAATCTTCTACAACAAAGACTGAAGTGGTTCCGCAACCCAAACTCCACTGTATACAGTTTCTACAACAAAGACTGAAGTGGTTCCTGCAACCCAAACTCCACTGTATACAGTCTTCTACAACAAAGACTGAAGTGGTTCCTGCAACCCAAACTCCACTGTATACAGTCTTCTACAACAAAGACTGAAGTGGTTCCTGCAACCCAAACTCCACTGTATACAGTCTTCTACAACAAAGACTGAAGTGGTTCCTGCAACCCAAACTCCACTGTATACAATCTTCTACAACAAAGACTGAAGTGGTTCCTACAACCCAAACTCCACTGTATACAATCTTCTACAACAAAGACTGAAGTGGTTCCTGCAACCCAAACTCCACTGTATACAATCTTCTACAACAAAGACTGAATTGGTTCCTGCAACCCAAACTCCACTGTATACAGTCTTCTACAACAAAGACTGAAGTGGTTAGTGCAACCCAAACTCCACTGTATACAGTCTTCTACAACAAAGACTGAAGTGGTTCCTGCAACCCAAACTCCACTGTATACAATCTTCTACAACAAAGACTGAAGTGGTTCCTACAACCCAAACTCCACTGTATACAATCTTCTACAACAAAGACTGAAGTGGTTCCTGCAACCCAAACTCCACTGTATACAATCTTCTACAACAAAGACCGAAGTGGTTCCTACAACCAAACTCCACTGTATACAGTCTTCTACAACAAAGACTGAAGTGGTTCGTGCAACCCAAACTCCACTGTATACAATCTTCTACAACAAAGACTGAAGTGGTTCCTGCAACCCAAACTCCACTGTATACAGTCTTCTACAACAAAGACTGAAGTGGTTCCTGCAACCCAAACTCCACTGTATACAGTCTTCTACAACAAAGACTGAAGTGGTTCCTACAACCCAAACTCCACTGTATACAATCTTCTACAACAAAGACTGAAGTGGTTCCTACAACCAAACTCCACTGTATACAGTATTCTACAACAAAGACTGAAGTGGTTCCTACAACCCAAACTCCACTGTATACAATCTTCTACAACAAAGACTGAAGTGGTTCCTACAACCCAAACTCCACTGTATACAATCTTCTACAACAAAGACTGAAGTGGTTCCTACAACCAAACTCCACTGTATACAGTCTTCTACAACAAAGACTGAAGTGGTTCCTACAACCCAAACTCCACTGTATACAATCTTCTACAACAAAGACTGAAGTGGTTCCTACAACCCAAACTCCACTGTATACAGTCTTCTACAACAAAGACTGAAGTGGTTCCTACAACCCAAACTCCACTGTATACAATCTTCTACAACAAAGACTGAAGTGGTTCCTACAACCCAAACTCCACTGTATACAGTCTTCTACAACAAAGACTGAAGTGGTTCCTGCAACCCAAACTCCACTGTGGAGACAATCTTCTACAAAAGAACACTAGAAAAGATGGCGAGAAGAAGACTATGAAAAAGATGAGTAGATGGCTTAGCAGAATCCTGTCAAAAAAACTAAAAATAGATATCATCCAAGCCACTAGAGCAGCCTAAGACAAAACAGAAAAACACGACACTGGGCAACAACCCAGTAACGGTGAGATGGCAAAAGAAGAAGGAGAAGAGTAATGTTACCATTAATATTCCTTTATTATCATTATTGCTATTGCTGCACAGCGCTGCGTCTTCACAGTCGTTGCTCAACTGCGCCACAATAACTAACATTGTTGGACGGCACTTATCTACATACACAATTCTATAGTAAACATCGCCCGCCTGCCCAGCGTGTTCGTAGCGAGTTGGACGACGGCTGACAAGCCACCTGTGAGTGCGGTTCAATTCCACGGGATGGCAGAAAAGCCACAGGTTCTCCAGATGTATGGTGTTCGTGGCAGCGAACCGAAGAGTTGCGATGTCCATGGCACGAGCCGAAGAGCTGAAAGCTCAAGTGCTTCTGGATCGATTTTAAAAAAAAAAAAAGGTAAACATTTCTATTAGTTTTCTTCACCTTATCTAAACAATTATGTAGTACTGTCTATGTGGCAAAGGTTTTTTGCTTTGTGTTTTAAACGTCGTGGGTTCGAAACTGGACTGCACTGTTTAGAAGGTGTGCATTTTTTTCCAAAGGTCCCTAAAATTATTACTTGAGCTAACAGCGTTCGTGATCTGTGCAACACTCGACTTGTGACGTGCTTTTTTTGTGAATAGGGACTGACCCAAAGGGGGAAACCAGATTCAGTGAAGACAATCATTCATGTAAACCCTTTAAACCCATGTATATTAGTTTGTACATTATCTACTTTATTCTATAGTACATATTTATATCTCAATTAGCTAGATTTGAAACACATTTTTTTGTAATCCTCATTTTAGAGAACTTCAACCTTAACATTGTGTACGAATGTAGTTGTTTTCTGTGTGTTTATGACAAAGGTGAGAAGCGTCTGGCTGAAGGAATTCTAGCGTAGAATAACTATCGGCTCCTATCGGGAGGCACTGGTTCGATCCCCGGTAAAGCCACGGAGTTTTTTTCTGTTAGGGCATAAAGAAAATGCTAGCCTGAACAGTTTCACTGTGACTGCACTAGCCATTAAATTCTTCAAGCTCGTGCCCTCCTATTCCTCCTACCCCTATCCCCCACTCCGCCTACCCCCATCCCCCATCCCCCATTTTTAATACCGCTCTAACAAGCGGTATTTCAGTCAGCAACTACTGTTTTGGTTCTATTTGACGACGAAGACATCCACTTAGTGATGACAATTACTACATCACTTGTATTTTTACTTAATTTCTGTCATGCCTTGTGGCACATAGAGCTTCTAACAGGACTCTCTTTACTCCCTTCTCTCGTTCGGCACTCAGCGCATTCTTCCATATCTTGATATAGAAGTCACCCCATAAATATACATTATAATCAAAGCAAGGACACGATAAATGGTAAGATCAAAGGCAGAGATGCACGCACACAATTACGGAACTGTTATACAGGGTGTTCAAGATAAGTGTAGCCCGTGAATGGAGCTAATCTGGCATATATGTATGGAAATGAGAAGGTTCAGTTATGACGTAGTATAGGTCAAGGTTGTGTGACGTGTGTAATTGTAGTGCGGGAAGGGGCGATGAACAAATGTGACGTAGGACGAGCTAGTCAGAACCGGTTTAAATAGTAAATAATCACAACTCAATTTGTACCTGGCAACTTTCGAATTGTCAATGGGGCTGCAATTATCTTGAACACCCTGTAGAATAGAATAACAACAAGAGAATAGTCAACAGCCGCCCGTGTGTTGCCGGGCTTGCAAGGGGGAACACATTATAGTAACACTGCGACCTACTAGGCATGTCGTAATTGGCGACAGAGGTAGGGTATAGGAAGCTACCTAGTAAATAAAAAGCGTCGCAGAAATCGGATTTGCTGGCCTACTTGTAGGTGCATAACTGGCACAGCGTACAATCGCACTTAGGCTCGGATCTCATACAGATCGCAAAGGTGTAGCCGATATGGAGAGGAAGAAGAAGAAGAAGAGAAGAAGCCAACAGGAGTTATTCAAATTGTACAAACAAATCGGGAGACTGATGTTGCTTCTTCTTTACCTTTTTCATTTGCGTTCACTTTAGAAAATTTAGTTATAAACCACGTTGTTGTGGTTAGATCAAACAGTAAGTGCATTGTACTGCTAATTTAAAGCAGGAATGAGATATTTGCCACTCTTTTCCGCACCGCCTAAATGTAGAGACTGACGGTGCATGAAAATGTATTATTGTCCACCTTCGCTGTGAAAACTGCTTTACATGTCCACTCTTGATGTGAAGACTGCACTACAGGTCCACTCTACGTCGGAAGACTTATTATATGTACACTCTCGATGTGAAGACAACATTACAGGTCCACTCTCGAAGAGAAGATAACATTACGATCCACTATCGATGAGAAGACAACATTATACAGGTCCACTCTCGATGAAAATACTGTATTACATGTCGGAGCTCGATACGAAGACTACAAAATAGATCGGCCATCGATGTGAAGACGGTATTACAGGCCGGTCCTCGATGTGAAGACGGTATTACAGGCCGGTCCTCGGTGTGAAGACGGTATTACAGGCCGGTCCTCGATGTGAAGACGGTATTACAGGCCGGTCCTCGGTGTGAAGACGGTATTACAGGCCGGTCCTCGGTGTGAAGACGGTATTACAGGCCGGTCCTCGGTGTGAAGACGGTATTACAGGCCGGTCCTCGGTGTGAAGACGGTATTACAGGCCTGTCCTCGGTGTGAAGACGGTGTTACAGGCCGGTCCTCGGTGTGAAGACGGTATTACAGGCCGGTCCTCGGTGTGAAGACGGTATTACAGGCCGGTCCTCGGTGTGAAGACGGTATTACAGGCCGGTCCTCGGTGTGAAGACGGTATTACAGGCCGGCCCTCGATGTGAAGACGGTATTACAGGCCGGTCCTCGATGTGAAGACGGTGTTACAGGCCGGTCCTCGGTGTGAAGACGGTATTACAGGCCGGTCCTCGGTGTGAGACGCGTATTACAGGCCGGTCCTCGGTGTGAAGACGGTATTACAGGCCGGTCCTCGGTGTGAAGACGGTATTACAGGCCGGTCCTCGGTGTGAAGACGGTATTACAGGCCGGTCCTCGGTGTGAAGACGGTATTACAGGCCGGCCCTCGATGTGAAGACGGTATTACAGGCCGGTCTCGATGTGAAGACAAGATTACAGGTCCGTCCTCGATGGAAGAGTATTACAGGCAGTCACTCGATGGAAGACAGTATTACAGGCAGGTCCACTGTGAATGATCGGCTATACAGCTCAATATCGGCATGTGAAGACGGTATTACAGGCCGGTCCTCGGTGTGAAGACGGTATTACAGGCCGGTCCTCGGTGTGAAGACGGTATTACAGGCCAGTCCTCGATGTGAAGACGGTGTTACAGGCGGCCTCGATGTGAAGACGGTGTTACAAGCGGCCTCGATGTGAAGAGGTGTTACACGGTCACCTCGATGTGAAGACGGTTTACAGGTCCTCCTCGATGTGAAGACGGTTTACAGGCCTCCTGATGTGAAGACGGTATTACAGGCCGGTCCTCGGTGTGAAGACGGTATTACAGGCCAGTCCTCGATGTGAAGACGGTGTTACAGGTCGGTCCTCGATGTGAAGACGGTGTTACAGCGGTCCTCGATGTGAAGATGGTGTTACAGGCACTCCTCGTGTGAAGACGGTGTTACAGGTCGTCCTCGATTGAGACGTGCAGGCCGGCCTCGATTGAAGACGGTGTTAGTGTCTCGAACCACTCGTTGGTGAAGACGGTGTTACAGGTCAAACACATTCCTCGTTGAAGACGGTGTTACAGGTCCTCGGTGGAAGAGTGTTACACGGTCCTCGTTAAATGGTGTTAGAGATGGAACGGGTTAGCAGGTACCACCCTCGTTGGGAAGATGTACAGGTTGTTGAGAGCAGGTACCGTCCCTCGTTGGGAAACGACAGGTGTTAGACAGGTTACTCACCCTCGTTGGGAAGACGGTGTTACAGGTCCTCCTCGATGTGAGTTGGGAGACGGTGTTACAGGTCGGTCCTCGATGTGAAGACGGTGTGTTTCAAAGGTTTCAGGTCCTCGATGTGAAGACGGTGTTACAGGTCGGTCCTCGATGTGAAAGGTGACAGTCGGTTCGTTAAAGAGGTTTCGGTGCTTGTCGATTCAGAGATTTGATTGACTTACTACGATTCTCATAATTTTGGAATTCTTGAAATTGCTTTACTTTGACTTCGATCAACTTCATTGAGCTAGTAATTTTATGTGCGATGTTATTGATTCATTACGGTGTTGTTGATGACTTATATATGAATATGTTAAAATACAGACGCAATAATAGTATACATATTGAACGAGTCACTATGTTGCATTATTCTCAGATGTCAAAACGCGCCGAAGACAGATTTGGAACACATCAGAAGCTGAGACCTCACCACTACCACCTCCAAGTTTTCGTGAGACACCTGATCGAGTGACTGTCAAGCAAGGTCAGATGGCAAAACTAGAGTGCTCCGTAGAGAGTCTTGGTACTAAGAAGGTGAGCCTCACTTGTCAATTTGAGTGCTTTGTTGACAGGAAGAGACTGTTTGTTAATGAGATGTGCTGTCACAACTGAAAATTAGTGTGTTAATTAGTTGTGTTGGTATAAATGGAAGTTAGAGTGTGTTAATTAGTTGTGTTGGTATAAATGGAAGTTAGAGTGTGTTAATTAGTTGTGTTGGTATAAATGGAAGTTAGAGTGTGTTAATTAGTTGTGTTGGTATAAATGGAAGTTAGAGTGTGTTAATTAGTTGTGTTATATAAATGGAAGTTAGAGTGTGTTAATTAGGTGTCTTGGTAAAAACTGAAGTTGGGATGCTAAAGTTATGTTGTTAATGGGTAGGAGGGTATGCTTAGATACGTAGTAGTTCGAACATACTAACTGTTTCAATGATCTGTACATTATTTTATGTCTAAATGGAGTCCTAGACAGGTAGTATCGAGCACTCTGAACTGAGACGGGTGACAAGCCATGTGAGTGGAAAGTCTGTTAATTAGTGGACGAGAAAAGCCACAGGTTTCAGATTTACGTGTGTTCGTGCATAACAAGGGTTAGATGTCCATGACAAGAGCTGAATATGAAAGCTCAAGGCTTTGAACGAAAACCAAACTGAAAACAAATTTGAACTGATATGTTGTATAAATGTTCTAGTTTTATTGATCATAATTTATTCATGTACATAATAACATTTGAAACGTATAAAATGGTGTTTGTTATTATTGTTTCTTAGCTGTTAATTCTTTTACTGTGTGCTGTCATGATTTAATCTTATCTTCTTTTACCTGATAGTAGCTGTCATGATATTTCTTCTTCTCTACTGATAGGGTCATGATTTAGATCTGTTTTCTCTCTACCTGATTGCTGTCTCATGATTTAATCTTATTCTTCTTCACCTATAGTGCTGTCCATGAGTAATCTTCTATCTCTTTCACCTGATAGTGCTGTCCATGACTTAATCTCTTCTTACCTGAAGTGCCGTCCAGATTTAATTCTTCTCTTCACCTGATAGTGTGTCCAGATTAATCTTCTTCTTCTTTCTACCTGATAGTGCTGTCCATGACTAACTGCTTTTCTTTCACCTGATAGTGCTGTCCATGATTTAATCTGCTTCTTCTTTCTACCTGAAGTGCTGTCATGACTTAATCTTCTTCTTTGTCTACCTGAAGTGCTGTCCATGACTTAATCTGCTTCTTCTTTCACCTGATAGTGCATGTCCATGATTAATCGCTCTTTTGACCTGATAGTGTCCATGATTTAATGCTCTTCTTCTACCTGATAGTGCTGTCCATGACTTAATCTGCTTCTTCTTTCTACCTGATAGTGCTGTCCATGATTTAATCTGCTTCTTCTTTCTACTCTGATAGTGCTCCATGATTTATCGCTTCTTTTTCTACCTGATAGTGCTGTCATGTTTAATCGCTTCTTCTTTCTACCTGATAGTGCTGTCCATCGATTTAATCGCTTTTCTTCTACCTGATAGTCTGTCTCTGATTAATCTGCCTCTTTCTCCCGATATGCTGTCCATGATTTAATCTGCTTCTTTTTCTACCTGATAGTGCTGTCCATGACTTAATCGCTTCTTCTACCTATAGTGCTGTCCATGATTTAATCTGCTTCTTCTTTCTACCTGATAGTGCTGTCCATGACTTAATCTGCTTCTTCTTTCTACCTGATAGTGCTGTCCATGACTTAATCTGCTTCTTCTTTCTACCTGATAGTGCTGTCCATGATTTAATCTGCTTCTTCTTTCTACCTGATAGTGCTGTCCATGATTTAATCTGCTTCTTCTTTCTACCTGATAGTGCTGTCCATGATTTAATCTGCTTCTTCTTTCTACCTGATAGTGCTGTCCATGATTTAATCTGCTTCTTCTTTCTACCTGATAGTGCTGTCCATGATTTAATCTGCTTCTTCTTTCTACCTGATAGTGCTGTCCATGATTTAATCTGCTTCTTCTTTCTACCTGATAGTGCTGTCCATGATTTAATCTGCTTCTTCTTTCTACCTGATAGTGCTGTCCATGATTTAATCTGCTTCTTCTTTCTACCTGATAGTGCTGTCCATGATTTAATCTGCTTCTTCTTTCTACCTGATAGTGCTGTCCATGATTTAATCTGCTTCTTCTTTCTACCTGATAGTGCTGTCCATGATTTAATCTTCTTCTTCTTCTTCGAACGTTTCATATCGATCACTTGCTAACCACTCTATGTGATCTGTATGTGATCTGAGCCTAAGAGCGATTGTACGTTGTGGCAGCTATGCGCCTACTAGTAGGCCTGCACATCCGATTTCTGCGACGCTTTTTACTTGCTACGGTAGCTTCCCTAGGTCTCTACCTCAGTCGCCTCTTACGACATGCTATGCAGGTCGCAGTGGTACTGTTCTTTGATTCCCTTGCGGGCACCGGAACCACACGGGTGACTGTCAATGGCAATTGCTATAACATAAACACATATTCGATAGAAAAATATGCCAGACAGTGTCGTCTTCGTGGTAGAGAGAGAAGATATAGTAATCAACTTCTCATGGGTACTGTCAGCAAATGGACTTTGGGATGGCTGCTGCAACGGAGGACAGAGCATGAATGGGAATGCCCAATGTGCCACGACGTCGATCGCATAACATAACATTCGATAGAAAAATATGTACAGATCCCCCTGTTTGTGAATAGTCTTCTATTTGTTTGACTATTAATTCTTCTGTACTAAATGATTTAGTACTTTATGTGCTTCTACTAATTCCTTCATTACATATATTGTCCTGTAGCGCAGTAAAGATTATATTCTTCTTGGGTTTTCTTATCGTGTTTTGTCTAAGGGCTATTAGGAAACTTCTATCAGTTTTCCTGAACACATTTCCTCGTTTATTAGAAGCTTGCACAAACATTCGTATGCTTCAGGGTTTGAAGATAGCTCATCACGTCTGGACATGTTCCATCTATATCTCCCTAAGCTGTGTCACATGCTATATATAGCTCTTCAATAGAGATTTAGAATATCTATTGTCTACGAATAGAAAGTTGGCTGCAATAAATCTTTAATAAGCATGTCCCTCGATCCGTGGATATACTCATGACAGAGTGTTACTTGTCCACCCCTGGATACAATCCGCCCAATCGTAGAAATGTATTGCTCGTCCATCTTCTTTTCGTTCTTCAAGTAATGCCTTTAGCAACGTGTACCATCTCTTTAAGTGGCCAAAATATAGAATTTGTCCATGTCTTTTTTCGTTCAGTAGTTCTATTCTCATTTTCATCTATCAAATACGTTTCTATCTGTTTGTTTGTATCCAAATGAAACACATTTGATTCGTATATATATCTTCTTCTTCTTCTTCTTTTGCGTTTGTTCTTTACGACCAATTTTAATCACTCTTTGTGATATTTTTATCTTTGCAGAACGTGTAAGTTGCAATTGTTCTATCGAATAACGTGTATACGTTGCACATTGGTTTGTAGGACCCTAAACGCATAGATTTGTACATGTTTAGGACACGTGCATCCGATTTCGCCCGAGCCGCCTTTGTCGCCTCGTACGACATGCGTGGCAGGTAACAGTGGTTCCATTCTTTACACCCAAAATGTGGGCCCCGGTTACCACTCGGGCGGTATGTATATCCACATTTCAGACTCTAAAATTGTGTCTTCAACATGCTTGCTCATTGTCCATGTTCCTGCATGGAAATATAATGTAGTTATTTTGTATAAATTATATGCTTATAACTGCACATTAAAAAATAATTAATGTTGTAAATATCCCGTCATGGATGTGAAGCATGGACATTTAACAAGACAATGGGAAATTATATATGTGCTTTTGAGTATAAGTGTTACAGAAGAGCCCTCCGTATACCACATACAGAGAAAAGATCAATGAGATATGCCCAGAAGGAACTCAAAATTAAAGAAAACTGGAAAATGGAAAACAAAAACGACAAAAAGAATGAAAAATTGATTTATTTTGAAAATATAAAAAGACATAAAGGATTGGAGAAAACCATTATGGAAGGAGATATCCCGGCATAGAGAAGAGAAGACCACAGAGAAAATATGTATTCATAATGTAGCTGATGATTTGAACATGACATCTGGCCTATGTAATGAATACAACATGAGAATAAACATCGACAAAACCGAAGTAATGACATTCGCCAGAGAGGAAAGCGCTACCAATATCTCCATCGACAATCGCCCATTAAAACAAGAAAAAGACTTTATATACCTGTGGAGCATTTTTTTAGCAAATGGAAAAATAACTAATGAAATTCGAACACAGATGCAACAAAGCAAATCAAATGATAAGACAAATGGTGCAAATTTGAAAATGCAAACATGCCACTATGAACACAAAAAGAGCAATGTTCAACACAATCTTTCTCCCCACATTATGCTACCAGCGCCAAACCTGGACGCTGACAATAAATGATTCTTACCAAAGGACGATAACACCACCCGTTCAGAAAGCAATGGCAAACTAGTGAATGTAATGATGACTAGAAAAATCACAAACAGCGTTAAAAAGCTGGGGTTGATTCGCAAAGTCCTGTAAAAGATATACAGTTAACTTTTTTTATTTCGCAAAGAGGATTTTCATTTAAACAATCCATGTCAACTACTAGATTGCAGGGCTGGGATTGAAGATTGAAGTAACAAGAAAAGAACAGCACACCAGGTATATGAGTAGGTTCATCAATCAAAATCGAACTGGTACGGTCAGACGCTGTTGGTAATCGGAGCACTTATGAACATGTCCGGAGTGCGATGAAGATTTTCCAAACTGAAACTAGTATTTTACACAGATATTTTGATTCCTCTACTATGGCTGTACCACCACAACACCAAATTTTCACAAAATTATAATAAACTATTTTGGTACTTTATATTTAGTGAGTGCTTTTCTTTAAGAACACTGTGGGGGTTCACTTGTCCATCGCCGTGCCATTCTACGCCTTTTACACCGAAACGAAATGTTAGTGTAGTAAGTGGTTCTATTTTTCATTACCTCGAAAAACCACATAAAGTATTTTGATAAAGTTAATTGCATATCCTTTACAGGACTTTGCGAATCAACCCCAGCTTTTAACGCTGTTTGTGATTTTTCTAGGCATTATTACATTCAGTAGTTTGCCATTGCTTTCTGAACGCGTGGTGCCATCGTCCTTTTGTTAAAATCCACTCGAAACAATTTGCAACCAAATTGTCCGCAGCGTGATTCGGGGTTAATAGACCGAGTCACTAACCACTAGGCCACAGAGGCCACCAGTATTTTGATAAGGAAAGCTAAAACATACAAACCTTCTACTTATTTATTTATCTTCAAACAAGAAAGTATTTCAGTTTCTTTTTAATCTGGAAAGTTCATACACTTTTGAAATTCCCACCCACACACACTTCAAATACATACTTTCTACTTCCAACTGAACAAACCTTACAAGGCCCAATCAGAATGGGGTCCCCATTGGATGATATCGGTAAAATCAGCCTGAAGCCAGCTCTTCGGCAAATATGTCACTTGTCATCCTTTCTAATCTATCTGGTGTGCTCACATCAGACATCTCACGTCGTTTTACTGTAGCCAGATTTTTGTGTGTCATTTTCTGGTAAATAAAGCCAAATCGACTGGCGTAATTAAATTCCCTTTTTTTCTTGCTTCTGCATTGCTGAAAGCTATTATATACTTTATATAGCCAGAAAATCCATCAGGATTGTGTTGAAATACGTGAAATGATGTTTCGGTTTGTTAGCATCCTAGAAAATTAACGCAATCATTCTTTCAATTGCACAGACTGGTAACTAGTGTATATGGCATTGTTTCAATGACCTTTTGGTTTGGGACAATCTCTGGTTGACCTTAGTTTGAAATTCTTTAAACATTCGTACATTTTGTTTTAGGTAAACATTTTTTAAAACTATTTTAGTTTCTCTTTCTCTCTCTCCATCTCGCTGTTTCTTTCATTCTTAATTTTTCTCAATTTATTATTTTCTCTTCCTGTTTTTCTTTCTCTCTCACACACTTTCCTTCCTCTCCCCTCTCTGTTTCTCTCATTCTCTCTTACATTAATATTCTTTCCCTCTAACTTTGTCTCTTTTTTTTATCTCTCCATCTCTCTCCTTTTATTATTTTCTCATCCCTTATTTCTTTCTCTCACTCACACTTTCTACTTCCTCTCTCTCTCTCTCTCTCTGTTTTCCTTATTCCTTTTCACGTTATCATTTTTATTCCCTCTCTCCATTGCCTTTTTTTATCTCTCCATCTCTCTCACTTTATTATTTTATCGTCTTTCGTTTCTCTTTCTCTCACTCGTCATCTCTCTCATTTGCCCTCTTTGTATCTACCCTTTCTCTTTTCCTTCACATTATCTATCTGTATCTCCCATTTCTTTCTTTACCCATCTTATTCCCTCTTCTTCTTAGCCCTTATATATTTCTTTCCTATTTACATACCTATATCTGTGTATTTGCTGTGTTTTTGTCTCTTTCTCTGAGTGATAGATACAAGATGTGGAAAATCCACGAGATGTATAGTTAACTTTCACTCATGACCTGAGATTCATGTTTTCATCAAGTATATTCTTTCTTTCTTCTTCTTTATCGGTTTTTGTTATCAATTAATTTATTTCTCTAACTATTTCATTTAACCTACTTTTCCCATTATATTTTCAAATGGCATTAAACACTTTCGCCAATCTTTGTTACTTTATTGTTTGATTGATTTATTGATTGACTGACTGATTGATTGCCTGATTAATTGATTGATTGATTGATTGAATGATTGATTGATTGACTGATTGATTGATTGACTGATTGATTGACTGATTGATTGATTGATTGATGACTGACTGCGATTGATTGACTGATTGATTGGTTGATTAATTGATTGACTGATTGATTGATTGACTGACTGATTGATTGATTAACTGACTGATTGATTGCCTGATTAATTGATTGACTGATGACTGATTAACTGATTGACTAACTGATTGATTGACTGACTAATTGATTGATTGACTGATTGATTGATTGACTGATTGATTGATTGACTGGTTGATTGATTGATTGACTGATTGATTGACTGGTTGATTGATTGACTGATTGATTGATTGACTGATTGGTTGATTGATTGATTGACTGATTGATTGATTGACTGATTGATTGATTGACTGATTGACTGATTGACTGATTGATTGATTGATTGATTGATTGATTGATTGATTGATTGACTAATTGATTGACTGATTGATTGATTGATTGATTTATACGACCATCCTCATTGCACTTCGGTTAATAACCATATGTACCCCAATTTCAATTTTATACAGGAAGATCTCAGCAGTAGTGCACGAACATCGTAGCACCGACGAAGGTCATCGATATAATTTTTAAGATGATAAAACGTTTCGTCGGAAATGTATTTTATTCATTTTAATCAATTTTGCACAGACAGCTGCTTTGCAGCCATACTTTTATAGATTTTCATCTAACAATGGCTATTTTACGTGTTAAACTCGAAAACAGGACCTACATTGTATTATCAGCATCCGATAGGACTTGGATCTTTATCTACCCCACACTGAGAATAGAGATCTTTATCTCCCCAACACTGAGAACATGGAATCTTTATCTCACCCACACTGAGAACAGGAATCTTTATCTCCCCCACACTGAGAACAGGAATCTTTATCTCGTCCACACTGAGAACATTGATCTTTATCTCCCCCACACTGAGAACAGGAATCTTTATCTCATCAATACTGAGAACAGTGATCTTTATCTCACCAACACTGAGAACAGGGATCTTTATCTCACCAACACTGAGAACAGGGATCTTTATCTCACCAACACTGAGAACAGTGATCTTTATCTCACCAACACTGAGAACAGGGATCTTTATCTCACCAACACTGAGAACAGGGATCTTTATCTCACCAACACTGAGAACAGGGATCTTTATCTCCCCCACACTGAGAACAGGAATCTTTATCTCATCAACACTGAGAACAGGATCTTTATCTCACCAACACTGAGAACAGACCTTTATCTCCCCACACTGAGAACAGGAATCTTTATCTCATCAACACTGAGAACAGGGATCTTTATCTCACCAACACTGAGAACAGAGATCTTTATCTCACCAACACTGAGAACAGGGATCATTATCTCACCAACACTGAGAACAGGAACCTTTATCTCCCCCACACTGAGAACAGGAATCTTTATCTCATCAACACTGAGAACAGGGATCTTATCTACCAACACTGAGACAGAGATCTTTATCTCACCAACACTGAGAACAGGGATCTTTTTCTCACCAACACTGAGAACAGGGATCTTTATCTCACCAACACTGAGAACAGGGATCTTTTTCTCACCAACACTGAGAACAGGGATCATTATCTCACCAACACTGAGAACATGAATCTTTATCTCACCAACACTGAGAACAGGGATCTCTGGATAAAATATCCGGATCACTCTATATGGGAAACAAATCGAATACCTTTAGAGCGTGATGTGAGCACGTTACCTCAAGGCCACAGAGACCCTGCTGTCTCTCTTGTTAAAGCAAACATTATTTTAATTAAGTCAGTTAAATACCAGTGTTTGTTAAATTCCATTTCAGTGCGTTCCGATAGATTTTTGTTAACGTAGACTTTAATATAAAGCGAAAGATCAGAGAAAGTTTTTGTATTAACGCAGTTGTCCATCTTGAGGATTAATGTATGTGTATGTGCGTGTTGTTTATGGCTTTTGTTTCACATGTTATCAGTGGCGGCTCGTCATTAAGGGCCAATGGGGCATGGCCCCCCAAAAAATAATGTCTAAAGTGTATTTATTATTTAATAAATTAAAATTTAACCTAACCTAACATCATGGTTTCCCCGAAAATGTGTGTCTGGCCCCACCAATAAAAGTGATCACGAGCCGCCACTGCATGCTATCATCCAGCATCCCCCCGAAAATGTGTGTCTGGCCCCACCAATAAAAGTGATCACGAGCCGCCACTGCATGCTATCATCCAGCATCCCCGAAAATGTGTGTCTGGCCCCACCAATAAAAGTGATCACGAGCCGCCACTGCATGCTATCATCCAGCATCCCCGAAAATGTGTCTGGCCCCACCAATAAAAGTGATCACGAGCCGCCACTGCATGCTATCATCCAGCATCCCCAACTGTAGTCTAATTTTGTTCCTACAACTGCACATGGTGTCAACATACAATATCTGACAAAACTTCAAAGTGATTGTTGTAGAATGCAATTGAGATAACACAGAAATATAACACATACACCACAATAACTCTCTTATATAACATACCGATACAGCATACCTGAGTCTGAGAGAAGACAAGTACTAAGATAAAACAAAACACAAATTATAAGTGAGAACAACCTGTATCTGATAGATCAAACACAAGCAAAGTGTTACAACAACACAAAAATGAATCATGCTTTGTCTGCTAATCATCATATTTCTGTTTAATCATTCTGCTAACATTAATTTTCTGCAAATTGTTTGATGTGTTACAAAAGTAATCCAAATGTTTATATTGAGTTAACATAAATGTTATGTTAAGTATTTGATTTGTTTCAAGTCTAATCATAATGTTTATGTTGAAGTATTCTGTTAATATTGGTTTCCTGTGTATGTGTTTGATATCATGATTAGCTTCATTTATACATAGCTAAGTGTTATCTTAGTTCCTACTTTGTTTTCACATACAATTTTTTTGCTATTCACTTCCCACTTTCCCCTTCTATATATAGAAAATTATCCCTTCTATAAATAGAAAATTATCCCTTCTATAAATAGAAAATTATCCCTTCTATATATAGAAAATTATCCCTTCTATATATAGAAAATTATCCTTCTATTTATAGAAATGATCCTCTATATGAAAATTATCCTTCTATTTATAGAAAATTATCCTTTCTATATCGTGGGCGTCTGTGGCTTAGCAGTAGTGAGCTCAACCAAAACCAAAGAGTACCTGGTTCAAACTCGTACAAACAAAGTACTATAGTTTTACAAAATACATAAACAGTGACGATAAACAGCAACGTTTCGACCAACAAGGCCTTTATCAAGCAAACGAACAAACAGGAGTGACAAATTAAAATGAAACACAAATGGACGACCAAATACCAACGTATCTAAGGAAAATCTGGAATAAAAACGAATAACGAAATAAATGTAACACAAAAACACACATAAAAACTAGAAATAGAAAAGAAACAATGAAACATCTAGTAAATATATAACTTGAATACATGCAACATATATCCATATAGATTACAAAGCATGGAAGAGAAAGTACTAAGAAGCATAAGAATGTAATACATGCAACATATACCCATATAGATTACAAAGCATGGGAAGAGAAAGTACTAAGAAGCATAAGAATGTAATACGTTGAGCCCGCGTGGTCGCAAGGTACCATACAAAGAAATCAACCGATTCTCCAGAGCAAATCGACTACGATCATCAGAGGAACATGATCGGATGTCTGTGACCTGGACATCGCAAGCTCCTGAATGCCCAGTATCATTGAAATGGGTAGCTACAGGGTCACAGAGCATTGGCGTATATCGCGCAAGTGTTGGGCGAATCGGTCACTGAGTCTCCTGCCGGTTTCCCAATATAGGCCTTGTTGCACCGCTTGCAGATAATGGCATAGATAATATTACGGGACTCGCACGTGAAACTGTCTTCAACAACGAACGTGGCTTTGGAAAAGACACCGTGCGGGTCTGTATTACATAAGCACAAGTGTTGCAGCGCCGACGGCCACACTGGATGGTACCAAAATGACTCTGGATGTTAGGCTTGAGGCGACTGTGAACCAACATATCCTTAAGGCTTCTGTCCCGTCTGTACGCCACCAAAGGATAGTGTTGGAAGATTGAACGTGTCTCAGGATCAGACTGAAGAATGGAGAGATGACGGAATAAGACTTTCTTCACAAGGGAACTATGAGGGTGGAAAGTTAAGACAAGTTTCACCCTGTCAGAATTGAAGTTCTATGCTGGTTAGAGAGAGCCTCCTGGCGAGAAATTTGCTGAACGCGCCGCATAGCAGAGCAAGCACCTTATCCGGTATAGCGCTTTTAACTGCCCGCCGTGGTTCAAACTCCACGGCGGGCAGTTAGGAAGAAAATTTGTTCCCGTTGATTTTTACGAATGGTAAAAAAAAAACAAGTCACCGTTCATAAAGCATTGGAAAACTACTGAACGTTTAAGTGGTGCCTAGAAAATCAACGACTTGTTTACTGTGGTTGATGGTGACATCCTCTAAAGATTGCCACGATTTTCATTTCATACGTAGAAAAACTACATCTGCATTGCAAGTAATGTAAGGAACAGCCTCAGTATACAAGTATTCTTTAGAAGCAGTTCCAGGTTATATACGCAGCAGCCTGAATGCAGATAGTATGTAATTTCATTGTGTTTTATAAACATGAAAAGCTGATACAGCAATTTAACATGCATTATTGAAACGGAGTGAAACAGATGGAATTTAATGTCAATTTTAAATTTAAAACAGGTGAGATGGATGACACTAATTCTGGGTTCATTACGGGGAGTTAGTTGATTGATCCAGTCGAATTACAAATATTTAACATTTGTAACTAGACTAGGTGATGAGAAAAGCAACTGAAGATAAAGCAAAAGATATCAGACGGATTTTTTCATCATTCTCCCTGCGTCCTTGCTGAAGTAAAGACGTGTTTATAGACGTTTTCCATTCACTGCTAAAGAAGGCGTTAACACGTCTGGTTACATATCTTTTCTCTGGTGAGCCTAAAGGACGTTTTAACACGTTATACATTTCTACTGCCACTGCTATAGGCGTACATTCACGTTTGGGGTCTAGAAACAAAGAGTAGCTATTTTTAGTTTCCGTCTTCGGAAAGTATGTAGCAACGAAAGGCTAGAAGACCTAGATTTTGCTGATGACATCGCACTTTTATCTCACACACATACAGATATTCGTGAAAAGATATGCGGACTTATCCAGTACAGCAAGATGGTTGGGTTGAAAATCAATCAGAAGAAAATAGAAATAATGACTCTAAACATGACCACCCCAGCATTCGTCAAACTAGAAGATATAATACTTCCAAATACAACTGCTTTCATTTATATTGGAAGTATTATCAGCCACAGAAGTGGAGCTCAATCCGACAAAACTGCACTGAGATAGACACCAAAGGGTAAACTAAATCGTGGAAGACTCAAAACAGCCTGCACGAGAACAGTTGAACCAGAAATGAAAAAAAAATGTAATCACAGTTGGAACGCAGTACAGACGACGGTCAGAAACAGAGAAGAATGACATGTATTTGTGGTTTTGCCCTAAGCGTCAAGGGCGTTACATGCTGTAGAGAAAATACGTACCATTTCAAGGGCGTTACAGACAATATAGAGAAAATAAGTCCCAACTTCAAGGGCGTCAAATGCTGTGTAGGGGAAAAATGTCCCAACTTATGAATGTGCTTCTTGTTCACTTTCATTAGAGGTTGGTTTGTTACGTAATATCGCAATTTACTGGAGGATGTCACCATTTGTCTTTCTACTCAATCCATCCGTTTTCAAAAATACATTTTTGAGATATATTTTGCTTTTCTTCTTTGATGTCTGCTCGACTAGCCAGACTACAATGATGCCATATCGTGATACCAGAGCCACCTCTTGTGGATAAAGTAGAATCTTCCTCAGTTTTTGTTAGCATATCCTGCTTTTGACTATTATCTGCTACAAGCGTCCACAATTTGCAGAATTACACTCATCTTCGTGTTGGGGACATTGTTGTCGCTGGCAATGAGAGAAGCAGATTGCTTGTTGGCTTTGCCACCATATCTGGGAGCCAGCCAATGACTAGAGTTGATATTTTGAACGCCCTCATAGAGTGTGGTCGCAAAGACGATTTTCATTTAAACCAATCCACGTCAACTGCTAGATTGCAAGTGCTGGGATTGAAGATTGGAGTGGCCAGAAAAGAAAAACACAACAGGTAGGCTCATCATTCAACATCGAAATGTTAAGGCTAATCGCTAGATGCTGTTGGGGGTATTGCGAATGAGATCGGAGCATCTGTGAACATGTCCATAGTGCAATGAAGATATTCTAAACTAAAGTAGAGCTTCAGGAACTAATTAACGTGCTTCAGGAACAATTAACGAGCTTCAGGAACTAATTAACGTCTTCAGAACAATTAACGTACTTCAGGAACTAATTAACGTGCTTCAGAACAATTAACGTGCTTCGAACAATTAACGTGCTTCGAACAATTAACGTACTTCAGGAACTAATTAACGTACTTTAGGAACTAATTAACGAGCTTCAGGAACTAATTAACGAGCTTCAGGAACTAATTAACGTGCTTCAGGAACTAATTAACGTACTTCAGGAACTAATTAACGAGCTTCAGGAACTAATTAACGAGCTTCAGGAACTAATTAACGAGCTTCAGGAACTAATTAACGAGCTTCAGGAACTAATTAACGTGGTGGTTACAGAAAGTAACAGCAAAGGTCTATGTCTTAATAGCAAGAAGACAGAAGTTATGATCATCTCAAAAAGTAACACAATCATTAAAATGTACCATCAAAGAAATGGGAGGATGCTAAGTCAAGTCTGTAAAATTTAAACACATTGGAATCCTGATAACATGAGATGTTAGATACAGATCAGAAATAACGAGTAGAATAGACCACGTAAAACCAGTATTCCAGAAAATGAGGGACATTATATGCAACAAGTCATTACCATTTTGAAGACAGAAAGATAATTTTTTTTTTTCAGTTTTGCATGGAGTCAATACCGACAAATAGATGCAAGTCTGGAAATAAATAAACATATACGAAAATCTCCGGAGGTCACAGACATATAGTTTTATAGAAGAATGATAAGATTCGCATTGAAGGAAAAAAAGAATAATGTTGGTGCGTTGAAAGAGGTCAAGACACGGAGAAAACTTATCAATATAAGAAAGAGGCAAACAATCATCCCTTTATGGCGTGTGATGAGAAGGGGAGGCTTAGAACAAATTCTGATCACAAGTAAAATCAATGTAGACGAGACAAAGAAAAATAGAGATAGCGAGAGACAGAAAGACAGAAAGAGAGAGAAAATTATAAACAATCTGGTTTCATTGTACAGAAGTGTTAACATCCGAATCTTTAAGATGTTTCTTAGGATCAGCGATCGCCTACGCCAGTCGGCATGGCACATGAAGATGATTACTGTTCCTTGCCATTCTCTTCTCACGACTGTTCCATAAAGAAATGTTTTTGAGAGGAAGTTACATCTTGCACAAGTTCGAACCGTGCAAGCTTAAGAATAAAATCATGTTTGTACTTCATCATATGAAAACGTTGTCAAACATGTTGCACATCGATCTCTACTCATCCATCAGTGTGCTTATAAAATGGATTTTCTCAAGCTACTCTGAAATACGTACGTATTTCCCATCTTGATATAAAGCTAATTTCAAGCGTCTTTCCTGAATGAGCTGCACGAGTTTCTGAATATGTTCGTGGGTTGTTTTTTTTTTTTTGTTGTTTTTATAAAATACGAGAACGTGCAGTTTCACTTCATTGATTTTTTATTATATTTGTTTTGTTTTTCATTTTGTTTTTATGTCTTTTGAAAAAGTTTTCTAAAAAAACGATCTATAGACGAATGACTGACTTCATCATTGTACCAAGTTTTCTCCGTATGGCTAGGTTCATCTCCTTACATCTGTCATCAACTTTTGACAAGCCATCGGCCGAAAGTATTACACAAAGCACAAACTCCGTTCCGTCGACAACACTCAGATTTTCTGAAACAATGCACCCGTGAACATAACGGCGAAATCCGGATTCAAACCTTATGCTTTTGGAACACTATACAACACCTTAACCACTTAGTTCACCTGTCTAATACTGAAATGAAGACACAAGTCTCTGGGGGTTTCTCACAAGAGTTAGCATGAGCGAGAAAATATAACTTTGATATCATACACTACTGTCTATATTACAGAACACATCAAGAGAAATCTCTCACGTCTACTGTGAATCTAGAAAGTTACAAAATCCCAAAATATAATAAATTAGAGCCGGAGTTCTGTTGTAAATAAATGTATTGTTATGTGTTATATAGTCTGGCAAATTGAATGTCATGGAAAGAAAATTGAGTTCTGTCGTTCTAGATAGTTCGGCTGATATATATCAACGGTGTACACTTGTTAAACTTTGGTTTATGTATTCATGATTCATTTTTCTGAATGATTTGTCATTTTATTATTTATGATATTACAAAATGTCGCTACAGACCAGATATGTCTTTATGTATCATGCGGGCAGACGATTAGTTAGTAGAACAAATACATTAAAACATATTAAAGTGTCTTAAATTCGATAAAGAGATAATTTGTAGAACCGTACAGATCGTCAATGTATATCAACACAAGAAATTCGCATTCTGTGTCCTACTGTTGAGACAGAGATAGCTGCGAGAAGACAGAACACAACACATCTAACCTGTTCATGATCCTCACCTTTAGGATTATATTAGAGGATTGGACTTTATATTCACCTTCGCACACACCAGAGAGGTGCAGCAACACACTTCTGAGACTGTTGTCATCATAGCTTGCAATATACCGCTATTATTATTATTATTATTATATCTTAATGTAATAACCAATAATAAACGTTGCCTCTTTACTGAAGTCAGCAACGCAGGAATTGGCTAAATTAAAATACTGTAAAAGTTTATTTTGCTGATCAAAGATTCACAAATGCAAGCATTGAAGTGAGAGACAATTGTTCATTGAAGAAAGGAAGGTTTTTCCTAATAAAACCATTAGAAATATCGGACTTAATCACATAGAAGAGATTGAGTTGCCAAGGATAGAGCGGTATGGATAAATTCCTTGCGATCATATTAACTTATAACGGTAAGAGAGGAATATAATACTGAAAGTTGTGGGGTTTTTCTGTTAACTCCATTTTTATGCGTGATCAGTCAATCAAGTGCCATGCCTGCCGGCGTAGGCGATCATGTCTCTCCACAACTCTCTCACTGATTGGTGCATGTTATCAGTTCTGACGTCGATCTTGTGTCGAACCATGATATCAGGCCATCCAACATCTCCCTCTGTCTTCCACGATCTCTCCTTCCCTGAATTTTACCTGTTGTCACCAAATGTTCTAAACCTTCTCTTCGCATTATATTCCCGAAGAACCTTGATTCCCGGATTCTTATTCTTTTGATAAGGTTTCTTTGTGTGCATGCTTGATTTAAAAACCTCCCCATTTGTTGTCTTCGCTGTCAATGGAATTTTCAGCATTATTCTGTAAAACCACACCTCTGTGGCTTCCAATGATCGTACTGATTGTTTGTTCATTGTCCATGATTCGCTCCTATATAGACGTGTTGGATTAATATAGCACTGGAGTATTCGTTTTCACAGTGTCATTGGTAGTGAGTTGACGCATAGTGTGTTTTTTATTTTCATAAATGCTGCTTTCGCTTGAGCTATTCTGTTCCTAATCTCTGTTTTACACCTACCCTCTGATGTTAGGAATGTTCCCAGGTACTTGAATCGATTGACTTGTTTCAGTGTTGTGTTATTTATTTTAATATTACATATTGGTGTTTATGCGTGATGATCCGCTTTAATACGTGACGATTTTGTCTAGTACATTGCCTGAAATACTCCATCGGCATGTCACATAGTTATTTCGTTAAAGATAGAGTTGTTTTTCTCATTTTCAGTCTTAAGTAGTTTCAATTCAATCATTCTTCTTCTTCTGTTAACTTCCCTTGTATTATAAGTCTTCAAAAAATGTCCTCCAACAAGATCTCTCTTGAGCAAGTCAGCTTAGTTGACTCCAGGCCTTCTCTTTCTCTGTCTTCAGTACGTCTCCATGTCTCCCTAGGTCGTCCCTACCTCTCTTATCTCCCGGATGCCATATCAAAGAGACATGTAAATGTCTGGTCTACTGTATTCTTAATGTATGTCCCAACAACTTCCAGCTTCTACCTTTTATTTCCTCCTTGATAATGTGCATGCCTTTGCTTCGGGTGATCACAGTATTTTTTATTCTTCGGTCCCAGCGAATTGGGATAATTCTTCTGAGACATTCCTCAAAACCTGTTATGCGACTGTCTGTCGCGGTAGTTGTTTTACATGATCCATATAGTAGGACTGAGCGCTCATTTGATTTGTCAGTCGCAATGCGCGATTAAATACCTTTTTCTTTGATGATCTATCTGTTCTGTCATAATGAATCAACATCTACTTGTTCTGGTATCATCCAAGTATGTAAGCATTTCGACTTCAGAGACGCACAATCTCGTCTGCTCTTGAGAAGTATCTTCCAACTTCTCGAGTGCTCATCTTTTCTTGATTTATTTTATAATGTCATTTTAAAAGATTTTTATTTCATTGTGTATGTATGTTTTCTTTATTATTAATTTTATTCAAGAGAAATGTAATAGTTGTTACACATAATGGATCGGTTCAGTGACTTCATGTTTCTGTTACATAATTCTTCAGTTCGGTGACGACGTCGGTTATGTAATGACACGGTATGTACGTCTGACTGAAGATAAGGACCTCAGTATTTAAGTCTTATTGCAGATAAAGGTGTGGATATTTATTTGTCTGACTAAGTGACGGAAGATAAGAGACTTGTTATGTAGATCTAACTGGAGTGCACCCGTTGTCAAGTATTGTCAGCAATAGAGAAATCTATGCCACACTAGTTCTAGATAACACCAATGAATTCCTTTACTTTTACGCGATTTGCCGTTAATTAGACAAGTCAATATCAGCTCTCTCAATTTACCCCGTTATTGTTTGATCTGTATTTCTTTACTAAATCTCTCTTATACTACTTTCCTATACTAAATCATCGTTTGATTACAGTTTGTAGTTCCTTGACTAGTAGTTTGCCGTCAAACAAACACTAGATCATTCATTAAGAGATCCATTTTGCAAATGAACTGTAAAAACGGCTCAACTTAATGGTAGACTTCAGATATCAGCGGAAACAATGAATTAAAGGCCATACTATTACAGCGTACAATTAGAAATTCCAGTTAGAAATTAACTTTTGTTTCAATGGAGACAAATTGGCAGTAATTAGTTTGGGCGCCAAACCCGGAAACGTAATGATCATATCACTACAGGAGTCATCAAGATGATGTCATTCTTGTTCTTCTACACTTCATTGTCGCATCGACAGAATAAAAGATAAAATATGCCCAAAACATTTCAATCTTTGACGTTCTGATCCAACGTTCGTCCTATCAAATCTTCTCTGTCTCGCTCACTGTATCTCTCTCTCTCATCTATCTCTCTCTCTCTTACTATCTCTCTCTTCTATCTCTCTTCTCTCTCTCTCTCTCTGATTGTTTCCATCTTATTGTCTCACGTTCTCAATGTCTACTTCTCACTGGAGGTCACTGTATCTCTCTCTATCTCTCTCTGATTGTTTCCATCTTATTGTCTCACGTTCTCAATGTCTACTTCTCACTGGAGGTCACTGTATATCTCTCTCTATCTCTCTCTGATTGTTTCCATCTTATTGTCTCACGTTCTCAATGTCTACTTCTCACTGGAGGTCACTGTATCTCTCTCTCTGATTGTTTCATTTTATTGTCTCCGTTCTCTCTATTTCTCACTGAGGTCTGTATTCTCTCTCTTGATTGTTTCCATCTTATTGTCTCACGTTCTCAATGTCTACTTCTCACTGGAGGTCACTGTATCTCCTATCTCTCTCGATTGTTTCATTTATTGTCTCACGTTCTCAATGTCTACTTCTCACTGAGGTCTGTATTCCTCTCTCTCTTTTGATTATTTCATCTTATTGTCTCACGTTCTCAATGTCTACTTCTCACTGGAGGTCACTGTAGTGAAGTTGTTAAGACGTTTACATATCGTTGTGACGCTGTGGGTTCGAATCAGGACCATGTAGCATGTGCAATATTTTCATGAGATCACTAGATTGCTTTTGGAGCTACGGAGTTCGTGCATTGTGCAACACTCTCGGCAGACTGCGTGGCATTTCTGCCTAAAGGGGCGGAGTGATGTGAGGAAACCTGGTGCAATGTACTGAATTCTTCGCCTTTAGATACTTTTTTTTTAGATTGTCTCCCTTCTCTTGCACTGAAATTCTCCGTCTCTCTCTCTCTCTCTTTCTATCTCATATGTTCTCATTATCGTTTCCTCTCTGTCCCTCTTTCTCTCTCTCTCTCTCTCATCCTCTCATCCTTCTTCCTTCCTTCCAACTCTAAAAATAATTAGCAATATTTCATGATTTATTATTATTTATTATTTTCTCAAAGTAATCAATTTGTAGATTTCGTCTGTTGGAAACTGACGAGCTCACAAACGCCGAGGTTGTATTCCAGATTAGAAAAAGCTGAATGTTTATGCCAATTGGAACACTGCAAGTGGATATCGGTGTTTATCGGAACTGTGTGCTTCCATTCTACCAAGTGATCAATTCTAGACAAGGAAATTGATCTATTATTGCGTCGGGCCCCCATATTTCTGCACTGTGGTAATAATTTTCTAGGACTCCAATCGGTGGATGTTTTGTTTCTCATTTTCTCAATTTAACGTTTTCGCGTGTTCGTAGTCGTTAGATATTGTGTTCCCATGGTGTGCTATGTTTGTGTGTGTATGTGTGTGTGCGTATGTGTGGTGTGTGTATGTGGTGTAGGTGTTGGGCCTGTCTGGATATGTGTGTGTGTATGTGTGTGTGTATTTTATTTCCTTTCTCCACTGTTGTTTGCCGTACAGCGTCATGTCAAGAAGAGATTTCTAAAAACGGACCCTTGTGTGCGCTTCGTAGATAGTGTCTTTTGTCGCCTCAGTTATCTCTGAGGTCCATAGCCCGCCTGCCCAGCGTGTTCGTAGTGCGTTGGACGACGGGTTTTAAGCCCTCTGTGAGTGCGGGTTTAATTCCGCGGACTGGTAGAAAAGTCACAGGTTCTCTAGTTTTACGGTGTTTGTGACACCGAACCGAAGCGTTACGATGTCCATGGCACCGAGAAGTGCTTCTGGATTCATGGCACCGAGAAGTGCTTCTGGATTCTGATCGGCACCGAGAAGTGCTTCTGGATTCATGGCACCGAGAAGTGCTTCTCAGGGATCCCATGGCACCGAGAAGTGCTTCTGGATCGGGAAAAAAATCTCTGAGGTCCATCTTTTGCGTGGCCGGTCTTTTGTTTTGTACCCATGTATAGAAGCAGCATTGCTGTCCACGTTGACCGCCACTTTTCCCTGTATATGACTGCTTTCTTTATTGCCTTCCAGAATAGTCCAGCACCCATTAGTTCTTCAAGAGGACTCCGTCTCCATGACGCCCCTTTTTATGACGCCACTTTTCCGTTTTCCTTGCGGATTCCCCTCAAGTGTTTGTCTAGTGACAATCGACTGTCTTTTCCGTAAGGTATGCCTGACCCCCTGTCATTTTCTCCTTTTTATGTTTGGTATATGTAGTGTGTGTGGTATAGGTGTTGGGTCTGTGTGTGTGGTTCGTGTGTGTGTTGACTTAGTAACCAATGTGTGTGGTATATGCTTGTGTGTTGTATGTGTGGTCTACATGTACGCGTGGTCTTTGTGTATGAGAACGGTGTATGTATGTGTGGTTATATATTATAAGTATGTGTTTTAGTGTGCGTATACATGTGAGTGTGTAGTGTGTGCTTATGGGTACTCGTGTTGGTGTACGTGTAGGTGTGTTGTGTAAGTGTATGCGAGTGTGTGATGTGTTTGTTTCGGTATATGTTTATGTGATAGTGTGTCGTGTATATGTGTGGGTAAGTAGTATTTTACTCAAAATCAAAGAAAACTGGCTGATGCCACAAATAAGAAAGAGAAAATTGGGATATTTTGGACATATAAAAAGACATGAAGGGCTGGAGAAGACCATCATGGAAGGAGGCATACCGGCAAAGAGAAGAAGAGGGAGACCACGGAGAGGATGGATTCAGGATGTAACTGATGGTTTGAACATGACGGCTGCAGAGGCAGGGCATCTGGCCTATGAGAGAGAGGAATTTCGGAGGACTGTTGGGGTGGCAAAGTTCTGCTCAGGACAAGCTATTTGATGATGATGTAGTATTTGTGTATGTGTGTTTATATATAGGTGTAGGGTGCGTTTGCAAAGATTGTATATGTGTGTGTCACTGTCTTTTATATGTGGTGAGTATGTTCTGTATGTGAATATGTTTTGTGGGGACGTGTTGTGTAAGTTAAGTGTGTTTGTGTTGGTGTAAATGTATAGTATAGGAGTGTGGGAGTGTGGTTGTGGTTGTGTGGGCAAGTGTATATATATGTGCAAATGTATATATATGTGCAAATGTATGTATGTGTGTGTGTGTAGGTGTACTTGTATCTGCTGATGTGTTTGTATGTAAAGATGTAGAAGTGTAGGTATGTGTATGTATGTGTATGTATGTGTGTGTGTGTATGTGTAATCATGTGTGCATGTGTGTGAATTTTTCTGCACGTGTGTTTAAAATTATAGAAAAACTAATAAAAACTTGCTGAAAATGCCAAAGTCTGATCAGTAGCTATTTCGTTATTTTTTTTCGAATGTGTTCTAATATACACCCCTATGCTAAGTTTGTTCTATAAATACTTGAGGTAATATAGCATTCACAAAGCAGTGTCTCCACATCTAAGTTTGTTTCCTTGTTTGTTCTCCTGTCATCATCTCAGTGCACGCCTCATCGTCTGTTTTCCTGTCCTCATCTCAGTGCACGCCTCATCGTCTGTTATGCACTAGTCGTTTACATGTTATCCTTCTATATCCTCTACTTCAACAATCTGTTTCTTCCCCTAGTCTATACATTTCCATCAGTCTGTTTTCCACTAGTCTTGTATAAGCTATTCTTCTCTTTACTCTACTTCACCAGTTTATTCTTCTCTCCCCTTGTCTATACACTTCCAACGATCTGCTCTCTACTAGTCGTATATTTTATATGGCCTTTTCGTCTTTACAGACGGTCAATTGGCAAGTGTTTCACTTTGACAACTTCTGAGTTTTTGCTTGTCTCTCTTGTCTTTCAGCTCATCCCTAAGTCTCTCTTCAAAAGATTCTGCACCTATGCGTAATGTTGTTTTCTATATATCTCTATCATCAGCCAGTATTTCCCATTTGCTGGGAACAATATAAAAGTTATTCATTCAGGCCTTTCAGACATCTTTATATCTGAGCAGTGGTCTGCCTTTGTACCTCATCCCCTCCGAAAGTTCACAGAAAAACATTTGGTATATATTATATGCTTCTCTATTCTCTATTTCCAAAAATATGTTCTTCTCTTCTCCTAATCTATACACTTTCACCAGTCTCTATTCTTCTCTTCTCCTAATCTATACACTTTCACCAGTCTCTATTCTTCTCTTCCCCTAATCTATACACTTTCACCAGTCTCTATTCTTCTCTTCTCCTAATCTATACACTTTCACCAGTCTCTATTCTTCTCTTCTCCTAATCTATACAATTCCACCAGTCTCTATTCTTCTCTTCTCCTAATCTATACACTTTCACCAGTCTCTATTCTTCTCTTCTCCTAATCTATACACTTTCACCAGTCTCTATTCTTCTCTTCTCCTAATCTATACACTTTCACCAGTCTCTATTCTTCTCTTCTCCTAATCTATACAATTCCACCAGTCTCTATTCTTCTCTTCTCCTAATCTATACAATTCCACCAGTCTCTATTCTTCTCTTCTCCTAATCTATACAATTCCACCAGTCTCTATTCTTCTCTTCTCCTAATCTATACAATTCCACCAGTCTCTATTCTTCTCTTCTCCTAATCTATACACTTTCACCAGTCTCTATTCTTCTCTTCCCCTAATCTATACACTTCCACCAGTCTCTATTCTTCTCTTCTCCTAATCTATACACTTCCACCAGTCTCTATTCTTCTCTTCCCCTAATCTATACACTTCCACCAGTCTCTATTCTTCTCTTCTCCTAATCTATACACTTCCACCAGTCTCTATTCTTCTCTTCTCCTAATCTATACACTTCCACCAATCTCTATTCTTCTATTCTCCTAATCTATACACTTCCACCAGTCTCTATTCTTCTCTTCTCCTAATCTATACACTTCCACCAGTCTCTATTCTTCTCTTCTCCTAATCTATACACTTCCACCAGTCTCTATTCTTCTCTTCTCCTAATCTATACACTTCCACCAGTCTCTATTCTTCTCTTCTCCTAATTATACACTTCACCAGTCTCTATTCTTCTCTTCCCCTAATCTATACACTTCCACCAGTCTCTATTCTTCTATTCTCCTAATCTATACACTTTCACCAGTCTCTATTCTTCTCTTCCCCTAATCTATACACTTTCACCAGTCTCTATTCTTCTCTTCCCCTAATCTATACACTTTCACCAGTCTCTATTCTTCTCTTCCCTAATCTATACACTTCACCAGTCTCTATTCTTCTCTTCTCCTAATCTATAACTTCACCATCTCTATTCTTCTCTTCCCTAATCTATAACTTCCACCAGTCTCTATTCTTCTCTTCCCTAATATATAACTTCCCAATCTCTATTCTTCTCTTCCCCTAATCTATACACTTCCACCAGTCTCTATTCTTCTCTTCCCTAATCTATACACTTCCACAAGTCTCTATTCTTCTCTTCCCCAGACGATAAACAGTCTCAACATATAACTAAAACTTAATCTCTACTCTTGATTCCCTTTTATACGTTGTGATATTTCCATCAGAATTCCTTCTAGAAGCATTCAATATATTTTACGGGAACAATCAATATCCTCAACATAGACACACCTGGTCGCAGCATGAGCACGCGTACAGGCATGCCGAGAGTCATTGAGTATCTGAGTCCAACATATTGGAAATGTTCTTAGTTAACATTTCTCCTAAGCCATCAGACTTAACGTTAAATTAATTACAACTGCGGAAAATGAGTTTCTGTAAACTAGTTTCTTATACATTGACATATGTTAAACTGTTATACTACATATGTTAAACTTTTTAAATATCATTGACTATTTTAATGATTGACATAGTTAAACTGTATACATTACATTGTCATGATAAAGGCCACAAAACATAACAAAGTTAGTTCATAATAACGGAAGAAAAATAACACAAGAGAGATTCTAAACAAGTATAGTAAGGGAGAAAATGTGCTAGTGTTGATCTTTCTTTCTCTCTCAATCCTGTTTGTCTCACAGCGTCAGGTCAAGAAGAGATTTCTAAAACGGACCCTTGTATGCGCTTCGTATATAGTCTCTTTCGTCGCCTCTGTTATCTCTGAGATCTATCTTTTGCATGGCCGGCCTTTTGCTTTGTACCCATTGTATCGGAGCAGCATTGCTCTTTGAGTGCACTGTCTGTTGGTAATCTGCTTACGTGGCCGAACCATTTAATTTGTTGTTTCTTCATGAAGTCTAGTCCTGATGTTGTACCCATTTTTTCCTGATGTCTTCATTTCTCAACCGGTCTCTTCAGTGTTGATGACAAGTCATTTTCTGTAGTTATTACAATAAAAGCTACTGGCTACTGAATTAACGACATATCATTGCGAGTAAACCAATAGGTGCTCAATATGCCCCAGCAGCAGTCGAAGGGTATTTTCGTTTGATGGTTCCTGTGGCTCGCTGGTTAAATACACTGCTAATTCTCTCATTTGGGCATCCATCTCTTCCTGTACAGCGTACAGTTCTAAACTCTGTAAAACTGTGGATAGATTCTCGTGCCTCATCGTTATGTCCGTCTCGTCGTCTCTTCTAAATATAACATCCAATAGACCACCTCCGTGTAACTGACGCCCCAAACTGCCGCCCAGCAATCGAAGATTTCATTGTCAAGAACAGCCACATGCACAAGACAGTATATTCACGTAAGCTCTGGAGGTTGGAGACGTTGGCTCCAGTCATAGAGAATCATTGAAAGGCAGCAGTAACGACCTCAGCTTTCATACGCTGAAAGCAGTATGGCATTATTTCCAAAATACAATTTTAGTACACCGCGTGCATACGTATGCATACACTTAGTTTTAAAATATCAGAAGAATATTCATTTGATGTTTTAGTTTGAAGTTATGTCATCGGCTGTCATTACCAAAAATAGTCGCCACTTTTTTACTGCCACGAATATGCCCCAGACAATTTCACAAGTAAGAGAGAAAAGGCTGAAAGTAGGCAATCTACAGTCGATGTGGGAAATAATTCAAAGATCGAAGATATTTGAAGAAATGTAGAATGAAAAATGTAATGAATTAAACTCTGAGAACGAATATAGAACGATGGAAAGAATAAAATACACTAGACTAAACAGCATAAAAGGAAATACTAAACTTGGAATAATCGATAGTTGAAGAAAGCAGATATTAGCATACTAGACTGTCCCATATTGCATTGCCATATTTAATTTTCTGTAGAAAAATGTTGCAATTTGTCCGATGTTAAAGGAACTAATCGAGATTAGTATAAAAATATAAAATGAGTCATCTGTTAGATTGCAAGAGCTTGGTTCGAAGATTGGAGTTGCCAGACAATAATAGCACAACGAGTATATGAGTAGGCTCATAAATCAACATCGAACTGTTACGGCTAGTCGCGGAACCCTTTTGGAGATATTGCGAAGGAGATCGGAGCACCTATGGACATGTCCGGAGTACAAGAAGATATCCCAAACTCAAACTAAAGCAGAAACAGATAAGACATCTAGACATATATAAGACCGAGATCGAGACATTGTATGTCTGCCCCAATTGTTTGAAGATATCTGGACATCCTACGGACTTGAAATTTGACAGGAGGGTAGCTTTCACACATAGGAATATGTAAAAATTATAAAACTGGACTATATTTTTGTTTCTATAACCATATTCCAACTTAACGCAAATGGTTGTCATGTATAGAACTCACAGAATATGTATATCGATGTTTTCACGTTCCGGTGACGCGACTTTCCGTTCAGGTGATCACAGCAGTCAAAAATACGAGGTGTGTTCAAATGAAAACGGGACTTGTGGATTATTTAAAAAGTATCATACGCAAATTAATAGTTTCAACGGAATTAAACAAAGCAACCACTTGTGGAAATGAATGCACCTGGGTTCATCAGAAAAATCTCCGTATGCATTTAGGCAAGCATCCCACTGTTTAGGTAGACGTCGAATGCCGTCCGAGAAAAAGGTGCATGGCTGCTCACTGAACCATGAGGTCACCGCTGTCTTCACGTCTGCGTCGCTGTTGAATCGCTGTCCCTTTAGTGCTTTCTTCAACGGTCCGAACAAATGGAAATCACACAGGGACAAATCGGAACTATAGACTGGGTGATGAAGAACCCAATTCTTCTTTGCCAATGTTTCCTGCACAATTTTTGCAACGTGTGGACGAGCGTTGTCAGCAGATCTTGCACGGCCAGGTCAGGCGCATATTGTTGCAACAGAAGAAGCCATAGCCTTGCTTGATAAAGCAGTACTGACTGACCGTCGTCGGAGCATTCGTTCGCTTACAGAAGAATTCCATATGTCAATTGGGACAGCCCACATGGTTGTTCGGAAGAAATTGAATTATCGGAAGGTGTGTTCATAGTGGGTCCCACGGATGTTGACTGACCACCATAAGGAAGAACGGATGGGGTGGAGTTTGAACCACTTGATGCGTTACAGGACAGAGGGTGATGCATTTCTGTTGAGCATTGTGGCAGGTGATGAATCGGGGTGCCACCACTATGAACCGAGCAGCAAAATTGACAGCATGCAATGGAAACATCCAGGTTCACCAAAACCCAAAAATGTCAAGACACAGGTTTCTGCTGGGAAGGTTATGGTGAACGAATATTTTTACCATGAAGGGCTTTTGTTGGCCGATTTTAAGGAACCTGGTGTCAACATCAATGCCGCCCATTATAAAGACACTTTAGACAAGCTGCATAAGGTCATCAAGACTAAGCGACCAGGCAAGCTTTCTCAAGGTGTGATTCTTCTCCACGACAACGCTCGTCCGCACGTCGCAAAATTGTGCAGGAAACATTGGCAAAGAAGAATTTGGAAGTTCTTCATCACCCAGCCTATAGTCCCGATTTGTCCCGTGTGATTTCCATTTGTTCGGACCGTTGAAGAAAGCACTAAAGGGACAGCGATTCAACAGCGACGCAGACGTGAAGACAGCGGTGACCACATGGTTCAGTGAGCAGCCACGCACCTTTTTCTCGGACGGCATTCGACGTCTACCTAAACAGTGGGATGCTTGCCTAAATGCATAAGGAGATTTTTTCTGATGAACCCAGGTGCATTCTTATTCACAAGTGGTTGCTTTGTTTAATTCCGTTGAAACTGTTAATTTGCGTATGATACTTTTAAATAAATCCACAAGTCCCGTTTTCATTTGAACACACCTCGTATTTGATGCTATGAAGTTAATACTATTATAATGTATTTTAAGCACATTTGCGTATAAGATCCTGTAGCGTAGTTGATTACAATCCCGTCAACCATGCAGTAGACCGTCCTCTTGATTCACGCACAGGCCAGATTTTTATTTTTAAATTAAATCTCACGCTCGTGAAATTTTGTGTTTCTTTGTTGTTTTGTTTTTAACACACATTGATAAGTTAATAACCTGAATAAATTAAATTTGCCAATTGTCACAGAAATTCTATTGTATCCGGTTTTACTGGTAATCGGAATGAGTGACATTTTAATCTTTTGTGGTCAACCGACAGTTTTCCAACCAAGCATGGAGAGAAAACGTCTGCTAGATCTGCTAGCAGATGTACCAACTATAATATATAATATGTACATCTACATCTGGGGAATGCTGATTTTGATGTCATACGGGTGACAGGGACAGGACATTCAAGAATGAGTACATCTGCTAGGAAGATCAGAGGGAAAAGAAAACAAATGTAACTTTAAAAGTGTTGAAATATTACAACTAGATTTAAATTAAATTCCCCGTGCGAAGAACAGGTAGATCTGCTAGTATTGTATATAGTAAGCGATGAGTAAACCGGTATAAAATGAGACGATCTTCCTATTTGAACTGCTTAGGGACACGTGAAGTTTCAGTTTCAGTTTGGAATATCTTCATTGCACTCCGGACATGTCCATAGGTGCTCCGATCTCCTTCGCAATATCTCCAACAGCGCCCAGCGACTGACCGTACCAGTTCGATTTTGATTGATGAGCCTACTCATGTACCTGTTATGCTGTTCTTTTCTTGCTACTCCGATCTTCAAACCCAGCTCCTGCAATCTAGTAGTTGACGTGGATTGGTTTAAGTGAAAATCTTCTTTGCGGCCACACTCTGTGAGGACATTCAAAATATCAGCTCTATCCATTAGCTGGCCCTCTGATATGGTGGCAGAGCCAGCCAGCTGCTCTCTCATTGCCAACGATACCCATGTGCCCCGGAACGAAGATAAGTGGGATTCTGCAAATTGTTGACGCTTGTAGTGATTCAGTCCATTGCTTGCGCACCGAACCAGCCTCTACCTTGCTGATAATACTCAATGAATCACTCATAATGCATGCATGAGTGTAGTTTTGTGACATCAGCCAACGTAAAGCATTAGTCACCGCCAGTACCTCCATTGTCATGCTGCTTGTTGTCACGTGAAGTAAGAAACATTAAGACATACTATATATAGTCAACCGGTATAAAATGAGAAGATATTACTATTTGGAACTGTTAGGTACACGTGAGGTAAGAAACATTCTTCTTCTTCTTCTTTGCGTTCGTTCTTTACGACCAATTTTAATCACTCTTTGTGATATGTTTGATCTTTGCCAAGAACGTGTATACGTTGCACATAGGTTTGGTAGGCCCCTAAACGCATATATTTCTACACGTTTAGGACATGTGCATCCGATTTCAGCCAATAGGAAATATTAAAACAGGGTTTGAATTCATATTATGTATACAAGGTGTGTTCTGTTGAACTGATTGGCTTATACAGGGTGTTCAACTTAAAAGCAGCCCCAGTCATAAATAGAAATTTGCCAGGCACGCATTGCATCTCGTCTATTTACTATTTAAACCGGTTCTGACTAGTTTGTCCTACGTCACATTTGTTCATCGCCCCTTCCCGCACTACAATTACACAACATCACACATCCTTGACCTATACTGCGTCATAACTGAACCTTCCATTTCCATACATAAATGCCAGATTAACTCCATTCACAGGCTACTTTTAAATTGAATACCCTGTATAAACCGATGAGAACGTCACTATTTATTTGTTTAAGAACGATCTTAAAGACAATTCATTTACCTACAAATTAGTATATTACTCATAATAATCTGTTAATAATTAAGAAACTGCAGCTGAATTTGTACATAAACCTGCAATGGGAAAATGGGACCTAACTTTCATTCAACCACAACCCGTTTTTCAATTCAGTAGCTTCTCAGTTAAAGCAGAGTTGGGGTTAGCTAATCTCTCTTAATGAAAACGAAAAGTGAAAATTAGTAACCTGTTGATGACCTGTAGAATACACAAGCCAACCTCCCCCACCTCCTCCCTCCCTTAACCAGGGTGTAGACCGACCCGTGAAGGTTCAAGGCTATCGGGACTCTGTTTCTCCTAAGGGAAGCACTACCTAGGTTCGTTTTTTTCGATTTGTTCTACGTAGATAGGCGAACCCGAATAAAAACTCATGCAGAAATTGGAGGTGCTGTCCTACAGACAGTGGATGCCTAAAATGAATTTAAAATATTTAAAATGTATGTAATTAAAATAGATGTGAAAAATTGTAGCAGGAGTATATTTGAGAATGTTGAATATGGGAGAAGATTGAAGTTTGAGATGTTCATATTACACTTAATATATTCCTTTCGTACAGATATACGTTATATAAATAGAACATGTAAGCACATTTCTCCATACCATTCTATCCTGAGAAACTAGTTCAATCTCTTCTATGTAATAGAGTTCGATATTTTCCGCATCTCTTAGTAAAGTTCGATTCCAGGTTTACGTAGGGAGTCCTTTCTTCCTTGAACCCTTTCACGCTAGATTTCACAATAGTTGCAAGAGCAGCTGTCGTTAATGGTCGTTAATAATGCCCTGGTGCCCAGCGTGTTCGTAGGGCGTTGGACTACGGGTGACTAGTCCTCTGTAAGTGCGGATTCAACTCTGCGGACTGGCAGAAAAGCTACAGGTTCCCCAGATTTACGGTATTCGTGACACCGAGCTGAAGGGTTACGATGTCCATGACACCGAGCCGAAGAGCTTTCAGCTCAAGTGCTTCTGGATCGGGAAAAAAAATGGTCGTTAATGTACTATTGTACTTCAGTGACTTGTTCTGTCTGTGTTAAGTAAATAGTGTTAGAAGATTTGAGTTGGAGTTTAAATACTTTTCTCCTGGGTTGTTTTTTCATCTTTTAATAACATCCCGTTTTAAAACTCTTTATTCCCGACCTAGGTCGTGCAAATAAACTATTTATTTATGATCTCTTGCAAACAATACAAAAACAATACAAGGTTCAACACTAAGTAATAACAGTTTAAATATTAGCGTCAAAAACAACAAATAATAAATTAAAAATAAGAGTCATTAAGTGCGTGTTTGTTCCTAATGTGTGGCAACGTATGGGTGTGAAGCATGGACAGTTAATTAACAAGACAGTGCAAAAACATTTATGTGTTTTTGAATATACATGTTACAGAAGAGTCCTCTGTATATCATGGATCTAGACAAGATCAAATAGATCTACCCAGAACGAGTTAACAATCAAAGAAAAACCGACTGATGCTACAAATAAGAATTAGAAAGTTAAAGTATTTTGGACATAAAAAGACAAACAAGGGGTTGAAGAAGACTATTGTGGAGGGAATCATCCCGCAAAGAGGAAAAGAGCAAGACCACGGAGAAGATGGATTCAGGACGTAACTGATGATTAGAGCATGAAGACTGTAAATGCGGGACATGTAGCCTATGAGAGAGAGAGAGAGAGAGAGAGAGAGAGAGAGAGTCCAAAGGACTGTTATAGTGAAAATGTTCTGCTCAGTACAAACTATTTTATGATGATGATGTTCCTAATCACTTTATATGAAACATAAATGCAAACTCTGAAGAAGCTAATTGTCCTTCATATTAAATTAAAATCAATATGAGCAGTTTGGAAGCATTACGTTTCCGTGGGATTGTTACGAAAGGTAAAAATAGACCTTACCGTTCAGAAAGCCATGACAAACTACGGAACTTATGAATGGTGCCTAGAAAATCAAGACTCGTTTACTGTGGTTGATCGCTACGTCCTGTAAAGGATTGCCAAGATTTTGCAAGTGATAGTAAGTGTTAGAGAACCATATTGGACGATCTATGATGAGCAAATCACGTATGATCTTATCTGAATATTTCATTCCACTACACAGTTTGATGGCTCACACAAAGATCAACCGAGACAATAAATCCATCATTTCTAATTGAAAACTAACGGAACAAATTAGAAATAAACACAGCCTGTAGTTGACGATTTACCAAATCAATTTCCTATCGATTTTTTTTCGGGTTCAACAGATTTTCTAAACAATCTGACAACGTGTAAGTAGTGCTTCTTCCTTTGTAGACGCAGCGGAATTTTAATTCCACTTTTAGAAGGACAGTTATGATATTCACAGCCTTTAACTAGTAAAAATATTAGTAATAACTAGTTGTTTATATCTAAGACAATTTCTTAATAGTAATAGCGTGTTGAGAAAATTAGAACCATGGAGTGCACAAAGAACGTTTTTAAAAAACCCTTAGAATTAAAGAGAACTCACATAGCTGTAGAAAACCAATTTCATTAAATAAAACGATGCAGTCCAAACAATTAATAATAAAGCATAGAACTACAGCGAACTTACAGAACAAAATTGAAACTACGCAAAATAATTAATGAATATTGGCTAATGAAAATGTTTCAAACCTAATTAACTAATCCTTACCAACTGCCGCAGGTTACGCCAAGACTGTCTATTAAAATAACCCAACTGTCGCAAATTGGGTCAAGCATTGTTTCCTGTATAACTTGTAATTATTTTGCAGCAAATAAGCACACGGTCGTATGGTAGCAGTGACATTGGCTAAAAGATTTCTTGAGGGGAAAGTAGATTGGAAAATGTGATATGAATGTCCACCAAAATAAACATGGGAAAAAACTGTGGGAAAAGAATTGAAAGATTGAAGTGGGAAACAATTAGTAGAAAGGTCGCAGAACGGTAACAATGACAATTTCTTGCAAATATCGTACGTGTCAACTGAGACACGAAAGGTACAAAGTAGAAACAACTTGTCTACGAAAACTCATGGGCAACTTCCTTCTACGATCTCTACTAGCTTTTCCAGACCACAATTATGAAACTTGTTTCCAGGACCAGCAAGTGGAGGTTGAATAGAGTACTTGAGAGCGTCAAATCGCTGATCCTGTCTTTTAACGTTCTATTTACTGCTTCTTCAACTCCAGCCTACATTAAGCTACATACCTTTAATATACAAAATCAGTAGAAATACTTGATTCAATCTATATTAACATATGTACAGCTACAGTAAGATTAACAACAACAGATCATGTAGACAGCATAAGAAAAGTGATAGCTTTTAACGCTAGCTTGCATATAGTTACATTTAGATAGCATAAGAAAAGTGATAGCTTTTAACGCTAGCTTGCATATAGTTTTACATGTGATATTTAAACCCGGAAATCACATGACGTTTCCATTAGAGCAGCGGTATCATTTAAAAACAAAAATAAACAAATAAATAATCAGGTATTTGTGAAATCATATACCAAGCAGTTATCATCAAGTAGATTATGAGTGTAATATGTATACCTTTTAGACAAAATATGAAACATGTATATACAAACTTAATCAGTGAACAAAGAAGCAAGTAAGCATTTATTTAGAAATTCAAAACCTACAAATCTAACAAGTCTGTTTTACAATTTAAAACCTAAAACTGAAGTCTTCTTTTTGTGTATATCAGTGTGTGTGTATACAAAAATGTTTCAATAATAAAAACTGTCATTAATACATGTAATACCACTTTCTAGTGCCGTGTAAGACTGGACATGTGCTAGTGCCGTGTAGGACTGGACATGTGCTAGTGCCGTATAAGACTGGACATGTGCATGTAGAATTTAGTAGCCGCATGGTTAGTGCCGTGTAAGACTGGACATGTGCTAGTGCCGTGTAAGACTGGACATGTGCTAGTGCCGTGTAAGACTGGACATGTGCTAGTGCCGTGTAAGACTGGACATGTGCTAGTGCCGTGTAAGACTGGACATGTGCTAGTACCGTGTAAGACTGTACATGTGCTATTGCCGTGTAAGACTGGACATGTGCTAGTGCAGTGTAAGACTGGACATGTGCTAGTGCCGTGTAAGACTGGACATGTGCTAGTGCAGTGTAAGACTGGACATGTGCTAGTGCCGTGTAAGACTGGACATGTGCTAGTGCCGTGTAAGACTGGACATGTGCTAGTGCCGTGTAAGACTGGACATGTGCTAGTGCCGTGTAAGACTGGACATGTGCATGTAGAATTTACTGGCCGCATGGCTAGTGCCGTGTAAGACTGGACATGTGCTAGTGCCGTATAAGACTGGACATGTGCATGTAGAATTTACTGGCCGCATGGTTAGTGCCGTGTAAGACTGGACATGTGCTAATGCCGTATAAGACTGGACATGTGCATGTAGAATTTACTGGCCGCATGGTTAGTGCTGTGTAAGACTGGACATGTGCTAGTGCCGTGTAAGACTGGACATGTGCTAGTGCCGTGTAAGACTGGACATGTGCTAGTGCCGTGTAAGACTGGACATGTGCTAGTGCCGTGTAAGACTGGACATGTGCTAGTGCCGTGTAAGACTGGACATGTGCTAGTGCCGTGTAAGACTGGACATGTGCTAGTGCCGTGTAAGACTGGACATGTGCTAGTGCCGTGTAAGACTGGACATGTCTAGTCCGTGTAAGACTGGACATGTGCTAGTGCCGTGTAAGACTGGACATGTGCTAGTGCCGTGTAAGACTGGACATGTGCTAGTGCCGTGTAAGACTGGACATGTGCTAGTGCCGTGTAAGACTGGACATGTGCTAGTGCCGTGTAAGACTGGACATGTGCTAGTGCAGTGTAAGACTGGACATGTGCTAGTGCCGTGTAAGACTGGACATGTGCTAGTGCCGTGTAAGACTGGACATGTGCTAGTGCATACTGGACATGTGCTAGCTGCAGTATAGACTGGACATGTGCTAGTGCCGTGTAAGACTGGACATGTGCTAGTGCCGTGTAAGACTGGACATGTGCTAGTGCCGTGTAAGACTGGACATGTGCTAGTGCGTTAGACTGGACATGTCTAGTGCCTGTAAGACTGGACATGTGCTATGCGTTAAGACTGACATGCATGAATTTACTGGCCGCATGGTTAGTGCCGTGTAAGACTGGACATGTGCTAGTGCCGTGTAAGACTGGACATGTGCTAGTGCCGTGTAAGACTGGACATGTGCTAGTGCCGTGTAAGACTGGACATGTGCTAGTGCTGTAAGATGACACTAGTGCGTAAGACTGGACATGTGCTAGTGCCGTGTAAGACTGGACATGTGCTAGTGCCGTGTAAGACTGGACATGTGTAGTGCGTAAGACTGACATGTCAGTGCCGTAAGACTGGACATGTGCATGTAGAATTTACTGGCCGCATGGCTAGTACAGTCGCCACGAAACTGTTTAGATTAGTATTTTTGTGCCCCCGACAGAACAAAACTCCTTCATCTTATCAGGGATTGAATGAGGGTCTCCCGCATGAGATCCTGTGCCCTAATTACCGTTTGATCAGACGCTCAACCATCAGTATCTACTGTCCATTAAAATGCAAACGATATAAAGATTTGAACTCTTGGACATCGATAAGTCAAACATGAAATGAAAATCGTGGCATATCCTAAAGTACGTAGCCATCAACCACAGTAAACGAGTCGTTGATTTTCTAGGCACCACTAGTTTGCACCACTAGTTTACCATTGCTTTCTGAACGGTGAGGTCTATTTTTACCTTTTGAAAAGATACCACGAAAACGAATTTGCTTCCAAACGTGCCCACCGTGGGGTTTGAACCATGTGCGCTTGGGTTCGTGATCGAGCTCACTATCGCTTGAGCTACAGACGCACACAAGTAAAACATACATAAGCGTAATATTGAATCGATTTGTCTGAATAGCAACATCAGGACGGGCTGGAATTCGTCCTATTAACATTTCTAAGTGCTGCATGTTTATTGAGTACTATAATATATTTACTGTGATGATAATTTCGTGGTTCGGAGCACGAAAAGTTTATGCATGGGAATATATGCCAAACAGAGATTAGGATCAGAGTTCAGTTTCAGTGTCTGACGTTTGAGACCGCCGGAGGAGCAATATTTAGTTTATTCGTCACAGCACATCGAACTAATTAGTCCATAAGTGCTCGATCTTCTTCTCAGTATGTCTCTTAGCGTGTAGCAAATAACAGCACCAGTTCTATATTGGTTTACTATTCTATTTTGACTATAAAACTTTAATTTTCACAATGGGCTAGAATATTTGTCCTGCCCTTACGGCTTTCAGGTCAACCCAGTCACAATTGGGTACCTTGACAAGTTCCTTGACCTCATCATCATTGTGTGCTGACGGTGAATGAAAAATACGAGCTAACACTGTATTCCTCAATATACCTCGAGTTATGAACAAGGGTTCCTCCTTCCTTCCTTAACTATTAGAAAGCAGAACTTAAAGCGAAATTTGCCTGCATGCCCGGCGTGTTCGTAACGCGTTGGATGACGGGTGACAAGCCCATGTGAGTGCGGTTCAATTCGCGTGCTGGCAAAAAGCCACAGGTTTTTCAGATTTACGGTGTTTGTGACACCGAACCGAAGGGTTACGATGTCATGGCACGAACCGAAGAGCTGAGAGCTCAAGTGCTTCTGGATTGAAAAAAAGTCGAATTCGTGCTATACTGATTGAGAGTCGCCTTAACTCAGTGGTTAGTGCGAGGGCCTACTAGAGGAGTGGTATTGATTCAATTTCCCAGCATGTGATCATTGTTCTCAACAAATGGTTCTCAAGTCAGCTCAACCTTCGTTGGATACAGATCAGCTCTGAACAGTAAATCCTGCAAGTGTAATGTTGACCCCATCCACGATCGCAAGCCACTGGTCAAAAGAAAATGAGGACTAATAGATTATAAAGGTTATATTCTTTTTTTACTTTACTTTAATCTGTGCTGGTAATAGACTGTTGTATGATTTGTAGTTGTGTGTTGTTGTGTGTAGTTGTGTGTAGTTGTGTCTAAACTGTAGGTGCACTGTATTGGGTTAAAGTATAACAAGTTGCCTATTCTTCAACCACACTCTCTCGTTCAGGTATATTTCTTATTATAAGCGCTGATACAGTTAAAGCTATCTTCTTCATTCTCCTTATCACTTATAGTTTTGTTTGTTTCTTTGTATTTTTTATATTTGTATATTACTGTTTCTCCGCTTTGAATTATTTATTTTGACGCATATTGTTTACATATCTCTACCACTGCTCGTGGAGAATAGGGTCTGGACAGTTGTCCTCCATTTTTCCCCAATCTCTGACTAGTTTTTTTATCTTACTAATGTTATCCTAGTCTTCAACACATTTCTGTTTAGGTGTGAGTTAGTTTCCATCATTTCCAGGTTGTTAGCGCTGACGTATTCAGTATACTTCACAGCATTCTCTCGAATGTTATCTATCCATCTTGTTCTTTGCTCGCCTTTCTCTCTGCCCCTAGTTCTTATTATAGGACTGTTGATGGAGAAATTGTTCATCTCATTAAATGGCCGAACCATTTGAATCTTTGCTTCTGATGTACTGTATGCATGGTATGTACCAACGATGTTGATATTCTCGTTTCTCACTCATCTCGCCTTGTAACGTTGACAGCTCGAGACATCTCATTCACTGTTGTAATCTTTCTTTCTTGTGTCTTAGTAGCCATGTTTGCACTGATAGCAGAGAGTTGGAATAAATATGCAGTTTATCAGTTTTCTTTATCACTTCCCATAATAGTTAAATTCCTCCAGAAGTCTTCATCTACATGTTTGTTTAGGATGTCCAGTTTTCTGTTTCCAATGCAGATTCTACTCAAGGACTTGTCTAGTAACACTCGACTGTATCTTTCGCATGGTATACCTGACCCATCGCCATTTTCTCCTCCTGACCTTGGTTATCATGCGTTCCTGTCCTGTTCTTATCTACAGGTCACAGTTTTTCAACTCTGCTATATCACCTCAGTCTTATAATTCGCTGAAGAGATCTGTTGACAAGGGTTTGAATCTTAACCATTTTGACATATCTTCTTCTTCTAACGCTCCATATTGAGCACTTGTTAACCACTTTTTGTGATTTGTATGTGATCTAAGCCTAAGAGTGATTGTACGTTGTGCCAGCTATGCGCCTACAAGTAGGTCAGTACATCCGAATTCTGCTACACTTTTTATTTACTACGGTAGGGTCCATATGCCAATACCTCAGTCGCATCTTACGGCATGCCTTGTAGGTCACAGTCGCATCTTACGGCATGCCTTGTAGGTCACAGTCGCATCTTACGGCATGCCTTGTAGGTCACAGTCGCATCTTACGGCATGCCTTGTAGGTCACAGTCGCATCTTACGGCATGCCTTGTAGGTCACAGTCGCATCTTAGGCATGCCTTGTAGGTCACAGTCGCATCTTACGGCATGCCTTGTAGGTCACAGTCGTATCTTACAGCATGCCTTGTAGGTCACAGTCGCATCTTACGGCATGCCTTGTAGGTCACAGTCGCATCTTACGGCATGCCTTGTAGGTCACAGTCGCATCTTACGGCATGCCTTGTAGGTCACAGTCGCATCTTACGGCATGCCTTGTAGGTCACAGTCGCATCTTACGGCATGCCTTGTAGGTCACAGTCGCATCTTACGGCATGCCTTGAGTCATCGATCTTGGCATCCTTGAGTCAAGTCGCATCTTACGGCATGCCTTGTAGGTCACAGTCGCATCTTACGGCATGCCTTGTAGGTCACAGTGTTATTATACTTGCTCCCTTACGAGCCCCAGCCTCACACAGGCGATGAAAATAGCACTGAAAATCTCTCTTTCTAAACCCCATATACAACAACTTGTTGCAAATAAAACTGTAATTTCTCTAATACAGTCTTGAGCACAAGGATTAGTTACATAATACAGTCTTGAACACAGGATTAGTTACATAATACAGTCTTGAACCCCAGGGTTAGTTACATAATACAGTCTTGAACACAAGGATTAGTTACATAATACAGTCTTGAACACAATGATTAGTTACATAATACAGTCTTGAACACAGGATTAGTTACATAATACAGTCTTGAACACAGGATTAGTTACATAATACAGTCTTGAACACAGGATTTAGTTACATAATACCGTCTTGAACACAAGGATTAGTTACATAATACAGTCTTGAACACAAGGATTAGTTACATAATTATAGACAAGAAGAAGGAACGAAAAATATAGCTTGTGTTTTCCTGCTATTCTTACATAGATTTAGTTGTTTTGACTTTCTTCCACATCCATATTGACATTATCATCAGGTGCCGTGCCGGCTGGCGTAGGCGATCATGGATCTACACAAATCTCTGTCGTTGGTGTTTGCTATCAACTCAGATGTTGACGCTCTACCGTGCCATGAAGTCAGGCTATCCAACATTTCTCTCTCTGTCTTCCCCTGTCTCGTTTACCCTCAATTTTACCGGTTGTCACAATGTGTTCTAAACCTCCCTCCTCATCACATGCCCGAAAAATGATGACTGCCTCTTTCTTATATTGATGATAAGCTTTCTCTGTGTCTTGATCGCATTCAGCACCTCAACATTTAGTCATGTTAGCAGTCCATGGGATTCTCATCATTCTTCTATAAAACCACATTTCTGTGGCCCTCCGAGATTTTTCGTTCTGTGTGTTCATTGTCCATGACTCGCTTCCGTGTGTCAGTATTGGTTCTATGTAGCATTGACTAGTTCCTAGAAATATAACAAGTAAATAAGAAATAAAGACAAAATATAACATACTACAATGACCCTTCTGCCAATTCTTTAATTCTATATCACAAAGTTCACGGCGTAAGACTTTCTGGAGAGGACTCTACATTCTGAAAATACAATTCGTTCCATATTACTTCTAGAATTCTCTTTTTTCATTAATTGAAAGGTCAATGCAATCTGAAGATGGTAGTTAACTCCCTTGAGATGACCTAATTTCCTTTCGCGTTACATCGTACTGGAGTGTACATTGTTGTAATGAGAGTCTTAAATCAATGCCAGTTAGTTCTCACCTCCGTTCCCATCCCTTATTCTTGATGTTTGCCTTCCTAAAGATATCACTTAAGTCGAGCAAGGCTTCTGTGACGTGCTGTAGGCTAAGCTTCAGACCTTATATCTTTCTACTTGCTAAACAAGAAGTTAATCGCGTCTTTGACCTCAATTTGCTCGCTCACGTCCAGTTTCCCCAGAGGTCATCCTTGACAAATTAAAAAGGAACACATACTTTAGAGCAATACTAGCTTTACTACATCCATTACTTTGATTTCTTTTACTACCATTATCTTGCTTTTCTATTACTACTACTACAACTATTACTGTGATTTCCTTGACTGCCATACTTCTGTTTTTCTATTACTACTACTATATAAGTATTCCGTTACTGTTTTTATACCAGTAATGTAATAGTTGAAAATATTGCTCATTGTTAATGCTGAAAATCGTGGCATATCCTGTACAGGGCGTAGCCATCAACCACAGTAAAGTAGTCGTTGATTTTCTAGGCACCACTCATACATTCAGTAGTTTGTCATTGCTTTCTGAAAGGGGAGGTCTATTTTTACCCTTTGAAAAATCCTACGGAAAGGCATTTGTTTCCAAACTTGCCCACCGTGATTAACCAGGTATGCTTGGGTTTGCGATCGAGCTCACTAACACTTGAGCTACAGACGCTCACAATGTTAATGCTTCTACAATTACTATTGTTATTGAGTTACAATTACTACTAATACAATTGCTGAAATATTACAACTACTAATAACACTACTAATAACACTACTAATAATATTACTAATAATACTACTAATAATATTAATAATGCTACTGAATTCCTTGTTTGATTAAAGTATTTTTTTCATTCATTTTTAATGAAATGTAAATGTTTTCGTTTCTGAGATATTTAGCATTGTAAGAAAAGTTTCTTCTGTAACTCAGACATAATATCATGACTTTATTATTGTTTAGTAGTTTTTGTCTCATCGAGTTTTTTTGTCACTGTTTTTATTATTTTCCTGTTTTGGATTAACGAATCTGTTAAGTTTAAAGGGATTTTAAAACCGAAGGATTGACTTCATTGCACCGGGTTTTACCCAGTATGACTGGGTCCATCTTCTCAGAAATGTAACGTCACCTGCTGAGAGGATTGCACAAAGCACGAACTCCATATACTCTGGAAAAATCCTAGGAACTCTGGAAAAAATGCACTTGTGAAGAGAACGACGCGGTCCGGATTCGAACCCACGACCTTCGACTCGCAAGGCAAGGGCTTAAGCACTTAGCCACATACCGAAGCTTCTTTTGAGGTCATTTCACGTCTTGATAAATGACATACCTTTAACAATGATTTATCACGTCTACGACCGATGTACATTATCATTAGCTCGGTCTCGGAATAATGACAAAACAAATTCCCAGATCATTAGAGTGTCTGAAATATTGTAGAAAAACAAGAAAACAGGTTTTTAAACAGTTGGACTTTTAAATTATGAGAATAGCTAGAGATTTCATTTGAAGCAACGAATCAAATGTTTGATGATTAGGATGATGTAACGTATTTTGCACTAAAAAAATAGAAATGGAATTCAGGAAAATTGAAACATCAATAAAGAAGCTAGTGAGGGGTAACTCAAAAGTTAACTGATTGGCTCCTGCAAGCTGCTGGAAGCGCCTCTATCTATTTGTTTTAGAACGATCTTTCATTTTCTTTTCTTCTCTCCAATCCTGTTTGCTTCCCATCGTCAGGTCAAGAAGAGATTTCTAAAACGGACCGTTGTGTGCTCTTCGTAGATAGTGTCTTTCGTCGCCTCCTTTATCTCTGAGGTCCATCTTTTGCGTGGCCAGGCCTATTGCTTTGTACCCATTTGTATCTTAGCAGCATTGGTCTTTGAGGTGTACAGTTTGTTGGTAATCTGCTTATGTGGCTGAACCATTTAATTTGTTAGAACGATCATTAAGAAAATTCATTTACATACAAAATGGTATATTACTCAAAAATATTTCTGAATAATTAAGGAAACTGTAGTTGAATTTGTATATACACCTGCAGTGGGAAAATATTACCTTCTTCTTCTTCTTTGCGATCGCTTTTTTGATGATTATACCGTTAGACGTATTCTTATGATGAAATCGACTGTTGTCTGGAGCTCATCTATAGTGCCATGTAGTTTTGAATGTAGTGTTGTGTTGTAGGGCCAGCATTCCTTTCTTGGGAGGACATACAGGGGACAGTCTTGCAGAACATGTTCTGTGGTTTGTTCAGAGGAGCCACAGGGGCACAGTGGGGTTGGGGACAATCGCAGCCTGTGTAGGTGTTTGTTCAGTCTGTTATGACCTATCCTGAGTCGGAAGATGATAGTCTGTCCTTGTCTGTCAAGTGTGTGGTAGCCATCGTTGGATGGTTTAGGTTCTTTTCTAATGTCCATGATAGCTTTTTTTTCAAAGTATGTGATTTCATTATCTATTTGTTCACATTCTGCTCCCTTTTTTAGCAAGTTTGTCTGCCTTCTCGTTACCTGGCACTCCACAATGTGATGGTACCCACTGAAGTGTAACTCTTTTGTTGGTAGAGATCTTGCTGAGCTCTTTTCTCAGGGATGGATGGTTACTCTGTAGGGCTTGCAAAACAGATAGTGAGTCTGTGAAAAATACCACTTGTTGTCAATCAGAGTTGGAATTATTGATCATGATTGCGGCCTGTATTAGTGATTGAGCCTCTGCGGTCTAGTTTGAACAAAATTTACCAGTTGGCTAGCGGTAATATTAAATATTAACGAAATTTAATTCCGCAACAATCGGTTTTTCAATTCAGTAGCTTATCAGTTATAGAAGATTTGATGATCAACTTTTCACTACATGATAAGTTTCACCATTGACACACCAAATTACAAAAGTTTTGTTAACAATTCATTGCTAAAAGAAATGAAATGGGATGTAGGAAATTAAGAACAACATGACATTACGAAAATAAACGTTAATGATTAGAACTGTAGGAAAACACAGATCTAATTAGTATTGGTTTACTGAACCGATGTCATTATACAGGGCAGACGCATAGCTGCTGAGTCTTCCTAACAGTGTCGAAAGTATGAATACGATGTTCTGGGCTCGTGGTTAAACGGGAAAAATACGCCAGTGGCAAAACCTATTTGGGCATTTGAATAGTGTTCATGAAATGTCTCTTCTCATGGACAGAAGACACAAATAGATATATTCAGAAATAACTCCATCAAGAAAACTGATTGATGCTATCAATAAAATGAGAATTTTAAGTATTTTAGACATATAAGAACAATGAAGTTTGAGAGATTATGAAAGCAACACAGTCAAAAGGAGGAAAATCCCGAAAAATGGATTCAGAACTATAACTGATAATTTGAGCATGTCATCTGCAGAGACAGGACATCTGGTCTTTAAAGAAATTTCAAGAACTGTGATGGTGGAAAAGCTCTCAAGAATAATATGTTTTATGATGTTGAACACTTTCAATACTTCTGAACTTGAACAATACAGCATGCCTTGTTTGATTAAATCTTTTAAGTATTCATAAAATAAAGATGAAATGTCACTAAACATCTGAAAATCATACAAGTCATCTTATTTTGAAAGCAAGAACTGAGAATGAAAGGCAGACTTTATCAAACTGAGACACTTTGTCTTCGATAAACTGAATGAAGAATTTACAACACCAACATCTAGAATCAGAACAGACATTTTAAACTTACTTTGATCAAACTTTAATGTAAATCAGGTTCAATTTACATTTCTAAAACTCATGTGAAAGTGCCTTCTGTGGTTTCTGATCCTGTTGAATTATTCTTTGCACGCATCTGAATAATCGACTTTGTTCTTCGCTTATAAATATCTTTTAGTCCTGTAGTTCCATAAGAGTTGCCAACGATCATGTAATAAGTTGACAATGAAAACTCGATTATATTCTTCTTTCAAATGAGCTACTTAAAACATTTAGTCTGATAGCATCAGAAAGAATATATTTTCTCAAATGTCTGTGGATGATATAGTCCATTTGTTGTTGAAAAGACACAATTTCTAGATGTCTTGCTGTCTGTAGATTGTGTTTTTAAAGATTAGAGCAGATTCATTTAGAAGCTCGTGGTAATGGTAAGCTTATCATGTTTCATTGAAGATCAGAGTAGATTTGCTTTAGATATTTATTTTAGTATGACAAAGTGAGTAGGAATCGAAAAGGGAAGTTACACATGAGAGTTATTAGTAGCATAAGTACTGCTGCACACAGCTTAAGATTTTCTCGCATGCGTACATAATTTCAAAGTTTCTTGACTTTTACGATTTTCCTCCCTTATGTCTAAAGTTTCAGCCCCAGTACTGTTATTAAATAGGCGTATCCATTACAGTTTCCACGAAAAGAGATCAGTGGCGATACATCAAAATAACACAGTATTGACAAGTTAATTGGTTGATCGTGCCAGAATGCTCGTCAATGTGACAAATTCTCAGTGGTTGCTTTGTACATACACATGCAGTATATCAATACAAAACGAAACCTCTCAATTTTTTGGGAAGACCCAAATGAAAGTTGTTTCAACAGTCCGTGTTTTAATGAGATGTGTGTCTGTAAGGATATAGCTATTGAATGACAGCAAATGGCTAGTTCTGCAAAGTTTCATTGATCCCAGTATATCTAGTTAGTTAGGGAGTGCTGATAAATGTCCAGAACATCCTAAGCAAGTTGGTTCATTGAAAAAATAAAATTATAAAAATAATCCAGTATTTTATTCGGGCTACAAACGATAGCTTCTTCTTCTTTGAGCGCTCTATATCGACCACTTATTAAACAATTTTTTGTTATTTGTATGTGATCCAAGCCTAAGAGCGAATGTTCGTTTTGCCAGTTATGCGCCTACAAGTAGACCAACACATCCGATTTCTGCGACGCTTTTTATTTACTAAGGTAGTTTCTGTCATTCTTCTGTAAATCACATCAAATCGTACCGTTGGTACACTCTTTGGTGCAAATCGCATTCAAATTACAATAGTGGTTAAAAGTTAACAAGCCGTTGTTCTAGCGTCAATGTAGAATTGGAGAGACGTAGCGACATATCGCTTTTACTAAGAACAGCTGGTTACGTCCTGTAGTCGGTGTGAAAAAATGGTACAGGCTAGTAAGGCGTATCCTAACCACCATACGCTGCAATCTGATAATCTGGAATTCTTTTTTTATTTCTTTTCTCTAATCCTGTTTCCCATCACAGCGTCAGGATAAGAAGAGATTTCTAGAACGAGCGTTTGTGTGCGCTTCGTAAACAGTGTTTTTCATCGCTCCTGTTATCGTTGAGGTCTCCTTTTGCGTTCACGATCTTTTGCTTTCTATCTACTGTAAAATGATACACATGTAACGTGATGCGCTCTGGAACTTGCAGCAAAAAAAAAAATCATAACTTAACATCTGTAAGCAACAACCAGATGTAATTACATACTTATGCTGAAATCGGATACAGATTTCGAAAAGCAGTTGTTTTAGAGCGAACGAAGAAGAATTTAAAATTTAAAAGAAAACAGAGAAATAAAGTAAAAAAAGAATAAATCGATCACAAAAAATAACGAAATTAAATAGCTTTACATAGCAACAAAAAAAAAGGAAATCAACACTTAGAACAACAGTTAGTTCTCAGGTAACATTTGCAAAATACAAACAGGGTAACAAACAATAGCACAGTTGAAGAAACACCAGTGAGAAAACTAATGTTGAGCGACATGAGCGACTCAACCATACATTTATCAAACATATTAATTCTACTGGTGAATTTTTTGAAGACCACGATATATAAAATATACATATATATGTGTGTTTATCTGTATGTATATGTGTATAAATGTATATGTGTTTGCGTTTGTTATCTATCTATCTATCTATATGCGTGTAATATGTAATATAGGTGTGTGTATGTGTGTGTGTGTGGGAAAAGTTACAAGATATATATCTTCTTCTGGTTCTCACTAGATTGGGATTTCGGATTCTCTAATAAAGGCAGCTGTCTGCCTCAGATTATCAGCCATGGCATACAGTTTGTCTTGGACGCTAGTGAAAGTGGGCCACTTCTTTCTTCTCAAGTCTGCATACTGGGGCAGTTCTGTAGGATATAATTCCTATGATTTCTGCTTCCCTGTTTGTGCCGACCTCTTCCAGCAGTAAGTTTTGACCACCCTCGTGATGGTAGGTCTGACATTCTTACTGCTTGGCTAAATCTCCGAGGCAGATTGGCGACCGTAGAATCCGTTATCCCATTCCTCATTGTAAGGGGTCGTTGCACCATGTTATGCGCCTTACGGCCTGGTGCATCCGTTTTCTGCAAGGATTTGTTTCGGGTTAGCATTCCTAGCGGACACGTGCATCCGATTTCAGCCAAACCTCCTTAGTCGCCTCTTACGACATGCGTGGCAGGTAACAGTGGTTCTATTCTTTACACCCCAAATTTGGGCCCTGTAACCACTCGGGCGCAAGATATATATGTATATATATATATATATATATATATATATATATATATATATATTATATAAATGTATGTGTTTGCTTGTTTATCTATCTATATGCGTGTGTGTGTGTTTATATATATATGTGTGTGGGAAAGGTTACAAGAACGTGTAGAAATGAAAACTACGAACAAAATGAATACGAAATTATCGAATAATATGTCGACAACGTCTCAATTGTGCTTTGTAGAAGATCTCTTTCATGTTCTGATCGAACACTGGATCAAATAAAATATGAAATCTGATTCAAATACAGCCACCTTTACAGTGGGCAACTGGCTCAGTGTTGTTACCCGGGGCAAATTAATAATGTATTAATCTCTGTTTGTTAAATAGTTATTCATATTTTTTAAATAATCAGGAAATATTGTGGTCATAACTCTCAATAACTTTGAGAGAGCCAGTTGTAGACCACAATGCATTGCCCAGACTTGCAACAATGTTCATCATTTTTCATTACTACGGAATACGGTGGTGGCATGTTTTATAATTACAGTCATGATTAATCTTAGTTTTCTCATAGATAGATCACTGACAGCAACATAGTATTACAGTTAAGGTAAAAAGTCTTAGATGTGTAAGTGCGTCAGAGATCCGATAATATGATTTCATCACAGATTACATGTCAGTGGTACATCAGACTACTGGCCAGTTACACAATTTTCATAAATTTCTTCTTCTTCTTCTTCTTCTTTCTTATTCTTCGAACGCACCATATCGACCACTTGTTAACCACTCTGTGTGATGTGTTTGTGATCTGAGCCTAAGAGAGATTGTACTTTGCACCAGATATGTGCCTACAAGTAGGCCAGCACATCCTATTTCTTCGATGCTTTTTATTTACTAGAACAGCTTCCCTAGGTCCTACTTCGCCTCTTACAAAGTGCTTTGTAGGTCGCAGTGGTACTATTCTTCGCTTAGCTTGCGGGCCCCGGCACCACACGGGCGTTGCAGATTCCAAGAACCGTTATTGTCTTTCAGTTTACAAGAATTTATGATAACCGTAAACAATGAACACATCTTATGGACAAAAAAGCCTTTCCTACAAAACAGAATGCCCGATGATAGATGTCTCCTCAGGAGTCGGATTGTTATGATGTTTAGAGATACAACAATAATGACGCAGCCGTCGTGAGAAACAAATAAAGTCAAACTGGTAGGATGGTTAGAGATACAACAATAATGACGCAGCCGTCGTGAGAAACAAATAAAGTCAAACTGGTAGGATGGTTAGAGATACAACAATAATGACGCAGCCGTCGTGAGAAACAAATAAAGTCAAACTGGTAGGATGGTTAGAGATACAACAATAATGACGCAGCCGTCGTGAGAAACAAATAAAGTCAAACTGGTAGGATGGTTAGAGATACAACAATAATGACGCAGCCGTCGTGAGAAACAAATAAAGTCAAACTGTTAGGATGGTTAGAGATACAACAATAATGACGCAGCCGTCGTGAGAAGAAATAAAGTCAAACTGTTAGGATGGTTAGAGATACAACAATAATGACGCAGCCGTCGTGAGGAACAAATAAAGTCAAACTGGTAGGATGGTTAGAGATACAACAATAATGACGCAGCCGTCGTGAGAAACAAATAAAGTCAAACTGTTAGGATGGTTAGAGATACAACAATAATGACGCAGCCGTCGTGAGAAACAAATAAAGTCAAACTGGTAGGATGGTTAGACTTAATTATTCTGCTCCTCGTGAGAAATATGACTTCCGCATTTGCCAGATTCACTGCTTGCTGTATGAGTTCAGGATAGTCAACATCTTCAGTTATCAAGATTGGTCCCTTGTCTGTTTAGAAATCCACTTACGTTTCACTTGGGGTTACACTCCATGCTTCCAGTTAAACTCAACTTTGTCGATCCTCCTATGCAGTTCTACAAGTAGCGAAAGGTCATCAGTGATGGCAAAGCCGATAATAATAAACCTGATTTACTACTTCTCCCCCTTCCCTCCCTCTTTCCCTGATTTTAACCACAGATTTTTATGCTAAGAGGTTCTACGACCTGAATCTTCATAGTGGATTTGCTAAGTCGAGAAACAAAACTCGCTACAGGTCATCACTAAATGGTCATAACTTGTGTAGCTGGACTTCTATGTGCACGATCTACTATATTTATAGAGTAGGTTGTGGTGTGTGTGACCAAAGCAGAATCGTCTACAAACATCATATCCTGGATTATTACTTTCCCTATCTTACAATCCAGCACACACATGTATGTTTTAAGAAATGGTGTTCCATTTTTCGTCTAGGTTACTTTCTCCCATTTCCTTCTGTGACAGAGGACTAAATTCATCTTTTTAAGGTCTTCAAATTCCCTGCCATCCCCAGTCTGATGATGTTGATCTTGGTTTTTGGACGGTCTTCTTGTTTATTAATTTCCTTGATAGTGGGTTGACTTTGCTGATGCCTAGAAAGTGCACTGTAGAACGTGCGTGTGATTTTAATTGCATTGAGGCGTTGCCTGGCTGTGAGTACGAAATCAAACTGACTCCAGTGACCTGATATCGGTGGCCAAACGACACTCTATGGCTGTATTTGAAAGTAAAAAAAGTGTATTGATTATACATCAGGAATGCTGATTGACTCAGACAAACTGGTCAGGAATGTGATGACTCAGACAAACTGGTCAGGAATGTGATGACTCAGACAAACTGGTCAGGAATGTGATGACTCAGACAAACTGGTCAGGAATGTGATGACTCAGACAAACTGGTCAGGAATGTGATGACTCAGACAAACTGGTCAGGAATGTGATGACTCAGACAAACTGGTCAGGAATGTGATGACTCAGACAAACTGGTCAGGAATGTGATGACTCAGACAAACTGATGCTCAGTTGGAATGTGATGACTCAGACAAACTGGTCAGGAATGTGATGACTCAGACAAACTGGTCAGGAATGTGATGACTCAGACAAACTGGTCAGGAATGTGATGACTCAGACAAACTGGTCAGGAATGTGATGACTCAGACAAACTGGTCAGGAATGTGATGACTCAGACAAACTGGTCAGGAATGTGATGACTCAGACAAACTGGTCAGGAATGTGATGACTCAGACAAACTGGTCAGGAATGTGATGACTCAGACAAACTGGTCAGGAATGTGATGACTCAGACAAACTGGTCAGGAATGTGATGACTCAGACAAACTGGTCAGGAATGTGATGACTCAGACAAACTGGTCAGGAATGTGATGACTCAGACAAACTGGTCAGGAATGTGATGACTCAGACAAACTGGTCAGGAATGTGATGACTCAGACAAACTGGTCAGGAATGTGATGACTCAGACAAACTGGTCAGAAGACCGAACTGGTGGAAGTGATGACTCAGACAAACTGGTCAGGAATGTGATGACTCAGACAAACTGGTCAGGAATGTGATGACTCAGACAAACTGGTCAGGAATGTGATGACTCAGACAAACTGGTCAGGAATGTGATGACTCAGACAAACTGGTCAGGAATGTGATGACTCAGACAAACTGGTCAGGAATGTGATGACTCAGACAAACTGGTCAGGAATGTGATGACTCAGACAAACTGGTCAGGAATGTGATGACTCAGACAAACTGGTCAGGAATGTGATGACTCAGACAAACTGGTCAGGAATGTGATGACTCAGACAAACTGGTCAGGAATGTGATGACTCAGACAAACTGGTCAGGAATGTGATGACTCAGACAAACTGGTCAGGAATGTGATGACTCAGACAAACTGGTCAGGAATGTGATGACTCAGACAAACTGGTCAGGAATGTGATGACTCAGACAAACTGGTCAGGAATGTGATGACTCAGACAAACTGGTCAGGAATGTGATGACTCAGACAAACTGGTCAGGAATGTGATGACTCAGACAAACTGGTCAGGAATGTGATGACTCAGACAAACTGGTCAGGAATGTGATGACTCAGACAAACTGGTCAGGAATGTGATGACTCAGACAAACTGGTCAGGAATGTGATGACTCAGACAAACTGGTCAGGAATGTGATGACTCAGACAAACTGGTCAGGAATGTGATGACTCAGACAAACTGGTCAGGAATGTGATGACTCAGACAAACTGGTCAGGAATGTGATGACTCAGACAAACTGGTCAGGAATGTGATGACTCAGACAAACTGGTCAGGAATGTGATGACTCTGACAAACTGGTCAGGAATGGATGACTCAGACAAACTTGGTCAGGAATGATGACTCAGACAAACTGGTCAGAATTGATGACTAGACAATTAGGAATGTGATGACTCAGACAACTGTCAGAATGTGATGACTCAGACAAACTGGTCAGAATGTGATGACTTTGACTTACTGGTCAGAATGATACTCAGACAAACTGGCTGTTACTGACTAGACAACTGGTAGTCGAAGTGATCTTCTTTTTTCCTTCGGGCTCCATTCGCACTTTACACTTGGTTATTGTATATAATCTGAGCCTAAGGCGATGACTGTGCATTTCTACAATGCAACATCGATTTAGTGATACTTATTTACTGTGCATCTCTAGTCCTGACAATATGTGTAACATGCTGTAGGTGCATGATACTATTCTTATTCTTCCGCACTAACGGGAGCAATGACAAACTATAGTGCTTTATACATAATGATCCTAGAAAGCTACTATTTAATGTAATAAACTTGTCTATTCTCATATACGCTAGTGTGTGAGACAGATTATTTATGGTCCCCTTTTACGAGGTCAAGATATTATGCGCTTTAATAAGCATTGTTGGGGAACAAAGTTGGCATGTCTACTGTACTCAGAAAAATCGGCTTCATATAGTCTAGGTTGATTTGTTGATTAATTGATTGATTGATAATACATCATCATTGCCCTTCTTTGAGTAAACATGTGTGTTCCGATCTCTTTCTTACACAGGAAGATCTCAGCTGCAGTGCACGAACTCTGTAGCACCGGTGACAGTCCCCGATGTAATTTTGAAGATATTTTTGTAGGAATTATATTTTTCTTTTCTATTGAATTTTGCCCTGGCAGCGTCTTTCCAGCTTACTCTTCTCGATTTTCAACTGCCAATGGTTCTTTTACGTGCTCAAATTGAACACGGGACCTACGTTTATCGTCCGTCTCCGATAGGACTAGGAACTCGATCTCATCTACACTGAGATCAGTGATCTCTAGGAAAATATCCAGATGGCTCCATGAGGGAGTGAACCTGGTATCTGTGGTCCGAGAGAGGAGCACTTAACCTCTACACCACAACTACCAGAAAAATGTCTAGTTCGAGCCTTAATCTGGAAGCAAATTTCCTGTTTGACAGCTATGCCCACTTCTAGTATCTTGCTGTCTTTGACGTATGCTTTTCTTATGTCTTCTGTTTTTGACTAGACTAGGTTGTCGGGTCGTGAATACATGGCCTTATGTTCCATGTACGTATGTTCCATGTACGTATATTCCATGTACTTATGTTCCATGTTCTAAGTGACTTATTTTTTCTTGTTTCTATGCAAAAAATTTTACATCTGTTTTTTCAATTTGGTGTTTATATATATATATATATACACAGCACACACATATGTACAACATATGTACGCAGACAAACAAAGCACAATTATATACACAACACAAACGCACACGCATGTACAGCGCACACATACACAAAACACATGTTCACACATATACACAACACATAAGTACATACATACAGAGCACACACATATGTACAACACCTGAGCGCACACATACAAATCACAATTACATACACAGCAGAAGCGCGCGCACATGTACAACACACACAACACGTGACCACACATATACACAACACATACGAACACATACACAGAGCACACACATAAACAAAACACACGTGTATACACACATATAGAGCACACACACACACATCCAACAAAACAACAAGTCTGATATATCTGTCACTGATAGTCTGGTACTTGTCTATCTCTACCAACAGGTGATCTGGAGACGCAAGTCTGATCCGAATCCCCTGACCATTGGCCGGAGAACTTTTGTTGATGATGAAAGAGTTAGTGTTGAACATGTCCCTTTGGGTCCTGACTGGCATCTCATTGTTAAACAGGTCAGATAGTTCAAGATTTTTTATAAACAAATGTACTGTGTCACATTGAGAGTTTCTATTAAACATGGCGACACGTTGCCGTGACAATATTTAGACTTTTAAAATCTGTAATGCAGTTAATATAAGTCATGGACATTGAGTGATAATTATCACCTGTGAAATAAGATGCTTGAGGAATGTTGTAAATAAAACAAGACGAGACCATATAAGAAATGAGGAAATTAGAAGAACAGTTGGAACCTGCTACTAGATTCATTGAAAAACAGAGACTCAAATGGTTTGACCACTTGGTCCGAATAAACGCGATTACACAAGTTGCAAGAGCGTGCAACCTGAAAATGAAATCATCGAGAGAAGGAGTAAACACAGAAAAAGATGGATTGATGGAGTTACAGACATCTTAAAACTCTACAATACCACAGGATATCAAGCGACCGAGCGTGCACTATCTCGGAAACCGATTATCAGTTAAACATGCTACGCCTAACGGCAAAAAGCAGAGAAGGACACAGCATATCAAGCGACCAAGCGTGCACTATCTCGCAAAACGATCATCAGTTAACATGCTACGCCTAACGGCCAAAAAAAAACAGAGGACAAAAGATGAAGTAGAGTGATGTATTTGAACGGTTTTTTTATAATGATGCAAACTGTCTCGTTATTTCACTACAGGCACGACTTGATGACGAGGGTGTATACGAGTGCCAGATAAGCTCTACAGATCGAGATCTCAGAAGATATGTTCATTTATCAGTAAAACGTAAGTTTTATTGTTTTCCCTCATTATTTTTATAATTTGCTCTCAAACAATTTCTTTGGTTTTGTATTAGGTGCATCTTGATTTTTCATTCTCCTTGTGTAATTACATGCTATATTGTTTTATCGATATAAGAGAATACTGCAGTAAATTATGTAGCAATGACGAAATACGTAAAACAAGTATTGTAGTTTTACAAAATACAAGAGAACGATACACATCAACGTGTCGACCAAAAGGCCTTTATCAAGCTTTTTTCTACCAAAAGACCTTTATTAAGCTTTATAAAGGCCTTTTTTTATTAGAAACGGTACTGTGTATTTTATTGTTTTTGTATTTTGTAAAACTACAGTAATTTATTTTTACGTGTCTCGCCATTGCTATATTGTTTACAGCATTGCCGTCAGCGTTAGACCTAGTCGATATTTGGAAATCTCACCATACTTTTGTTTCTCGTTGAGAAAACATGAAAGTTTAGAATTCATTATATTTGACATATTCAAAGAGCAGATACTAGTACAACTGAAAATATATACAATATGCATGTAACAACATCAAAGGATGAATTTCGATTAGAATTATACATTTCTATTTCAATTTCTCTTTCTGGTTGTTATCTACTTTGTAGAATTTTTATCTCTGTAAAATTATATTATCAATATTTTAGAATATTTTTCTGTTCACATATAAATTTTACTTATATTGTAAAATAATTACATGTGCACAAATATTTAAGCTGATGTTTGTCTGTAAATTTGGCATTGTTCAGTCAATGTGCATCATATTACTTCAGTCAGCCTCACGGGAGCTCAGTATTCCCTAGCAGATGTCGAACACCGAGACAATTTGATATAGATCAACCACTAAAATGGTATAAAGGCGAAAAATTGACACTTCATTGCACTGAGTTTACCATATAGTTCCGTCCCTATCGACAGTAATGATTAGCCTTCCAAAAGTGTTGCAAAACGAATGAACTCTGTAGCTCCAGCAGCAATCTTAGCGATCACTAAACCAAAAATTCACATGTGAAATGAACGATCGATCTCGATTCGAACCCCCAACTGTCAGAGCACAAAATACATGTTTAGCCACTTCGCCGCTCAAAAATAACGTTTCAGTTTCCCCCCACAAACGATATTGTAACGTGGTACGTGCTAGTTAATTTATTCATACAAAAGGTAGCCATTGCATTTCTCCGATCGAATCAACGAAACAATCGTCCTAAACGTGTAGGGGCCTACCAAACCAATGTACTACGCAGTGGCGGCTCGTCATTAAGGGCCAGTGGGGCCGGGCCCCCACCAAAAATAATGCGAATCATGTATTTATTATTTTATAAATTAAAATATAACCTAACCTAAAACCATGATTTTTCCGAAAATTTGTGTCTGGCCCCACCAACAAAAATGAGCACGAGCCGCCACTGGTACTACGTATACACGTTCTTGTCAAAGATCAAACATATCACAAAGAGTGATTAAAGTTGGTCGTAAAGAACGAACGCAAAGAAGGAGAAGAAACGAAACAATGTTACAAAAAATACATCAATATAGATTGTGCTATTTATCCAGAGAAATCGTGAATTTGAAATGCACCTTTAACATACTCTACAGATTTTATGATCATTTGTTAAGTGCAAGTAATTTTTGAATATATTTTTCCCGAGGTATAACTTTATATCCTCATCATCAGGTTCCGTGCCCGCTGGCGTAGGCGATCAAGGATCTCTACAAATCTGTCTCTGGTGTTAGCTATCATCTCAGATGTTGATGTTCTTCTGTGCCATGAAGTCAGGCTGTCCAAAATTTTCTCTCTGTCTTCCTCTGTCTCGTCTCCCCTCGATTTTACCTATTGTTACAATGTGTTCTAAACATCCTATTCTCATCACATACCCGAAAAACCACCTATTTCTTATATTCATGACAAACTTTCTTTGTCTGTGTCTTGACCTCATTCAACACCTCCACATTAGTCATTTGAGCAGTCCGTGGGATTCTCATCGTTCTTCTACAGGGTGTTCAAGATAATTGCAGCCCCATTGACAAATCGAAAGTTGCAAGATAACATATCGCGTTGTATTTGTTTAATATTTAAACCGGTTCTGACTAGCTCGTCCTACGTCACATTTGTTCATCGCCCCTTCCCGCACTACAATTACACACCATCACACAACCTTGACCTATACTACGTCATAACTGAACCTTTACATTTCCATACATATATGCCAGATTAGCTCCATTCATAGGCTGCTTTTAAGTTGAACACCCTGTATAAAATCACATCGCTGTGGCACTTCGAGATTTTTCGATCTGTTTACATACAACTGAATTCATTTCATTCATTTCATTATATACAACTATTTACAACACATACATGATATTTTCTAAACTTTTTGAGTAAATATAAAGTATTTACCAAATAAACATCCATCATGTATATTTATTATCACTAATTGAAAAGGGAAAGCAAATGGTTCAAGCAAGAAAGAGCACCTAGGTAAAACCTAAAGCACGCTTTACATGGATATGCAAGATAGAGATATTTTAATATTTTTTTAATAATAAATTAAAAAGGGATTGAAGAAACTGATAAAATTGTAGACGAAATTGCATTAGATTGAAATCTTTTGAATTATTGCTAGACTATATTTTGTCATAAAGTTACATTGCAACTAAACAGTGCTATTTAAGCAAAAGGAAATCTCTTCTTGTTTACTAAAATATTAAATTGCAGACATTGTTTAATTATTGTGTCCATTGTCATCTATAGAAACTTTTGGGGGTCCACGTCAGCAAAATTTATTACAAATAGGGTCCGCAGCAATGCAAAGTTTGAGAACCGCTGTGTTAGAGAATAGGTTTAGGGTTGCACTATATCGTTAGCACAAGTCAATTTGGCGAAAACAAAAATTTAACTCATACAAGGACATAAACCTAAGACATGTTAATGAGGTCAATTTGAAGGAAGACTGCAGTAAAACTGTGGAGCAAAGACAGAACACATAAAATCTAAGTAATGTAGTTTTACAAAGTACAAAAACAAGTCACAGCGACGTTTCGATCAAAATGAATTATTAGGAAATAACTTTCAAGGCTCGTATTTTTTATTTAACAATTTTTTTCAATATATTTTTATTTTGACCGCTTTGAATTCAGACGTTGTGATGGCGCATAATATGGCATCTCTGATATTTTCGTAAAAGCTTGCTTTTCTTGTCACTAGTCTCTGGTATCATTCAAGCTAGTCTTACTACGACTTTATATATATTTGTAATTTAGATCTCTAAATAAAGGATCAGTGTCTCATGTCGTTCAACCGCTTACCGTGTGACACAGAGAACACATTTGTTGGGGGCAAGCTGTCCTCAAACCCGGAATTTCTCTGGCAAGTAGTCACTAGCAAGAGACGATATCCACGTCGCTATCAGCGACCCCTATTTGACCAACAACACACGACGACTGATTTGGTCAACGCCATGATGGCCACCTTTACTGATCAATATTTCTTCGGTATCAAATTAAGTATGGGTCGATCTGAATACCATCTGTGGTCAGAACATCTTCATCTTCTGACGTTCCATATCGACCACTTGTTAAACCAATCTTTGTGATTTGTATGTGATCTGACCCAAAGATCGATTGTACGTTGTGCCAGTTTTGTGCCTACAAGTAGTCCAGACATCCGATTTACGTGATACTTTTATTTACTAGGTAGCTTTCTAGGTCCTACATCAGTCGCCTCTTACGACATGCCTTGTAGGTGGCAGTGTTACTATTCTTTGCTCCCCTCGAGAGCCCCGGTAACACACGGGCGGTGATCGGAACAAAAACCTACTTCAACAGGGATAAAATCTGGCCAGCAATGGCGGAATGCGGGATGGCCATTCAGAGTCAGAACTGTTTGATTCTGAACACGACTTTGCTATCGCATTTTCGCCATGTTTGGTCGGTATTTTCCGGTTTCGTTTGCCGAGCTACTGAGTTAGTGCTTGAGCAACGCTGTGAGCTATGACTGTTACATGGAATGTTTTTGCTGTGTCAACCGTGCGTTTGTTGTGTGTATTCAGAAAATGGCGAACAACCGCTATGACGAACAAGCTCAATCTGCCGTATGCAGTTATATTGCGAGTGCAGAAAACTGGATTTTGTCATGATTGATGTTCCCTTCGATAAGAATTGCAATTCAAGTGATGAACAGTTTTGTGTTGCTACATTAGCGACGGCCATATGCATTTTATGCGGTGCCGGTTTTTTTTGTGGCGGCACGCGGCTGTTTCATTCTGGAATTAGTTCACACAGGAAACATTTCAGTTGTTAGCATTTCGTGTGATTTTCATTGGCACAGGAACGGATTAATTATGGGGTGACCCGTTGCAGTGAAGTTGGAACCGTACTTATGAACTATGAACTATAAAACTGAGACTACCGATCTGTGAAGCCCGTACCCTAACCACTGTGACATGCAGACACAAGATTGTTAGTTAATAGCACCAATCTCACATCACACATAGGTGCGCAACCTTCTTCTACAAACATAGTAGACTAAACATAATGACGGCTTCTATTTCTCGTGGGTTTTAAGCACATCTTGTCCCATGCTGTCGGTGCCTGTAATACATGTACCTGGTTTGGTAGCAGCTACAAGCAGTCATTGCATAAGTGCACACTACATGTGTATGTGTCATGTGTCAACATGTCCTCTAGGAGCAAATAATGTGTCCATGTCTAAGTTAATTGCATATCCAATACAGGACTTTGCCAATCAATCCCAGCTTTTTAACGCTGTTTATCATTTCCTAGGCATTATCACGTTCAGTAGTTTTCCATTGCTTTCTGAACGGGTGGTGCCATCGTCCTTTGTGAAAATCCACGCGAAACAATTTGCGACCAAACTGTCCGCAGCGTGATTCGAACTCAGAACGTCGTGGTTAGTAGACTAGCCACTATCCCCCTAGGCCACAGACACCACCCTAGGCCATAGCCGTGTCTATGTCTAGCAATGAATAATTATTGTGTCTCGGTAGTTTAACATGGTATTATTAAGTAAGTATTGTGTCTCGGTAGTTTAACATGATATCGTTAAGTAAGTATTGTGTCTTGGTAGTTTAACATGGTATCGTTAAGTAAGTATTGTGTCTCGGTAGTTTAACATGGTATCGTTAAGTAATTATTGTGCCTCGGTAGTTTAACATGGTATCGTTAAGTAAGTATTGTGTCTCGGTAGTTTAACATGGTATCGTTAAGTAAGTATTGTATCTTGGTAGTTTAACATGGTATTGTTGAATAATTATTGTGTCTTGGTAGTTTAACATGGTATCGCTGAGTACGTATTGTGTCTCGGTAGTTTAACATGGTAATGTTGAATAAGTATTGTGTCTCGATGATATAACATGGTAATGTTTAATAATTATTGTGTCTCGATAGTTTAACATGGTATTGTTGAATAATTATTGTGTCTCGGTAGTTTAACATGGTATTGTTGAATAATTATTGTGTCTCGATGATATAACATGGTAATGTTGAATAATTATTGTGTCTCGATGATATAGCATGGTAATGTTGAATAATTATTGTGTCTCGATAGTTTAACATGGTATTGTTGAATAATTATTGTGTCTCGATAGTTTAACATGGTATTGTTGAATAATTATTGTGTCTCGATAGTTTAACATGGTATTGTTGAATAATTATTGTGTCTCGATAGTTAACAATGGTATTTTTGAATAATTATTGTGTCTCGATAGTTTAACATGGTATTGTTGAATAATTATTGTGTCTCGGTAGTTTAACATGGTATTGTTGAATAATTATTGTGTCTCGATAGTTTAACATGGTATTGTTGAATAATTATTGTGTCTCGGTAGTTTAACATGGTATTGTTGAATAATTATTGTGTCTCGATAGTTTAACATGGTATTGTTGAATAATTATTGTGTCTCGATAGTTTAACATGGTATTGTTGAATAATTATTGTGTCTCGATGATATAACAATGGTAATGTTGAATAATTATTGTGTCTCGATAGTTTAACATGGTATTGTTGAATAATTATTGTGTCTCGGTAGTTTAACATGGTATTGTTGAATAATTATTGTGTCTCGATAGTTTAACATGGTATTGTTGAATAATTATTGTGTCTCGATGATATAACAATGGTAATGTTGAATAATTATTGTGTCTCGATAGTTTAACATGGTATTGTTGAATAATTATTGTGTCTCGGTAGTTTAACATGGTATTGTTGAATAATTATTGTGTCTCGATAGTTTAACATGGTATTGTTGAATAATTATTGTGTCTCGATGATATAACAATGGTAATGTTGAATAATTATTGTGTCTCGATGATATAGCATGGTAATGTTGAATAATTATTGTGTCTCGATAGTTTAACATGGTATTGTTGATTAATTATTGTGTCTCGATGATATAACATGGTAATGTTGAATAATTATTGTGTCTCGATAGTTTAACATGGTATTGTTGATTAATTATTGTGTCTCGATGATATATGCTAGGACTGAGATAACATTGGAATTGAACATTTGTAATTTAGTTTAAAAACTATATAACTTGGAAAACTGTATGAATGCACGTGTTATATAAGGTATTAAAAAGTTTTTAAAGCCGAAGGATTGACTTCATTGCACCGGGTTTTACCCCATATGGCTGGTCCTCTCGGCAGAAATGGCAAGCCACCTGCCGAGAGTATTGCACAAAGCACGAACTCCGTAGCTCCAGCAACAATCCTAGGGTCTCTGGAAAAACTGCACTCGTGAACAGAACGGCGCGGTCCGGATTCGAACCCACGACCTTCGACTCACAAGGCAAATAGCTTAACCACTCAGCCACAGAGACCCCCATATTTAAGGTTAGCTACCTCTGAAATCGGAGAAAGGTTCGTCTGAATGACAAGGGATATTAGTAATAACGAAAAGCAAGCCATCACGCAAAAAATCAGTCAGAGATGCCATGTTATGTTCTTATGTAATGTTATTCTATCGACGTCATGGCCCATTGGATATTCCCATTCCTGCTCTATCCTCCGCTGCAGCAGCCATCCCAAAGTTCACTTGCTCATCATACCCATGAAAAGTTGCAGGAGTTTGGTTTGAAGATTGGAGTAGCAAGAAAGTAACAGCATAATAGGTATATTAATAGGCTCATCAATCAAAATCGAACTGGTACGGCCAGTCGCTGGAAGCTGTTGGAGATATTGCGAAGGAGATCGGAGCACCTATAGACATGTCCGAGTGCAATAAGAGGTTCCAAACTGAAACTGAAACCCATGAAAAGTTGATTAGTATACATTCTTTCTACCACGAAGACGACACTGTCTGGTATGTCCAAACTGAACTCTCTCACTCGTTCCAGTATCTGAGATTCGCCTATATCACCTAAATGAGAGCGTATCGCATTGATGACATCGGCTGTGTCCACACTTCTGCTTGATCGAGTCGGGACATTATTGTAATAAAGTCAGCACGTTGTTACCCTTCACTCTAGCATGTTAGAAGAGCCATATTAGAGGCCATGACTACGCCTGAATGAGCTGGTGAACGATAAAAATGGTATGCTAGTGACCGAGTGAAACTACAACCGTAGCCATAGGTATGACTAGCTTCTTCTTCTTCTTTGCGTTCATTCTTTACGACCAATTTTAATCACTCTTTGCGATATGTTTGATCTTTGCTAAGAACGTGTATACGTTGCACATTGGTTTGGTAGACCCCTAAACGCATAACACTTCTACACATTTAGGACACGTGCATCCGATTTCATCCAAACCTCCTTAGTCGCCTCTTACGACATGCGTGACAGGTAACAGTGGTTCTATTCTTTACACCCCAAATTTGGGCCCCGGTAACCACTCGGGCGGTATAACTAGCCATAATAGAACATGCGAAGCTTTGAAGAACACGACAAATACATAAATAAGATCATGCTGTGAGAACGAAGAATACTTTGGGTATAAATGATTCGTCTGATTTATTTTCTCTGTACAATAAAAACATATTGAGACACAGAGAGCATGAGACTGGAAAAACAGTGAGAGGATATAACATAAACAACTTGCGAGCTACATGACCCAATGTTTTAAAAGATGTGAAAAAGTCATAGAAGAAAGTCGATATTTTAATGACAGAACGTAAGTATAAATAACTCAACATACTCAGTGAGGAGGCGGAAATGACGACCATCTTTAACTCATTCCGTACTACTAACCACTATAGCGGCCCACAAATGTGTGACAATCACAATATTAGCCAGGCTAGTGACTTTTGTGGTCACCAGTTGGGAAAAGAAAACGTGGAAGACCAAAGACCACTCTTCGAAGAACCATCCAACAAGAAAGTAAACTATTGGGATGTAAAACCATACAATATCTCCAACTGCTAGCAAAGAACCGTATCACATGGAGATCTAAAACCTCTGCCCTATGTGCCGCCTTTGGCACGAAAGGAACAAACTAACTAGTGACTTTTAGGGTTAGCATGTTTTCTTTATGCCCTCGATGTCAGCGCGGTGTCAGCTTATGTCAGCGCGGTGCCCATGCGGGAGACACAGGTTCAATCCCCGTTAAGGCCAAGGAGTTTGTTTCTACGTGTGAATCATGTGTTAAAATATTAATAAAGAACATATAGGGAAATAGAAAGAAAAATTAAGAATGAAGGTAAACAAAAACAGTTCAGAACAATTTGGAAAGAACTGTGGAACTAGCCAAGCAATTTTTCCTCTAAAACATTAACAGAAAAGTATATAGAAGTACAACAAAAACATAAATGTATACTTTACAGATTAACAAAAAACTGTTGACAGAATTTAACATGAGAAACTAATTTAGTGTCTAGAGGAGATTGGCTTAGATGGAAAAAACATCAGAATTATCCTAAACACACTGGGAACAAGAGGCAGCAATATGATGTCTCAAAAACTAGTTGTCAGATATTGACATAAAGAGACAAATGAAACATGGATATGTTCTGCCCCCTTACCTATATTAACATTTATACAACAACAACAAATATTCAAATAAATAGAATGGATACCAGCGAATGGATTCAATGGATGAATTCAATGGATGAATAATAAAACAAACTAAAAGACGGAAAAACGAACAACTATTGCAACAACTGTTAGAACAAGTAGGCAACATAAGTAAAATATATCACCTGGGAAATATTATTCAAGAAACAAAAGCATTGGAAGTTAGAAAAAATTGGCCAGCGTTTTGAACGTAATGGTTAATGGGGAAAGACTGGAACAAGTGCCAAGTTATGTATGTCTATATATTGGATATATAATAACAGACAACGGCGGATGTGAAAAAGAAATGCGGAAGAGAATATGAACAGCTAATAACATATTTAACAACTTGAAAAGTGCATTAGCATTCCAACAAATAACAAGTCAAGTGATACATATATTCCTCATTGTTGTCTGGAACGGAAACGAGCAAAATGCATTCAATCTTGACGGCTGCATTACTGAGTAGCACTGGAAGTTCCATTTTCCATAGTGCTATAGCAGTTTTATTCTGTCCTGGGTGGGTAGAAAACCCACAGGCAGCCACAATCTTCAATTATTTGTCTACATGATATTTGATCGAACGGCAAGAGCACAAGCCTCTCTGAATATTGCAAGAAAAAAGAAGATGAAGAACAGCAAATGTGGTTGTGAAATAATTGTAAATGACTTTGACTCATTCCGTAAATGACTCATTCCGTACTGACTGCCGCAGGATGCACCAATTTGTCTATTAAAATAATCCAACTACCACACACTGCGACAAACATTCTTTCATGCACAATTAGTGCTAAATTTACATAAACGCATTCTGATATTTCCGATTTTTATTTACAGCAGAGCTATTTCTACATCACAGTCCTATCTGGAGTTTGGTAACATTTTGTAATGGATGAAATTTATATTATTTTTCAAGCTGGAAATGGAAACAAAAAATAATTTGGCCACATTGGTTTTTTTTCATACATTACTGAATGTGTTAATGTTCGAACCTCAGACACAAACATCTTGGAACAAATTCATGAATTATCTCAGCTTATAAGTATTAGAAATGTAGTAATGTCAATAAACCCAAGATTCTCTATCGCTCTGTTTATAAATCTCAGAAATGTAGTAATGTCAATAAACCCAAGATTCTCTATCGCTCTGTTTATAAATCTCAGAGATGTAGTAATGTCAATAAACCCAAGCTTCTCTATCGCTCTGTTTATAAATCTCAGAGATGTAGTCAATAAACCCAAGATTCTCTATCGCTTTGTTTATAAATCTCAGAGATGTAGTAATGTCAATAAAACTAAACTTCTCTATTACTCTGCTTATAAGTATCAGAGATGTAGTAATGTCAATAAAACTAAACTTATCTATTACTCTGCTTATACGTATCAGAGATGTAGTAATGTCAATAAAACTAAACTTCTCTATCGATCTGCTTATAAGTATCAGAGATGTAGTAATATCAATAAATCTAAACTTTTCTATTACTCTGTTTATAAGTATCAGAGATGTAGTAATGTCAATAAGCCCAAACTCCTCTATTGCTCTAGTTTCCGCAAAAGATTTGACTACTCAGGTTAGGAATGCGATAATGCAATCAACAACCAAGGATTGCATCACCATTCCTAACCTTTCCCACTTATTATTATAACGCTTCGTATGCATACACTTTCATCAACTGGTATTACGTTCCTAACTGATGGCTCCATTTTCACATAAACGTAGGTATCTTGTTTGTGATTTCTTGGCGCGCAGTAAATGTTCCCAGAGAATGAACAATGCATGTACCTTCTGTTACATTTATGACGAAAGGAATTTTAAGTAACATAGATATGGGATGATACCAGTACTTTAGACACTATTCCAGTGGCGGCTCGTCATTAGGACTAGTGGGGCCGGGCCCACTAAAAAATGTATAACGTGTATTTATTATTTTATAAATTAAAATATAGCAACCAAAAACCATGAATTATCCCGAAAATAAATATCTGGCCCCACCAACAAAAATGACCACGGGCCACCACCGCAATGTTCAATCATTACTTTACAAGAATAATTGATTGTTGGGACAGGAATATGGTTATACAGGACAAGTGAAACTCTTACACAATGAGTCTTCACTAATTGTTCAGACATATTTTATATATTCGTATAATACTATAAATACCTCCGCTACTCATAACATAAGATGTTATATGTAGATCAGAAATACAGAAGAATTGATTAATTGGTTGATTAATAGATTGATTGGTCGATCGATTGGTTGATATGAATATCATCATTACACATCGATGAATAATCATATTTTACCCTTATTTTTTTAATATTTGTAGATCACACCAACAGTGCACGAGCTCATTGGCACCGCCGAGAGTTTCCTATGTAATTTTGAAGGTGGTGAACATTTTTTAGAATTTGTTTTCAATAGTTTTTAATTGAATTTCATACTGTCTGATTTGCAGCCATTTTTAACGATTTTCAACTGTCATGGAGTTTTTAGTGCTCAACTTAAACACGAGACTAACATTTTATCATCCGTCTCCGACAGGACTAGGAACTTATTCTTATAAACAATATGATAACGGATCTCTAAAATATCCCCCTTGCCTCACGCGGGGAGCGAACCAAGTTCCTTTCAAGCTAGAGATGAATACCTTACCTCTACGCAACGGTGTTCCCAGAAATACAGAATAGAATAAGCCAAACAATAATCCGTATTAGACTAAATGAAAGGCATTATATACAAGCAAGTTGTTGTCTATTTAATAAAGAAAGAGTGTTCGTCATTGCTAGCAAAGACTCGGCACTTATCTATTGAAGCGAGTCCGGAATAATAAATAAATAAACCGCCTAATCTATGGTGGTCACATCTAAGTGGTTTTTTAGAAGAATGTCAAGATTACCAAGAATTGTTGAAATTGCCTGTGTTGATGTGTAAATGTGTTGATTGATTGTACCATCATTATTGCACATCAGTGGGTAAGCATGTATCTCTTTCTGACATAACAAGATTTCAGCGACAGTGCGCGAACTCCGTAACACCGGCGAGGGTCCCCGATCTAATTTATGACATGGTGAAAATGCTTTGAAAAAAATTCAATGTTGTTATCTTTCTAATGACTTTGCTTGGACATCGGCTTTCCAGCCTGCTTTTTTCGATTTTGAACTAGCAAGGGTTCTTTTACGTGCTCAACTTGAAAACGGGGCCTACGTTTTATCTGAGATAGGACTAGGAACTAGATCTCACATACACTGAGATGAGGAATCGCTGGGAAAATATCTCGATCTCTCCAAGATGAAGCGAACCGAGTATCTTTGGAACAAGAGATGAGTACCTAACCTCTACACCACACAGAGACCACCCCCCACCCCCACCCCACCACCCGCAATGATGTGTTGATAATTGTTCATGTATACAGAAAGCTCATTATTAGCACTATAAAGCAACAATCGTCAATTTTTAGGCATGTCATGAGAAACTGCAAGCTAAATATTTGCCGTTGAGATCTTCCTTCTTAAACAAGAGATCGGTACGCACATAGTTACTTTCTGAAGTAAAATAATGAAAATATGCAGAACTCTCGCCCGTGTGTTGCTGGAGCTCGAAAGGGGAGCAAAAAATAGTAACACTGTAACCTACAAGGCATGTCGTAAGAGGCAGCTGAGGGAGGGGCCAAGGAAAGCTACACTAGTAAATAAAAAGCGTCGCATAAATCGGGTGTGCTGGCCTACTTGTTGGTGCATAACTGGCACAACGTACAATCGCTCTTAGGCTCAGATCGCATGTAAAACACAAGGAGTGGTTTAACAAGTGGTCGATATGGAGCGTTCGAAGAAGAAGCAGAAGATATCAAGAAACCTCAATCACTGCTTCACATGTTACAGATCCCACATTTCGGCTATCTTATCTACGTCTTCATTTTCTGTGTTTGTCAACAAATGTTTGGTTTCCATCGCAACGAAAACGTTTTCATTCATTGGGTCAAAAGATCAAACTTCAGCTCTAAACAACACTATATTTAATGTTAGGGGTTTCTGTGGTTAAGTGGTTAACCCTCGCGTCCGAAGCTCGTGGGTTAGAATCCGGAACGCGACGTTCTGCTCACGAGTGTGTTTTCTTTTCCAGAGACCCCTAGGATAGTTGCTGAAGCTACTGCGTTCGTGCTTCGTGCAATACTCTCGGCAGTTAGCGTTCCATTTTTGCGGAGAGAGACGGGGCCATATGAGGTAAACCCGGTGCAATGAAGCCAATCGTTCGGCTTTAGACCTTTTAGACAACATTATAAAGCAAACTCAAATACTAGTAACATCTGTTATAAGAAGGAGAAGATGGAGATATGTTAGACACACCTTGAGAAGAAATGTCTAGTCAACCACTAGTAACATCTATTATAAGAAGGAGAAGATGGAGATATGTTGGACACACCTTGAGAAGAAATGTCTGGTCAATCACTAGTAACAACTGTTATAAGAAGGAGAAGATGGAGATATGTTGGACACACCTTGAGAAGAAATGTCTGGTCAACATAGTGACATCTATTAAAGAAGATGGAGAATTAGACACTTGAAGAAATGTCTAGTCAACTAGTAAATCTATTAAGAAGGAGAAGATGGAGATATGTTAGACACACTTTGAGAAGAAATGTCTAGTCAACCACTAGTAACATCTATTATAAGAAGGAGAAGATGGAGATATGTTAGACACACTTTGAGAAGAAATGTCTAGTCAACCACTAGTAACATCTATTATAAGAAGGAGAAGATGGAGATATGTTAGACACACTTTGAGAAGAAATGATCAAAGAATATCAAAACAGGCATTCAAGTGGGATTCAGTGGTCAGAAAGAGAAGACGACCGATGGAGATCCTGAAATGAACTTTGCTGAGAGAGGCAAGAAATATCGGTCTCAGTTCCATGGAGGAGATTAAGCGAGTTGTCCAGGATAAACCGGTATGGAGAAATTACTTGCAGGTCCTAAGTAACATATAATGGTACGAGAGGAATTATTATTATTATATTGCAAACACTGCGAAGAAATTAGTAATGATTGTTTTGATTTGATCGGTTTAAGCTGAGATACTAGCCTCTATTTAAATTCAACATAATTTTGTGAACATTTCTCCTGATTATATATAGACAGCAACCTCTAGTGTGTACATTATACTCCGATGTTTAACAACTGAAGGTAGAAACCTTTAAGAGCGTACATTATACTCCGACGTTTAACAACGGAAGGTAGAAACCTTTAAGAGCGTACATTATACTCTGATGTTTAACAACGGAAGGTAGAAACCTTTAAGAGCGTACATTATACTCTGATGTTTAACAACGGAAGGTAGAAACCTTTAAGAGCGTACATTATACTCCGATGTTTAACAACGGAAGGTAGAAACCTTTAAGAGCGTACATTATACTCTGATGTTTAACAACGGAAGGTAGAAACCTTTAAGAGCGTACATTATACTCCGACGTTTAATAACGGAAGGTAGAAACCTTTTTTTTTTTCCGATCCAGAAGCACTTGAGCTTTTCAGCTCTTCGGCTCGGTGCCATGGACATCGTAACCTTCGGTTCGGTGCCACGAACACCGTAAATCTGGGGAATCTGTGGCTTTTTCTGCCATCCCACGGAATTGAACCCGCACACACAGAGGATAGTCACCGTAGTCCAACGCGCTACGAACACGCTGGGCAGACGGGCAGGTAGAAACCTTTAAGAGCGTACATTATACTCCAATGTTTAACAACGGAAGGTAGAAACCTTTAAGAGCGTACATTATACTCTGATGTTTAACAACGGAAGGTAGAAACCTTTAAGAGCGTACATTATACTCTGATGTTTAACAACGGAAGGTAGAAACCTTTAAGAGCGTACATTATACTCCGACGTTTAACAACGGAAGGTAGAAACCTTTAAGAGCGTACATTATACTCCGATGTTTAACAACGGAAGGTAGAAACCTTTAAGAGCGTACATTATACTCCGATGTTTAACAACGGAAGGTAGAAACCTTTAAGAACGTACATTATACTCCGATGTTTAACAACGGAAGGTAGAAACCTTTAAGAGCGTACATTATACTCTGATGTTTAACAACGGAAGGTAGAAACCTTTAAGAGCGTACATTATACTCCGATGTTTAACAACGGAAGGTAGAAACCTTTAAGAGCGTACATTATACTCCAATGTTTAACAACGGAAGGTAGAAACCTTTAAGAGCGTACATTATACTCCAATGTTTAACAACGGAAGGTAGAAACCTTTAAGAGCGTACATTATACTCCGACGTTTAACAACGGAAGGTAGAAACCTTTAAGAGCGTACATTATACTCCGATGTTTAACAACGGAAGGTAGAAACCTTTAAGAGCGTACATTATACTCTGATGTTTAACAACGGAAGGTAGAAACCTTTAAGAACGTACATTATACTCCGATGTTTAACAACGGAAGGTAGAAACCTTTAAGAGCGTACATTATACTCTGATGTTTAACAACGGAAGGTAGAAACCTTTAAGAGCGTACATTATACTCCGACGTTTAACAACGGAAGGTAGAAACCTTTAAGAGCGTACATTATACTCCGATGTTTAACAACGGAAGGTAGAAACCTTTAAGAGCGTACATTATACTCCGATGTTTAACAACGGAAGGTAGAAACCTTTAAGAGCGTACATTATACTCTGATGTTTAACAACGGAAGGTAGAAACCTTTAAGAACGTACATTATACTCCGATGTTTAACAACGGAAGGTAGAAACCTTTAAGAGCGTACATTATACTCCAATGTTTAACAACGGAAGGTAGAAACCTTTAAGAGCGTACATTATACTCCGATGTTTAACAACGGAAGGTAGAAACCTTTAAGAGCGTACATTATACTCCGATGTTTAACAACGGAAGGTAGAAACCTTTAAGAGCGTACATTATACTCCGACGTTTAACAACGGAAGGTAGAAACCTTTAAGAGCAAGATTGTAAAAATGATATTCTCTTCAAGAATCTGCCTCGTTACAGAACTAATTTCCTCGCTGGAGATTATACATTTCACGAATCTGATGGAAGTATGATAGAGCGCTGTAATCTATGTTGAGAAATTAACTTAGAGAGGCATCTGATTTATCAAGACTTCCCTCTGTGCTTTTGTTCCCGGTAAATTAGACGATAAATATTCACGTTAAAAGCACGAAGATGAAAAACACATCAGGGAGATTTTTCTTTCTGAAATAAGAACGGAGAATAACACATCATTGCTGCACTATTTTCTTTGGAAACTAACTATTTCGACATCGATATTTGCTGCACTATTTTCCATGGAAACTAAGCACTTCGACATCGATGTTTGCTGCACTATTTTCCATGGAAACTAAGCACTTCGACATCGATGCTTGCTGCACTATTTTCCTTGGAAACTAACCATTTCGACATCGATGTTTGCTGCACTATTTTCCATGGAAACTAACCATTTCGACATCGATGTTTGCTGCACTATTTTCCTTGGAAACTAACCATTTCGACATCGATGTTTGCTGCACTATTTTCTTTGGAAACTAACCATTTCGACATCGATGCTTGCTGCACTATTTTCCTGGAAACCAACCATTTCGACATCGATGTTTGCTGCACTATTTTCCTTGGAAACTAACCATTTCGACATCGATGTTTGCTGTTATTTTTCTGAAGTAGGCTTCTTGTCCTTCTTCTATGAAGACAGCTATGAATTCAGGTGTAGTCACGGCGCTTTTTACTGGTTTTTGTGGGTAGGCCTGCTTTCCTTATTATCAGTGTCGCCCGCCATGCAGGCGTGCCTTCTCCAACTTCAGAGGTACTGAAGTAATGAGGTATCTGTTGAAATGTTGGGCTTGTGGTTGAGAAATCACACAAGCAATGTGAATGCCATAAAGGGATTAACTCAATACGTACCATGAACCACTATAGTAGCATACAAATGTGTGACAGTATCTCCACCTGTCGCTATGGGGACTTCTCACGTAGAGCCCATTTGTTATCGTTGTACTAAACCTTCTACCTGTTTGTTGTAGTTATAGCTAGTAGTGAGCGTCTGTAGCACAAGTTGTAGTGAGCTCGAACACAACCCAAGCGTACCTGGCTCAAACTTCGCGGCGGACAAGTTTCGAAGCAAATTAGTTCCTTGAATTTTTACGAACTGTTTTTTTTTCCTTTTTTCTTTTTTTCTTTTTTTCTTTTTTTTCTTTTTTTCTTTTTCTTTTTTCTTTTTTTTTTCTTTTTTTTCTTTTTTCTTTTTTTCTTGTTTTTTTCTTTCGTCCGCTTTCAACTCAGACGAAGTTTCATCTCTGAAACTGATTTTTGCTTGAAAATCCGTTTTCCAATTTCTTACAATGGCAGCAGCGTGCACATTGTAAATTACTTTACACGGCAGCCGTGTGCTCAATGTACTCGTAATTAGTATTCCCTCGCCATACAGGCAGATTTTCTCCGACTTCAGAGGTACTCATGTTATCGTCCTGAGTAAGACCAGGGACTGAACAAAGCCGGATAGTGGGTTCGAACCCGAGCTATGAGGCGTCTCACAGCTAGCAGGTCGAGCTACTATCAACTACTCTAGGCAGTCCCCCTTTACGAACTGTAAAAATAGACTTCTCTTAAAAGGGTTTTAAAGCCGAAGGATTGACTTCATTGCACCGGGTTTTACACCATATGGCTCGGTTCCTCTCCGCAGAAATGGCACACCACCTGCCGAGAGTATTGCACAAAGCACCAACTCCGTAGCTCCGGCAACAATCCTAGGGGTCTCTGGAAAAAACTGCACTGTTCAACAGAACGACGCAGTCTGGATTCGAACCCACGATCTTCGACTCGCAAGGTAAAGGGCTTAATCACTCAGCCACAGAGACCCCACGCTGTTGTTGATGTCTACGTCCTGTAAAAAAGATAAAAATAATAATAATAATAATTCCTCTCGTACCGTTATACGATACATAGGGCCTGCAAGTAATTTCTCCATACCCTTCTATCCTGGGCACCCGCTCAATCTCCTCCATGGAACTGAGACCGATATTTCTTGCCTCTCTCAGCAAATTTCTTTTCACGGCCTCCCTAGGTCTTCCTCTCTTTCTTGAACCCTTTGCATCCCACTTCAATGCTTACTTTGATATTCGTTGATCATTTCTCCTCAAGGTGTGTCCAACATATCTCCATCTTCTCTTTTTTATAACAGTTGTCACTAGTTGTAAAAAAAATAGATATGCCCCGATTTTTATTTTCATAGCTAGTAAGAGTAATAGATAGAATATATATATATCAATATATATATATATATATATATGCATCATTCCATTCATTGACGTCTTTGTCACATGAGACAATAGATCTTGCGTCACGTAGTATGTTCTGAGATGAATTGCAATGTTTCTTGTGGTAATATATATAAATATAAAGGTACGTTAACGGACTCATTTTTATGAAGTGAACATCGTAGCCCATCCTTACAGGGCGTCACCGTCAACCATACTAAACGAGTCGTTGATTTTCTAGGCACCACTCATACGTTCAGTAGCTTGTCACTGCTTTATAAACAGTGAGTTCTATTTTTACCATTCATAAAAATCTACGCCGAGCAAATTTTCTTCCAAAGTACCTGCCGCGGTGTTTGAACCAGGTGCACTTGAGTTGTGATCGAACTGACTACAGACGCCACCCTTTTTATACCTCGAGGTATAAAGGATAATAGGGTGGTAGGCTTGTATTTTTATTGACCGTCGGCACACGATGGGTGATGTGGTCAGCATCCCGCCGGCCCCCTTTGCTTCCCAATGCTTTCCCTGGTACTCAACTGAATCTCGATCGACCTGAGAGCCGTTACAGTGGGAAAAATATTCTAACCCTACTGTGAAATTGAACTCGGACCACCTAGCCTATAAGGAAAATAAAGGGACATTAAACAAAATGTGACAAAGAAAGAAGACACTAGATAGTTTATCTTCAAGTAATCCAAGAAGTCAACGCCAAAGCTAATTAAACTATCTGTTAGTTATAATAGAATGCTGAAATAGTATACAATGATCTGAGTGTTTGTATAGAGAATGCGTTCATTAGCTATTATTATTACTATTATACCTTAGCAAGAATGCATAGTTATTTATTCTGTTGAATATTAACTCATATTTCTATATGTCGCATGCTACTCATTCTCATTATCTGTAATATTATTTGGGTGTTTCTGTGACTAGTCTTATACTACTCCCATACTACAGTCATGTGATTTAATCACTTCTCGCATAATATGCAGGGTTTTTCATCACTCATCATCATCATCATCAAGTAACTCGACCTTCGCAGAACTTAGCCACCCTAGCAGTCCTTTGGAATTTCCCTCTCTCATAGGCCTGATGTACCGTCTCTGCAGACGTCACACTCTCATCAGTTACATCCTGAATCCATCTTCTCCGTTGTCTTCCTCTTTTCCTCTTAAACATGATGTTTCCTTCCATAATGGTCTGCTCCAGACCTTCGTGTCTTTTTTTATGTCCAAAATACGTCAAGTTTCTCATCCTTATTTGTAGCATCAGCCAAAATTTTCATCACTGGTCTTATAATATGTTGGTGTTTTCATCACTGGTTTTATAATATGTTGGTGTTTTCATCACTGGTCTTATAATATGTTGGTGTTTTCATCACTGGTCTTATAATATCTTGGTGTTTTCATCACTGGTCTTATAATATCTAGGTGTTTTCACCACTGGTCTTATAAGATGTTGGTGTTTTCATCACTGGTCTTATAATATGTTGGTGTCTTCATCACTGGTCTTATAATATATTGGTGTTTTCATCACTGGTCTTATAATATGTTGGTGTTTTCATCACTGGTCTTATAATATGTTGGTGTCTTCATCACTGGTCTTATAATATATTGGTGTCTTCATCACTGGTCTTATAATATGTTGGTGTCTTCATCACTGGTCTTATAATATATTGGTGTCTTCATCCCTGGTTTTATAATATCTAGGTGTTTTCATCACTGGTCTTATAATATGTTGGTGTTGTCATCACTGGTCTTATAATATGTTGGTGTTTTCATCACTGGTCTTATAATATGTTGGTGTTTTCATCACTGGTCTTATAATATATTGGTGTCTTCATCACTGGTCTTATAATATGTTGGTGTTTTCATCACTGGTCTTATAATATATTGGTGTCTTCATCACTGGTCTTATAATATGTTGGTGTTTTCATCACTGGTCTTATAATATGTTGGTGTTTTCATCACTGGTCTTATAATATGTCGGTGTTTTCATCACAGGTCTATAATATATTGGTGTCTTCATCACTGGTCTTATAATATGTTGGTGTTTTCATCACTGGTCTTATAATATATTGGTGTCTTCATCCCTGGTTTTATAATATCTAGGTGTTTTCATCACTGGTCTTATAATATGTTGGGTTTTCTCACTGGTCTTATAATATATTGGTGTCTTCATCACTGATCTTATAATATGTTGGTGTTTTCATCACTGGTCTTATAATATGTTGGTGTTTTCATCACTGGTCTTATATAGCTGATGTGTCTTCATCACTGGTCTTATAATATCTAGTGTTTTCATCACTGGTTTTATAATATCTCAGGTGTTTTATCACTGGTCTTATAATATGTTGGTGTCTTCATCACTGGTCTTATAATATCTAGGTGTTTTCATCACTGGTCTTATAATATCTTGGTGTTTTCATCACTGGTCTTATAATATCTAGGTGTCTTCATCACTGGTCTTATAATATGTTGGTGTTTTCATCACTGGTCTTATAATATATTGGTGTCTTCATCACTGGTCTTATAATATGTTGGTGTTTTCATCACTGGTCTTATAATATGTTGGTGTTTTCATCACTGGTCTTATAATATGTCGGTGTTTTCATCACTGGTCTTATAATATATTGGTGTCTTCATCACTGGTCTTATAATATGTTGGTGTTTTCATCACTGGTCTTATAATATATTGGTGTCTTCATCCCTGGTTTTATAATATCTAGGTGTTTTCATCACTGGTCTTATAATATGTTGGTGTTTTCATCACTGGTCTTATAATATATTGGTGTCTTCATCACTGATCTTATAATATGTTGGTGTTTTCATCACTGGTCTTATAATATGTTGGTGTTTTCATCACTGGTCTTATAATATGTTGGTGTCTTCATCACTGGTCTTATAATATCTAGGTGTTTTCATCACTGGTTTTATAATATCTAGGTGTTTTCATCACTGGTCTTATAATATTTTGGTGTCTTCATCACTGGTCTTATAATATCTAGGTGTTTTCATCACTGGTCTTATAATATCTTGGTGTTTTCATCACTGGTCTTATAATATCTAGGTGTTTTCATCACTGGTCTTATAATATGTTGGTGTCTTCATCACTGGTCTTATAATATGTTGGTGTCTTCATCACTGGTCTTATAATATGTTGGTGTTTTCATCACTGGTCTTATAATATGTTGGTGTTTTCATCACTGGTCTTATAATATATTGGTGTCTTCATCACTGGTCTTATAATATATTGGTGTTTTCATCACTGGTCTTATAATATCTAGGTGTTTTCTTCACTGGTCTTATAATATATTGGTGTTTTCTTCACTGGTCTTATAATATCTAGGTGTTTTCATCACTGGTCTTATAATATATTGGTGTTTTCTTCACTGGTCTTATAATATCTAGGTGTTTTCTTCACTGGTCTTATAATATCTAGGTGTTGTCATCACTGGTCTTATAATATGTTGGTGTTTTCATCACTGGTCTTATAATATGTTGGTGTTTTCATCACTGGTCTTATAATATGTTGGTGTTTTCTTCACTTCACTTATACTTCTCTCATACCAAGTATATTATACGGCTCGTAAAACATAAAAACACAAGGTCTCCATTTCAAACATGTCTGGCCTTCATCCATGATTTCACTAAGTAATTCACACCTGTATTTTAATATCCACAGCTGGGAAAAGAAAGCAGAAAAACAAAACAGGTAGGCCTGGAAAATGTTCGAGTGAGCGAAAGTCGCTTGATAACCGGGTCACGCATTATCTCACATCAACTTGATTCACAGGCACAGACATATGCAATGATAAATAAAATATATGAAAAGAGAAAAACAGATGAATGATAAAAGTTTACTAAGAAGTAATTGATCGGTCATAAATAGTTAATATATCTAAACAAAGAGTTCTTTCTCAAATCAGTTTCGCAAATTTTGCAGCTGGTTCATTCTTTCTCAAATCAGCATCGCAAATTTTGCAGCTAGGTCATTCTTTCTCAAATCAGTATCGCAAATTTTGCAATTGGGTCATTCTTTCTCAAATCAGCATCGCAAATATTGCAGCTAGGTGACTCGCCGGTGTGGGAAGTTCTAAAGATGACACCTTCATGTGTAGAAAAGCGATCGAAGTACAAATAGTTTGTCATCACAATCAGTGATCTTCTTCTTCTTTTGTGGTCACACTGCTACCGGGCTGTTGCCCAGTGTCGTTGCTTTCTGTTTTTGTCTTGAGCTGTTCTAGTGGCTTGGATGACATATTTTGTTCTTTTTGGCAGGATTCTGGTATGCAATCTAACCATCTTTTTCGTGGTCTACCTCTCGCATTCTTTCTTGATGTTCTGTTGTAGAAGACTATGTATACTCTGGTTAATAAATGTGGTTTGGAATCATTTACACATTACTACACGTGCTACACCTTACTATACGTGCTACACCTTACTATACATTAAATTCTGGCATATTTTGTAGTTATTTTAGTTGTAATATCCTTCACCAATACCATAGACTTCTCGTCAGAAATACAGTGCCCTTTTCCAAGAATAAAACTTAATGTGGAGTTGTTAATCTGTGTTACTGTGTGGCTCGGACACATAGCGAGTCACCAAGTTAAATACAAATAAGATTCAGACCTTTGTCAATGGATATCTTCGACGGATTCTAGGACTGAGATGGTATGATGGAGTTGCAAACACAAACCTGTGGGTAAGAACAGGACAGGAACCCATGATTACCCAGTTTAATATGAGAAAAAGGCGATGGATCGGACATATCCCACGGAAGACACAGTCGAGTGTCACTAGGCAAGCACTTGAGTGGATCCCGCAAGGGAAGTGGAAAAGGGGATGTCCTAAACAGACCTAAAGACGGAGTCTTCTTGAGAAACAGATAGTTGTTGGACTATCCTTGGGAGGCCATAAAGAAACAGTCAAAGATCGGGAAAGTGGAGAACAACTGTTAAAGACCTACGCTTCACGAGGAGTGTAGATGAATAAGTAAGTACTGTGGGTGTGGGTCAACTGTTCTTCGAAAGTATTTTGTCCACTTTTGTTCTGGAGATACGTAAATATTCAACTTAAAGAAGTTTGGACTAACGTTGTCGTTATAATAGAAGGAAAAAATGTATAGCGATAAACGGCATACAATGGAGTTGAATAGGACATGTTTTCAGAAACCGTCCGGATGTCATCATACGAAGAGCCGTGCATATCGGATACGTCTGTCCTGTATGCCTTAGGTGTCCATAGGTGCAACATATTCCATTCTTGGCGCAAACTACAGACATCACAAGGAATGGTTAACTTTATTGATAAGAACGAATGCATAAGAAGAAAAAGACAGATTCAAGAGGAAAAGGGCGAAAAAGATAAACCAAAAACAACTTGGAAAAGAAAAGTAGAGGAAATAAACAGTGTGGTGGAGACTTGTGACATCCAACGAAGGATAATCATGAACTGAGCATTTTTTATTTAATCATATCAAATCTCATCATTGTGTTTCTTCTTCTGCTTCGCTTAACTCCCCTTGAAATGTAAGGCATCAACAAATTCCCTTCAAGCAGATATGTCTTGAACAAGACAGCATAAGTCTTGCAGCCTATTTTTGTCTGTCTACAGTTCTTATGTATGTCTCTTTAGGTCTTCCACTACCTCATCTTGCTTCCCAGATGTCATTTCAGAGTCACATGTGAGTGTCTGCTCTTCTGCTTCTTAACGTACGCTCCAACCAATTCCATCTTCTCCTTGATAAACTTCTAATTGTCCTTCTTTAGTCACAATTATAGTATAATATTTCTCTTATCAGTTTACTCTCATCCGTGTCTTCTATTGTGCTGTGAACAGTGAAATGTATCTTAATATTTAAACTATTTCATTTGTGCGTTTACTTTGTTTTTTCTCATTATGTAATATGCATTTTTTGTTTCTCCAAATTGTGTAATAACCTTTACACACACATATATATATAGTTTTGTGTCCTTTCAATATGCTAACTTGTTCTTTATATCCACTACTCACAAAATATCAATATTATCTACATGTTCGTTGCCAATGTCTCTGCCTCTACTTGACTTTCTTGATTTATAATTTATACAATGTATGTGTATGCAAATATAGCCAAAACTTGTTATTTTATTATCTTTGCTTAGCATTTCTAATGTCTTATTTATTTCTGCTTCCAATCTTTCATTGTCTGTTATGAGTCCAAGATAGTAGATACAGTTTGCTTGCTCCAGTGAATCTTTATTACATTCTTATGCTCACGTGTGTCTTATTGCATGTTTTGTTCTGTAGAATAGTTGTTGTTTTCTATTATCTGAACAGTAATTTCTTATTTATGTTGACTACTTCTAATGTTTATTTTGTTCATAAGTTCCAGAAGTTTCTTCTCACTTTCCTGCTATTAATACCGTGTTATTCGTATATCTCACACTATTTGGTTTGATACTTACTACATAAAGAGTTTTATAAAGATATTCCTCCGTTATGTTTCTACATGGCCTTTTTCGTCTTTATAATAATTCCTCTCGTACCGTTGTACGTTACATAAGGACCTGCAAGTAATTTCTACATACCGCTCTATCCTGGGCAACTCGCTCAATCTCCTCTATGGAACTGAGACCGATAGTTCTTGACTCTCTCAGCAAAGTTCACTTCGTGATCTCCTTAGATCGTCCTCTCTTTCTTTAATCCTATGCATCCCACTTTTTCGTCTTTACAAACGATCAATTTAAGGCAAGGATGATGTGTCCTCTTCAGTTATGCCTAGCCTCTACAGCTGATATGGGGAATGTGCTTTGTTCATTGTCCAAAATTACCCTACCATCCTATGTGCCATTCTATGTGCCATCCTATGTGCCATCCTATGTGCCATCCTATGTGCCATCCTATGTGCCATCCTATGTGCCATTCTATCTTACTGTTTCATCTAAACAAAAGACAAAAGACCATAGGTTTAGAATCAAGCAGGATTTGCAAGAGATGCCAGAAGAAAGAATGTAATACACACATAACCATCAACTGTCTTAGGGTCCCACCCTCCGGATTTGTGGTCAAGATTTACTCCTCTAGCCTTCTCCATAACCGTATTGATCCACAAGGTAGTGGGGGTTATCTGTCAGAGTTTACTCTGCTAGTCATTAGCTCTCCCGAGCCCATTTCTACAAGACAGTGAGTTTAACAATTGCAGATGGTACCGTCTACTGTCACACGGTAGCAGATAAAACATCTGATCTGACAATCTATTTGTCATGTTTCTATTTGTTTGAAAATCAATATAATATTATGAATTTATTGAAAACATGTTTAATATTCTTACAAAATGTATCAAGTTACAAAATGAGTGTATGCTTGGTCATTTTACTTCTTTTTTCTAATATTACAATCAATGCCTGGCCTGCTGTTGTTATGAGATAATATGTGACCTTATTTGAATGTGCACATCGTGTCATAAATATTTGCATTGTTAACTTAAAATCACGGGTGTATGTGTGTAGGTGTGTGTGCGCGCGTGCTTGTGTATATGTATGTGTCTGTATGTTTACGAATATAGAAAGAGATATGACATGGTAATAGCGGATATTATTATTAAATAGTTATATATATTTGGGAGACATTTAAAACCCAAACATCTCGCAACTGAATAATATTATTTTCTATATATATTTAACCAAGCATGAATAATAATAATAAAAAAATAAGGGCAACTAAATCATTAATAAAAGTTCCTCTCACAATAAGTAGTAAAGCTTGGATTAAACCATTTTAATATTTTAGCATAATGCCAGAAACAATGTTTGTTAGGAAAATTATTGTATTTTTCATTATTGAAAATATATTTGTTATCAAAACTATGCTAGTTGTACTAGATTTTATTTAGACTATCAATTATATATATATATATATATATATATATCTGTCGTCAAGTATCTGCATGTCACTGCTAGAACAAGGGACTCGTTATCTCTTCTCTCTAATACTGTTTTGCCTCATAGCTTCAGCAGGATAAGTAAAGATTTCTCTAATACTGTTTTGCCTCATAGCTTCAGCAGGATAAGTAAAGATTTCTCTAATACTGTTTTGCCTCATAGCTTCAGCAGGATAAGTAGAGATTTCTCTAATACTGTTTTGCCTCATAGCTTCAGGATAAGTAGAGATTTCTCTAATACTGTTTTGCCTCATAGCTTCAGGATTAGTAGAGATTTCTAGAAAGAACTGTTGTGTGTGCTTCATAAACAGTGTCTTCGTTGCCTCTGTTATCTCTAAGGTTCACCTTCTGCATGTACTACCTTTTGCTGTATCCATTCTGTCGGAGTAACATTGCTCTTTGAGGCGCACAGTCTGTTGGTAATATGCGAACCCTTTAATTTGTTGTTTCTTGATGAAGTTCAGTACTGATGTTGTACCATACTTTTCTCATGTCTTCATTTCTAAACTGGTCTCTTCTTGTTACTCCCAGCATTCTTCGTAGACACTTCATCTCTGTTATGACTAACTTTCTTCTATCTTTTAATATCAGCGTCCATGTTTGGCACTGATAGCGTAATGTGGGGATGAAGATTATGTTGAACAATGGTCTAGTAACTAATAACACATAATAGATAACTCACAAATGTAATAGCCTTACCAACATAATTTCGTCTGCAGAGATTGACTACATTCCCCCTTCTGGTCCAGAGATCAACATTACTGGAAAGACGTATGTTGAAAAAAACCAAAAACTTCGTTTAGTTTGCAATGCAACAGGAGCTGGCCATTCACCAGACAGTCTGGACTGGTTCCTGAACGGTCAGAAACTGGCCACAGACGTGGACAAGAAGGTGAGAAAAAGTTGTTGTTTTTTGACACGTGTTGAACATCACTACTGCAGAACTCACATAAAGAAACTAATTTGAAAATGTTTTTAAAATTTGCAGAACAGAGGATAGAAGCTCCTCTGGGAAGCTCCTTCCTCCTGTTTGGGGGAGGGGTGTAAAACGGTATCTAACCGTTACCAGTTCGGTGCATACATACTGCTACCATAGTGACCGAATTGACTGGCTTACACCTCTTCGCTCTTCGTGAAGCATAGGACCTCAAAAGTTGTCCGTCACTTTTCCTGGTCACTTGATGTTTTCTTATTTCTTCCACCGAACTGATCACTTACATGGATTGTGTCGGCTCGATAACCAACCGTGGCATTGTTTTCGGCTTCAAAAGACTGCCAAGTCGACTCATCTTCATTTGGGTAATTCATTCTCTTGAAATTAAAGGCCATCGGCTTGATGTTGACACATCACTCATATTCAAAGAAACGTTATAGAGCCAATACCATAATACCCAATAACTGCAGATGACACGGTGCGCTAATATGAGATTGTATCAACAGCAAACATTCACATACACATTCTTTAAATTTAAATATATATATATATATACATATATATCTATAGAGAGAGAAGACGGAAAGAGAGAGAGGGAGAGAGAGAGAGAGAGGGAGAGGTACACTTGAATCTCTAGTCTTAACTGATGCAAGTTCTTATACAGAGTTTCAGTTTTGAAAAAATTAAGAATCTTTGCAGCTGAGAACTCTGTAAGTGTTTTACCTCTGAGTGAAACTTTCTACTGGCTTTTATCTATCTGAAAGCGATTACCCATCTGATGAACCTCTGAGTGCATATACAAGAACTCTATGATTTATGTTAGACTGCCTAAGTTGCACAGTGGTTAATGCTCTTGCTGTCTAGACGAGTGGTCATTATTTATAATGGAATTTTTCCGACCACAAAACGACTGTGAAGTCGACCCAACTTCATTTGAGTACCAAAGAAACGACAGTTGGAAGAAAAGACGGTCAGCGTGTCATTGACCACCTAACAAATCATATGCCACTGATCCAGAAACATTAGGGTCTAATTTCATATTTCCAAAAGGAATTCAATACTCAAAAGAAAACTGGCTGATAATACAAGAATGGGAAAAATTGAACTATTTTTGATATATAAAAAGACACGAACGGAAGGAGAAGGTCATTATGGAAGAAGGCATCCATACAAAAAGAAGAGCACGACAGAGGAGAAGATGGATTCAGGATGTAACTGATGGTTTAAGTATGACGGCTGCAGAGGCGGAACATATGGTCTATGAAAAGAAAATCCTGAAGGGCTGTTAGGTAGAAAATTTGTGCTCGGGACAAGCTATTTCATGATGAACTACATGTTCCACAACACAGTATATTATTTAGAGGTCTCTGTGCATGTGACGCTTGGATACGTTGCTCAACTCACACTGGAAAAATAGTTTGATCTTGTTCCGTGTGGAGCCATCTACGTACTTTATGATTTCTGACTAATTCAACGTAATTGAGATTGAGTTTCTAGTCCTATCGAGACAGTGATTTTTTTTTGGGGGTTCCGATCCAGAAGCACTTGAGCTGAAAGCTCTTCGGCTCGGTGTCATGAACATCGTAACCTTCGGCTCGGTGCCACGAGCACCGTAAATCTGGGGAACCTGTAGCTTTTCTGCCAGTCCGCGGAGTTGAACCCGCACTTACAGAGGACTAGTCACCCGTAGTCTAACGCGCTACGAACACGCTTTGCACGCGGGCATGGAGACAGTGATAAAACGTAGGTACAGTACGTGTAAAAGAACAATTGACAGTTGAAAATAGATAAGAATAATCTGTAAATCCGTTACTGGACAAAAATTGTTAATACAAAACCAAACTTCCTACAAGTCTACACATTTCTTCAAATTGCATCAGGAACCATCCCTGTGCTAAAGATATCATGCACTTCTGCTGAGATTTTCATGTGTAAGAAAGACATTGTGGCACATGTTGTTATTCACCAAAGTGCAATAGGGATAGTTCCTCTTCTTCTTTTTTCACTAATCCAGTGCTGCCTCACAGAGTCAGAATCACAGCGTTAAGTCAGAATAAAAAAAGATTTCTTGAACAAATTCTTGTATTGGCTTGCACATGGTGTCTTTCACTGAATCTGTTATTTATGTGATCGTGAAAGATCTTTTTTCTTTGTATTCACTTTATATTAATAGAATGTTTTGTATACAGCGCACGTCATAGTTCATAGTTCCTATGTACGGTTCCAACTTCACTGCAACGGGTCACCCCATAATTGCTCCGTTCCTGTGCCAGAGAAAATCACACGAAATGCTAACAACTGTCTCCTGTGTCGTGAACTATTTCCAGAACGAAACAGCCGTACCGCCACAAAACGCAACCAGTGCCGCATAAATGCTTATGCCATCGCTAAAATGTCAACACAAAGCTGTTCATCACTTGAATTGTAATTCATGTCGAAGGGAATATCAATCACGACAAAATACAGCTTTCTGCACACGCAAAACACTGCATACAGCAGATTGAGTTGGTTCGTCATAACCGCTGTCCGCCATTTTATACAGCGCACTGTTTATTGGTAATCTGGTTATAAGAATGAAACGTTTAATTTGTTGTTTTTTTGTTGAAGTTCAGTACTGAAGTTATGATGATAGTTCTACTAATCAATAAATCAATGAAACTATTTGGTGCGAAAGCAGATTTCTTTGTTGAGTCTTTCTTCTTCTGTAAACATGCTAACTAAGTATTTTTTATTCATATTAACTTGGATACTTATTTTAACGTCACCTAGGTATTGAGAAAATATGCTTCCTAAGTATTTATTCATTGTTTACATCTTAGCTTTGATACTTGTTTTAATGTCCACTTTAACGTCACTCAAGTGTTTAGAAAATACTTCCTAAGTATGTTTTGTTCTGTATATTAGCTTCTGCGTCTGTAACTCAAGCGGTAGTGAGCTCGTTCACAAACCCAAGTGCACCTGGTTCAAACCCCACGGTGGGCATGTTTGGAAGCAAATTCGTTTCCGTGGGATTTTTACAAAAAGGTAAAAATAGACCACACCGTTCAGAAAGCAATGGCAAACTACTGAACGTATAAGTGGTGCCTAGAAAAATCAACAACTCGATTACTGTGGTTGATTACTACGTCCTTTAGGATGTGCCACGATTTTCATATTAGCTTCGAAAATTGTTGTAATTTAGACTTTATCGTCACTTACGTGTTTAGAAAATATGCTTCCTACATATTTATTCATTTTTTTTAAATATTAACTTGGATACTTGTTTTAATGTGGACTTTAATGTCGTCACTCAGGTGTTTATCCAAATGCAAGTATCGCTCATGGAGAAGACGATATCCAGTGTTCTGGAGGTAGAAGACGTTGATATGGACGACGCAGGAATATATGTGTGTCGGACGTCTGACCTGCAGGTGGCTTCAACCAGAGTGGACGTGCTCAACGGTACGCACTTCTGTACGTGTTCCATCATACTAATGTATCTGATAGATTAGAGTCACATTGAAACTAGACGATATATATATACTGGTTTTATCAAAATAAAACTAGACTTTGTATGTAAGTTTATTATTGTAATGTAACTAGACTGTCCTTAAGTCTTCCATTTTACTGAAACTAGACGATATTTATACACGTTTAGGCAAAGTAAAACTAGACTTTGTAAGTTTTCTGTTGCAATGTAATGAGCACTGATTAGAATGATGACAAAATATACAAACAATTAGACAATATTCATACATGCTTTATTATAATGAGTAGTGTCGACGTTACTGAGTGGTTTTAGAACAGGCTAGTGTACATAAACGTATCGTGAATGCAGTCGTGTAATGATGGTTTTCAAGTAGACTAATCTATAAATAGGATCTAACTTAATGAGTTTCAGAAAAAAATTGCTGAAAGATCTCGAGAGCTACGGGGAATATGCTCCGTTGTTGCTACATTCATCAAAAAATAAACTGAAGGGACTGAATATCACTGACCTTACCCTGCAAGTAGTTCCGTCAGTTCTAGTGACTTGTATCTTCTCTTCTTATCACGTTGAATCTAAACCAATGCGTTTCAGTTAAAAACAAAATGGTATATATATATATATATGCTATACATAACCTATGTAACATATTTCTATCATATTGATTCTAGACTATCTATACATTTTTATCTCACACCAGATCGCACCCAATCTAGACGATATAAAGACGTGTTTCTAGTTTATATCATACCAATACTAGACAATATATAGATATGTTTCTTGTTTATATCACACCAATACTAGACGATATATAATGTTTCTAGTTGGTTATATCATACCAATACTAGACGATATATAGATATGTTTCTTGGTTATATCATACCAATACTAGACGATATATAATGTTTCTAGTTGGTTATATCATACCAATACTAGACGATATATAGATATGTTTCTTGTTTATATCACACCAATACTAGACGATATATAATGTTTCTAGTTGGTTATATCATACCAATACTAGACGATATCGATACATACACTATCACACTTGTGATAAAAAATGTACTAGAGATTTCATTTAGTAACTTTTATCATGCATTCTGTTTGTCAAGTTGTTACTTGTGAAAATTTAATCTCCATCGTATTTATTTATCTACATCCAATCCACTATTAGAATGAATTATTTCTCATCTGTTAAAAATTGTTCTTGATTTTAGTCTTACCAACATCATATTGCATGTTCATCACCGAAACATCATTATTTATATATATTATTCTTTTTATTTTCTTTCATTTTATTGTAGTTGTTAGAAGTATTGAATGTTTCTTCTATATTTGTTACTTTTCTTTTACCATTTATGCTGTCGTAATGTGTCTGATTGAGTTATTTATGTCGGTTTTGTTATAAATTGTAGTGCTAGTTTGCTCTATATCCTATATCACTAATAATAATAATAATTCCTCTAGTACCGTTATATGTTACTTAAGCACTGCAAGCAATTTTCCCATACCGCTCTATCCTAGGCAACTCGCTCAATCTCCTCCATGGAACTGAGACCAAAATTTCTTGCCTCTCTCAGAAAAGTTCGTTTCGAGGTCTTCCTAGGTCATCCTCTCTTTCTTTAACTCTTTGCATCCCACTTCAATGCCTGCTTTGATATTCTTTAATCATTTCTTCTCAAGGTGTGTTCAACATCCTCTCTTTCTTTAACTCTTTGCATCCCACTTCAATGCCTGCTTTGATATTCTTTAATCATTTCTTCTCAAGGTGTTTCAAATAACTCAATTTCTTCTTCTTCTTCAAAGTCATTTTAAATTGTTTTTTTAATTCTTATTTGATACTTTACACTTGTTATCTTTATACGACTCGCGTTAGTGTAGTGTTGTTGGTTATTTTAAAGATTAACATCAACGCAGAAAGCTAAGTATTTTTTGTAAAAGAGTGTTATTTCTTAACTAAATTTAGTATTTAATGTTTTTCGTTTGTGTCACCTTTTTTTCTTTCACAATACATCATATTATTTGCTTATTTTCGTTAATTTATTTTTTATTGGCACATATTTTCTATAAAATTTAAAGCAAATAGACAACGCATAGATGTTAACATCTAATAAATTAAGTCAGTTTGTGATTCCTTACAGAACAAACTACGCGACGCAAAATCTACTTTCTCCTGATACAAAGAGACCAATGATGACATTCTGTCAGGTTGTTTAAGACATTGTCGTTTGTGGAATTCTCTCTGTGAAACAATTATGAATGTAAATATATTCACCAGGCTGTAAATAGTATTGAAACAGATGACGAAGATGAATTAATTTTGTTCGTATTTAGTTAACAAACATTTATTAAATTATCTCGATGTTATTCTTCATCTTCTTGTTTGCTCGCTATAAATTCAAGCATAGTCATGGTGACCAGTTTACCGATTCTTACTGATTTGTTGCGTGATCCTTATTGTCAGTGGTTCCCGTCATTCAGGCAAGTCTTACTTCAACTTCAGAAGTACTTGTAATTTAAATCCTCAAGTAGGGCGTTCGATGTTGATTTTGTTTATCTTTGATCAGGTTCGACATTTTGTTCTAGTCTTGTCACTAGAAGTTTAACTTTAATGAGTACTTTTCTATATGTTAAGACTATGAATCCTGACTGCCTTCTAAAAATGAATGAATATCTAAATATATATGTAATTTTTCAACTCGAATGAGCAGTGTATCTTTTTCTGTCTTTTTCTGCAGCTGTTTGCTTTTTTTCAGTGTTTGTTGGTAACACGACCACCAACACCACCCTTCTTAGTCATCTTGTATGACAAGCAAGGGATGCATTGTTCAAATCTTTGTTATTCCAAAACCCACACGGGGCTACATATATATATAATATTTTGGACACATAAAAATACTCGGCTAAAAACCATGTTGGAAGGAAATGTTGACGGTTTGCAGACAAGAAGATATCGTTATTATAATTGGATGATGAATGTTAATAAATGGACAAAAAAAGTTTGTCAAATTGAATTATCATGGCAGGAATCAGTAAGTGCAGGCGATTCATTGGCTTTCAATATTTAGGTGGAACTTATTTTGAGATATATGTATATGGAGAATAATATTTTGGAAGAAGGCTTGATATTTAACATCTAATAACCAACTTGGTATTTAACATCTAACAACCAACTTGATATTTAACATCTAACAACCAACTTGATATTTAACATCTAACAACCAACTTGATATTTAACATCTAACAACCAACTTGATATTTAACACGTAACAATTAACTTGATATTTAACATCTAACAACCAACTTGATATTTAACACGTAACAATTAGCTGTATTAACATCTAACAACCAACTTGATATTTAACACGTAACAATTACTTGATATTTAACATCTAACAACCAACTTTATATTTAACATCTAACAACCAACTTGATATTTAACACGTAACAATTAGCTTGATATTTTAACATGTAGCAGTTTAGCTTGTTAACTTGATAAGTTAACTAGAACTTGGTGCAAAATTCATCTTTTTTAGTTCAACCATTTGTATGCTTATTGTCTAAATTGAAAGATTTTTCCTTCATTGTGTATTCACTAAAACACTTTACCAATATTGAATAAATAAGTAATTATTTTGTTTGTTTCAGCTGACACAAATAATGTGAAAAGAGGTGAGTACAGTTTCTCTTCATATGCTGATTGATTTGTTCTTTGTTTTGTTTTATTATAAATATTTTCTTCTTCTCTTCCATTACTGTACCTCAGTGAGGTGTTGGGGGTGATGTAACCATTTTCTGTGCACCGTTTCTAATGCACTTTGTAAGGTGATATTCATTTTTCTAAAGTTGTTTTTTGATGCCGTCACTCTATATTTTTTGCGTGGTCTTCCTCTTGCCTTGTATTCGTTATATTGTGTAAATATAGCTCTCTATGGTAGACAATACCAGAATGTTCTTGTCAAGTGAACAAACGATTTAATCTGTTGTTCTTTTATGGATTGAATGAATATCGTCTTTTATACATTTGTTTTATCCTTTTTTATGTTTTATTTACTTTCAACTATTGCCGATTTAATTGTATCAACTCTAGGACAATCAATCTATTCATTGACCTGATTTTGTTTGTTTTCGTCGAAATGTGTACCTATCTGTCAATGTATTTATTTGGGATGGCATAAAATGAACATTGAGAGCATCTTCTGTTTTGTTATGCGCGTAAACGGGCAACCAACTTAGTTTTCAAGGTAATACTCGAACACGCAGTAACCAGGAGACATCCACAAGTAATATGGAACCATTCCCAAGTAACATGAACAAATTCACAAATATACATACATAGACACATACATAGAAAAATGGTGCTTTGATCTCACTTTGCAAAATGTTTCCTGTTGTCGCTGAGACTTAGGCTGGACAGGTGTGTCTGTAGACACATACATATTGAATACATAAACAAATAGATATTACATACATCACATACCACAACTCGATTGCTAGAGAGTAATAAGACAAACGTGTATCTGGTTAATAAACTTGAGTACTGACTGCTAGCTTGTTCTCCCAAACATGGAACCTAGATTACTTCATTGATCTCTCACATCTAACAAAACCTCAGAAGTGCAACACGTTTACCATTGATTCAGTTCAGTTCTTCGAACGCCCTGTGTCGACTACTTGTTAAATCACTCGTGTGATTTGTATGTGACCGACCCAAAAGAAATTGTACGTTGTGCCAGTTATACGCCTACAAGTAGACTATGCACATCCGATTTCTGCGACCTTATTTACAGGTTAGCTTCCAGTCCGTCGTTCTAGAATGCCTGAGTCGAAAGCGTTACATCTGCCTTGAGCCGACAACATGGACGACATGTACAAAATCAACCCCAGAACTACAACAAGATTACCATTGTACAAAAAAAACCCAGAACTACAACAAGATTACCATTGTACAATAAAATCACAAAACTACAACAAGATTACCATTGTACAATAAAATCACAGAACTACAACAAGATTACCATTGTACAATAAAATCACAAAACTACAACAAGATTACCATTGTACAATAAAATCACAAAACTACAACAAGATTACCATTGTACAATAAAATCACAAAACTACAACAAGATTACCATTGTACAATAAAATCACAAAACTACAACAAGATTACCATTGTACAATAAAATCACAAAACTACAACAAGATTACCATTGTACAATAAAATCACAAAACTACAACAAGATTACCATTGTACAATAAAATCACAAAACTACAACAAGATTACCATTGTACAATAAAATCACAAAACTACAACAAGATTACCATTGTACAATAAAATCACAAAACTACAACAAGATTACCATTGTACACTGAAAAATTGATCATTATGTAGATTATACCTAAATGACGGGTCAGTGGAATAGCGACATTATTGATCTAGTGATCATTTTTATTATTCCCGTAGCAGTTAGAATAATATTTATTCATTGCAAGAGTTATACTTGTATCTGTTTATTCGTTATTTATGTATGTTATATTTTATCTTCGTATTTCTTTCTGTTTCTCTATTATTCCTTGTACTTTTTCCTTAGTTTCTGTTGAAAATGATAAGACACGATGTAGATACTCTAAGTAAACAGCGGAAAAGTGGAAAACAGAAATAAAATCGAAAGAAATGTCTTACAGTATCACAAATATAATTAATGGTAAATGTTTGGGTTGTTGATGATACTTGCGCTCGTTCTTAAAAAATCAAGTTATCCACTTTTTGTTATCTGTGAGGTTTGCGCTGAGAATGTGAATACGTGGCGCACCCGTTAGCCCCTACGACTTTTTTATATATGTTATGTTATAAATGGTTACATCAAACACTGTTGTTATGTTTATATACTTTCTAGTAACATTTCATATCATTTATCTATTTAAGTTATAATTACTGGTATAGAAATGTATAGCTTGAGCTCCACCCTATTACATATATATATATATGTATATACCTCATTATAGCTTGTCTCTGGATTACTGATTAGTTCCCTTTCTTCGCTGACTTTTGGTCATTGCAACACTTTTTTACAGTAAGAGTGGGATTTTTCCGACTTTACGGCTCTCAGACTGACCTAGTCTCTACTGGGTACCAGAAAACACTGGGAATGATGATGTTCGTCCATCACTGGAGATGATGACCCCCACATTGGAAAGTTTACCACACGGTCTAAGTGATGTTAATGACCATCGTGTGCCGTTGGTCAAAGATAAAAGGGCTCGGCACCGTATTCCGAATATACCATTACTATTTGGTATGAAAATCGGGCTCTATATGATTTTTTTAGTCTCACACAACACAGCACATTAAAATTGTGTATACACAGAAGTTACAACTGGCACCACCGTTAGTAATACTACAAATACTACAACAACTACTACAACTACTGTAACAACTACTGCAACAACTAAAACAATATCTACTACAACAGCTACTGCAACACCTACTACAATATCTACTACAACAGCTACTACAATATCTACTACAACAACTACTACAATATCTATTACAACAACTACTACAATATCTACTACAATATCTACTACAACAACTACTACAACTACTACAACAACTACTACAACTACTGTAACAACTACTACAACTACTGTAACAACTAACAACAGCTACTACAATATCTACTACAATATCTATTACAACAACTACTACAATATCTACTACAATATCTACTGCAATATCTACTACAACAACTACTACAATATCTACTACAATATCTACTACAATATCTACTACAATATCTACTACAATATCTACTACAACAACGACTACAATATATTGAATATCTACTGCAACAACTACTACAATATCTATTACAACAACTACTACAATATCTACTACAATATCTACTACAACAACTACTACAACAACTACTACAACAACAACTACAACAACTACTACAACAACTACTACAACTACTGTAACAACTACTACAACTACTGTAACAACTACTACAATATCTACTACAATATCTATTACAACAACTACTACAATATCTACTACAATATCTACTACAACAACTACTGCAATATCTACTACAACAACTACTACAATATCTACTACAATATCTACTACAACAACTACTACAACAACTACTACAACAACTACAACAACTACTACAACAACTACTACACAACTACTACAACAACTACAACAACTACTGAACAACTACTACAACAACTACAACAACTACTACATACTCTACAACAACTACTACAACACTACACAACTACTACAATATCTACTGCATCAACTACTACAATATCTACTACAACAAATACAACAACTACTACAATATCTACTACATATCTACTACAATATCTCTACAATCTACTACATCAACTACTACAATATCTACTACATCAACTACTACAAATCTACTACATCAACTACTACAATATCTATTACACAACTACTACAATATCATTCAATATCTACTACAACAACTACTACAATATCTACTACAACAACTACTACAGTATCTACTACATACTACTACAACACTACTACAACAACTACTACAACAACTCAACACTACTACAACACTACTACAACACTACTACAACAACTACTACCACAACTACTACAACAACTACTACAACAACTACAACAACTACTACAACAACTACTACAATATCTACTACAACAAATACAACAACTACTACAATATCTACTACAATATCTACTACAATATCTACTACAATATCTACTGCATCAACTACTACAATATCTACTACATCAACTACTACAATATCTACTACATCAACTACTACAATATCTATTACAGCAACTCTACAATATCTATTACAATATCTACTACAACAACTACTACAATATCTACTACAACAACTACTACAATATCTACTACAACAAATCAACAACTACTACAATATCTACTACAATTCTACTACAATCTACTACATCACTACTACAATATCTACTACATCACTACTCAATATCTACTACATCAACTACTACAATATCTATTACAACAACTACTACAATATCTTTACATATCTACTACAACTACTACAATATCTACTACAACAACTACTACTATATCTACTACAACAACTACTACAATATCTACTACAACAACTACTACAATATCTATTACAATATCTACTACAACAACTACTACAATATCTACTACAACAACTACTACAATATCTACTGCAACAACTACTACAATATCTACTACAATATCTATTACAACAACTACTACAATATCTACTACAACAACTACTACAATATCTACTACAACAACTACTACAATAACTATTACAACAACTACTACAATATCTATTACAATATCTATTACAACAACTACTACAATATCTACTACAACAACTACTACTATATCTACTACAACAACTACTACAATATCTACTACAACAACTACTACAATATCTACAACAACTACTACAATAACTACTACAATATCTACTACAACAACAACTGCAACAACTACTACAACAACTACTACAACAACTACTACAATAACTATTACAACAACTACTACAATATCTATTACAATATCTATTACCAGAACTACTACAATATCTACTACAACAACTACTACAATATCTACTACAACAACTACTACAATATCTACTACAACAACTACTACAATATCTACTACAATATCTACTACAATATCTACTACATCAACTACTACAATATCTACTACATCAACTACTACAATATCTACTACATCAACTACTACAATATCTATTACAACAACTACTACAATATCTATTACAATATCTACTACAACAATTACTACAATATCTACTACAACACTACTACAATATCTATTACAATATCTATTACAAACTACTACAATATCTACTACAACAACTACTACAATATCTACTAACAACTACTACAATATCTACTCAACAACTACTACAATAACTCTACAATATCTACTACAACAACACTGCAACACTACTACAACAACTACTACAACAACTACTACAACTACAACAATTACTACAACTACTATAAGTGAAACCTTGTTGGATGTAAAACTTAGAGATAAAAATATCACTTTCAATTCCACTCTGGTCAATTTTCTTTAGTTCTCCTCATGAGACTCAGATATCTCTAGTCTCCACTTCTACTGCAGATAAAATATGTTGAGACATCTTTAGTTCTCCTCATGACAGTGAGATATCTCTAATCTCCACTTCTACTGAAGATAAATATGTTGAGATATCTTTAGTTCTCTTCATGAGACTCAGATATCTCTAATCACTTCTACTGCAGATAAAATATGTTGAGACATCTTTAGTTCTCCTCATGAGACTCAGATATCTCTAATCACTTCTACTGAAGATAAAATATGTTGAGACATCTTTAGTTCTTCTCATGAGACTCAGATATCTCTAATCACTTCTACTGAAGATAAAATATGTTGAGACATCTTTAGTTCTCCTCATGAGACTCAGATATCTCTAATCTCCACTTCTACTGAAGATAAAATATGTTGAGACATCTTTAGTTCTCCTCATGAGACTCAGATATCTCTAATCTCCACTTCTACTGAAGATAAAATATGTTGAAACATCTTTAGTTCTTCTCATGAGACACATATATCTCTAATCACTTCTACTGAAGATAAAATATGTTGAGACATCTTTAGTTCTCCTCATGAGACTCAGATATCTCTAATCACTTCTACTGCAGATAAAATATGTTGAACCATCTTTAGTTATCCTCATGAGACTCAGTTATCTCTAATCTCCACTTCTACTGAAGATAAAATATGTTGAGACATCTTTAGTTCTTCTCATGAGACACATATATCTCTAATCACTTCTACTGAAGATAAAATATGTTGAGACATCTTTAGTTTTCCTCATGAGACTCAGATATATCTAATCTCCACTTCTAGTGAAGATAAATTTGTTGAGACATCTTGGCATATAACAAACCTACACGTCTCCGACAAACGTCTGGAATAAAGATTAACATATTTGATTTGCTTACCGACAAGACTGGTCAGATGTTGACAGACAATCAATTCTCGTTGGTAGTTTCCGATATTTGTCTTAACGTTCTCAGACTGAACAGATTTTTTCTCTTGCCATCTCTGATTAAAGTTAAGCTATAGATTATGTCAAAAAGCTGGAGATCGTCTTCGAAGTAGCGCAACAGAACTCATCTTGTCCGAAATAAAACTAAATTTTGTACGGATTTCAGCGTCATGAAAAACTCTTGAACTAAAGAGTAATATACAGAGTCCGTCAGATTGATTGATTGATTGATTGATGAATAGGACCATCATCATTGCACTTCGGTGAGTAACCATATTTGCTCCGATCTCTTTCTTACACAGGAAGATTCTAGCAGCAGTGCACGAACTCCGTAGCACTGGCGAGGGTCTCAGATGTAATTTAAAAGATGGTGAAAATATTTTGAAGAAATTTTATTTATTAATCCTTCTAATGAATTTTGCCTGGGACGCGGCTTTCAGCCTGCTCTTCTCGATTTTGAATTGCCAAGTGTTCTTTTACTTTCTCAACTTGAACATGGGACATACATTTTATCGTTCGTCTCCGATAGTACTAGCAACGCGATCTCACCTACACTGAGATCAGGAGCTCTGAACAAATTTCTCCATTGCTCGCGAGGAGCAAACCAAGTTCCTATGAAAGGAGAATCGAGCACTTGACCTCTATGAGTCCGTCAGAGTCATGTATAAGATAGCATATGTTAGGATACCACGGTATTTATAACTTATCAAGTGTTGTCTTGATCGAGAGGCGACAGTCGAGTAAACGTAAGATTATTTTGAAAGCTTTTGCGTTTGACAACATGGCACAAGACACGGTTGGCGAAATTAGACATTATAAGGCTCAAGTGTGACGTCTATGGCTTAGGGGATAGTGACTCGATCTATTAACTTCGATGTTCTGAGTTCGAATCACGTTGCGGACAATTTGGTTGGTAATTGTTTCGCTTGGATTTTTACAAAGGACGATGGCACCACCTGTTTAGAAAGCAAAAGCAAACTACTGAACGTAATAATACCTAGAAAATCACAAACAGCGTTAAAAAGCTGGGGATGATTCGCAAAGTAATGTAAAGGATATGAAATTAACTTAGTATATCAAAAAATACAGAAGAATATAGTACACCCAATGAGATTCTTTCTTGACCTCCACAATATTGCTCACAGAATTTAAACTTGGCGGGTTCAATCAAATCTAAAAATCAACGCAAACAAGAAATAACATGAACAACTCATTAAAGGATAACGGGTGTAGATTCAAAAGTAATAGATCATGTCTGAGTCGGGCAGAAGTTACTTTGGGGAAACAATGTGAACCTTCTGGAATTGAATCATGAGAGAAATGGAGTGTCACATCAATTTATGACTGCTTTCACTGTTATTACATCCATTAAGAGAACTGTGAATAAAATAACACATTACTAACCACACGGAGGTTGAGGTCCCGGTTTGAATAACAACGTTAATAAAACAGATGTAGTTATTTACACCGATCGTTCAGTCATTCGCCAACAACGATGTGCATATTCTTTTTCAGCACGATCATGAGGAAAATAATAAAAGTAGACAGTGGTGCCAACGTGACAGCCACAAGTAGTTTGATAATGGGCGGTTACAGAGGCGGTGACGTGGTTGGTATCTCATAACTATTCTCGTATTTTCGTATTCAGTGAGTCCATGAGTATGATTCGTAAAGTCGGAACAGGAATGGTGGGAAGAAGCTGGGTGGAGGTACTGATACAGACAGGGATTAGAGAAGAAGCTGGGTGGAGCTACTGATACAGACAGGGATTAGGGACAATACCTTCATTTTTGTCTACAGACACGCAGGAGTCCGGGGTAATGAAAAAACTGATAGCTTGGGTGGTTTGGTTATCAGAGTGAACTGCAATGAACGGAAATGATATTCTTAACGCATTGAAAGAATATTCGAACTGAGTAGTTTCAGGGATGTGAATCCCAGTCGCTGACCATATTGATAGAGATCGGTGTCGATAGTGGTACAGCACGAAAAGAACGACATACCAAATATCCAAAAAAATATATGATTAACCAACATCGACCTTGCGTGTTGGGTTGCTGAACGCTGCTGGATTTGTTGAGGCGGAGATTTGTTGAGGCTACACCTATGGACGTGTCCGGTGTGCTATGGTGATAGCCCTAATATAACTGATAACATATACACATCTGTATAGATGATATATGTATATACCGCTAATATCAAGCTAAACACGTAATCACAAAGTACTGTAGTTTTACAAATTACAAAAACAATGACAAAATACAGCAACGTTTCGACCAACAAGGCCTTTATCAAAAACGAACAACAGGAGTTTTATGTGTTTTTTGTGTTACATTTATTTCGTTATTCGTTTTTATTCCCAGATTTTCATTAGAAACGTTTGTATGTAGTCGTCCATATGTTTTTTTAACATTCGTCTAATATATAATATCAAGCTATAGATCATGTCCTTTTTTCCATTGAATTACGGTAACAATGTGCGATAGGACGTTTTCTCAAAAAATGACGTCACATGAATGACCCTAGCAATAACAATAGGTTGTTCCTTTCAACATATCAAGCATATCGTCTAAAAATAGCACATCTGTTTTTTATTCATGTAATGGTATGATTACTTTATAGATATTCTGTATAATTTATCTTCTATTATTGTACATGTATTTTCAATTAACAACCCTGATATCGGGTAGTCGGAAGTTTTCAACGATCGGGATTCGATTTAACAAGATTCTAATCTGGGTGATAAACGTAGGCTAGTAACATTCGTTAGGTTTGATCGAGTAGTGTAGATATACGCATGCGTGAACTGAATTGATCATTTAAAATATTAGAGATTTTTTTTAAAAACACATTTCGTCACTGCCATATTGTTCCATTAAAAAATACTGGCCAAGAATTTATAACAAGTATTTTATTTATTTCTCTCTCTCATTCCTTTTGATTCCTGATTGTTTTAGGAGCATATGGCACGTTCGAAGAATAAGATTTGTTAATGCGATGAAAGCTCCTTTTGTCTTCAGCATTCTTATTCTGGGATCTCTATCTGGTCCTCCCTCTTTGTCGACATTGCTTCCCAAGTATATGTATGATTCTATCTCTTTAAGTGAGGTTTCACCCAGGGAGATGGGATTGTCGTTTGATTAGTTATTTCTTATTTTCTTTGCTATTCTTATAATCAAGTTTTGTTTTTCAAAGAAAATAATTCTTGGCTCAAACTCACGTACAAATGATACTATATAAAAGGACATTTTTTTTAATTTCTTAGATTTCAAGAACGAAGGATTAGAGATCATGCTTCTAGCTCAGATAACAACTATTTAAAATGATGTTACTTAATTATCTGGATCCTGCCATCATAGAGTTATACAATTAAATATCGTGCGACTGAAATATTTTCAGAAACGTCATCCGCTCATTGATACATTGATTGTCTCCTGAGTCGATATGAAATAATAGGTTGATTCCCTGAATGTAGACAGATATAACGACAGACCGTCGACAAGACAAACAGATTATCACATCTCACAGACAGACAAAACGCTGGTTAACAGAATATAAATTTTCAGATTTGTCTATCACGCAACTTTCTTATAAATAGTGATACTTTCTTACATAGAATCGCTGTGTTTAAATTGCCAGAATGTATAATTAGTATTTCCTGTCTGCCGCCTAATTGTTTGATATGTCTATGAGAAGAACCATTTATCTTGTTAATGTTTCAAAGACTTAGTTTATTATTCCATATTTAAAATTCCGCGGAATTCAACAATTTTAACAAACTCTAAATCCAATTTAATTTTGGATCAAACAGGTTCTTTTTAAACGTGCAATTTTATTCGTAGCTTATTCATTAATTATTAACTCATACAGTACGACAAGTCATCTGACAAACCATTCCAGCAGTACCAATATTCCAATAAGTAACCTCATGAAGCTTATTAAATAAAAACACAATTATTCACAAAATTTAGTTGAATACAACAAGTGAATTTATCAAATAGAACTTTCATATCTACACATTTTAATAAATATTTTCTAGAGTACCCTCCCTTCCAAATGTTATTCTAAACTACAGCTCGTAAAAACTTGGTTTTGGTGTGCGTTTACTATGAGTTAATCAGTTATATATATTTATATATATAGTTATATTTATATGTATCAATTCTAACATGCCAGCGAGAGTTGGAAAATGACTAAAGATATAGAAAGCAAGTTGAATGCATTTGAAAATAGATGTCTGCGAAAATAATAAATATAAAATGGAACGAATTCAGGAGAAGTGATGAAATTAGAGACATGTCTGGTCAACCGCTAGTGACAACTCAGACAACTGTTATAAGAAAGAGAAGATGGAGATATGTTGGACACGCCTTGAGGAAAAATGATGAACGAATATCAAAGCAGGCATTGAAGTGGGATGTAAAGGGTTCATGAAAGCGAGGTCGACCTAAGGAGACCCTGAAACGAACTTTGCTGAGAGAGGCAGAAAATATCGGTCTCAGTTCCATGGATGAGATTGAGCGAGCTACCCAGAATAGAGCGATATGGAGAAATTACTTGCAGGTCCTATGTAACGTATAACGGTACAAGAGGAATTATTATTATTATATAATGATATAGACATAGATATATATATATATATATACAGTAAACCCTCGTTAACACGAACTCGCTTAACACGAACACCCGGTTAACAAGAACAAAAATGTGGTCCCGTCATAAATGTCTATTTCTTATCAGTAAATAACACGAATTTCTGTGTACCACGAATCACGAACTGTATTTTAGTCCTCCGCAATTGTATCTCATTTAACCCGAACTTCCAAAGCTTCACAATGTTTGTTGTCACCTTAAAAGCCTTTCATTGTTAGTGATCGGAAAGGTAACACTAACAATTTCATTTACCTGTGGGATGCCCTCGAGTTTGAGATAGAGGGGCGAGATAGGTGGATACATTAATATGTACACAAAGCATTTTCGGACAGCGGGAAAAAATTAATGCGTCCCGGAAGGTGCGATAGCAGATCTGTCGGAAGTAAATTCGTCGTTTCCATTATTCGGTTACACTGTAGAAGCTCTGGGTACTGTATTTTTATTACAGGTACGAGAATTTTATAGCCAGAACACCCAATTAGAAGTAAAGTATGGTTTTGGGCAGGAAGGGGGGGGGGGGGGGAAGGAGAGAAGGGAGGAGCAGAAAGTGAAAATGAAAGTGAAATTCCAGTTGATAAAAATCTGGTGAGAAAATGTTCAGATAGGACGGAAAGTTAGATACAGTTGAGAGTCATGTCTAAGGGGAAGCAGGCAGGCATAGATCTGGAAAAAAAACTAAGAATTCTAAACGAAGTAGACCGGGGTCATTGAAGAAAAGACAATTGCTGAACAGTATGGTTGCCAAGTCTACCTTATCCACAGTACAAAGACTGGGAAAATTCTTAATGCTGTTGCATTAGGTTCCGGTAACAAATCTAAGCGACTTCGAGTGCTAAGTACGAAGATATCGAAACGCCACTTCTAGAATGGTTCAACCATATCGCATTTCCCAATGTACCTTTAAGTGGACCTATAATTCAGTCAAAAGCAAATGAGATTGCCAAAATTTGGATATTCAAGATTTCAGCTGTTCAGCTGTCCCGGGTTTCCCAAAAAGAGACTGAATTTCATCGTAGGTTTTGTGGTGAAGCAAATAAAGTTGATAAAGAAGGGGCAAACAACTGGTTGCATGGATTTTACGGAGTGGAGAAAAGTATGCCTCGTGTGACGTGTACAATATGGAGAAACTGGACTTTTTACAATCTTTTCCAAGTCATACCCTCGAAATAAAGGTGACAAGTGCCATGGTGGAGGGCGCAGTAAACAACGTCTAACTGTTGTCCTTGTATGTAATGCAGACGGCAGTGATAAACACCTCCCATGGGTGATAGGCAAGTCCAAGAAACCACGTTGTTTTAAAAACATGAACATGGATACTCTACCTTGCATCTACCCCACCATAAAAGCTTGAATCGACAGCACATCATTTCGTAAGTGGCTTCTTCATTTCAACAGTCGAATGGTGGCTCAGAATAGGCATGTTCTTCTGACAATGGACAGGTGTACGGCCCATAAAATACATGATCTGAACTTAACAAACGTAAAGGTTCAATTTTTTCCCCCAAATGCAACAAGTCGTCTTCAGCCTTTAGATCAAGGCATTATTGCTCTTATGAAGAGAGCTTATCGCAAGCGACTTGTAGAGCTGCAATTCGCGCTGTTGAAAACAACACGATAACCCCAAGTTGGAGTGTGCTCGATGCAATAAAGCTATCGCTGTCTCCTGGGAATCTGTGCCATCAAAACACTTGCAGAACTGCTTTAGCAGAGCCTGGAGACATAGCAACACTAAACCTATCGAAGAGTTAGATGGTGACATCGACACCACCTCTCATGACGAATGGGATATTCTTCAAGACGTTGCAAACCCTGGAGTTAGTTTTGAAGAATTCATTAGTGCAGATGACGATGTTGCCGTGTGTTCTCTAGAGGAATCTGATGTACATGTACAATCAGTTGTGTGTGAGGTGCAAGAAATATCATCAGAAGAAAGTGATGAAGACAATAGTATACCGCCCACCCGCCAGGAAGTGTTAACGGCCTTGGACACTTTAGAACGGTTTGCTACAACAGCTGAAATGACCGCTAGGTTTACGGAAGCTATACACGCAGTTGGCCGGGAAGTTACTATGCACTTTCGCCCCCATCTGCGACAGCGCAATATACAGGAATTTTTCTGCAGAAAATAATACGTGAGTACTTCTTTAAAAGTTAATTACTGTAGTAGTGTTTATATGATGGCATCTGTATTGTATATGGTTAATACTGTGCTGCATTGCAATGCCAAAATTTGAGTCCCCGATTACACGAATTTTTTTAACACGAACTCGTGATTTTTCGGTCCCTTCGAGTTCGTGTTAACGAGGGTTTACTGTATATATATATATATATATATATATATATATTCACGTAGCCTTTTACCTATACATATTTAGGTCCTAGTGTATGGAAGGTAGGAGAGCCAATTCCCTTCCTCATATATGAAACGTCAAATTTGAGATTGAACCAACGACCCTCTTGAATCCGAGTTGATATGTGAATGCTGGCCTATGAGAGAAACTCTGAATTACTGTTTGTACAAGTGTGATATTTCTGGTTTAGTATATAGTTTTATTACAATCTTTGATAAGAGTTCAATCATGAATAAAAGCATAATACATATTTCAATACCATATAGTCCAGGTTCTATACTTAACTAACGCACTGTTCCCACCCCCACCATATTTTCGGATGATTGTCATCAGTTTTGTACCATCAGCAAGTCTCTTCCGGTTTTTAACTGTTCCGTTCAATTATTAGATCGCACTGGTATTGGCATTGTTAAATGTGTGTGATTAATTATATTGACATCAGACATGTCAGTAAATATTAGAAGTTCAAGCCCACTTATTTACATAGATCTGTTGGGTCTTTGTACTGTAGAACACAATACTACAACAAAATGTACACGTTAAGTGGACGGTTTGTTTGGTGGAAATATTGTATTGCTCTCGAACCATTATACATTATATAGGGCCATTAAGCAGTTCTTCCATACTGCTCTATCCTGGGCAACTCGTTGAATCTCTTCTATGCAAGTGAGTCCGATACCTTTCGCCTCTATCTAGTAAAGTTCGTTTCATGGTTTTTCTACAATGCCCTTAGTTAGTTTCTTGAATCGTTGGTCTCCAAAAATGTAATGACCTGGTCTGTTCTGTTTTACTGAAGTCTTTGAGAAAGTCCATAATCATAGCCAGTGTTTGTCTTTCAGTCTACTGCAGATGTTCTCTTTGTCTCATACTAAGTAAACACAAGAATTTATACTTGCACCGACTCTGTTAAGTAGCATGTTCTCTACTATACATTTATTTCATAAACATTGTGGTCATCATCTCACTGGTGACGGACGGTCAACAATAATATCACACACTTTGCTTATATTTATAATGTAGTAAACATACAGGGTGTTCAACTTAAAAGCAGCCTGTGAATGGTGCTAATCTGAAATATATGTATGAAAATGGAAGGTTCAGTTATGACGTAGTATAGGTCAAGGTTGTGTGATGGTGTGTAATTGTAGTGCGGAAAGGGGCGATGGACAAATGGGACGTAGGACAAGCTAGTCAGAACCGGTTTAAATAGTAACTAGACGAGATGCAATGCGTACCAGGCAAATTTCTATTTATCACTGGGGCTGCTTTTAATTTGAACACCCTGTATTTATAACGTTCATTCATTTCCCTTCAAAATTATACACAACATTTTCTGCTTTAATCGAAATGAAGTGTTACTATTTCAGATCAATTACCAAGTGCATTCATTTTTTTAGATACAAATAATTCCGTCGAGGGGCTAAAATAATTACCTAGTGAACCATTTAAGTAAGAAGTACCATAATTCATAAACAATAGATACATCTACGACATGGTTTCATAAGACTTGAGAAAGATTTGAATAATCAGACAGTGTAGATAAAGAAGAATTATTTCTTTCTTAATGACGTTAACCAAAGCAGCTCATCTTTGATCGCGGTGTTTCTCCTCTATCTCTGATCTACTTCAACATTAAAGGATTCTCTATTCGAACTTAGGAAGCATCACTTCACAACTTCTCCCGTTGAAAAACGATCTAACGATATGATATTTGAATGTGTTAATAACCATACCGCACTGCTCTTTGAACAGCAATAAATTGTTGATCTCATGATGTAAGAATGATAATTGAGTTCAGTTGTTTATGTTTCAACAGCTGTTAGATCCCGGGTCTAGTTTGAACGTTATAATAGCTTCATAATTATTATTTTAGCAGCGTATCGCCAGTCTAAAGACTACCTTGTAGATTATTATCTTAACAGAGTATAACCAGTCTAAATGCACATTTTACATGTTGTTTGATACAAACGCAAATAAATGTACAAAGTTAAGGAGTTATCAAGTAAATACAAATTAAGTTGTAAATATCTTGTTGATGTGGTTTCTAGCCACAAAGAAGGTATGAGATTTCATTCTTTTCTTTTGAGTTCGGGTGCAGAAGAAATGTTCGAATCTTTCTTGCGTGCCTAGAAGACTTCAAATGTGCATGTTGTGTTCAGTTAGTGTCACCAGGTGGGACCCATATCCAAGAGGGTGACGACTAGAGAAGCAATCATTATAAGGGATCAAAGCAGAACAGTAGCAAAACGCTGAATCATGTTTCATGGAATAGTTTTCCAAACAAGGGAACGTAAACAAACACATTTGAGACATGGATTGATTGGTGTGTTTCCTCTAGCGTAACCAAGTATATGTCTCCTTGTGATATTAGTCATATGGGCGTACCAGGACATTATTACTCTCTGTAAGTAGTAGTAATAGCCGCCAATCGCAAGCAGTGGTGACAACAGCCTCTGATGAGTGTTGTACTTCTCTGGTGTGTGCGGAGACGACTGTAGAGTTCAATCCAGAAACACAATTCCCTACCACAGGTCGGTCCTGGATGGTTACATGATCAGGGTTGGACACGTGGATGTTGAATGCTCTGCCTTTTCATGCATCTCGTTTTCTACGTGTCAGCAGTACGACGATTCTCAACTATGCGAGCTCATCTTACATTGTTGCAGTGGCGATCTTGCACGGGGGATTCCCAGAGCATGTGTGTTTGTGTGCGCACGTGTGCAAACAAGCGAGAGTGTGTGTGTGGGAATAGAGCGAGAGAAAGGGAAGTAAGAAATGACAATTACTTGTCGATATGTATTAATATAACAACAGAAGATCAAGACCAGGTTGTGTGCTGTCACTGTGTCTCTTTGGCATATACATCAACCCATTTAGAAACAAACTGACAGAATGTCAGAGCGACACATCAGATGAGAAATAATAAACAATCTAAGATTTACCGATGACAAAAAAATGTCTTGCTGAAAGTAGACAAGAAATCATAAATGAAGCTAACGATAAAAGTGATAAATATGGATTGGATATTAATATTAAGGAAATAAAAACTAATATAATAAACATGGCAAATGAGAAGTCTCAATTGAACATAAGAATGAATGGAGAGAAACAGGAACAAGAAAACAGTTTCTAATATCTTGGGCATACAATAAAGTGAGTATGAAACATGTGTAACCAAGTTGAGGAAAAAATAGAGATGGCTAAAACTGCACTTTAAAACATAAGACAGATATTGACATCCATCCAAACAAATTATGTAATACAGATGATGTATATATATTATATTCATAATGTCTAAATTGTTCTAAAACATGTACACGGTGTACGCAGTTTGAATACAACATTGTAGGCTTTGAGATGTGAGTAGAAGAAATGACTGTATTTCATGGATACACAAAGGAACAAAAAAAGAAATCTGAAAAAAAAGTTAGAAATAAAGAAGTATGAGAAAGTTAGAAATGAGGATGTTTAAGAAAGTTAAAAATGAGGATGTTTAAGTTAAAAATGAGGATGTTTAAGAAAGTTAAAAATGAGGATGTTTGAGAAAGTTAGAAATGAGGATATTTGAGAAAGTTAAAAATGAGGATGTTTGAGAAAGTTAGAAATGAGGATGTTTGAGAAAGTTAGAAATGAGGATGTTTGAGAAAGTTAGAAATAAGGATGTTTGAGAAAGTTAAAAATGAGGATGTCTGAAAAGGATAGAAATGAAGATCTACAAAAGTAATAGACAAATAATCACACCAACTATTTTAAGCACATAAAGACGTTTGACCGCAGGCTGAAAGCTTTAGGAGGTAACATTGTATTTTAAGTTGGCAAAAGGAAGACAGTGGTATAGATCACAATACTTCATCAAAAAACTCTTTTCTAGATGCCCACTTCCTTGGCTTCACGTATGAATGTCCATGCATAGTAGTCTCGTTTATATCGCTTTAGAAATCTAATCTATTCAATAATTTAATTTCTATCCAATATTTTTTAAATATATTTTCTTACTTTCAAAGCAATAGACCATCACTTTGAGCCCACCGGGAAATTTTCTGCAATCCTGTTTGAGGTGTTCCCCCTGCTTGTCTCTTTTTTTAATGTGTACTTCTTTAAATATTAGTGTTTTGATTAGTTTCTGGTTTTGCACAAAAGTACAGACGTTTTTTAAACTCGTAGTTATTAAAATTATTGCCTCGTTTGCTTAATTTCGTGGAACTGTTCAGTAACTTGCGTTATTGAGACTAGTTTTTCAGGTTTAGCTGCTGATGTAATTAGTACAGTTACTAGTAATGTATTTTATTATTATTAATAGATACTGTTTTACAATCATTTACATCCTTTGTTGTCTTCGATGATTCGTTCAGCAAAGATGTTCTTGTCTGTTGTTTGCTTTTGTTGTTGGTTTTTGTTTTGTTATAAAGTTACTTTACACAGACGCACTTTCTTTTCAAACTAAGGTACGAGTCCTTGTTAGTTAAATCAGAGAGTGTCTGTGTTTTATTGTTGTGCATCATTATGGTGTAAGACTAGCAATGAAGAATTGTTTTCATTAGTGAAAGTCTTGTGGAAATCTTATCTTGACAAATGTTTATCATATCAAACCTCCAAGAAAAGATAATATGGATCAAATTATGTCATTAATATTTATTTTTGACCTTTCAGTAACTTGGAACACTACAAGCAGAACTCTACCACCTGCATACAAAATTTGGCCAGCTCAGTTAGACTTAGATTATACAAGTCATTGTTAGTGACACCTCGTTCTTACCAAGTCACGTTTTAGAATATCCTACCAACTAGTGGCTAGAGACGATAATTATTGGCTTAATACAACTTCCCATGCAAATGTCTGGTCTATGTCAGTGATTTCCCAGGGCAGTCAAGTCTGGTCGGTACTAGCTAAAATAAAGATTTCGGCATCTGACTTTATTTATCAGCAGTTCTAAATGTATCATCTCCTTATATTTATCAACGATTTCCTTGTGATTTATCAACGATTCTCCTCAAATTTATCAATTCTCCTTATATTTAACAACGATTATCCTTCTATTTATTAATGATTCCTCTTAAATTTCTGAACGTTTCTCCTTACATTTGTCAACATTTCTATTTAATTGTATTAATATTTCTTATTATATTTATCAACGTTTTTCCTAACATTTTTCAAATTTCTCTTTAAATATACCACTGCTCTTTGATTCCTTTAAACAGTCACTTACTTTCTCTGTTAGTCACTAAGACTATTGTTTAGTTGCATATTTTACATGATAATGTTGAGCTCAGCAACAAAATGTGCTCAAGAAACTGCAATCTGGCCACATACGACATGAACTTCTCAACACACTGAGCACATCTCAAATTATACATGTAACATTTTATTTTTTGTGCCGGGTCATGCGGACGTGTAAGACAGCGAGTGAGCAGATCGAAAAGCAGTTTTGACAGTGATCGAGGAAAGACGGGGCAATAAACAGTTCAGACGGCATAAATGTCATAAAATAGTCAGTTCGAATAGATGATCTTTATACACATAAATAAGAATCGGTATCCTTATCAAGAGAGACGGCATCGGGAGAGAAACCTGAAGCTTCCAGACATGAACACTTTGCTTGTGGTACAAGACGTTTGATTAATCACAAGAGAATACGAGTGTTAAGCAGCTTTACGCTGTTGAATATGTAGGAGATAGATCTCTCTCTCTCTCTTTTCTCTCCCCCGCTCGATCGTTCTTAAGCCGTTTTTATCATTCTAATGTGATATATAAACAGCCAAACATCAGAACGGGATGTACGTGCACAGCCTTCAGAACCAATTGGAACTCAAGTACTTATCTTTCGGCGTGTGTTCGGTTTCAACCAGCGTTTACTGGGTTCGCTCTCCGTTAACCTTTTGCTGTCCCCAGCCAAAACCCACAAGGCAGCAGGTTGCCATTTTCTTTTAGGGCAGCGACCTTTAGACGGCCTACCCTCCCGGGCTTATGAGCGCCATCTGCCCAGCAATCCAGTCGTTTTGTGGACTCATTGGTTTGCCGCCCGTCCAGAGTAGTAGGAGATCTGAGCAGCTAGAGACCTGTCCGAAGGGCAATGATGACGACCCTCACTAATTATTGGATGTCTTGTCGACAACACATCTGCTTCATCCTACATTTAATGTGTCTCTGTGGCATGAAGGTAAGGTTCTTGCCTCGTGTTCCAAAAGTTTTATACTCGTTTCCCGCGTGGAGGAGAGATCGGGATAATTTTCTAGAGATCACTGATTTCATTGTAGGTGAGATCGAGTTCCTAGTCCTATCGGAGACGAAAGATACAATTTTGGTACCGGAATCAATTTGAGCACGTAAACGAATCCTGGACAATTGAAAAACTGTCAGTGGAAAACAAATATCGGAGCACACATGTTTATTCACCTTAGTGAGATGATGATGGTTTTATCAATTAGTTAATCAATCACCGTGTACTTCAGGTCTTGCTTGTCGCAATGGTTTTTTTAATTGTTCTTCTTCTTCTGTGTTCTCACTAGATTGGGATTTCGATTCTCTAATAAAGGCAGCCGTCTGCCTCAGATTATCAGCCACGCCATACAGTTTGTCTTGGACACTAGTGTAAGTGGGCCACCTCTTTCTTCTCAAGTATGCATACTGGGGGCAGTTCTGTAGGATATAATTCCTATGATTTCTCCTTCCCGTTTGTGCCGACCTCTTCCTGCAGTAAGTTTTGGCCACCCTCGTGATGGTGGGTCTGACATTCTTACCGCGTGGCTAAATCTCAGAGGCAGATTGGCGACCGTAGAATCCGTTATCCCATTCCACATTTTGAGGGGTCGTTGCACCATGTTATGCGCCTTATGGCCTGGTGCATCCGTTTTCTGGAAGCATTTGTTTCGGGTTAGCATTCCCTATTTTAATTGTTCTATTAACACTGCCAAAAGACAACCCTTAAAATACACCAACATACCATTTACCTTGTTTTTATTATTTTATTAATTTTGTCTATTCTACTACTTCGCAGGAACAGAAAAGGACACCACATCTGAAAAGTCTGAAAGTTCCAAATCCAAACAAGACAGCCTGAACAAACGTTCCGACAGCCATGCTGGGAGACATTCAAGCACATTTTCCAAGCTGCTGTTCTCACTTATACTAACGATCATATTCTCTAGATTCCAGAATCATTTCCTGCTACCCACGTGAAAAATATTCGCACATAGAAATGTGTGATGTTTCTTTTTTGTTTAAAGTGTCGGTCTCAAAGTACGAAATTCTCTCAAATTAACAAATCTTACGAGATCTGTAAATCTCGCATCACAGTCCTGAGTGGTTTGTGCGACTTCTGGGAGTCACAGAGGCGACAATGATGTTCAAGAGAATCTAATCTTGCTGTTGACGTAAAACTGAATACTCCGATGGAGTTGTGGTGATAGTTCAAGAAACGGCGTTTACAGAGAACTGAGAGTTCTCATTTGTATTTGTGTATTAGAACAGTGAATGTATGATTTATATTTTTTAGTTATGAATCTATTCGTGATGCTGCACATGTGGATATGTAGTGAATTATTAAATGGCATTTGTTTCTTGTCAAATATTGTTTGTTTTATAAAGTGTATCAGTCATTGTCAAATATTACTTAATGGCTGTGTCTCAATTTGTTAGACTTGTCATGGTTTATCTACAGTATGTTTGTACCACAGAGTGTATGTCCGTGTTTACGATTATATTTTAATTACATTTTAGTTGTAGATGTTATATGAAAAACATATATGTGGGGTTTTTTTTAAATATAAGTGTTAAAGAAAAGTCCTCCGTAATCGTGGACAGAGATGATAACAAATAAATATATCCAGGAAGAACTCACGGGTTAAAAAGGCAAAGAGAGAGAGAGAGAGAGAGAGAGAGAGAGAGAGAGAACTCGAAATCAAAGGAAACTGGCTAACACTACATGAGAACATTGAATTAGTTTTGACGTATAAAAAAATACGAAGGGTTGGAGAAAATCATTATGAAAGGAACCATCCTGGCAAAGAGGAGAAGAGGATAACCACAGAGAAGATTGAATCACGATGAAAATGATGATTTGATCACGACGGTTGCGGAGTTCGGGACGGCCAATAAGAGAGAGGACTGTTAGGGTTCAAATTTCTTCTCGTGACAAGCTATTTGATGATGCAATGTTATCATCTTTTTGTCCTACCATCTCTGGTTTTGTGAGATCGTATATGTCACCTGACTTATTCCTCTCCTCTTCTCATGGAATATAGGGTCTCAACAGTTGTCCTCCACTTTTTCCTTTCTCTGACCGATTTTTTGTATTGCTTCCCAGGATAACCTGACATCCTTCAGTTCTTCAAGAGGACTACTTACCGGACTGTGTTGCTAAATGGTTAATCCGTTTGACTTACGTTCCGAGGGTCATGTGTTTGACCACTTCGTTCTGTTCACGAATGCATTTTTTTTCAGAAAGTTCTAGGATTTTTTATGGAACAGCGAAGTTCGTATTTTGCGCAGTACTCTCGGCTGGTGGCGTGCCATATCTGCAGAGAGAGACCGAGCCATATGACGAAACCCGGTGCAATATAGTCAATCTGTCACCTTTAGACTCTTTATAATAAGACCGTTCTCCAGATTTGTGACTTCCCTTTTCTATTTTCCTTGTGGGTCTCACTCAAGCTCTTGTCTAGTGTAACTCGACTGTGCCTTCTGCAGGGTATTCCCGACACACCGGCATTTTCTATTCCTGATCTGATTTATCATGGGTTCCTGTCCTTGACTTTTGTCTTTGTCACAATGTGAAAATGATATGTCTTTGTTATAGTGGTTTTTATGCTAGCTTTGTTATAGTGGGGCTTCTTTATGCTGGATTTGTTATAGTGGGGCTTCTTTATGCTGGATTTGTTATAGTAGTGCTTCTTTATGCTGGATTTGTTATAGTAGTGCTTCTTTATGCTGGCTTTGTTATAGTAGTGCTTCTTTATGCTGGATTTGTTATAGTAGTGCTTCTTTATGCTGGATTTGTTATAGTAGTGCTTCTTTATGCTGGCTTTGTTATAGTAGTGTTTCTTTATGCTAGCTTTGTTATAGTAGTGCTTCTTTATGCTGGCTTTGTTATAGTAGTCTTTTATGCTGGATTTGTTATAGTGGGCTTTTATGCTGGCTTTGTTATAGTATGCTTCTTTATGCTGATTTTATAGTAGGCTTTATGCTAGCTTTGTTATAGTAGTGCTTCTTATGCTGGCTTTGTTAGTAGTGCTTTTTGCTGAATTTGTTATAGTGGGGCTTTTATGCTGGCTTTGTTATAGTAGTGCTCTTTATGCTGGCTTGTTATAGTAGTGCTTATGCTGACTTCGTTTAGTGGGGCTTTTATGCTCTTGTTATATGGGCTTTTTATGAGCTAGTCTTTATGCTGATTTGTTATAGTAGTGCTTTATGCTGGATTTCTATATATGCTTTAGTTGGCTTTGTTATAGTGGGGCTTCTTATGCTGGCTTTGTTATAGGCAAGCTTTGTATAGTAGCTTTCTGATTTTTATAGCTCTTTATGATAGCTTGTTATAGTGGACTTCTTATGCTTTTTTATAGTAGTGCTTCTATGCTGAATTTGTTATGTAGTGCTCTTTATGCTAGTTTGTAAGTAGGCTTTTTATCTAGTTGTTATAGGGTCGTCTTTATGCTGCTTTGTAAGTAAACTTATGTTACTTGTTATAGTGGGGTTTCTTTATGCTAGCTTTGTTATAGTGGGGCTTCTTTATGCTTTTGTTATAGTGGGCTTTATCGCTTTATGTAGGCTTTTATGCTGGTTTGTTATAGTATGCTTTTATGCTGGATTTGTTATAGTAGTGCTTTTATGCTGGATTTGTTATAGTGGGCTTCTTTATGCTGAATTTGTTATAGTAGGCTTCTTATGCTGGATTTGTTATAGTGGGCTTTTTATGCTAGCTTTGTTATAGTAGTGCTTCTTTATGCTGATTTGTTATAGTGCTTTTATGCTAGCTTTGTTATAGTGGCTTCTTTATGCTGGATTTGTTATAGTGGGCTTTTATGCTGCTTTGTTATAGTGGGGCTTTTTATGCTGGATTTGTTATAGTAGTGCTTCTTATGTAGCTTTGTTATAGTGGGGCTTCTTTATGCTAGCTTTGTTATAGTGGGGCTTCTTTATGCTAGATTTGTTATAGTAGTGCTTCTTTATGCTGCTTTGTTATAGTAGTGCTTTTATGCTGATTTGTTATAGTGGCTTCTTTATGCTGGCTTTGTTATAGTAGGGCTTCTTTATGCTGCTTTGTATATAGTGCTTCTTTATGCTGACTTTGTTATAGTAGTGCTTCTTATGCTGGCTTTGTTATAGTGGGCTTTTTATGCTGGCTTTGTTATAGTAGTGCTTCTTTATGCTGGATTTGTTATAGTGTGCTTCTTTATGCTGCTTTGTTAGTAGTGCTTCTTTATGCTGGATTTGTTATAGTGCTTTTTATGCTGGATTTGTTATAGTAGTGCTTCTTTATGCTGGATTTGTTATAGTAGTGCTTTTTATGCTGGCTTTGTTATAGTGCTTCTTTATGCTGGCTTTGTTATAGTGGGCTTTTTATGCTGATTTGTTATAGTAGGGCTTCTTTATGCTTGATTTGTTATAGTAGTGCTTCTTTATGCTGGATTTGTTATAGTGGGCTTTTATGCTGGCTTTGTTATAGTAGGCTTCTTTATGCTGGATTTGTTATAGTAGTGCTTCTTTATGCTGATTTGTTATAGTGGCTTCTTTATGCTAGACTTTGTTATAGTAGTGCTTTTTATGCTGATTTGTTATAGTGGCTTCTTTATGCTAGCTTTGTTATAGTGGCTTCTTATGCTAGCTTTGTTATAGTAGTGCTTCTTTATGACTAGCTTTGTTATAGTAGTGCTTTTTATGCTGCATTTGTTATAGTGGGCTTCTTTATGCTGACTTTGTTATAGTGGGCTTTTTATGCTGATTTGTTATAGTAGTGCTTCTTTATGTAGTTTGTTATAGTGGGCTTCTTTATGCTAGCTTTGTTATAGTGGTGCTTCTTTATGCTGGATTTGTTATAGTAGTGCTTCTTTATGCTGGCTTTGTTATAGTAGTGCTTCTTTATGCTGGATTTGTTATAGTGGGGCTTCTTTATGCTAGCTTTGTTATAGTGGGCTTCTTTATGCTTGTTTGTTATAGTAGTGCTTTTTATGCTGGTTTGTTATAGTGGGGCTTCTTTATGCTTGCTTTGTTATAGTAGTGCTTCTTTATGCTGGATTTGTTATAGTGGGGCTTCTTTATGCTTGCTTTGTTATAGTAGTGCTTCTTTATGCTGGATTTGTTATAGTAGTGCTTCTTTATGCTGGATTTGTTATAGTAGTGCTTCTTTATGCTGGATTTGTTATAGTAGTGCTTCTTTATGCTGGCTTTGTTATAGTGGGGCTTCTTTATGCTGGACTTTGTATAGTAGGCTTTTTATGCTTGATTTGTTATAGTGGGGCTTCTTATGCTGGCTTTGTTATAGTAGGGCTTTTATGCTGTTTTTATAGTGTGGGCTCTTTTATGCTGAATTTGTTATAGTAGGGCTTCTTTATGCTGGATTTGTTATAGTGGGGCTTTTATGCTGATTTGTTATAGTGGCTTTTATGCTAGCTTTGTTATAGTAGTGCTTCTTTATGCTAGCTTTGTTATAGTAGTGCTTCTTTATGCTGGCTTTGTTATAGTGTGCTTTTTATGCTGGATTTGTTATAGTGGCTTCTTATGCTGGACTTTGTTATAGTAGTGCTTCTTATGCTGGATTTGTTATAGTGGCTTCTTTATGCTAGCTTGTTATATAGTGCTTCTTTATGCTGATTTGTTATAGTAGTGCTTCTTATGCTGGATTTGTTATAGTGGGGCTTTATGCTGCTTTGTTATAGTGTGCTTTTTATGCTGGATTTGTTATAGTGGCTTCTTTATGCTGGCTTTGTTATAGTAGGCTTTTTATGCTACTTTGTTATAGTAGTGCTTCTTATGCTGGTTTGTTAGTAGTGCTTCTTTATGCTAGCTTTGTTATAGTAGGGCTTCTTTATGCTAGCTTTGTTATAGTAGTGCTTCTTTATGATAGCTTTGTTTTAGTAGTGCTTCTTTATGCTAGCTTTGTTTTAGTAGGGGCTTTTATGCTGATTTGTTATAGTAGTGCTTCTTTATGCTGTTTGTTATAGTTGCTTTTATGCTGCTTTGTTATAGTAGGGCTTCTTTATGCTAGCTTTGTTATAGTAGTGCTTCTTTATGCTAGCTTTGTTTTTAGTGCTTTTTATGCTAGCTTTGTTATAGTAGTGCTTCTTTATGCTAGCTTTGTTATAGTGGCTTTTATGCTGTTTGTTATAGTAGTGCTTCTTTATGCTAGCTTTGTTATAGTAGTGCTTCTTTATGCTAGCTTTGTTTAGTAGTGCTTTTATGCTGCTTTGTTATAGTGGCTTTTTATGCTACTTTGTTATAGTAGTGCTTCTTTATGCTAGCTTTGTTTTAGTAGTGCTTCTTTATGCTAGCTTTGTTATAGTAGTGCTTCTTTATGCTAGCTTTGTTATAGTGGGCTTCTTTATGCTGGCTTTATATAGTTGGGCTTCTTTATGCTGGCTTTATATAGTTGGGCTTCTTTATGCTGGCTTTATATAGTTGGGCTTCTTTATGCTGCTTTGTTATAGTGGCTTCTTATGATGGCTTTGTTATAGTGGGGCTTCTTTATGTTGACTTTGTTATTCCACTTACTGTTGTCTTCATCTATCCCATTTTGTGAGAGACTTTAATTGTGTTGGATTTTTGTTGTCCCAATTTATTTGTCTTTGTCACAACTTGTCTACCTCTGTAACATCGTATGTCTCTTTGTCACAACTTGTCTACCTCTGTAACATCGTATGTCTCTTTGTCACAACTTGTCTACCTCTGTAACATCGTATGTCTCTTTGGCACAAGTTGTCTGCCTCTGTAACATCGTATGTCTCTTTGGCACAAGTTGCTTATCGATGTCACAACTTCTCTCTATCACAAAGTGTCTCTCTTTGTTACAAGTTGTCAGTCTATGCCACAACTTGTCTCCCTTTTCCACAACTTTGTCTGTCGCTGTCGGAGGTTGTCTCTCATCACTGTAACAGTTGTCTAATTTTGAGGTGGTACAACGTACTGCGCAGACATACCCAGAACAAAACTAGACTCAATCCCCTCGTTTTATGTTCTTTCTTATATATGTTTTACTGAGATTGGTATCATCCTTTAGGACATCCCATTTTATAATAAAGTTAGCAAAAATTAATTTCAACAAGGCCATGACAACAAGACCTTACATATTACTGTTTTCATCTGTCTTCTTTGTCTTATAAAACGGGAGTCACTAAGATTCTGACGATGATTCTCATGATGGATGGCTCAAAAATAAACGAAGAAAAACATATGTGACATATGGATACAAAAGGGAGTGCAGAGGGCGGAGAGATCGCCCTATGTATCATCTCCAGTTTCACCTGCAGCAACTGTGGCAGGATTGCCGCTCCAGCATATACCATTATAATTACCACAGACGTTGAGATTCAGCACAAAACAAACTATGTGACGCAAAATATATTGTCTCCTGAGAAAAAGAGGCCAATGATGATGAGGATGATGATATCTTACTAGTTTTAACATAATTATAATCAGGTAAAGATCACATTTTAATAGCATGTGGTATATTAAGGAATATTGTATTATAATATTCTTTGGTCAACGACACACGATGGACGATGTTATCAACATCATGGCTACACACTGTACTTTTCAGCGTTGTTCTGGGCAACGACACACTGGACAATTGGTCACATCATGACTACCACTGTATTATTCAGCGTTGTTCTGGTCAACGACACACGATGGACAATGTGGTCAACATCATGGCTACCCACTGTATTATTCAGCGTTGTTCTGGGCAACGACACACGATGGACAATGTGGTCAACATCATGACTACCCACTGTATTATTCAGCGTTGTTCTGGTCAACAACACACGATGGACAATGTGGTCAACATCATGACTACCCACTGTATTATTCAGCGTTGTTCTGATCAACAACACACGATGGACAATGTGGTCAACATCATGACTACCCACTGTATTATTCAGCGTTGTTCTGGTCAACAACACACGATGGACAATGTGGTCAACATCATGGCTACCCACTTTACTTCCCATCGTTGTTCTGGTCAACGACACACGATATGGTCAACATCTTGACTTCACAGTATTTTTCTGGTATCCAATTAAATTGCTTGTATCTATCCAGAAAGAACACAAAATCAAAGAAAACTGGCTGATGCTACAAAAGTAAGAAAGAGAAAATTGAGATATTTTGAACATATAAAAAGACCTGAAGAGCTGGAGAAGACCATCATGGAAGGAGGCATACCGGCAACGAAAAGAAGAGGAAGACCACGGGGAAGATGGATTCTGGATGTAACTGATAGTTTGAACATGACAGCTGCAGAGGCACGATATCAGGCCTATGAGAGAAATTCCGGAGGACTGTTGGGGTGGAGAAGTTCTGCTCAGGGCAAGCTATTTGATGATGATAATGATCCAATTAAAACTAAGTTGACCTGAGAGGCACGTTGCTTTGAAAAAAAAAATACACTCCAACTATTGAATTTGATCCAAGGATGAAGCACCTACAAAGTAATTGCACTAACCACTACGCAATAACGGTTATCTTTTAACATAATTGTATTACCTAAATGTAAGATGCAACACTTTGATAAATATCGTGTTCCATCTGTTAATTAAGATTGTATTTGTATCAAGAATCAAATTCAATATGGCTGGTTGTGAATTTAACATTTTTGTTTTCAATTGTTGTTTTTTTAATTATAGTATATTGTTTTCTTTTTGTTTACGTAATAAAGCCCTGGAGGCTAAATCCACTGACAGCACAGTACAAAAACTACAAAGAGAACTTGCTCAGCTTTCAGAAAAGGCAGAAATTCACTTGCAGTGGATTCCATCTCACTGTGGCATTGCAGGCAATGAGAGTGCTGATGTCTTAGCTAAGGAGGGCAGTGCCAAAGAGCAAATTTACCAACCCTTGTCTTTTCAAGAGGTCAAAACCCTCATACAGAGAAAATCTGCAGTAGACTGGAAGACAAACACTGGATATGATTATGGAAAAGACTCCTCAAAGACCTAAGCAGAACAGACCAGGTCATTATATTTCGACTACGCACTGGACACTGCAGACTCAACAAACACTTATATAGACTAGGAATAAGTCAAACAGCTCTCTGCCAGTGTCAGCAGGCAGAACAGACACCAGAGCATATCCTGCAAGACTGTCCTCTTCTGTGTGAGCTGAGAAGCAACATGTGGCCACACCCAGTCGACCTGAAAACTAAGCTTTGGGAAACCTGACAGACCTGAAGCTGTCTGCCAGTTTGTGGTCACAGTAAATTAAGCCATGACCAGAGATCGCTGAAGATAGAAGAGTTTACGTAATGAAGTACAAGTAAACATACAGAAGAACTGTTGGAATTTCATGGACATTCAAGTTCAAGAAAATAATGTACAGAAAAATTTCATGAAAGTTTTGGAAGGGATGAGTGAAATTATTTAACGCAAAGACAAGTTCACTGTATTGTTACATGACAGGCAAACAGTGTTCATCGTTGCAAGTGGTAAGATAATATCAAGCCATAGGCAGACTGTAATCTGTCAGAGTATACCATCAAAGTGATAGTTAAATGACGATGGTGCGTCTGTAATCTGTCAGAGTATAATAATAGCCGTCGATTGTAAGCGATGAAGACAACAGCATCAGACATGTGCTGCTGCACCTCTCTGGTGTGTGCGGGGGTGACTGTAGAGTCAAATCCTAGAACACAATCATTTACCACAGGTGGGGCCTACACGATCAAGGTTAGACATGTGGGTGTTGTGTGTTCTGTCTTTTCCCGCAGCTGTTTTTTTTTCTCGCAGCATGAGTACTTCGGTATCTGAAAATTTGTCCTGCCAGTTTATTTTGTGTAGTCATTAAAATAACTAATGTGAAATGCGTTGCCTGAGAAAGTTACCTAACCAGAAAGACTAGATCACCACATGCAGATAAGAAGAAGTTGACAAACCGGAATTATAGATAAACAAGAATGAAGTGGTTTCTAATAAAATGCATCAAACCCACAGTATAGTTTTAAGAAATGAAAGAAGGGAAAGATGGTTAGATGGGCAGCATCCGAAAGAGCAAAGATAAAATCACAAGCCACAGAACAGCAGACAAACAGAACCACGACACTGGGCAACAACCCGGTAGAGTGAACAAAGAGCATTGAGAACAGCTTGTGGAAGTGGTTTAGTTTCTTGCTTGCTGCTATACACTGTCCATGTCTCGCTGGCGTACAGCAGCGTGGTTAGCACTATAGCCCGGTAAACTTTCAACTTTGTGGCTACGCGTATCCCCTATGTCAGAGTATACCATCAGAACGATAGCCAGATTATGTTGGTATGTAAGTGGATCTTTGGGAATTAGTTTACTGTAGCCGTTGTTGTATCTGACTCTCAGAAGCTCTCGGAAGGTCCAGAATGAGAGACTACGGTATGAGTGGATGTTGTCTACAGACGTTTCCAACCTCTAAATGCTTACGTGGATCTACTGTCCTACACATGCGTGTGTGTTCGCGACAATGAGATGGCGGACAGGCTTCCATAGACAGGATTGTTCGCTGAAAGTTGGGGATAGATAATGTGAATGTTTCCCAGTCTCTTGGTGACCTCATCTTCATTTAAAACACTAAACTTGATGTTGAATTCATTCAGTGATTTGAAGATTTTGGAATTACACGTTGCACAAAGATAACTGGAGGCCTGAGGGGCAGGGAAAGGATTTATTTAACCAGCGAGTCGTATGAACCATCAGTATGCACACTCATCGAGATCTATTTGGTGGAAGCAGTGAACTGAGAACCTATGAGACTGCACGGAGTGTTATGACCTCAGTTCAGTAACCAATAAACAGTAACTAATGTCAATAATATGTGAAAAGTTAACATTAGAAAGATATTAAGATAATGTTGGTATGTCATGGGGTATTTTTTTTTTATATTCTCCACAATGAATTTAGTCGTAGTAATGGCGCTTAATGTGGTGCCTCTTGCTGAATTTTGCGTGCAGGTTAGCTTTCCTTAAAATCAGTCTCCCTCGCCATTCAGGCGAACATTACTCCGACTACAGATGTACTTGTAATTTAGAACTCCCAAGTGAAGGAGGTATGTCAGTCATTTGTCAGAGTATACCATTAGAAAGATGGTCAGATAATGTCAGAGTGTCTTATATAAAAATAGTTGGAAAAAAATATATTTACAAAAATTCTTAACTGAACGGACTAAGTAAGTGATTGCATTTATGATTGCATCATTGATTGATGTATCATTTTATATTTTCAAAATGGATTCAAATTTATTTCATGTTACCTTTGTACCTCAAGCATGTCATTTTTGTGCCATATGTTTCCTTTTTTTCATTATTTGAAATGCATTATTACTTGTGATATTTTTAATATACCTCACATGCGTTGGAGAAAGTTGACCATTGTGTGTTTTTGTTTCGCTTCTTCGATAGTCCCAGAATTCGATATTTTGATTTTCTTGAAAACAAGGTTTCCCTAACTGTGAGGTGTTCACTGTCTCCACCAAACTGAATATCAACTTTTGATAGTCAATTATTGTTATCAGTGGCGGCTCGTGATTATTTGAAACAAGGTTTCCCTAACTGTGAGGTGTTCACTGTCTCCACCAAACTGAATATCAACTTTTGATAGTCAATTATTGTTATCAGTGGCGGCTCGTGATTATTTGAAACAAGGTTTCCCTAACTGTGAGGTGTTCACTATCTCCACCAAACTGAATATCAACTTTTGATAGTCAATTATTGTTATCAGTGGCGGCTCGTGATTATTTGAAACAAGGTTTCCCTAACTGTGAGGTGTTCACTGTCTCCACCAAACTGAATATCAACTTTTGATAGTCAATTATTGTTATCAGTGGCGGCTCGTGATTATTTGAAACAAGGTTTCCCTAACTGTGAGGTGTTCACTGTCTCCACCAAACTGAATATCAACTTTTGATAGTCAATTATTGTTATCAGTGGCGGCTCGTGATTATTTGAAACAAGGTTTCCCTAACTGTGAGGTGTTCACTATCTCCACCAAACTGAATATCAACTTTTGATAGTCAATTATTGTTATCAGTGGCGGCTCGTGATTATTTGAAACAAGGTTTCCCTAACTGTGAGGTGTTCACTGTCTCCACCAAACTGAATATCAACTTTTGATAGTCAATTATTGTTATCAGTGGCGGCTCGTGATTATTTGAAAACAAGGTTTCCCTAACTGTGAGGTGTTCACTGTCTCCACCAAACTGAATATCAACTTTTGATAGTCAATTATTGTTATCAGTGGCGGCTCGTGATTATTTGAAACAAGGTTTCCCTAACTGTGAGGTGTTCACTGTCTCCACCAAACTGAATATCAACTTTTGATAGTCAATTATTGTTATCAGTGGCGGCTCGTGATTATTTGAAACAAGGTTTCCCTAACTGTGAGGTGTTCACTGTCTCCACCAAACTGAATATCAACTTTTGATAGTCAATTATTGTTATCAGTGGCGGCTCGTCATTATTTTTGTTGGTGGGGTCAGACAAAATTATCGGAAAATCATGGCTTTACGTGGTTATGTTTTAATTTATAAAATAACAAATACACGTTACACATTATTTTTGGTGGGGCCCGGCCCCAGTGGCCCTTAAGGACGAGCCGCCACTGGTTGCTATTATTGTAATCATTCGGAAAGAAATAGCAGTACTGGAATTGTATAAATAGCAATGCAACACCGATATAAATATTATTATTAGAATTTCATTGGAAACAAATTATAGAAGCATCGTTGTCAGGATTCCTCGCGTAGTAGCATGTCCCTTGCGGAACGTCACCTTCGTCGCAACCCGTATCAAAATCTCTCTGTCTCTAGCACGTTCTCCCAATTCTCCAACGTCATGTTCAATGTTTCTTTGGTGTCCTGCTGCCACATTCGTCTTGGTCGTTCCCTGCCTCATACTCCAGTAACCATGCCTTCCATTAGCGTTATCTCCAAACCACTGTGACCAAAATATTTCATCTTTCGGAACACGATGTTATTTATGAGCCAATGCTATTCGATATACAGAATCTTGTAGGATGTCTTTGTTTTTTCCTTTTCTCTGTCCATGATGTTCTAAGAGCGTTTCTGTAATACATTGTTTCAAAAGCTTCGATTTTGTTCTTTAATGTTTGTGTTATGCATAAAGATTCACATCCAAATGTTGCCATATGGAATGAGCATCTCAGAAATCTTACTTTTGTTTCTTTGTTTGTTTCGTGTCATAGTTTCTTTATACCGGCTAACCTCTGGAAAGCCATGGCTAGTCTTCATTCTAACTTCTTTTGTACAATCTCCATTGTTGGTAATTATAGTCAAGATATTCAAAATATGTGACGTTCTCAATGTCTTCGTTATTGATGGTAATTTTGGGTTGAGATTTTGCTTTGTCGGTGAACATAATTTTAGTTTTCTTTGTATTTAGAAAAAAGTTATGATCTTCGCTGTCTTTTTTAACAGACTGAATTAGCAGTTCCAACCACTTGACATCAATTGAGAGAACTGTGTCATCTGCGTACCTTAATTCTGTAATCATATTTCCACCGATTGTAAAAGGATCAAAAGATTGACGATTTTTGTCATTCCTAACATTTCTCATTATATGTTCTGCATAAATGTTGAATAAATATGGAGAGAGTATGCATCCTTGTACTCCCTTTGTACTTCAAACCATTCTGATGTTTCTCCAGTTATAAGGATTATATAAATAAAATTATGTGACTGACATAAATCTCATTGTGTGATTTACAGAAAAGGCCTGTAAAAGTACATAAATAACACTATAGAAATGGTAGAAATATCAGTATATGAACTGCAGACATAGAAATAGAGCTACAGGGAACACAAGATATAACATTATAGGAAATATATAACTAGAACTATAAGAATTATAGAAATAACTATTTAAGAGTTGTGTAAGACGTACTAAACGAGTTGAATGAAAAAAAAAGCACTACAAAGACTGTATATAAATAAAGCACTACAAGACTTATATAAATAACACAACAAGTATTATAGAAACAACACTACAAGACTTATATAAATAACACAACAAGTATTATAGAAATAACACTACAAGACTTGTATAAATAACACAACAAGAATTGAAGAAATAACACTACAAGACTTGTATAAATAAACACAACAAGCATTATAGAAACAACACTACAAGACTTGTATAAATAACATCAACAAGTATATATAGAAACAACACTACAAGACTTATAAATAACACAACAAAAAAATGTAGAAAACGAATATTTCAGTTGAATATAATTTGACACAGCCTGATCACCATCAAAACACAATTCACATATATAGATCATTAATAGTATCTAATGTTTTGTACGTATGTGAGATTTGGATACTCATTGTAGACACAGAAAGAAGGATTCGGACATTTGAACTACAGATCTGTATTGGAAATGTATTTCTTGAAGCATTTAACAAATATATATGTAAGGGACACAATAAATATGCTAGCAGGAAGACAGGAACCACTTTTGGCAATGTTGTACCGATGTAAACTTGCCTGGTTCGGGTATATATTGAGGCAGGACACACTTTCAAAGATTATTTTACAGAAGACAGTTGAAGAACCTTCAAGAAGAGTCCGGTTGAAAAATGAAGACATCGGAAAAAACGTGGCTACAACATCAGTACTGAACTTCATCAAGAAACAACAAATTACATGGTTCGACCTCATAAGTATATTACCAACCGACAATGTGCCTCAAAGAGCAATCCTACTCCAACACAGTGGGTACAAACAGAAGGACGTCAGAGATAACAATGGTAACGAAAAATACTATTTATGAAGCGCAAACAAAAGCCCGCTCTATAAATCGCTTCTTATCCTGACGATGTGAGGCAAAACATGATTAGAAAAAATAAGAGAAGAAGAAGTATTGAAGGAAAACAAAGAGGAGGAGAACAGAGATAATCCTTGACTGACACCTTCGAGAGACGGTTAGCGCACCACTTTTCTAACCTTGTTCGAAAAGCGTAACCCAGGGAAACATGGTGTGTTTGTTTGTTTGTTTGTTTGTTTGTTTGTTTGTTTGTTTGTGTTGATGTCTCCATCTGGACACCATTATGACCGTAGCTGCTTGTGGCTCTTATTATTATTTAAACATATATATAATTCTGAAACAGCACAGAGTACGGTGATTCAGTAATGTACACGGCATGAAAAACGAGGGTTACACACCGATCATTCCTCATGAGCACATTGTGTTGTGGTCCGTCATAGTTGACGATGCCTACTACTACTAGACACAGTTGATATAGTCCGTCCATTAATTCGTGAGCACGTTTGAAATTGATTTTCTCGAAAACTACCTGTTGGATCTCAGTGATTTTTTGCAAGCAGCCTTAGAATATCCATGACGCTAGAGAAATATTTTTTCCAAGAAAATTTGATGTAGTTTGAAATATTTCTTCTTCAGGTTATATTAAAATCAACCTCACCGGATTGTACACAATAGTAACAGATCTACGGTACACAGACGCGTTGTTCTAAAAATACATTATGGTAACATTGAAATATCGTGAGTTTCACGAATTCCCGTGCACCTAACCCAGTCGACTTTGAAAGCGGAAAGCATATGACGTTATAATTGGGATACCGTTTTATAGTTATAGGCGTATCTCGATATTTGTATGAAGCTATTGTATCATATTTGTTGGCTTATCAAAACTGACATTGATATCACATTCATAATGAGTCTGAAGTGCACATTTATAACAATGCAGAAGGTTACAGTTTTACTATACCAACACTTCCGTAAGGAATCTAAGAGAGGTCATCTATATTGCGATATTCATAACCCTGAGAAACGAACGCAACTGGCGCTTGGTCTGAATAGAGAATCCTTTTCCCGATGGATTAAACAGGACACAAAGTGCACTAATGTCAAGCAAGGAAGGAAAAGAACAATTGACGACTTTGACATAGATGTCATAAGACGGGAGCTCTTGAAAATGTTTGCGACAAATCAACTTGTTACTCTTAGGAAACTGAAATTAAAACTGCAATCAGATTGCAGCATAGACATTTCTAAAAGTACTCTATGGAAAATTGTAAGAGCCGCCGGCTTCACCTTCAGAAAAACTATAGGCGGCAGGAATATTATTTGTGAAAAGCCACATTTAATTGCTGCCCGAAGTAAATACCTGAGGCAGATCCGTGAGCGGTGGAGGCAAGGCTATGATATTGTATATTTGGACGAATCCTGGGTCAATGCTCACCACACCAATGCTAAAGAATGGCAATCAGTAGACGGTGAACAGAAAAGAAAAATACCAAGCAGCAAAGGCCAGCGTATTATACTAACACATGCAGGAAGTAGTGAAGAAGGTCTTGTCCATGACGCTGGACTTATTTTCCAATCAAAAGTACCGACGGTAGGGACTACCACACAGAAATGAATGGACATATTTTCAGGCACTGGATGGAGAAAGATCTACTTCCAATTCTAAACAGACCATGATGCTTGGTAATGGATAATGCATCCTATCACAACGCAGTATCAGCGGAAGACAAAGTACCAACTGCATCAAATACAAAAGATCAAATTAGGACTTGGCTTGCTAAGGAAAATGCCAGCTTCGATGATACATATTTGAAACCCGAGTTGTTGCACCTGGTGAGGATGACAAATAAGACAAAGGTGTTTCATATTGACAAAATCATTGCGGAATACGGCCACACGTCTTTGCGACTACCTCCATATCATGCTCACCTCAATCCGATAGAGCTTGTCTGGGCTAAAGTAAAAGAGCAAGTTGCCGAACAGAACAGGACGTTTAAAATGTGTGATGTTGAAGTTCTGACACGTGAGTCCTTCTCAATGATAGACATGCAGTTCTGGAAGAAGTGTGTTGAACATGTGCTCCGAGAGGAAGACGAGTACTGGCACCGAGATGGATTACAATTTGTCCAGCCAGTAACAATTATCAACCTCATGGAATCGTCAGATTCCGGATGATACAAATCATATTTTTATTACAGACTGAGAAATAGTAACGTATACATTTCCATATCCAAATGCGTCTACCATCATACAATTTGTGGTGAAGTTAAGACACCCTGGGGTCTAATGGTGACCGAAGGGGAAGACTAACTGTTGCATATTGTATCCAAGTTCACGATTGCACATAAAGGGCAACACACTTAATTACTTGACCTATCAAGTTAATATGGAGATACACCTATGAATAGAATTGACATGGACAAATTCTGGGATACTGTAAAATCTAAAATTTGAGCCCCTGTATTTGCAATTGTCATAAAAGATCAAAGGAATTCGCCGATGTGCAAAATCCGTAGCATCTATGGACTACTGGTTAGCTTTATTTTAGCGTCATGGATATTCTAAGGCTGCATGCAAAAATCACTGAGATCCAACAGGTAGTTTTCGAGAAAATCAATTTCAAACGTGCTCACGAATTAATGGACAGACTATAGTTATACACTGGGCATTCCTTCATGGGCACATTGTAGTTCAAAAGGCTAATAAAAGCTACTACTACAGCTAGCCCCGCTTTACCGAGGAAAAAAGTTATTATTGCCTATATGTATATCTCTCTGGAAAATATTAAGAGTTTCCATTCACTACTTTCTCTTGCCCAAATTAGTGGAAGCTGCAACACCTATATTCCAGTCTACGATTATCTTTTTTTCTTTTTTCGATCCAGAAGCACTTGAGCTTTTAGCTCTTCGGCTCGGTGCCATAGACATCGTAACCCTTCGGTTCGGTGCCACGAACACCGTGAATCTGGGGAACATGTGGTTTTTTCTGCCAGTCCGCGGAATTGAACCCGCACACACAGAGGACTAGTCACCCGCAGTCCAACGCGCTACGAACACGCTGGGCAGGCGGGCACGATTCTCTCTTACTGCAGTAACAACTCAATTTCAGTTTACGATTCTCTCTTACTGTAGTAACAACTCAATTTTAGTCAACGATTCTCTCTTACTAAAGTAAACAACTCAATTTCAATTTACGATTCTCTCTTACTAAAGTAAACAACTCAATTTCAATTTACGATTCTCTTACTACAGCAACAACTCAATTTCAATTTACGATTCTCTCTTACTACAGCAACAACTCAATTTCAATGTACGATTCTCTTTTACTACAGCAACAACTCAAATCCAGTCTTCGATTTTCTTTTACAACGGCCAATGAAGACAGTAATAAATAAATTTCACATTGCGACTTTCTCTTCGCAACATTAAGTTAAGGTTGAATGATATTTTCCCACTTCTCTTACCAGAATTAGTGAAAGTAGGTGTACCTACATTCAATTCTTCGACTTTCTTTTATCACAGTTAGTTTCATCATCAAATAACACAATGTCGTGTTATTCTGGAATACTGGGATCCATTCTGGAATACTGGGATACTGGGATCCATTATGGAATACTCGACAAGGATGAGCAGAACAGCATACAACGCAAGACAGTCACTCTCAGTTTACTTGATGAAGAATACCCACATGACCTCTGGGTCCAGGTATACACGGATGGGTCAGCAGAAAATGCAGTGAAGATTGGAGGAGCAGCAGTGTACATAGAATACCCAAACAACGCTAGAGATGCGATTAAAGTACGAACGGGGAAATTCTGTCACAACTATGATGCAGAAATCCAGGCAATCAAGGTGGCAGCTGAAAATCTGTTGAATACCAGACCCGATCCTCAACCTGTTGTATTTTTGACTGATGCAAAATCAGCACTCCAAGCACTCCAGTCCAGAAATTGCCAGGTCTACAGACCCTACTGTCTAAATTGTCCAAGCAGCGCAGGGTCTTCTTGCAGTGGATACCCTCTCACTGTTGAATACCAGGAAATGAAACAGCAGACCGATTGGCCAAGGAAGGTGCTGCAGGAGAGCAACCAGATGTGCCAGTTACCTACCACCAAAAGAAAAAGATGATTAAATCAATGAGAAAGCTACAAATACTAACACATGACGATTACTATAATATGAGCAGATTGGAACAAGTTGTCATTCTGCGCCTTAGAACAGGACACAGTCGGCTCCGCAGCCACATGTATACAAAATTCAAGATTGGCAATTCAGCCATGTGTACATCTGGACAGGCACACCAGACCGCAGAGCACATACTTCAAGACTGTCCCGACTAAGGCAAACTCACTGGCCTAACGAAATAACACTTGAGAGAAAACTACACGGACCTCTGTGTGAGCTACAAAAGACAGTGAAGTTCATACAAGAGAAAACATTGAATATATAGACATATTTCAAGCGAACGAAAGGAAGGAAGGATCATCAAATAGTTTGTCATGAGCATAACTTTGCCACACTAACAATCCTTCGAAATTTCTCCCCCTCTCTCTCTCTCTCTCACTCTCTCATAGGCTAGATGTCCCGCATCTGCAGTCGCAATGCTTAAATCACCAGATACATCCTGAGTCCATCTTCTCCGTGGTCTTCCTCTTCTACTCTGTGCCTGAATGCCTCGTTCCATGATGGTCTTCTACAGCCCTTCATGCCTCTTTATATGTCCAAAATACTTCAATTTTCTCATTTTTATTTGAAGCATCAGCCAGTTTTCATTAATTAAGAGTTCTTTCTGTACAGATCTATTTGTTTTCAGTTAGTTTAACTAACACAAATTGAATTCCCGAGTTTAACGAAATCGTATTAATTTATTTCGTAAATGCATAAAATAAGCTATGTAAACGTGACGGACATGCGAGAGAGAGAAAGCTTGGGCAGAAAGACATAAAGGGACTGAATGTCAGTCTGATACCCTGCAGACAGTTCTTAAACTAACTGCCTGAGCACTTAAATTAGCTACAATTTGCAATGCAAATTATAGACACAATCTGTTTTAGAATAATTCTTGCTATTTTTCACCAGCGCCCCTCGCTGAAAAGTCTCTAAGCCAGAACGTCCACAATAAATTTCCAAAACTCTTTCATTCGTAAGATTTTTACATATCTTCATCGAATGTTTGAGCCCTGTAGATAACATCTCCATCCCTCTCTTTCTGCTTCCGTGTTTCACTATCTCATTCTCTCAATTTGTCTGTCTTTCACTAATTGGCTTAAAGTCCCTACATAATTCTAGTCATGCTTCATAATATGTTAAATGCGGAGAACAGAGCACGAATGGGAATGTCCAATGGGCAATGACCTCGATCGCATAACATAACATAACATATGTTAAATGTGTATATTTCATGTAGACATTTGATGATTATTATTGTTTCATCTTCTTATTTCCATTTCTAGTTGCTGTTGTTTTTTTTTACATTTATTTCGTTTCTCGTTTTTAGTCGCAAATTTTTATTTTAAGGCAGTTAAAGATGTGACGTCTGACTTTGTCTGAGATGTCTAGTGTATAGGACTAGTCTCCGTCGTTCTAGTGTATCCTTTGCTTGATCAAGACCTATTGGTCGAAACGTCGCTCTATCTTGTTTTTGCACTTTGTATAGCTACACGTGGTCTCCGATAAACATACGGCCGGCGGCTCAGGTAAAATTTAGGAAATAGACCACAACTGGCGTGTGATCCTCACATTCCAATGTTGTTGTATAACGATGAATTCATGTTAAAAACAACACAACATACTAAATTAAGGTTATATTTACAGGTTACAAGTTCAATTTCAACCTAAGGAATATCAATATTTTAAACATTTTTCACCAATAAATAACCATGAACGCTTATAGTTGAGTAAAATTACAAAAAAAAGCGTACAGTGTTCTATCAAATATACGTAAAAACCAGCCCCCATCTAACAGGAATTTCCGATTTGTCATCTAAGCTTTTCGGCCTTATGTTACCAGGGAGAGCGAGCTACATTACCTCGCTTATCTTTTTACATGTTTCGCCCACAGCACCTACAGAACCATGAAATTATTATTTGAAAAGAGCAGTTAATTTGGTTTTGTTTTAAAGCTAGTTAACAAAAAAGATAAAAATCTAGACACTCATTGACAAAATGTATTTTTAACTGACTTATATTGTTCATAGATCAATATACTACCAGAGTGTGTATAATATATGTGACACAGAGATGTGTAGAGTATCAGATATGCTGCCAGAGTGTGTATGATATCAGATTTGACACAGCGGTGTGCAGAATATTAGATTTGACACAGAGGTGTGCAGAATATCAGATTTGACACAGAGGTGTGCAGAATATTAGATGTACTATCAGCGTGTGTATAATATCAGATGTTACACAGAGGTGTGTAGAATATCAGATGTGACACAGAGGTGTGTAGAATATCAGATGTTCTACCAGAGTGTGTAGAATATCAAATGTAACACAGAGGTACGTAGAATATTAGATGCGACACAGAGGTGTGTAGAATATCAGATGCGACACAGAGGTGTGTAGAATATCAGATGTAACACAATGATATGTAGAGTGTGAAATACGCCACAAAGGTATGTAGAGTATGAAATGCGCCTCAAAAGTGTGTAGATTATCAGACGATCTACCAGTTTATACCTTGAATACCTGACCAAGTGACAAAAGTACCAAGCATAAATGGCCGGACATCAAGAATCAATGCAAAGAACTAATTGGTACGCTCTTGTAAAAGAATCGGTTAAACCTGGCGTTGCTATACATGCTATTACCTGCATAATCATTCATTATATCGTCGCTCGTTATAATACTGAAAAATATCGATGCCAGCGTATTACGATTCTAGAGGACAAATTATCATGGGCAGTAATATTGATTGTATTTAATTAGCCCCATTTTAAGCAGCTTCTCTTGCATTATCCAATACTCGAATACTTGATTCTTATTTTTATAATATGAATGACGTTTATAAATGTTTCATCTATTTCAAAAATCGATTTCAATGTCGTTGTTTTGTTTGTTGTTTTGTTCATATTATGTTATATCTTGAAAACGGGTATACTAGCTAATATTTGTTGTTTATAAATGTATTATAATTTTGTTCCGTTATTTTTCTTCTTTGTTTAGTATAATGAAAAATATAGCTGATTTCTATATGTATACGTTATATTTCATTACCGAAACAATATTATACGTATGTGTGCCAATTGATTTTTAATATTACATTTCAGCGGATCTCAAACGACATTATCTGTGGTGTTATTTTCATGCACATTATGAAGCCGAGACCTAACGGCTCTTTCATCGGTTGTTTACATTGTATTTTGTGTGACAAAAGCAAGATCATTCCATCAGGAGGTACAGATGAGGACATTAATGTTAGGGTTAGGAAACCTGACAAGCCTTTGCAGTGTGGAAATCTACTGCCATCTCCACGAAAACAAAGATAAGGATATTTAGCTCAAATATGAAATCTGTGTTGCTGTCTGGCTTGGATAGTCACCAATTTAAATACAAGTAAGATTCAGACCTCTGTCAACGGATGTCTTCGATGAATTCCCAGACTGAGATGGTATGATAGAGTTATAAATACAGACCTGTAGATACGAACAGGACAGGAACCCATGATGACCCAGGTTAAGATGTAAAAATGGCGGGCGATGGGTCGGGCATACTCTAGTGAAGACACAGTCGAGTGTCACTAGACAAGCACTTGAGTTGAACCTGCAAGGAAAAAGAAAAAAATAACGTCCTTAACCGACATGGAGACGAAGTATTTTTGAGGAACTGAAGGGTGCTCAACTATCATGGGAGACCAGAAAGAAAGAAAAACAGCCAAAGGCTGGAAAAAATGGTGACAACTGTTGAGACTCTATACTCCACGAGGAGCGGAGAAGAATAAGCCAAGCCATGTATGATAAAGTGTGCACGACACACTTTACTTTATTTGACCGGTGAAGGGGAAAGCAGGGACGTTATTACTGAAACAGTTGAAAATGATCGTAGCGAAGACTAAAAGCTTGTGAGAACCGCTCCTGTACTAGATTTTAAATTTCATAAACGCTTACTTGTTTGCTTGTTTTGGTTCGCTGGAACTTGTCTTGATTTTATTATAATTATACTAGCAAACATGAAGAATTATGGGATTGCTGGATATAATTTGACAGAAAAAATATTTGCCGTGTTTTCATTTAAATAAATAAAAGCAATGAATTATTATGGATGCGAAAAGTTATTGATAACGGAACGGACGACATAGCACTTCGGGCAGACCCGTTGGTGCTTAGTCTACCCCAGCAGATATCGACGACGGGAATGATGCTACGTGGTTTACTTTCTAAACGTACTCCTCATTGTTCGGATTTGGGAGAGAGGAAATGTGTTTCTGTAGCGAAGCGGTTAAACATTCTACTTTGCGTTCTGAAGGTCGTGTAGTTGAGTCCCGACCACACCGTTCTGTTCACGCGTGCATTTTTTTCCAGAAACAATTAGGATTGTTCCAGGAGCTGCTGAGTTTGTGCTTTGTGCAATACTCTCGGCAGGTGGCGTACCATTACTGAGGAGATGGGCCGAGCCATATGGAGTAAAACCCGGAGCAATGAAGTCAATCCTTCGGCTTTAGCCCTTTACAATTAATAGATCGTGTGGTATCTTCACAAACGTCTGTAGTATAAGACTGTAGCCCCCGGCAACATAAGGCCGACTAGCTCAGATGGGGAAATCAAAATTCAAGTTTAATGGAGGCTGGATTTTGTATATGTTTGATAGAACACTGTAAGCTATTTTGCAATTTTACTCAACTCTACGAATCCGTTGTTATTTATTGGTGAAAGATATTAATAATACTGATATTCATTAGCGTTAAACTTAACTTGTAACATAACATAACCTTGATATAGCGTGTTATGTTGTTTTTAAAATGAAATCGTCTTTATACAACAATACTGGAATGCGAGGTCACGCGACGGTTATGGTCTTACTTCCTAGAAGTTTTACTTAAGCCCGACAAACGAGCCCACCGGCCGTATGTTATCGGAGGCGATGTATAAGACAGACTAGCACAAGTGAAAATTCCCCGTAATCATTCGTCTCAAGTCACATGAGCCTTGCATTCCAACTTTGTTAGATTTAGACGACTTCATTTGAAACAAACACCACGTGCAATAACAATGTTATCATCTGACACATATTCAATTAAACGCTAAGAAATATGACAATTATTAATTAACACTTTCCATCAAATAAATAAACATGGACTCGTAAAATGGTGTACAATTTCAATAAAACTAACAAACGTTTATCCTAAAAGTTATCCCAACGTTAAAAGTCATTAAAGCGCCGGGAATTTTCAATGTCCCGAATGAGCTAGATGACATTCGCAGCCTCCGGTAACAGAAGGCAGAATAGCTTAGGCGACAAACGGAAATACCCTACTGAAGCCATGAGGACAAACGGAAATACCTGTTTGATGGAAGCTTTTATATATGTTTAATAGAACATTGTAAGCGGAATTGCAATTTTACTCAATTCTTTGAGTTCATGCTTATTTAATTATGAAAAGTGTTAAAACTACTGATATTCCTTAGAGTTAAATTTATAATGAGACAAAATAAAACTGAGTTCTTGCACGTTGTGTTGTTTTAAAATAAATAATTTTTTTTATCTAACAATACTGATATGCGAGGGTCACGCGACACTTGTGGTCTGATTTCTGAAAATGTTTACCTGAACTCGTCGGCCTAAAGTTACCGGGGGCCACGATGCCATTCTACTACATGGGCTTGTGGGTTTCTCTAGGACGCAAATTATCAGTATCAAGACTGAAATCAATCCTAATTAGTACCTTCTCTCTAGAAATGATACCAATTTATTATTCTCTAGGACGCAAATTATCAGTATCAAGACTGAAATCAATCATAATTAGTACCTTCTCTCTAGAAATGATACCAATTTATTATTCTCTAGGACGCAAATTATGAGTATCAAGACTGAAATCAATCATAATTAGTACCTTCTCTCTAGAAATGATACCAATTTATTATTCTCTAGGACGCAAATTATCAGTATCAAGACTGAAATCAATCTTAATTAGTACCTTCTCTCTAGAAATGATACCAATTTATTATTCTCTAGGACGCAAATTATCAGTATCAAGACTGAAATCAATCATAATTAGTACCTTCTCTCTAGAAATGATACCAATTTATTATTCTCTAGGACGCAAATTATCAGTATCAAGACTGAAATCAATCATAATTAGTACCTTCTCTCTAGAAATGATACCAATTTATTATTCTCTAGGACGCAAATTATCAGTATCAAGACTGAAATCAATCTTAATTAGTACCTTCTCTCTAGAAATGATACCAATTTATTATTCTCTAGGAAGCAAATTATCAGTATCAAGACTGAAATCAATCTTAATTAGTACCTTCTCTCTAAAAATGATACCAATTTATTATTCTCTAGGATGCAAATTATCAGTATCAAGACTGAAATCAATCATAATTAGTACCTTCTCTCTAGAAATGATACCAATTTATTATTCTCTAGGACGCAAATTATCAGTATCAAGACTGAAATCAATCATAATTAGTACCTTCTCTATAGAAATGATACCAATTTATTATTCTCTAGGACGCAAATTATCAGTATCAAAACTGAAATCAATCTTAATTAGTACCTTCTCTCTAGAAATGATACCAATTTATTATTCTCTAGGACGCAAATTATCAGTATCAAGACTGAAATCAATCATAATTAGTACCTTCTCTCTAGAAATGATACCAATTTATTATTCTCTATGACGCAAATTATCAGTATCAAGACTGAAATCAATCTTAATTAGTACCTTCTCTCTAGAAATGATACCAATTTATTATTCTCTAGGACGCAAATTATCAGTATCAAGACTGAAATCAATCTTAATTAGTACCTTCTCTCTAGAAATGATACCAATTTATTATTCTCTAGGACGCAAATTATCAGTATCAAGACTGAAATCAATCATAATTAGTACCTTCTCTCTAGAAATGATACCAATTTATTATTCTCTATGACGCAAATTATCAGTATCAAGACTGAAATCAATCATAATTAGTACCTTCTCTCTAGAAATGATACCAATTTATTATTCTCTATGACGCAAATTATCAGTATCAAGACTGAAATCAATCATAATTAGTACCTTCTCTCTAGAAATGATACCAATTTATTATTCTCTAGGACGTAAATTATCAGTATCAAGACTGAAATCAATCTTAATTAGTACCTTCTCTCTAGAAATGATACCAATTTATTATTCTCTAGGACGCAAATTATCAGTATCAAGACTGAAATCAATCTTAATTAGTACCTTCTCTCTAGAAATGATACCAATTTATTATTCTCTAGGACGCAAATTATCAGTATCAAGACTGAAATCAATCTTAATTAGTACCTTCTCTCTAGAAATGATACCAATTTATTATTCTCTAGGGTGCAAATTATCAGTATCAAGACTGAAATCAATCATAATTAGTACCTTCTCTCTAGAAATGATACCAATTTATTATTCTCTAGGACGCAAATAATGAGTATCAAGACTGAAATCAATCATAATTAGTACCTTCTCTCTAGAAATGATACCAATTTATTATTCTCTAGGACGCAAATTATCAGTATCAAGACTGAAATCAATCTTAATTAGTACCTTCTCTCTAGAAATGATACCAATTTATTATTCTCTATGACGCAAATTATCAGTATCAAGACTGAAATCAATCATAATTAGTACCTTCTCTCTAGAAATGATACCAATTTATTATTCTCTATGACGCAAATTATCAGTATCAAGACTGAAATCAATCATAATTAGTACCTTCTCTCTAGAAATGATACCAATTTATTATTCTCTAGGACGCAAATTATCAGTATCAAGACTGAAATCAATCTTAATTAGTACCTTCTCTCTAGAAATGATACCAATTTATTATTCTCTAGGACGCAAATTATCAGTATCAAGACTGAAATCAATCTTAATTAGTACCTTCTCTCTAGAAATGATACCAATTTATTATTCTCTAGGACGCAAATTATCAGTATCAAGACTGAAATCAATCTTAATTAGTACCTTCTCTCTAGAAATGATACCAATTTATTATTCTCTAGGATGCAAATTATCAGTATCAAGACTGAAATCAATCATAATTAGTACCTTCTCTCTAGAAATGATACCAATTTATTATTCTCTAGGACGCAAATTATGAGTATCAAGACTGAAATCAATCATAATTAGTACCTTCTCTCTAGAAATGATACCAATTTATTATTCTCTAGGACGCAAATTATCAGTATCAAGACTGAAATCAATCTTAATTAGTACCTTCTCTCTAGAAATGATACCAATTTATTATTCTCTAGGACGCAAATTATCAGTATCAATACTGAAATCAATCATAATTAGTACCTTCTCTCTAGAAATGATACCAATTTATTATTCTCTATGACGCAAATTATCAGTATCAAGACTGAAATCAATCTTAATTAGTACCTTCTCTCTAGAAATGATACCAATTTATTATTCTCTAGGACGCAAATTATCAGTATCAAGACTGAAATCAATCTTAATTAGTACCTTCTCTCTAGAAATGATACCAATTTATTATTCTCTAGGACGCAAATTATCAGTATCAAGACTGAAATCAATCATAATTAGTACCTTCTCTCTAGAAATGATACCAATTTATTATTCTCTAGGACGCAAATTATCAGTATCAAGACTGAAATCAATCTTAATTAGTACCTTCTCTCTAGAAATAATACCAATTTATTATTCTCTAGGACGCAAATTATCAGTATCAAGACTGAAATCAATCATAATTAGTACCTTCTCTCTAGAAATGATACCAATTTATTATTCTCTATGACGCAAATTATCAGTATCAAGACTGAAATCAATCATAATTAGTACCTTCTCTCTAGAAATGATACCAATTTATTATTCTCTATGACGCAAATTATCAGTATCAAGACTGAAATCAATCTTAATTAGTACCTTCTCTCTAGAAATGATACCAATTTATTATTCTCTAGGACGCAAATTATCAGTATCAAGACTGAAATCAATCATAATTAGTACCTTCTCTCTAGAAATGATACCAATTTATTATTCTCTATGACGCAAATTATCAGTATCAAGACTGAAATCAATCATAATTAGTACCTTCTCTCTAGAAATGATACCAATTTATTATTCTCTATGACGCAAATTATCAGTATCAAGACTGAAATCAATCATAATTAGTACCTTCTCTCTAGAAATGATACCAATTTATTATTCTCTAGGACGCAAATTATCAGTATCAAGACTGAAATCAATCTTAATTAGTACCTTCTCTCTAGAAATGATACCAATTTATTATTCTCTAGGACGCAAATTATCAGTATCAAGACTGAAATCAATCTTAATTAGTACCTTCTCTCTAGAAATGATACCAATTTATTATTCTCTAGGACGCAAATTATCAGTATCAAGACTGAAATCAATCTTAATTAGTACCTTCTCTCTAGAAATGATACCAATTTATTATTCTCTAGGGTGCAAATTATCAGTATCAAGACTGAAATCAATCATAATTAGTACCTTCTCTCTAGAAATGATACCAATTTATTATTCTCTAGGACGCAAATAATGAGTATCAAGACTGAAATCAATCATAATTAGTACCTTCTCTCTAGAAATGATACCAATTTATTATTCTCTAGGACGCAAATTATCAGTATCAAGACTGAAATCAATCTTAATTAGTACCTTCTCTCTAGAAATGATACCAATTTATTATTCTCTATGACGCAAATTATCAGTATCAAGACTGAAATCAATCATAATTAGTACCTTCTCTCTAGAAATGATACCAATTTATTATTCTCTATGACGCAAATTATCAGTATCAAGACTGAAATCAATCATAATTAGTACCTTCTCTCTAGAAATGATACCAATTTATTATTCTCTAGGACGCAAATTATCAGTATCAAGACTGAAATCAATCTTAATTAGTACCTTCTCTCTAGAAATGATACCAATTTATTATTCTCTAGGACGCAAATTATCAGTATCAAGACTGAAATCAATCTTAATTAGTACCTTCTCTCTAGAAATGATACCAATTTATTATTCTCTAGGACGCAAATTATCAGTATCAAGACTGAAATCAATCTTAATTAGTACCTTCTCTCTAGAAATGATACCAATTTATTATTCTCTAGGATGCAAATTATCAGTATCAAGACTGAAATCAATCATATAGTACCTTCTCTCTAGAAATGATAGCCAATTTATTATTCCCTAGGACGCAAATTATGGAGTGTCAGATAAGAAATCAATCAAAATTAGTATACTTCTCTCAGAAATGATACCAATTTATTATTCTAGACGCACATTATAGTATCAAGACATGAAATCAATCTTAATCTGCACTATTAATTGCTAAGAAATATACAATTATTATTATTTCTCATCAAATTATCAGTAAATGACTGAAATCAATCATAATAGTACACTTTCTAAAAGTGATCCAAGTTTATTATTTCTGCCGATGAGCTGATAATTATCAGTATCAAGACGAAAGGCAAATCTTACATAAGAATACCTCTCTAGCAGAAAATGATACCTGATGATTTATATATTCTCTAGGAGAAATTATCAGATCAGATGAAATCAATTCTTAATTAGTATTTATCTAGAAATGATACCAATTTATTATTCCTGGGAGTAAATTATAAGGACAATAAGACTGAAATCAATCATAATTAGTATTCTTTAAAATAACCAATTTTTATTTCTAACAAATTATCAGTCACAGACTGAAATCATAGTCTGAATTAGTACCTCTCTCTAGACAATAATTCACACATTTATTATTCTCTAGGACGCAAATTATCAGTATCAAGACTGAAATCAATCATAATTAGTACCTTCTCTCTAGAAATGATACCAATTTATTATTCTCTAGGACGCAAATTATCAGTATCAAGACTGAAATCAATCCTAATTAGTACCTTCTCTCTAGAAATGATACCAATTTATTATTCTCTATGACGCAAATTATCAGTATCAAGACTGAAATCAATCTTAATTAGTACCTTCTCTCTAGAAATGATACCAATTTATTATTCTCTAGGATGCAAATTATCAGTATCAAGACTGAAATCAATCCTAATTAGTACCTTCTCTCTAGAAATGATACCAATTTATTATTCTCTAGGACGCAAATTATCAGTATCAAGACTGAAATCAATCATAATTAGTACCTTCTCTCTAGAAATGATACCAATTTATTATTCTCTAGGACGCAAATTATCAGTATCAAGACTGAAATCAATCCTAATTAGTACCTTCTCTCTAGAAATGATACCAATTTATTATTCTCTATGACGCAAATTATCAGTATCAAGACTGAAATCAATCATAATTAGTACCTTCTCTCTAGAAATGATACCAATTTATTATTCTCTATGACGCAAATTATCAGTATCAAGACTGAAATCAATCTTAATTAGTACCTTCTCTCTAGAAATGATACCAATTTATTATTCTCTAGGACGCAAATTATCAGTATCAAGACTGAAATCAATCTTAATTAGTACCTTCTCTCTAGAAATGATACCAATTTATTATTCTCTAGGACGCAAATTATCAGTATCAAGACTGAAATCAATCATAATTAGTACCTTCTCTCTAGAAATGATACCAATTTATTATTCTCTAGGATGCAAATTATCAGTATCAAGACTGAAATCAATCCTAATTAGTACCTTCTCTCTAGAAATGATACCAATTTATTATTCTCTGGGAAAGCAAATTATCAGTATCAAGACTGAAATCAATCCTAATTAGTACCTTCTCTCTAGAAATGATACCAATTTATTATTCTCTAGGACGCAAATTATCAGTATCAAGACTGAAATCAATCTTAATTAGTACCTTCTCTCTAGAAATGATACCAATTTATTATTCTCTATGACGCAAATTATCAGTATCAAGACTGAAATCAATCATAATTAGTACCTTCTCTATAGAAATGATACCAATTTATTATTCTCTAGGACGCAAATTATCAGTATCAAGACTGAAATCAATCCTAATTAGTACCTTCTCTCTAGAAATGATACCAATTTATTATTCTCTAGGACGCAAATTATCAGTATCAAGACTGAAATCAATCTTAATTAGTACCTTCTCTCTAGAAATGATACCAATTTATTATTCTCTATGACGCAAATTATCAGTATCAAGACTGAAATCAATCTTAATTAGTACCTTCTCTCTAGAAATGATACCAATTTATTATTCTCTATGACGCAAATTATCAGTATCAAGACTGAAATCAATCTTAATTAGTACCTTCTCTCTAGAAATGATACCAATTTATTATTCTCTAGGATGCAAATTATCAGTATCAAGACTGAAATCAATCCTAATTAGTACCTTCTCTCTAGAAATGATACCAATTTATTATTCTCTAGGACGCAAATTATGAGTATCAAGACTGAAATCAATCATAATTAGTACCTTCTCTCTAGAAATGATACCAATTTATTATTCTCTAGGACGCAAATTATCAGTATCAAGACTGAAATCAATCTTAATTAGTACCTTCTCTCTAGAAATGATACCAATTTATTATTCTCTAGGACGCAAATTATCAGTATCAATACTGAAATCAATCATAATTAGTACCTTCTCTCTAGAAATGATACCAATTTATTATTCTCTATGACGCAAATTATCAGTATCAAGACTGAAATCAATCTTAATTAGTACCTTCTCTCTAGAAATGATACCAATTTATTATTCTCTAGGACGCAAATTATCAGTATCAAGACTGAAATCAATCCTAATTAGTACCTTCTCTCTAGAAATGATACCAATTTATTATTCTCTAGGACGCAAATTATCAGTATCAAGACTGAAATCAATCTTAATTAGTACCTTCTCTCTAGAAATGATACCAATTTATTATTCTCTAGGACGCAAATTATCAGTATCAAGACTGAAATCAATCTTAATTAGTACCTTCTCTCTAGAAATAATACCAATTTATTATTCTCTAGGACGCAAATTATCAGTATCAAGACTGAAATCAATCCTAATTAGTACCTTCTCTCTAGAAATGATACCAATTTATTATTCTCTATGACGCAAATTATCAGTATCAAGACTGAAATCAATCATAATTAGTACCTTCTCTCTAGAAATGATACCAATTTATTATTCTCTATGACGCAAATTATCAGTATCAAGACTGAAATCAATCATAATTAGTACCTTCTCTCTAGAAATGATACCAATTTATTATTCTCTAGGACGCAAATTATCAGTATCAAGACTGAAATCAATCTTAATTAGTACCTTCTCTCTAGAAATGATACCAATTTATTATTCTCTAGGACGCAAATTATCAGTATCAAGACTGAAATCAATCTTAATTAGTACCTTCTCTCTAGAAATGATACCAATTTATTATTCTCTAGGACGCAAATTATCAGTATCAAGACTGAAATCAATCTTAATTAGTACCTTCTCTCTAGAAATGATACCAATTTATTATTTATTTTACTCATCTCTTACTTTCATTAATGTATTCTTAACGAACATGTTATTCATATGCGAGCCTTTCATAAAATATTCAAATATAATACCTCTTCATATTATAATATAGTAATTAGAACGTGCCTGGAAAGAACAATATTAGAGGGCAGGGTCCCAGGACGCAGAGACAGAGGCAGACCAAGAAGAAGATGGCTACAAGATATTAAAGAAACCATGAACATGACCATCGATGAAGTGGTTGAACTGGCAAGAGACAGAGTGAATTTCAGATGTGCTGCAAAGAGAGCAACGTCCTATAAAGGATACGCACCTTGATGATGAATTAGAACGTTCCATTGGCGTCTGTAGCTAAAGAGGTAGTGATCTCGATCCACAACACAGGAGTACCTGGTTGTACCTGTTGGCAGTTCGGAAGCAAATTTGTTCTCGTGGATTTTTATGAATGTTAAAAATAGACCTCACCGTTCACAAAGCAATGGCAAATTACTGAACGTATAAGTTGTGCCTAGAAAAATCAGCGTCTCGTTTACTGTGGTTAATGCAACGTCCTGTAAAAGATATGCCATGATTTTTAATGAAAATAAAGTTCTTTAATTGATACAGCAAGCACACAAAAACTTGTCGGTTGATCGCTTTTAATTGGTCATTTACTTCAGTCACGTGATGTGAATAAGTCATGTGATGTGAATAACTGGTTATTTCCTTCTGTCATATGATGTGAATAAATTAATATTTTCTTTTGGTCACATGATGATTTGAAATAAGTTAGTCTAATACACTGAAAGTAAATATGTTTGATGAATTAGTAAACATTGTACTGTGTACAAAAACGAACATATTGCATAAAAATGTAATATCATTAATATACATCTTCCTGTGTTCAGTTAGATTATTGTGCACATAAGAAATAAATGTCTGGTCGACTTGTGTTCGAAAGTATTGATTTGTTTCCCTACTAGTTTAATTCTTCTTGTCGTCAATGTCGAGATTCATCATCATCAAATATCTTGTCTCTTCCAGAACTTGGCTTCCATGACAGCAGTCCTGAAAATCTCTCTGTTCTGTGCAAGTTGGCCGGCGTCAGCAACAGTCATTCTCAGATCGTCAATGACATCTTGCACCCATCGTCTTCTAGGTCTTCCACTCATTCTTCTTCCAGGCACCACTACCCCCAAAATTATCTTCTCTATGCATTCATGTCGTTTGATGTGTCCGAAATATATAATTTTCCTTGATTTTATGCTCTTTAATAGCCAATTCTTTTTAATATCAAGCTGTTTCAGAACAGAAGCATCAATGTCGATTACGTACGATAATATAATGGTCTTTATTACACATTAATAAGTAATAGCTTCTATATTGTTTGTGGATTGTTTGTGTGTAAATTGTGTCTGTTATAACTTGATATATCTACAATATTTCGTTGTTAGAACTATTATTATCAGAACGTTTGTGTGTTGTTTTTATTGGCACTTGTATCACAACAGCCCTCGGCGGACTTTATCTCATTTTGAATCGTAGTAATAAAGTGATTTAGGGAGTTTGGAATTACACGTTGTGCAAGTAGAGCTGGTTGCTTGAGGGGCAGAGAGAGAGGGAAGTGTGCTTACCACAGCGAGTCACAGGAACCATCAGTATGCAGGGGCAGCTCGTCATTAAGGGCCAGTGGGAACCGGCCTCACCAAAAATCGAAAGGGGGAATAACTTTCCGGAATAGACAAATAAAAGTAAATACTTCAAAAACCATGATTTTTCCGAAGATTTGTGTCTGACCACACCAAGAAAAATTACCGCGAGCCGCCACTGTCAGTATGTATAACCTTCGAAATCTATTGGTGGAGACTGAGGACCTATGGGGCTGCCCTGAGTGTTGTGACGTCAGTTCAATAACCAATAACTGTAGATGAGATTGAGTTTCTATTCCTATAGGAGATAGACAATAAAACGTCGGTTCCGTTCTCAAGTTGAATACGCAAAAAACACTTTACAATTAAAAGTCGATTAGAATAGTCTAGAAAGCCACTGACCGAACAAAACTGATCAAAAATTAAAGTACCAAAGCATATACATTTTCATCATCCTCAAAATTAAATCGGGGATTCCTGCCGATGCTACAGAGATCGTGCACTGTCGCTGAAATCTTCGTATGTAAAATAGAGACTAGAACATTACTGGTTATTCACCCAAGTGCAGTGATGATGGTTCTATCAATCAATCAATAAAGACAATAGTTAATTACCCAAGAGACACTGTTTACAATACATCACATAAAACGTTGACCCTAGAATAAAACTTGTGCATACTAATCAGATGTATGGGTCATCGATAGTGATGTTGACTACACGCTTCGCTAGTGACAATATGTCGTATAAATTCCGAGTTTCGAGACCTTCTTGGACCACAAAAATCTTGGAGTACACACGGCGGGCAGTTGGACTACAGGAAACCTTGGACCAAAAAATCTTGGTGTACACATGGTAGGCGGTTGGACTACAGGAAACCTTGGACCAAAAAATCTTGGTGTACACATGGTAGGCGGTTGGACTACAGGAAACCTTGATCCTCCACTTTTGGATCTAAATTACAAGTACCTCTGAACTCGCAGTAAGGTTCGCCTGAAATACGAGGACACTAGTGATAAGGAAAGCAATCATTCATGCAAAAATGAGTCAGATGTGCCATGAGGAGCGTCTGGATGAATAGATTAGAGCGCGGCTCCCATGCGGGAGACCCGTGTTCAATTCACGGTAAGGTCAAGGATTTTTTCTGTTGTGGGCATAAATGAAAAATCCAAACCTGAACAGTTTCGCGGCGACTGCACTAGTCATGCGACCATTAAATTCCTCAAGACCTCGTCCCACAACGCCCTAAAAGCGGACTACTGGCAGTAACGACGGGGTTTTGGTGTTTTTACTACGCCATAATTCATACCAGGCAAACAAACACAAAAACTATCGGATATATGAGGAAGAGTTACCGTCCTAAAACAAGACACATTTGAATAACCAATGACACTATACTAGAGGATCCACTACACTTATGAAGATACAGCAATTGAATGGATTTTAATTTCTTGCCGTGAACAAAGTTAGAGTATTCCTACTACACTTCAGCAGAAAAGTGACATTGATAAAGAACAGCTATCGCATAACATTAATTGTTGATTGTGGATATCAAATACATATAACAGCTTAAAACGTATTGCCACCATTACATTAGCCCGATACCTCTGAAGCCAGAGTAAGGCTCGCCTGAATGGCTATTGACATTGATTATAAGGAAAACAAGCCTTCATGACATATTAGGCGCCATGAATACGCCTGAATTCACAGCAAGCGAACAATGAGGAAAAAGAAAGAAAAAACACGATTATTTGGTAACCTGTGACCATGATGTCGAACCATTGTTGTCGCATGTCAAATACAATTCTACTTTGATGACATTTCGATCAAATATTCGAACCAGAGTTAATTTGGCCTACAATAAAAAGTGGTAGCAAAAATAATGTTTTGTATTTCTACTATAATGGTTCCTAACTGCAATTATTACTCAGTTTTGTCATTTTGGGCAAATTTGAATAATGGAACAAACCAATAAATACAGAGAACGTGCGATGGGTAGTAATTGCACACCGAATCTTGAATACGATAGTAAATCATACAAACAAAAATTCGATACAGGATCTCGAATTTCGAACGAGAACCATTCATAACGTCTGCTGGATTTATGGAAAATGACATACATATTCATGCGCGTGCAAAGATTCATCCAGCTGAATACGATACTGTAATGCACTAGACTGCAAACAAAACTAACATAATTATGTCTTTTTTATCCGACCACAAACGTCTACACGAAGAGACATTAGATATCTTACAAGAATGGATGTGCTGCCAGCGAGCTGACCTTGTTTTGTGTGGGGTTTTTTTTTTACAGTTTGATAATTGTGGGGACTAGAATAAGTCGAATGCAGAATAATGACGGTCGCTAGTTGTAGAATAATTTAATATGAAACCTACCTTCTTAATTTTCTGAAGAAGTATAAATTCAAATTTCTAATCACGGTCACAAAAAATTTTTATTCTGTAAGTAATTAGTTCTACGGTTGTATTTTTCGATCAGCAATCACTTGATAAAACAGTTTGATTCTGTGAGTTTTATTGTGGATTGCTGCTACTGTGGGCTCTGTTACTACAGTAAGTAAAGTGAATGAGCTTCTTTTTCATCCGTAGATTCGTATTTTCCCGTAAGATGAGTGATGTGGTCCAACATCACACCAGCCGTTTGTAACTGTTTATTCTGCAGCTGTCGCCCTTCACCGAACACTATTCTGTGTCATCTTCTACAGCTATGTTCACGAGATTCTGATTGTTCTTCCTGCTTTCTTTCCATGTGGGTTCCAATTAAGTAAGTGTTTAATTATGTTCTTCATCTATTTAACAATGACGTTTTCAATCCATTGTCATCTTCTCTCTTTCACTTTAAGTTGCGGACGGATTAACGCAACACATAAAACATTCGCGATTCGAATTAAACAAAGGGGATTGGTTGGTTCACTTCATGCAATAGACGTTTCACGAGTGAGGAAAGAAACTGACAAGCATACCTACTGCATACTTGAACAATGACAATTGAAGTGAAAGGAATGTCACACCCGACGGTCTGCACACGCTACAAAACTATAGTCTGTCCATTAATTCGTGAGCACGTTTGAAATTGATTTTCTCGAAAACTACCTGTTGGATCTCAGTGATTTTTGCATGCAGCCTTAGAATATCCATGACGCTAAAATAAAGCTAACCAGTAGTCCATAGATGCTACGGATTTTGCACATCGGCGAATTCCTTTGATCTTTATGACAATTGCAAATACTGGGGCTCAAATTTTAGATTTTACAGTATCCCTAGAATTTGTCCATGTCAATTCTATTCATAGGTGTATCTCCATATAACTTGATAGGTCAAGTAATTAAGTGTGTTGCCCTTTATGTGCAATCGTGAACTTGGATACAATATGCAACAGTTAGTCCTCCCTTCGGTCACCATTAGACCCCAGGGTGTCTTAACTTCACCACAAATTGTATGATGGTAGACGCATTTGGATATGGAAATTATACGTTGCTATTTCTCAGTCTGTAATCAAAATATGATTTGTATCATCCCGAATCTGACGATTCCATGAGGTTGATAATTGTTACTGGCTGACAAATTGTAATCCATCTCGGTGCCAGTACTCGACTTCCTCTCGGAGCACATGTTCAACACACTTCTTCCAGAACTGCATGTCTATCATTGAGAAGGACTCACGTGTCAGAACTTCAACATCACACATTTTAAACGTCCTGTTCTGTTCGGCAACTTGCCCTTTACTTTAGCCCAGACAAGCTCTATCGGATTGAGGTGAGCATGATATGGAGGTAGTCGCAAAGACGTGTGGCCGTATTCCGCAATGATTTTGTCAATATGAAACACCTTTGTCTTATTTGTCATCCTCACCAGGTGCAACAACTCGGGTTTCAAATATGTATCATCGAAGCTGACATTTTCCTTAGCAAGCCAAGCCCTAATTTGATCTTTTGTATTTGATGCAGTTGGTACTTTGTCTTCCGCTGATACTGCGTTGTGATAGGATGTATTATCCATTACCAAGCATGATGGTCTGTTTAGAATTTGAAGTAGATCTTTCTCCATCCAGTGCCTGAAAATATGTCCATTCATTTCTGTGTGGTAGTCCCTACCGTCGGTACTTTTGATTGGAAAATAAGTCCAGCGTCATGGACAAGACCTTCTTCACTACTTCCTGCATGTGTTAGTATAATACGCTGGCCTTTGCTGCTTGGTATTTTTCTTTCTGTTCACCGTCTACTGATTGCCATTCTTTAGCATTGGTGTGGTGAGCATTGACCCAGGATTCGTCCAAATATACAATATCATAGCCTTGCCTCCGCCGCTCACGGATCTGCCTCAGGTATTTACTTCGGCAGCAATTAAATGTGGCTTTTCACAAATAATATTCCTGCCGCCTATAGTTTTCTGAAGGTGAAGCCGGCGGCTCTTACAATTTTTCATAGAGTACTTTTAGAATGTCTATGCTGCAATCTGATTGCAGTTTTAATTTCAGTTTCCTGAGAGTAACAAGTTGATTTGTCGCAAACATTTTCAAGAGCTCCGTCTTATGACATCTATGTCAAAGTCGTCAATTGTTCTTTTCCTTCCTTGCTTGACATTAGTGCAGTTTGTGTCCTGTTTAATCCATCGGGAAAAGGATTCTCTATTCAGACCAAGCGCCAGTTGCGTTCGTTTCTCAGGGTTATGAATATCGCAATATAGATGACCTCTTAGATTCCCTACGGAAGTGTTGGTATAGTAAAACTGTAACCTTCTGCATTGTTATAAATGTGCACTTCAGACTCATTATGAATGTGATATCAATGTCAGTTTTGATAAGCCAACAAATATGATACAATAACTTCATACAAATAGCGAGATACACCTATGACTATACAACGGTATCCCAATTATAACGTCATATGCTTTCCGCTTTCAAAGTCGACTGGGTTAGGTGCACGGGAATTCGTGAAACTCACGATATTTCAATGTTACCATAATGTATTTTAGAACAACGCGTCTGTGTACCGTAAATCTGTTACTATTGTGTACAATCCGGTGAGGTTGATTTTAATATAACCTGAAGAAGAAATATTTCAAACTACATCAAATTTTCTTGGAAAAAATATTTCTCTAGCGTCATGGATATTCTAAGGCTGCTTGCAAAAATCACTGAGATCCAACAGGTAGTTTTCGAGAAAATCAATTTCAAACGTGCTCACGAATTAATGGACAGACTATACCAGTTGTACTGGCTTATGTCTTGTTCTCTTCCCCAATTATGTATGTGTTTTTTTTGGTATTGTTGATTGATATTCTACATATATTATTAAAATCTACAGTACATAATTTTATTTATTATTTATATGTGTAAAAAGAAGACATGAATACAATGTAGACAAAGAAGAGAAGCATATAGAGATGTCAGAGTAAGAATAGATAAAGCCAAAGAAACTTCCATCCCATTAGGTAATCTAAAGAAATCAAATCTAGAGCTAAAATTATAATAGTTAACTTTAATACTAAAGCAATTATGCTTTATCGGTCAGCACTATGGAGAACAAATAAAACAATAACGAATAAACTGCAAACATTAAATGGTGTCTACACAGAATAGAAGGAATGATAGGGTATGATAAGGTCACAAATGAGGAGATTATGGAGAGAGAACGAGACAGATCTCAGTAAACAAATGGTTAACAAAAGACGATGGCGCTGCATAGGACACACATTGGAAAAAACCAGAGGAGAATATAGCATGAAGTCCTTTTCTGGAACAGAGAGTGAAATTGAACAAGGGCAGTCTTGAAATACACGGAGAAGATATTTGGAGGCAGAGATAAACGATATACAGAAGAGCTGGAAAAAAATATCTAAAGATATGGAGACTTGGCATGAATTGTTTGAGGGCCTATGACTCAGTCGTGGTTTAAAAGGTACATTGGAGAGAAAGAAAGAGAGAGAGAGAGAGAGAGAGAGCACAGTCGTTCATGACAGACACTGCTCGTATCAGCAGACATATCTACTTTTTTTTAATATTAAATCTTGCAGTCATCTTTGTAAGATTGCAACAGCGTTCCTCTGGGGCTGAGTCACTTTATCTGGGAATGTTCTCACTGCAAATGGAACACCAACAAAGTCGTTGGGGAATACACGTTGTTTGCGTCTGACTCTTGTCACATAAATTATTCACAGTCAACCAATACATGCTATTCAAAAACACATAGAAGAGTTCAATAATTTTGTTTATCATAAATGGGTGGTGATATTTTGATTATCATACTGTTAAATATTTGATGGATATTTGATTATTTTAGGGCCACACTCAGACATGTCAGAGACTCCAACTAAATAAATCGTTTCATGTCTTCAGTATAGCATTGGGTCTCGGTGTTTGACGAGACCTAAAACATAACACTACTTTCACGTAGATAACGATCTTTGATTCCAATCACAAAGAGTGGTTTATAAGTGGTTATTCTAGAGAACGAACGACAACAAACACACACAAGAAAGATTATAGAGCCAAGGCTTCTAAGAAAATCAAAGTTTATTTCTTTCACCATGATTCAAATATATTCTTTGTGTCAATAGCATTTAGATTTTTAAAAATAAAATAAGAGCTGTTAGGTAGAGTCGAAGATATGACAAAAGTTATTAATTTTAAATAATGGCATTATTGAAATTGAAAAGTTGGTAATGTAACAATAAAAATGAGTCTTTAAGTTGGACCTTTCTTAATAAAACACTGATGATGACATATTTCGTCAATGTTGATACAGCAGTTTGAAATCAAGATGTGTGCTTAAGAATAAATTGCAAAGAAAACGAATGCCATGGTCATGTATCCTGTTCTTCTTTTTTCGAATCCTGTTTTGCCTCACAGCGTCAGGAGAACAAGAGATTTCTCTAATCCTGTTTTGCCTCACAGTGTCAGGAGAACAAGAGATTTCTCTAATCCTGTTTTGCCTCACAGTGTCAGGAGAACAAGAGATTTCTCTAATCCTGTTTTGTCTCACAGTGTCAGGAGAACAAGAGATTTCTCTAATCCTGTTTTGCCTCACAGCGTCAGGAGAACAGAATTTATCTAATCCTGTTTTGCCTCACAGTGTCAGGAGAACAAGAGATCTCTCTAATCCTGTTTGTCTCACAGTGTCAGGAGAACAAGAGATTTTCTAATCTGTTTTGTCTCACAGTGTCAGAGAACAAGAGATTCTCTAATCCTGTTTTGTCTCACAGTGTCAGGAGAACAAGAGATTTCTCTAATCCTGTTTTGCCTCACAGTGTCAGGAGAACAAGAGATTTATCTAATCCTGTTTTGCCTCACAGCGTCAGGAGAACAAGAGATTTATCTAATCCTGTTTTGCCTCACAGTGTCAGGAGAACAAGAGATTTCTCTAATCCTGTTTTGCCTCACAGTGTCAGGAGAACAAGAGATCTCTCTAATCCTGTTTTGTCTCACAGTGTCAGGAGAACAAGAGATTTCTCTAATCCTGTTTTGTCTCACAGTGTCAGGAGAACAGAGATTTCTCTAATCTGTTTTGTCTCACAGTGTCAGGAGAACAGAGATTTTCTAAATTGTTTTGCCTCAAAGTGTCAGGAGAACAAGAGATTTCTCTAATCCTGTTTTGTCTCACAGTGTCAGGAGAACAAGAGATCTCTCTAATCCTGTTTTGTCTCACAGTGTCAGGAGAACAAGAGATTTCTCTAATCCTGTTTTGCCTCACAGTGTCAGGAGAACAAGAGATCTCTCTAATCCTGTTTTGCTCACAGTGTCAGAGAACAAGAGATTCTCTAATCCTGTTTTGCTCACAGTTCAGAGAACAGAATTTCTCTAATCCTGTTTTCATGTCAGAGAACAGAGATCTAACTGTTTCATGTCGAGACAGAGATTTCTCAATCCTGTTTGCCTCACAGTGTCAGGAGAACAAGAGTTAATTTTGTCTCCAGGTCAGAAACAAGATTTCTCAATCTGTTTGCCTCACAGTGTCAGGAGAACAAGAGTTCTAATCTGTTTGTCTACAGTGTCAGGAGAAGAATTTCAATCTGTTTTGTCTCACAGTGTCAGAACAGTTTAACCTGTTTTGTCTCACAGTGTCAGGAGAACAAGAGATTTCTCTAATCCTGTTTTGCCTCACAGTGTCAGGAGAACAAGAGATTTCTCTAATCCTGTTTTGCCTCACAGCGTCAGGAGAACAAGAGATTTCTAGAACAGGCTTCTGTGTGCGCCTCATAAATATTGTTTTTCATCGCCTCTGTTATTTCTGATGTCCATCTTTTGCGTGGACAGTCTTTTGCTTTGTAGGCACAGTATCAGAGTAACATTGCTCTTTGAGGCGCAGTTTCTGCTGGCAATCTGCGTTTGTGACCGAACCACTTATTATTTCTTGATGAAGTTCAGCACTGATGAAGGTAATTTACAAATAATATAAATGATTTGTACTGGAATCAAAATGCACGCACAAAAATACAGTCATTGCTATCCACATGATAAAACCAAATCGGAATGAGAGGTCAGTAAATCTAGATATAAATAGGCGAACGAATAATGCAACAAAATATAAATGGGGTTTAAATTCAGGTTATCAAATCAAATTAATATATTCATTTGTAAGACCTCATTTAACCCCTTCATCTTTCTGTGCCAATATACTGGCTCACGGTGTTTTCTAAGTTGACGCAGAGCTAGTATACTCGCCAATTAAGGATACATTGCACTATAAGTGCGCCCAGAGGTTACAAAAATACGAAATAAATGAGTTAAAGCCCATATATATATATGATACAATTATAGTGTGAGAATGTATAAATACGACAATGTATAAATACGACAATGTATAAATACGACAATGTATAAATACGACAATGTATAAATACGACAATGTATAAATACGACAATGTATAAATAGTGTTGTCCACAACACAAACTTTGGTACATTTATTTAGCTGTAATAACACACGTAAAAATAACAATAAAGAAGCCAAGAGTTTGAACTGAACATATATAACTGTGTCCCCTAAGCTCATGATAGTAGTTTAACCACATGTATTATCATTTTACATTATAAAAATATCCATAAACAACTTACAAAAATGAGTTTGTTGTTTTGTTGAGCACATTTAGAATTAATTAACATAAAAATACATGAAGAAAATCAAATAAAATGTTGACTAAAATAATGATGTTTATTACAGCAAGTGTAGTTGTTTATTTAACTATGCACATCAATTGTCCCCAGCAATGAATACAATATTCTGGATACTTGATCTTCTTTATAGGCACATGTTCAATTGAAAATGTCTTATAAAAATAACATATGACTGTTGATATGCCCATAGAGCTGACCACATAATAATTGTAAATGTCATGTAAACTTCCTTTCTTTTTTCTTTTGTCCTTCCTTCTCTGTTTTTTTGCTGTTAGGCGTAGCAAATTTGACTGATGATCAGTTTCCGAGATAGTACATGCTCGGTCGCTTCATATGCTGTGGTATTGTGGAGTTTTAAGATGTCAGTAACACCCATCTTTTCCTTGATCTGCCCTTCCTCTTGATGATTCCATTTTCAGGTTGTACACTCTTGCAACTGGTGTATTCGGGTTCATTCCCACCAAGCGGTCAAACCATTTGAGCCTCTTTTTCAATGAATCTAATAGCAGGCATTGTTCTGACAGTCTTATAATTTCCTCATTTCTTATCTGGTCTCTTCTTGTTTTATTTATCGCTTTCCTCAAGCATCTCATTTCACATGTGATCATTTTCCTTTCTTGTTCTTTTGTCGGTGCCCATGTTTAGCACTGGTAGCACAGTGTTGGTATGAAGATTGCATTTATAATCTTCATTTAACTCTCGTATTTTAGGAGTTAATAAACAATAAAATGTCTAACGCTGAAAAGTACTCTGTTCATGTTCCATGTGACAATGTGACACAATCAGGCTACTATTTTCAGGATAGTGTTTAGTCCTATCAGAGAAGGACAATACAACATGTCTGTGTTCAAGATAATCACATTAAAAACCTTGGCAAATAAAAAAAGCAGAATGAAGAATGTGAAATATAAACGTTAAATTAACTATCATATAATGACAAGACATTTGACAAACCATTCTGATTGTATGAATATTTAAATAAACCATTTCTTGAATCAAAACTTTAAAAAATAACACAATTTTTCAGAAGATGGATTTGTTATTTGTATATAATTCTTTGTAGAAAACAGAAGGTGTATTAATAGAACGTCCTCCATTAAAAATTTTATTTAAAAAAACAGTGCGTAAAAATATGGTTTTAATATGTCTATTTTAAGAGTTAATAGATGTTTAATGCCATATTTTTACACATCATAAGTTCGATCTTTAACTCATCGAACATATAGTATCTCATCATCATCATCAAGGTGCGTATCCTTTATAGGACGTTGCTCTCTTTGCAGCACATCTGAAATTCACTCTGTCTCTTGGCAGTTTACCCACTTCGTCGATGGTCATGTTCATGGTTTCTTTAATATCTTGTAGCCATCTTCTTCTTGGTCTGCCTCTGACTCTGCGTCCTGGGACCCTGCCCTCTAGTATTGTTCTTTCCAGGCCATCGTGACGCTTGATGTAACCAAAGTATGTAATTTTTCTGTATAGTATGTTGTTTATCAGCCAATTCTCTTTAACATTTAGTTCTTTCAGGACATCGGTGTTCTTTCTTTTTCTGTCCATGGTATGCGTAGGATCTTTCTGTAGCATTTAGTTTGGAAGGACTGGATTTTCGTTCTTAATTTTTGTGTAATAGTCCATGATTCACAAAATAGTATCTCATTTTGCAAAAATACTCAACAGTAACTTGGCTTGCACGGAACAATCATGTTGTTAACACACAAATGCTAAAAGCGGAAACTTTGTGAGATGGACATTGAAAGAACCAGTTCCATTAAAAAGATCGGTGAGATTTGCACAAACTATTAATAAACCAAAAAATGTGTTTAATACTTGGGTGCACCAGAGAATCGCTATATTAAACTATGAGGTACCTTCTAGTCTGTCCCACCATAGACAATAGAGTTAAAATACCCAGAGCATGTACTTATCTCAAGGTAAGCCCGTCTGCCCAGCGTGTTCGTAGCGCGCTGGACTACGGTGACTATCCCTCTGTGTGTGCGGGTTCAATTCAGGGATGGCAGAAAAAGCCACAGATTCCCCAGATTTACGGTGTTCGTGGCACCGAACCGAAGGGTTACGATGTCCATGGCACCGAGCCGAAGAGCTGAAAAGCTCAAGTGCTTCTGGATCGGAAAAAATAAAAAAAAATCTCAAGGTAAAGGTTGACATTCGTAATCCACTCCATGATGTACTGACTACACACAAACGGAATAGACTGAATGGATGTAACTCATGGATTTGCCGTGCCGACAATGTTATCAAGTCGGTATGTAGATCTAAAGATGTCAATCTTGTCATCGAGTGGCTACCAATATCTGTAGATAACCAGATGATCATTTCCGTCCACATCACACTCGACAGAGGTCTCTGTAGCGTGGAGTTTATGTGATCGTCTCTCGTGACAAAGATACCAAGTTCACTCCCTCGTGGAGCCATCTGGATATTTTTCCAGAGATTCCTGATATTAGTTTAGGTAAGATCGCTTTCCTAGTTCTATCGAAGACGGACGATAAAACGTAGGTCCCGTGTTCAATTTGAGCACGTAAAAGAACACATGGCATTTCAAAATCGAGAAGAACAAGCTGGAAAACCACTGCCTATGCAAAATTCATTAGAAAAAATTTTTAAATAAAATTTATAGAAAAATATATTTACCAACTTCAAAATTACAACGGGGACCCACGCCGGTGCTACGAAGTTCGTGCACTGCAGCTGAGATCTTTCTGTTGGCAATCTGCTTATGTGGCCGAACCATTTAACTTCTTATTTCTTGATGATGTTCATCACTGATGAAGGACATTTACAAATAATATAAATGATTTGTACTGGAATCAAAATACATGCACAAAAATAGTCATTGCTATTCACATGGTTACTCAACGAAGTGCAATGATGATGGTTCAATCAATCAATCAATCAATCATCAATCGACGAAACTGCACGAACAAGCTCCTACTATAGTAAACACTGAGGCCAATGAGATGGTGGATACATACGGGATGGTCATACTACGGTACTCTACTGATGACTGAGTAATTCGAGGCAAGTGAAGTGCTTGGGCATTTTAAGGCATTTACTGCAAGTTTGAGATGTAAAATTGTCACGGAGGACAGCGGTACCGTTGCTGTAACTATGAGCAGCCTCACAATCAACATCAAAGTGGTAACACTGACTCTGAAGTGGTTGAGTACGCTAGAATTCACATATGTGTATATACTGAGCGACTCAATGAATACAATGAAGAAAGTCCAGTCTGGTTGTATAAGGCATGAATTATTTATTAAGTAGATCCATCTTCTTCGAACGCTCCATATCGACCACTTGTTAACCACTATGTGTGATTTGTATGTGATCTGAGCCTAAGAGCGATTATACGTTGTGCCAGTTATGCGCCTACAAGTAGGCCAGCACATCTGATTTCTGCGAAGCTTTTTATTTACTAGGGTAGCCGCCCGAGTGGTTACAGGACCCAAATTTGGGGTGTAAAGAATAGAACCACTGTTACCTACCACGCATGTCGTAAGAGGCGCTTAAGGAAGTTTGGCTGAAATCGGATGCACGTCCTAAACGTGTAGAAGTCTATGCGTTTAGGGCCTACCAAACCAATGTGCAACGTATACACGTTCTTGGCAAATTTTAATATCAAACATATCACAAAGAGTGATTAAAATTGGTCGTAAAGAACGAACGCAAAGAAGAAGACTAGGGTAGCTTCCTAGGTCCTACATCAGTCGCCTCTTACGACATGCCTTGTAGGTCGCAGTGGTACTATTCTTTGCTCCCATTGAGGGCCCGGTACCACACGCACGTTAAGCAGATCCGAAATGACTTATTTAACTTTTAGTTTTCTACCAGGACGGGCAGGAGGAGATGTAAGTAAAACTTGGAACTGTCAGACATGAACACTTTGTTAGAGGCACGAGACATTTGATTAATCAACACAGAACAAGTGTGGTTAGTCAATATACGCTGGTAAAGATGTTGGGAATGAGATCAGACCACACATTTGGACTTGTCCGGAATGCTGCTCATGGGGTCCTAATAAATCCCCCTGAATATCATCCATTTATTTGTTTCATTTAGGCTACAATTATTTTCATTTGCTCAATCAAAAGATTGCTGTAGAAGTGGTTATTCTGGTGCAATTATAGAAGAAAGCTGTTTACTTGCGACAATTGCGTTCCTTTGTTTACTGTTCATCTGACCATTAATGGGTGTCGCACTTTAGGGACATTTCAAATTCAAATGTTTCAACTGAGACTAATCCTTTCAAATATTTGTATGGTTTACATGCTAGCAACCGAAATCCCATACTTGAATATAGAGATCTAGCTGCGTGATGCACTTCCGTTGTGATCAAAAATACTCTGTCATAGTCCTTGTTCCGACAAAAATCAAGCGACGTTTGAACTAACTTTTTAGCAATTCCTAAACCTCTAAACTTTCTTTTAACAGCCATTCGGCGCAACCATGCCACTTTATGTATGCCAAGGGCGTCACCAGACGAGTCAGATGGGGCGCCCATTAATCGTGATGTTTTTCTAAAAATGGCTATTGTCCCGACGACTTCACCATCACATTCTGCAACCCAGAAGTGATGATCTGGACTTGTAAAATACGTCTTCTGCATATCTTTTATGTCTGAGAGTGTTTGCCCATACAGGTAGACAACAGCACCAAGTGCAGACACGGCGTACAGAATTACGATTTCTGCTAGAAAGCACTGTGCTATACACATGGGAGATAATCCAATGGCTAGTCCCACACAGAACAATAGTATATTTATCGCCCACAGTAATAACTTTTGTAAAACAATAATGAATGTTGAACTTATGTTGCTATAACTTCCATCTTTCAAAACAGACCATACTCCGTCGTTATCCATTGTTCTCCATGGTCGAATAATAATATTAGGTGCATTCCCATGCATCGCTGATGTCAATAAATTGTTTTGATGGCTACAATAACTAGATGTATCTTGATGTCTTTTTAAGAACTGTCTGCTGCAAACGATCAGATATGTCCGAAATGCTTCTCTGTACCTTAGGTAAAAAGCGGTAATCTGTAGTCACTGCTACAATAGCCTTAATACGACTCGAGACGTATGTATTTCCAGTGCGCCAGAAAGCTACCAGATAATATCGTCTACACGTACGATTGATTGTTCGAGTAGTAGAAGACAGACAGTGTACGTACTCAATCTGGAACTGCCAATTTACCTGACCACTGGAACATAACGAAACTGTAACAGTCTCAGAATCCTGAATAAAGAATCAACATGTACACATCAGTAACGCCACTTAAAGACGGAATGTAGTATGTTTACACATAACATACATTAAATACAAATAATAACAACACAGCCTTCATAATAAATAATGGCATAAACATCGAATGATACTTGCCACGACCTTTGACCCTACTCTACATAGTAAAAATAATAATATGCAGTTATAAATAATTCAATAAATCGATATCGCTGTGTTTTTGTTGTTTAATGTATTTAATTGTGTTTAGTTTATGCTAACTTGTTTCAGACAACTTGGCTGAATAGAATGCGCTGTTGTCAACAACGTTCTCTAACATTATACATTATACAATGTGGTTCCAATATGAGATCTGAAAAATGAGGTTGTCCTTTGAATTGATAACAAAAAATGAACACAAAAGATTGTATTTAATCAGCGTCGCTACTGTGTACGATCTGTTTAGAAGTATATGTTTCCCTGTGCTGGAGATTGATCAAATATGTTCACTTGTCGTTTAGATCAGTCGTCAACAGCGAGAACGATGGCTTATCCAAGACTCGAACAGACTAAAATAAAAATTAGTATAGTGAAAAGGTTGGGCTAAAATGAATACTAAAATACTTTGATCATCTTTATACTAGCACTCCATAGACTTGAATTTTTTTCAAGTAAAAAGCACAATGATTCATGAAATCAATAAAATAGACAATTGAGACAAATTGTCACAAGGCAAGTCTGGAAAGTTCACTTAGTACTTTCTGAACTTCTGGTATTATTTTCTGTGTATTCTTCTTCTTCTCTTCCATCATTTACTTCTTTATAGAAGTGGGAGGAGTGGGGAGGGGGAGGAGGGGGGAAGAGGATGTAGTGATCTTGTGTGTACTTTATGTTGACCAGCCTGATGTTGACCACATGACCCATTATCTGCAGGTGGTTGAATAAAAACATGGGTCTAACACCATATTTCCCAATATACCTCATGGTATGAAAATAATTTCTTTACTTTCTACATGTACCTTACCACCAAACTATTGACTGCAATGTCACACATGACTAAACAGGGACCTAAGACACAGTGAATGATATGACAGTAGTCAGGATTGTTGATCAAGTGCTGATGAAGACCCTATTCCACATCCAAGTTGTGACCACGGTGGTAGGTTGCATCAATGCAATCTGACTGAGTAAGGATAGTAGAGGGAAGGAAAACTCGATCATGATAATAATGTGCAGAAAAGATATGTATCTAGCAGATATTGCAACCTAGGTACAAACTGACAGCTAGGAAGTGCCTATTCAGTGCGAACAAGGAAATAGAATCTTTTAACATATACAGGTGTGACTGCATCATGGGAGGTTTTTTAATATATATATATATATATATATATATATATATATATATATATATGTATTTTAAGAATATTGTTACATCATTTTGTGTACTCATCATCAGGTGCTATCTCCTCATTGAAGATTGGTTATAGACCTCCAGCATTCTCTGTATCTTGCCTTGATGTTGCACTCTGCCCAGCTGTAATTTGTCTAATCTCCTGATGTTACCCTTCCACTTACGACTCAACCATCCTCTAGCTCAACTAGCTGGTAGTAACTTATTTAGATGCTTGTCTATATATTATTGCTACAGTACACTAGCTTTGTAATGAAGATAATCCATGACATAACATAGAATATTGTAAAAGTTAAGTCAAGGAGGACAATGGTGCCTCTGTTGTCACTATGAGCAATCTCACAATGGAGATCAAAGCAATCTGAAGTGGTTGGGTACACAGCTAGGAATTCACACATGCATATATTGAGCTAACCAATGAATATGCTGAAGAAAATTCAGGCAGGCTGTATAAGACAGAAATGACTTATCCCATTGAGCACACCTAGAATTACCCATTTAACCTTTGTTTTGTACCATGGGATGCAGTTGTGCAGGGCAATGAGCCTGCAGGTCACCTGACTGATACAACAGTGGTCGAGGAAGAATAGTCAATTGGATAAGGCAGATAACAATGCCATAAGAGAAGCAGATCATATAAATGACTTTGAAAACATTGATAAATCTGCATCCTTATCTAGAAGAAGGAGATTGAAGAGAAAAAAGGGAACTGCCAGACACAAACGCTTTAGTGAAGAATGAGACATTTTATTAGTCAACACAGAATGGATGTGATTAGTTATTATATGCTGGTAAAGATACTGGGGAGTAGATTGCAGGACCTGGTTGGAGTGCTGTGACGATGATCCTCACTAATAGTTATGTATGATTGGGTGCAATATTTTAACAATATGCACATTTTAATGATGGAAAAACTAAAAAATACAATTATTAAATGGTCTGTTTTTTTAATGTGTGCTTTTATACTTTTACTCTGCTAAACTCAAGCAAGAGACTAACAAATAAATAAATAACAGATCTGATCATCACACTTGAGAGTAACCATTTAAAATCATATTGCTATTTACATCACTAATATTGTTTCTAGACTGCTGTATATTCTTCTTCTGCATTCTCACTAGATTGGGATTTCAGATTCTCTAATAAAGGCAGCCATCTGCCTCAGATTATCAGCCATGCCATACAGTTTGTCTTGGACGCTGGTGTAAGTGGGCCACCTCTTTCTTCTCAGGTCTGCATACTGGGGGCAGTTCTGTAGGATATGTTCTGTTGTCACACTCACCAAGCCACAGGTCGTTGGTGCCTATTTTGAATTTAGTGTACAGGTGGTGTCTCATTCTGTTGTGACCCGTCCGGAGGGGAAGTATGGCTGTCTAGTCCCTTCTGGACAGTTAGTAATATCCATCGTTCTTGCTGTGTTTTGGGTGTTCTTTATCCCATTTTTCTTTGTAGTGCGCTTGGCGATGGTTTTGCTTCTTCATAACCAACCAGGTTGTCAACTTGGAGCACTCCTGCTCCCTCTTTAGCCAGACTGCTGTATATGATAAACCATGATCAACGTTTTGTTTTGTTGGGTTTTTTTCCAATTATTTTAAACTTGATTATAATATTATTTTTCTAATGTGTGATTTTGATAATACATTAATTCATACACTGACATATGTTATTTGATTCTGAAAAAACTGATAAATAAATGCCAGTAACATTTTTATTGTTGATAAAGTCTACACTGATGTTATTTGTTTGCTTACATTTATATTTATCAACTAAGTTATCCACTATTTGTTGTTGGTGTGGATGGCACAGAGAACGTAAGTATGTTGCACCTTCATTAGGACCATATGGCATGTAGGACAAGCACATCTAAGTTTCAGCTAAAAATTATGCTTTGTTTTGTCTGACCTGACAGTCCCAGACATCTTTTGTTTGTTCTGGCACTCAACGTTGGTTACTCTTCTTATTCTCTTTCTTTGCGTTCATTCTTTACGACCAATTTTAATCCCTTATTGTGATATGCTTGATCTTTGCCAAGAACGTGTATATGTTGCACATTGGTTTGGTAGGCCCCTAAAACTTCTACACTTTAGGAAAATATCTGATTTCAGCCAAACCTCCTTAATCGCTCTTATGACATGCATGGCAGGTAACAGTGGTTCTATTCTTTACACTCCAAATTTTGGCCCCGGTAACCACTCGGGTGGGTTGCCATTTATTGATTACTTCTCATCCCCTCATTGTAGATTGTATCTGATCTGAGTCAAAGAGCAAGCATATGCTACACTACTTTTCTGACGCAATGAGGTCATTCTGAATAAGGAACATTCTCAACCATTTTGGGACATATATAGTTTTTGTCGCCCACAAGGACTTAAAACTTGTCACTGTATTTTCCTTTCAAGGAAGCAGAAAGATTGGATACATGACAGATATGTTTATATCAGTCATATTGACAGGACCAGTCAGTAGGCTGTATTGTTACGAATCTCTGTTTTGCTCTCCAGGTAGCAGTATGAGAACATCAACCATTATTAAAGAGTTGCCTTTAGGATATCCCATTAATGGATACTCCTGTGCTTATTAGGTAGGCGGTGACATCTTATAGTAGTGTTTCTCAATCAGTTGGTTCCGTCCACCAAGGGGATTGCTATATATTTTATTTGATGGGAGCGGTGGTGTTGCATAACCTAAGTTATAGATACATCTAAATCATTGAAAATTAGCAAGAGTATTCTGATTAGACAGTGTTAAACTCTCCATACAGTCAGCTTTTGTCACCAGTACATTAGTTACCATTAAGTACCACTGGGGACACATATTGTTTACTTGATGGACATTAAAACTTTGGCTATAACTCTTTTATGTACACCAGAAAGTCTAATGTAGCTACTCTGATGGACTAATGTGTTTATGTTGTGTGTTATAAGTACAGACATGGGTACAATGTCAGTTTTATCAAATTAAAGATATTAAATATTTATAGCAAAAAATGTATTAATAAATTGGTCTTCATCAGGGTAAAACAAATACAATAATTTAAAGCATTACAGAATTAAGGAGTAGCAACAATGAAGATAAACCAGTGGTAGTCTGATTTCCCCAAAAACTGGTGTGCAGAATTAAGGAGTAGCAACAATGAAGATAAACCAGTGGTAGTCTGATTTCCCCAAAAACTGGTGTGCAGAATTAAGGAGTAGCAGCAATGAAGATAAACCGGTGGTAGTCTGATTTCCCCAAAAACTGGTGTGCAGAATTAAGGAGTAGCAACAATGAAGATAAACCAGTGGTAGTCTGATTTCCCCAAAAACTGGTGTGCAGAATTAAGGAGTAGCAGCAATGAAGATAAACCGGTGGTAGTCTGATTTCCCCAAAAACTGGTGTGCAGAATTAAGGAGTAGCAACAATGAAGATAAACCGGTGGTAGTCTGATTTCCCCAAAAACTGGTGTGCAGAATTAAGGAGTAGCAACAATGAAGATAAACCGGTGGTAGTCTGATTTCCCCAAAAACTGGTGTGCAGAATTAAGGAGTAGCAACAATGAACAAAACCGGTGGTAGTCTGATTTCCAAAACTGGTGTGCAGATTGAGAAAGGAGGTAGTCGCAATTTAAAATCAATAAACGGTGGTAGTCTGATTTCCCCAAAAACTGGTGTGCAGAATTAAGGAGTAGCAACAATGAAGAAAAACCGGTGGTAGTCTGATTTCCCCAAAAACTGGTGTGCAGAATTAAGGAGTAGCAACAATGAACATAAACCGGTGGTAGTCTGATTTCCCCAAAAACTGGTGTGCAGAATGGTTGTGGACCTGGACCCAGCCATGACGACAGAAACGCAGAAAAGACAAATGAAATGCTATTATTTTAGCTCCTATTTGCTTATTATGTGTTTCCATGAATATATGCCATAAAGAATGATGCATTATACATAGCATCTGCCATCTGGTGACTATTATTATTTTTGTATGGTTAAGTTACTAAGGTTTCCGGTATTCATATTATCATTTATGTTATTATTATGTAGGTGTGTGTTAGAAAAAATGTTACACCTACAGTTATTTATCAAAAGAACAAACAGTTATTTAGTAATGTTGCAATTTTGACATACAAAAATGCTGATTATAGATGACTACTTACTTGCACTGGGATAACGACGAAGTATCTTCTGAGGTATTGTTTACATTTTACGACAGTACGGAAAATGAAATTTGGTAAACAAAAATAGAATGTCGTCGAAGCCCAGCTCAGCAAATGCTGTAGAGGCTGTAGCCAAACCTTCTTTAAGTCAGTACGTTTTTGCCGAGAAGTTAGGTAGTGGAACGTATGCAACAGTTTACAAGGCTTACAGAAAGGTATGTGTTTTTATAGACTATTGTAGTCAGTCTGTCTTTTTTTTTTCTAAAGAAGATGTATTATCGATAGCAAATCAATTTCGTATTTTTTTCCGATCATTCAAAATCACGTGAGTTGTGACTCAGACTGCCATACTCATCTCTGTTACGTGCTCAAATTGAACACGGACCTACGATTTATCATCCATCTCCGATAGGACTTATAACTCGATCTCACCTACACTGAGATCAGGGATCTCGGGGGAGGGTGCAACAACACAACAACACAACAGTATCAGAGGCTGTTGTCATCGCTTGTGATAGATATATATTATTAATTAATTAATATTTGTATATAGTAGAGAATCAATGTAGCAGTAAGATTGATGTCAAAAAACAACGTATAGTGTTCAACTTCAGCTAAGGTTCGATTCCCTAGTATATCAGCAGAAAATGGGTGCCCAAACTTTCCTAGTGGAAGATAACTTCTGAATCTATATTTTTTAATATAAATGCTATTGAAGAATTGTTAAAATATAATGGGCACAGAAAAGAACAAGTGAATCTATAATAAAATAAATAAACATAACGGATGATTTGCTATTGAAAAAATAAAGACAACATGTTCTGGTCCTATGAAAAGTCACAAAGGCTTGCAGAAGACAATTGTGAAAGGTATATATATCAGAAAAGAGAAAGAGGTCAAGGATAAGATGGGTGCAAGATAGGATAGACATACTGAAAATGGAGAATCAGATTCAGGTCACCTTGCATATGATACGGAGACTTTTAGAAGAGCTGTCAATGGAGTGAAGTTCTGTAAGGGATATACAAATAATAATACCCGTCCGTCGCGAATGATAATGACAACAGTCTCAGACGTGTGTATGTTACACCTCTGGTGTGTGAGGAGGTGACTAGATTCTAATACTGGAACACTATTCCCTACCACAGGTCATGATCAGGGTTGAACATGTGGGTGTTGTGTGTTCTGTCACTTAGTGCAGCTCGTTTTCTTTTGCGCATCAGCAATATGATTCTCAGCTATGTGAATTCCTTTTGTGTTGTTGCATCGTCACATTTGTCGATCTTACTCAAGGGATTCCCAGTATATAGTGGATGTATCGAAGCATTTTAGAGACACTTTAAGATTGACTTGGAAGCATTTTTTCTTTCTCCAGACAAGGGTCATATTGGAAGAATGAATTACTACTGTCTAAAGATGAAACATAGACTTCATTGCTCTGGATTTTCCCCATATTGCACACCACCTGCAGAGAACATTGCACAAAGTACGCACTTTGTAATTTTGACAACAATCCTAGGGATCTACGTAAAACATGCAATCATAAACAGAACCATGTGGTCTAAATTCCAACCCAAATTCCTTTGGAACACAAGGCAATGGTTTAAGATTTAGCCACAGAAACCCTTAAATGATTACGGTGTGAGTGCTCATCTGCTGAAAGATTTAGATAGTTAAAAGGAACTGAGCATCTATGGTTGTAGAGATGCCGATTCTAACCATTTTTATTAAATTGTAAACAAAGAATTTGTTTCAGAGCTGTGAATCACAGTTGCTGACTATATTAAAAGAGATGGGTGTCGATATTGGTAAAGCCTGAAAAGAACGACATACCAAATATGCAAAAATATTAATCAATTAACATCGAATTGGCATGTTAGGCCACTGGATGCTGCTAGATTTGTTAGGCTGGGCTTGGAACACCAATGAACATGCCCAGAGTGCTATGATGATAGTCCTCATGTAACTGATAACTGGCAAAGAATTTATTTATGAAATAGTTCAGCCATCTGTTTTGTAAAAAAAAGACAATGTCATTCATAAGTATACAATACTCAAAAGTTATGATTCCATAAATGTAATGAAAAGTTGTTAATGCTTGTATGTGTCATTATTATTTAAATATTTTGTTTCCCAGTCTGGTATTCGAGAGGTTGTAGCCATAAAATGTGTGTTAAAAAGCAGCTTAAATAAAGCATCTACCGAAAATTTGTTGACAGAGATTGAATTGCTGAAGAACTTGAAACATGAGCACATTGTCACGTTGAAAGATTTTCAGGTAAAGAAGTTTAACTATATTTAAGTTTGAACATAGCAACTCGCCCAGGTGGTGCGGACCTAAGTGCGACAAAGAATAGTACCATTGTGACCTACAAGGCATATTGTAAGAAACTACTAATATAGGGACATAGGAAGTTACCTAGTAAATAAAAAGTGTTGCAGAAATCAGATGTGCTGGCCTACTTATAGGCGCATAACTGGCACAACGTACAATCACTCTTAAGATCAGATCACATACAAATCACACAGAGTGGTTAACAGGTATATGGAGCATTTGAAGAAGAAGATCATAGCACCTAAACAAGCAACTATAGATTGCAGTTTTTGATATGTGTATTTACAGAAAAGCTGGGCATATTTTATGGGCACAGAAAAAGATTCAGTAATCTTCTATTCTCTAATCATGTTTTGCCTCACAATGTCGGAACAAGACAAGATTTCTAGAACAGACTTCTGTGTGTGCTTCATAAAGTTTTTTTGTTGTCTCTTTTATAACAGAGGTCCACCTTTTGCGTGGATGACATTTTGCTTTGTATCCACTGTATCAGAGTAACATTGCTCCAGTAAAGTATAAAGTATTCCTGGAAAATTAGAAATGAAAAGAGAAACGTTGATTGAGATAAAAACTTGGCATATCTATCATTATGGGCATATAAAGAGACATGACATTTGAAAACCATACCGAATGTCTTAAAGTGTGTTATTTGTATAATTATATGGGTTTTGTATTAATCCGGAAAATAAGTGTTACATAGTAGTACAACTGACTGTCAAATCAGCTTAGATGTTTTACTTTTGTAACTACCACATAATCTATTGTAATTGCTCTAAAGGGGAATAACTACATTTAATTATATTGAGTATTTGTCATTGTTAACATCATCATCAAATAGCTTGTCCTGAGCAGAACTTTGCCACTCTAACAGTCCTTCGAATTTCTCTCTCTTATAGATGTCGCTCGCAGCCGTCATGCTCAAATCATCAGTTACATCCTGACACCATCTTTTCTATTGTCTTTCTCTTCATCTCTTTGTTGGGATGCCTCTTTTCATAATTGTTTTCTCAACCCTTTGGGTATTTTTATATGTCCAAAGTACTTCAACTTTCTTATTTGTAGCATCAGCAAAGTTTTCTTTAGTTTTGATTGTTAACATACCATTGGGAAATTATTTCTAAAGATTTGCTTTTATTTTGGATGAATGTCAACTACATCAATACAGACTTCATTGTTGTGTAATCATCTTCTCTTTATTCTTTATTTGCAGTGGGACACTAGTTATATTTATCTTATAATGGAATACTGTAGTGGTGGAGACCTGTCAAGATTTATCCGAAGCAAGAGAGCATTGCCTGAGCCCATAGTCAAGCGTTTTGTACAACAGATTGGTCAGTTTCACTAACCTCTACAATGTTTTATTCAATTGTTGTGTTTTTCAATCATTTTGTTGGATGTATACTTATGGGCTTTCTATAAGGCAAGGGTTTCTCATCAAGAGGTGGACTGGACAGAGACGGTTTAGAAGGAAGACAGATCAACTTGTCCTCAAGTATCTACGAATTGGCTATTGGAATTGTCAAAGTACAAATCAACGAGCACCAATTCTACAGAAGCTGGTTTATGATTTTGACATCTACATGATTCAGGAAGCAAAATTGCAAAATGATATAGTCATCCAGACTTCAAATGCTGCTCCACTCCCAGAGAACCTGGTGGAGGACTAGGACAGGTTATCTATGTGAAGCTTGGCCTTCCCTAAACTCTCTTGATACAAATGATTTCTTACCAAAATGCATGAAATTACAGTCCATATGTTAGTGTTTTTTTTTATTTTATCACTCCTGTTGTTCATTTGCTTGATAAAGGCCTTGTTAGTCGAAACGTTGCTGTATATTGTCATTGTTTTTGTAATTTCTAAAACTTCAGTACTTTGTTATTACATGTTTCGCAAATGGAATTACAGGGGATTCAGACTCAGGTTAACATGTTGTGAGCACAATATGAGAATAAACATTGATAGGAAGAACACTAACATCTCTTTCAAGAACATCAATTAACTCTTTCCACGCTTTAAGCCGCACACTGCGCCATGACGGAAGTCTGTTGCACGCTTTAAGCCGCACACTGCGCCATAGAGTTACTTCCTTATAAGAAGTCTTTCTAGTTTTACTTCTACTATTTTACTTATACCACTTTTTAACCTTGTTATTCTATTGGGTTGTCCAGTTTTCTTCAATTTAGTATATAATAAGATATATATGTTTATTTATTGACAAGTAGTTGGGATCGTAATTTTGTTGTAATTTTTTTACTTCCTTGAATTAACTGTTAAAATTGAGGAAATAAATGGGCGGGAAAGAAGTTAAAAGCACGTCAAAGACTTTATATATCTAGGATCATTTTTTCAGCAAATGGAAGAATAACTAACGGAATCCAACATAGATGCAATAAATGCAGACATGTCACCATGAACACAAAAAGAGCATTGTGCAACCTATCTTTCTTCCAACATTATGCTGTCAATGCCAAACCTGAACGCTGACATCAAACAATAGAAGAAAACTAGTCACGACAGAGATGAAGTGTCTATGCAGAATTCTGGGAATATCAAGAAGAAACCGATTTAGAAATGAAGACATCAGAAATAAAGATTAGTACTGAGCTTCATCAAGAAACAACAAATTAAATAGTTTGACCACATAAGCAAATTACTAATATATCAACTAAAATCTTTATGAAGTGCAACAGACAGGGCAGAAAAATCAGATTACTGCCGGTAGTAAACCTTCTTGTTCCCAGAGACAATAAACAGTGCAAGACTTGAATATTTAGCAAATTAACTAAAAAAACAATAGTGTTTCTGAATTTAAAAAAAGGTTTAAAGGTAAAGGATTTACTTCATTACACCGGGTTTTCCCATATGACTCCATCCCTGTCAACAAAAATGACACACCATCTATTGAGAGTCACACAAAGCCTCAAGGAGCAATACTACTCCAATATGGTGAATACAAAGCAAAATTCCTTCCATGCAAAAGATAGAATTAGAAATAACAGAGGCCGTGAAAAACACTATTTCTAAAGCGCACACAAAAGCCTGTTCTAGAAATCTCTTTTTATCCTGATGTTGTGAGGCAAAACAGGATTAGAGGAAATAAAGGGAAGAAGAATCATAGTATCTAAAAATAACGGGAAGATTTGAAGTTAATAAAAAAAAACTTTATGTTGTAAACTATGTGATTTACAAAAAATTGATTTATCTTTGTATTTAGCTTTGGCAATCAAGTTCCTGTGGGACAATAATGTTGCTCATATGGATCTGAAACCACAGAACATTCTTCTGACTTCATCTCAAGCTCACAATTAAAACTAGCTGGTAAGGAAATAAGCTAGCAAGTATTGTATGAAATCTATTGATTAATTTGTTAGTCTGTACCAGTGCCAATGAATATATATATATATATATATATATATATATATATATATATATATATATATATATATATATATATATATATATATATATATATATATATATATATATATATATATATATATATATATATATATATATATATATATATATAAAAATATATATATATATATACATATATATATATATATATACATTACATATTACATATATATATATACACATTACATATATATATATCACATTACATATATATATATATAAATTATATATATATATATATATATATATATATATATATATATATGTGTGTATATATATATATATATGTTATATATATATATGTGTGTGATATATATATATATATTTTGTATATATATATATATGTGTGTGTGTATATATATATATATGTGTGTGTGTGTATATATATATATATGTGTGTATATATATATATATATATATATATGTGTGTGTATATATATATATATATATATATATATATATATGTGTGTGTATATATATATATGTGTGTATATATATATATATGTGTGTATATATATATATGTGTGTTATATATATGTGTGAAATTTTAATGTGTGTATATATATATATATATATGTGTGTATATATATATATATATATTGTGTGTATATATATATATATATATGTGTGTATATATTTATATATATTTGTGTATATATATATATTATATATATATATATATATATGGCTTTTTTCATCTTTACCCTTGGTCAATTGACAAGTGTTTTGCTGTGACAACTTCCAAGTTTGCGCTTGTCTCTCTTGTTTTTGCTCATCCAAAAGTCCTCTCTATTTATGCATTGCCTGGACAGCTAATATGAGGAATGTGCCTTGCCCATTTTGCACAAACCTCCTCCCTACCGTACTATTTCATCCAAAGGAAACACAAAGTCCATGCATTTGGAATCAGGCAGGGATTGCCAGATGATGGAATGGAATACACACAAAATCATCAATTGAATTAGGGTCCCTCCCTCCGGATTTATGGTCAATGTTTACTCCTCTAGCCTTCTGCATAACCTTGCTGACTCACTTGGAAGTGGAGAGTTTTGATCAGGATTTACTCTCCAGCCTCTAGGCTTCAGAGCCCCGAGAATGTATAATAGTAGTAGCAGTCTACTTTTGTAATGGAAGTAAAGACTGTTTGTATGAAGTTAACCTCCTACTTCACTATTTACTGTTGCCAAAAACATTGTGGGCCTAACACTATATTCCTCTATATACCAATTGATATGAAACACAGATACTTTACTGTACACAGAACACAACAAATTAAAACGCCTATCCATACCACAGCTACTAGGATTGCAATACAGTCCATAGTTCACCAAGCTGAAAATGGAGTTTTTAATTTAGGTGACATTAGCAATCTCACCAAAATGAATGTACAAGTGTTTCACTGCTGACAGTTTCAACTACATCTCTGTTAACTGAAAGACAGTTCCTTTGATGACTGCAAAATCCGATACAAGAGTCTTCATCAAGAAACAATAAATTAATTGATTCAGCCACATAAGCATATTACCAACAGACAGTGAGTCTCAAAGAACAATGCTACTCCGATACTGTGTATACTAAGCAAATGGTCATCCATGCAAAAGATTGACTTCAGAAATATCAGAAACGGTGGAAAATATTACTTATGAAGCGCACACATAATCCCATTTTAGAAATCTCTTCTTATCCTGAGACTGAAATAAAACAGGATTCGGGAGAAAACAAAGAAAATAATAAGCTGTTGTTACCTTAATTGACTGTCTTATTGATCTTACTGCTTGACTTGACTTTTATTTAAATGTGTAATGTATTTAGTGCTATTTGTTAACTGTGACTTTATAATTGTCTATCAGATATCTGCATCTTTCCTGCATAATTGTTTTCTTATTTCCAGATTTTGGTTTTGCAAAACACTTGTATGATGGTGATTGTCTTCATGCTATGAGAGGGTCACCTTTATATATGGCACCAGAAATCATCTGTGATGGAACGTATGACAACAGAGTGGATCTGTGGTCTATAGGTGTCATTTGTATGGTAAGTGTTTAATATCTCTCTCTCCTCTTCTTCTCTGCCTTTTTAACCCGGGTTGAGGTAAAGGTCCTCAACCAACTCATGCCACATCTACCTATCTCTAGCTATCTTCTGCAGCTCCTTCCAACTCTTCTTTAAATTGTTGATCTTTGCCTTCAAATCTGGCCTCCGTGTATTTCTAGGCCTCCTTTTTTTTGCTGTCCCGGAGTATTTAATACTTACTCTTAATACATAATATTAATCTTAATTAAATACATTTTTTTGCAGAAAGTGCTCAATTATTTTTTTTAATGTCCTATTATATCTATCTATATTCTCCTTGTGTCCTGTTTGACACATAAGACTTCCACAAGAAATTTCCATTGTTGCCATTCTGCCGTCTTTCTACTAATTGTCTTCCCACGTCAGGCTATAACCTATAAACACTATTTTTACAGTTCTTCCATTTTCATCTGCTTTTCCATTGCAGGAGTGTCCATCTTTTCTACATACCAATCCATTCCATCTATATGTCTCGTCTAAAGCGGTGTCGTCCCCCGAAAGGATGATAAATCATGGCCAAATACCAAAGATTAATATGAGCATTGCAGTTGATTCTTCCTTCGACTGTATAAAAATTCAAGATTGGCAATTCAGCCATGGTCATTACAAAACCAATCAAGCACTACTTCAGACTCCCCATGATCCCTGAGGCCATCACTTAACCTTGACATAAACTGGCTCTGTGAGCTACAAGACAGTGATCATACAGACTTGAATATATAGACATATTTCCAACTGAATAATGGTCTCTAAAGATGCACAGTTAATTTTAAAATTTCTTATTTGCTACCGTATTTGGCCAGAAAGTTCGCAAGATTCTTTCGATTCTTTTTTAGCATTTGATTTTAAATGTCTTCAACTTGTGTATGATGGGGGTCATTTTCCAGAACTCAGTACTGCATAGTAATACAACCAATACACTGCTTCTATATATTTTAAGTTTTGTTTTAAGATGTAATCAGGACTTTCTGACCATGGTGAAAGTTTTACTTTTTCAATTTTGCAATGAGATCCTTTTCCAAATCACCATCATGTGATACTGTACTTCCCAGGTATAGCAATGATGGTTTCAACTCAATAAGAGTAATTTGTCATCTGCTGATAGAGGTAACATCAAGGCAATGTATAATGTCATTATGAAAGCCATGAGTTACAAAAGTACAATCTCAGCAACATTGAAATAAATATCAGGTTAGATCATTCGGGACAAGAATTTGCAGATAAAAAAGATGAATGGAACATTACTGTAAACTGTAATCCTGCAAAAAACACTGTTACTGACACTGCTATTTCTATTGTACTTTGAAATTGCAGGGATAAACGTACTAGCAAACAGGCAGACATCAATGTGGGCTTTTATAAGATATAATTTTATTTCAGAATGCTTGTTTGGAAAAGCACCATTTGCATCTAAAAGTTTTAAAGAACTTGGTGAGAAAATCTGGAATCAGAAACCTGTTGAGGTAAACTTTATGTCACCTTTTCCTTTTGTGTAGTTTCAGGTGTGCTTCATATTCACCTGCATATTTGTATTAGTTTCAGGTGTGCTTCATATATCACCTGCATATTTTATGTAGTTTCAGGTGTGCTTCATATATCACCTGCATATTTTATGTAGTTTCAGGTGTGCTTCATATGTCACCTGCATATTTTGTGTAGTTTCGAGTGTGCTTCATATGTTGCCTGTCATATTTTGTGTAGTTTCAGTGTGCTTTATATGTCACCTGCACTTTGTGTAGTTTCATGTGCTTATATGTCACTTCCTTATGTGTGTTTCAGTGTTCTTCACCTGTCACTTGCACATTTTGCTTGCTTTTGTCTTTATTATGATATCTTTATTTATCAAATACATTTTTATTGATAATTGTGTGTATTTGTGTGTGTAAATATAAAACTGTATTGTGTATATATATATATATATATATATATATATATATATATATATATATATATATATATATATATATAGTGTCTGATATTCTTGACGTATCAGTGTGAAGCATGGACATTTAACAAGGCAATGGAAAAACATAATGTGTTTTTGAATAGAAGTGTTACAGAAGAGTCCTTCGTATATCATGTACAAAGAAGAGAACAAATAGATCTATCCAGAAAGAACTGAAAATCAAAGAAAACTGGCTGATGCTACAAATAAGAAAGAGAAAACTGAAGTATTTTGAATATATAAAGAAGCATGAACGAAAGGAAGGAATATATAAAGAAGCAAATATTGGAAGACCATTATCGATTGAGGCATCCCGACAAAGAGGAGAAAGGGTAGGACACAAAGAATATGGATTCCTGATGTAACTGATGATTTAAACATGATGGTTGCAGAGGTGAGACATCTGGATCTGGCCTATGAGAAAAAGAAATTACAAAGAACTGTTGGGGTGGCAAAGTTCAGCTCAGGACAATATATTTAATTATGATGATATTCTTAAAAAAAAATGTATTTATACAGCAAAAATCATTACAAATTATTATTGTAAAAATGAAAAAAGTAAACACAAAGTAAGGTAGTTTTACAAAGTTACAAAAACAAGATACAGTGACAATTCGTCCAAAATGTCTTTATCAAGAAAAGGATACACAAACAAATGGGATACAAGATGATTGCCCTATACAATAGACATCATAGACACATTGAATTCATTATTTGGTAATTATTCTATAAAACTGACATGTAAACTAACTATTATTGAATCATTTACACAAAACAGAAACTTATCTGGTTAAATTATTTTTTTAACCATTTCTTATTTAGTTTCTTCTTTGTTCAATCTTCTAAATTTATTAGCACATTTTTGTGTCAGATTCCACAAGGATTTAATGTCTCGGACAACGCCAGAGATCTTACTCTTCGATTGCTGCAGAGAAATCCTTCAGATAGGATAACTTTTGAGGAATTCTTCGCTCATCCATTCATTGATATGGAGCACATTCCATCAGAGAACTCTTTACCAAACGCGGTTTGTACATTAATTTTATTTATTTCTAATAAATCGTATTTTACAATCCTATTAAAACATATAGCTTCTATAACTTGAGCAGTAGCGAGCTCGATCACAACTCAAGCGTACTGGGTTAAAAATCAGTGACAGGCAGTTTGGAAGCAAATTCGTTTCTGTGAATCTTTACGAATGGTACAAATAGACCTCACCGTTCAGAAAACAATGACAAACTACTGAACATATAAATGATGCCTAGAAAATCGACAACTCTTTTACTATGGTTGATGGCTTAGTCTGGAGATTTTACTAAAGCACACAAGCGGAAAGCTGCAGAAGCGGGTTGAGACTCCAAAAGTCATAGAAGCAATTTTATACATCACACATATACTGCATGAAATGTAAAATGGTAAGCAGGCCCCACGCAAAACTCAGTCAGAAACACAACACCAGGAGTCATGACTTCCACCTGAATGGACAGCGGGTGAACGAAACAAATAAACAAACAAAACTACATGAGGTCTTTCAGGAAATCTGTATACAATATTGTATTCTAAGAAAATGGAAGGATCTGTCTCAGAAATACATGTCATACATTAGATATTATTTTCTATTAAAGAAGTACATTACTCCGCCCAGGTGGTTACCATGGCCCAAATCAGGGGTGTACAGAATAGCACCACTGTTACCTGCCATGCATGTCATAAGAGGCGACTAAGGAGGTTGAACGCGGGTTAGCTACCCCGCCCGTTAAAAACACTAGTTAGCTACAGAAACCACAAGCAAGGAAATCATAGCACCGAGGAAGATGAAGGATTCTGCAAGGAAGGACCCAGTAAACGGCCCGATGAAATCCGAATGGAAATTGGACTGCCGAATAGAGGTAAGGGAAGACCCAGGAACACCTCGAGGTGGGACTTCAAAATGAAATGCAAGAAAATAGGAAGAGTGTGAAGAGATCTGGAAAAGATGGCCTTGGATAGGAGGGCTTAGAAAGCCTTGGTTGTTGACCTATGCCTCCCTAGGGGTGAAGGCTGAAGAAAAAGAAGTACATTACTCACAGTTTTTAATCTATTATAGTCAGTGTCAGTAGTACTGACAGAATCTAGGTAAATAAATCATCTTGATTTGGATGTTTTTATTAATATTGGTTATTGGTTACTAAACTGACATCATTGCACTCCGGGCAGACCCATAGGTGCTCAATCTCCCCAACAGATATCGAAGAGTATGCATACTAATGGTTCCCGTGGCTCACTGATTAAACACACCTCTCACTCTGCCCTCAGGCATCCAGTTCTACTTGTTAATTATTACTTTTATTAATAAATATATATTTTCTCCTTGTGTGCCATGGGACACATGAAGCTGTCACAAGAGATTTCCATTTTTGCTGTTCTGCCGCCTTTCTACTAACTGTTTCCCACCTAGGGCCGCAATCTTTCAACTCTCCTTATATATTTCTTCTCCATGTTTCCTTTGTATGTCAGGGCCTTCTTTCCCCATACATTTTCCATCATAGAGCTATCCTAGTCAATGCCCCTACTGGACATAAAACTACACAGACCTCTGAGTGATCTACAAAAGACAGTGAAGCTTATACAAGAGACAACGTTGAATATATAGACAATATTTCAAGCGAACGAAAGGAAGGAATGAAGCCTCTACTGACATATGTGTCCAATCCACCTCCATCTTTGCCTTTTAATGATGATCTCCAATGATGCACACTTTGTTTCAAAAGCTCTTTATTTGCGTTTGGTTATTATAACAGATACCGCTTTCACCTACCTTGAAGTGTATTAGCAATGAAGGAGGCGTTGGATCTGACATTAAAAACAGACTGAGTAAGGTACGAAGTGCATTCATGACCCTTCAGACCACCTGAAAATCTGCCCAATACAGCATCAGAACCAAGACTAGTATCTATAACAGCTGTGTGCTGTCAACATTGCTGTACGGATCGGAATGCTGGAGAATGACAGAGCAGGATATGTCCAGACTCTCCACCTTTCATACAACTTGTCTGCAAAAAATCTTACGCGCATACTGGCCGACTACTATCTCGAACCAAGAATTGCTTGCACGATGCCAACAAGAGAATATGGGCACTATCATCCGAAGACGACGCTCAAGATGGATTGGACATGTGATGCGCATGGAGACTGGCTCCGACACGAAAACTGCACTGAGATGGACTCCAGAGGGTAGTCGAAAGCGTGGAAGACCCAAGACGACCTGGAGGAGAACGATAGAGCAAGAGCTGAAGGAAATGAATCATAGCTGGAACACAATACAGAGAAAGGCCATGAACATGGAAGAATGGTGTATGTTTGTTGTTGCCCTAAACGCCAAGGGCGTAACAGGCTAAAGAGAGAAGAGAGAGATTATAACTGATAACTGCCTTTTTTTGCTTTGTTTACATTAGATAAAAATTATATCCGAGGCTGTTGCGAAGGATGAAAATGGAGACTACAAAACTGCTGTACGACTCTACTGTGAAGCCCTGGAACATTTCATGCCTGCAGTTCATTGTGAGTCATTGAGACAGTGGAGATTTTATAATAAATGCAGATTGTATACTAGCATGCAATGTATACTAGAATATGTCAATGTAATCTATACTAAAATATGTCAATGTAACTGTAAGTCCCTGAAATTTCATGACCATTCTAGTTCATTGTATCATTACAGTGCAATTTTATTAATAAATGCAATTGTATACTAGATGCAATGTATACTAGAATATGTCAATGTAATCTTACTAGAAATATGTCAATGTAATTCTTCTAGTATATGTAATGTAATTTTCTAGATATGTCAATGTAATCTATCTAGAATATGTCAATGTAATTTCTACTAGAATATGTCAATGTAATCTCTACTAGAATATGTCAATGTAATTTCTACTAGAATATGTCAATGTATCTATAGAATATGTCAATGTAATTTCTACTAGAATATGTCAATGTAATTTCTACTAGAATATGTCAATGTAATTTCTACTAGAATATGTCAATGTAATTTCTACTAGAATATGTCAATGTAATGCTTTATTCTACATTCATTTGACATAATTTCTGAATTGTTTGCACTAGTACAGACAAATGTTGTAAGTCATTACTTTAATAATTGCATACTTTCAGATGAGAAAAGTTTTCAAAAAAAGGAATCTCTGAGGGCAAAGGTATATATACAATGATTATATCATGGTTTGGATGATGTCTTGGGAGAAATATCTATTTTAACACATCTACATTTGTAACTCTTCTTTTTCTTTATTCTTACTGAAATGTTTGTTACTTTATATAACTGTTTACCACAAGATTCCAGTGTCTATGCTTTTTGGTTTAATACATTCATTTTCTTTGCCACCATAACAGTCGCTCTGAATTTCTCTCTCTCATAGGTCAGATGTCCTGCCTCTGCAGCCGTCATGTTCAAACCATCCATTACAATCCCAATCCATCTTATCCATGGTCTTTTTCTTCTGTCTGGATACCTCCTTCCATAATGGTCTTCTCCTTAATATCTTGTAAATTACTTACTACTGTACATTTTAAACTCATTTCATAACTTGGAAATATTTATTTTTAAATGTGGTCATATGCACAGTGAATAATATGTTTATTCAGCATCAGGAGCATGAATCTGGCATTGACCATGGTCCTACTTCACCTCCTTGTGGTAGATCTAGAAACAAGACTGCAATGTTGTAGTTGGGAAAGTAAGTACGGATCAAATAGGAAGCTAGACATGAGGATAGAAAGCTGAACACAGAATGAGATTTGCTTACACACTTAATGACAAACATTTCAGAGTTTATACGTCTTTCCTGGCCGGTGTCTAAAGATAAGAATTTCAACACAGCTTCTTGACTATTAGTTTGTGTCAGCTACCTAGACTTACAACATCAGTGGACCCAAGTAACGTGACACTGACAGTTTAACTGGTTTGTCATGTCAGATTGCTTGGTCCTGACAATTTCTTTCAGTGGCTGTCATTTCAGTAATCCAGTAAAAAAACATTACAATCTGTACACTCATAACTCTTTAGGAGATGCAAACGAACTGTTTCCTGAAGACAGAGAAGCTCTTCCTTTGTTAGAGAGAACACTAACAAACAACATATTTAAATCAGGATAATAATTTTATTAAAAAAACAAATACCAAAACAGACAGTTGCATGCAAGGCTTTGGGGAAAGATGTCTCAGGGAGTTCTCTGGGTTGCTGGGACCAGACATTTCATGGCGCACGGGCATCAACATCAGCGGGGAGATAAACCGTCAGAGATGGAGGTGATTGGGACATGCATTAAGAATGCAGAGGACCAGACACCTGCGTATGGTTTGGAGTGGAATCTGGGAGGCAAGAGAATGGGGGACAACCTGGAGATTAGATGTGAACAGAGAGAAGAAGAGGTAGGAAGGACCTGGAATTAACTGAGCTGGCTTGATCAAGACAGATCTTGTTGGAGAAAATTTATTGATGCCCTATGCTTCAAGACGAGTTAGAGAAGTTTCTTAGAAAAGATGGTATGGAAACATTTGATTTTTCTTGAATTTGTTATCCATAATTTACCAACATTCAGCTGAGTTTTGTCCCTTCGTTTTCCAGGTCAAACAATACATGAACCGTGCAGAAACTTTAAAACAGTTAATGAAAACTCATTTGCATTCAAGCCCAGCACACTATAATGCTTCCAAGAGAAAACCTAGTTCTATCAATTCTAACTCAACATGTAAAGCTGATTCAGACACTCTGGCAATGTCCCAAAAGTTGACAGATGAAAAGAATATAGTCAAGACATTATCTAATACCATAATTGATGATACTACCAAGAATTCAGAATCTAGTTGTAGCAATGGCATTCCAGTTGATTCTGCAGTATGTACAAGATCTTTCTCAAATGATGCTTTGGAAGAGCTAAGTAAGTGCTTCTTAGGATGTTTTGTGTTGTTTATATAGCTCATCATCATTTAATTGCGTTGTCCTGAGAAGAACTTTGCCACCCTAATAGTCCTTTCAAATTTCTTTTTGTCATAGGCAAAATGTCCAGCCTCTGCAGCCGTCATTCTCAAATCATTAGTCCCATCCTGAATCCATCTTCTCCATGGTCTTTCTCCTCTTCTCTCTGTCGGGATGCAAAGAATAGAACCACTGTTACCTGCCACGCATGTCGTAAGAGGCGATTAAGGATGCTTGGCTGAAATCAGATGCACATGTCCTAAACGTGTAGAAGTCTATGCATTTAGGACCTACCAAACCAATGTGCAACGTATACACGTTCTTGGCAAAGATCAAACATATCACAAAGAGTGATTAAAATTGGTCGTAAGAACGAACGCAAAGAAGAAGAGTAATGGTCTTCCCCAACTCTTTGTATATTTTTATGTGCCCAAAATACTTCAATTTTCTCATGCATATTTGTAACACAGCCAGTTTTCTTTGATCCTGAGCTCCTTCTGGACAGATCCACCTGCTCCCTATCTGTCCATGGCAGAGGACTCTTCTGCAGCGCCCATATTCAAAATCACATATATGCCTTTCCACCGCGCTGTCAAGTGTTTGCCCTTCTCTGCTTTTTACCATCAGGCGTCGCAGGATTAACCAATGATTGTTTTCCGAGAGATAGTGAAAGCTTGGTCACTTAATATGCTGTGGTATTGTGGAGTTTTAAGATGTCTATAACTCCATCACTATGTTTTTCTTGGTCTTCCTCTTGATGATTCCATTTTCAGATTGTACGCTCTAGCAACTGTTGTATTCGGGTTCATTCTCACCAAGTGGCCAAACCATTTGGGTCTCTGTTTTTCAATGAATCTAACAATATGTGTAGATTCAACTGTTCTAATTTCTTCATTTCTTATATGGTCTCCTATTTTATTTACTAATGTAACTACAAATAAAAAATAATAGTAAAAGTGCATGAATATCTGTATGTTTATGAAGACTTGTTACGAGATCATCTTTTGTTGCATCAGGTTCTACCAGGTATTCTCAAGCTACTTCATTCTTAGACTTGTTCTACAACAAGATTTTGTGTCCTAGAAGGAATTAAATAAGGCTAATGGAGAATAAAAGAGTTGCAGTAACGTAGGGATTAGTTCACTTGATTCATAGCTGTGTGGTTCCAGAATCCAACTCAACAGTGGGAGTGGACATTTTTCTGACCATAATGCCTCTCATGTCAACCCAGCCTCAAATTTGTAACAAATACTGGGAAGTAAAAGTGGCTTGCATGATGTTGACCACTTCACCCAACATAGGTTGTCGGTCAAAAAAAATAGGATCACAACACATTAATCATATCATCTCTGTTATCTAATAATCATCATCTGGTCATGTTAATCATCATCTCGTAATCTCTATAATAACCAGATCTCCTGTCTCCATTTCTATCACATTCAAATTATTTATCATATCCTGCGTCCATCTTTGTCTCTCCTTTCCGCTTTCTCCAAAAATTCTTCCTCCATAATTGTCTTTTCCAAATTTTGATATCTCTTTATGTGTCCAAAATATTTAATTTTCTTCAATCTTTTTTCCTCAATTAATTTTTTCGTATTTGAATTTTTGGTGACTAGATTTTTGTTCTTTTTTCAGTTCATAGAATCTTGAGAACTTTCTATACCATTTATATTAAAAAACATGTTTTAAAAATGTGTTATGTGTTCTACGTAACTGAAAGTTATTACTTTGACTTTTCTGAGTGTGAGAAGGTGTCAGAGTTACTGTTTAAATGATCTGCTTCTCACTCTTTCAGTTATCTGATGGAAACTGATGTTCTTGCGAGGCACATCTCTCTCTCTCTTGCGATCACCACCCAGACCGATGTACCAGATCTTGCCATAAATTGTATTCATGTTGAAATCTGATTCATGCAGCCTTAGCATTGGTGTGTTTTACGTCACATCTTCAGCACCATTTGGAGCTCTGGTGCTTATCCTTTGGCAATGTGTCCGGTTTTAGCCAGCGTTTACTCGGTTTGCTCTCCATTCTGTAGCCATCTAGTGTTTTTACGGTGTGGGGTAGCTAGCCCCACGCCCAACCTCCTTAGTCGCCTCTTACGACATGTGTGGCAGGTAACAGTGGTTCTATTTTTACACCCCAATTTGAGCCCGGTAACCACTCGGGTGGAGGTACATTTGAGTGTATTCTAAATTACACCAGGGACCCTAAATGAAGGTCGAGCACTGCAGCTGAGATCTTCCTGTGTAAGAAAGAGATCGGAGCACACATAGCTACTCACCAAAGTGCAATGATGATGGTCATACAAATCAATCAATCAGATATGTTTACAACACTCTTGTGTCACTTCCTTATGAATATGTTTTTCAACAATCTCTGTGCGTCTCCTTCATTATGTATTTAAGAATCTCTTTATGACATTGCAGCTTAACAATAAGTAAACTGAATGCTTAAGAACGATGGTTTTTTTAAATCAACATCATATTGTTTCTTGTGTTCTCATAGTGACTATGTGTGCAGACTCTCAAGAATTGGTTGCAGTACTAAAGTTAATCAATGCAGCATTAATTGAGGTATGTCGGGATAGTTGTGATAGTAGCTGGAAAACTGGTTGGAATCTATATCAATGTACTTAAGCAACAGTTGATGTATGGCGAGCTTGAAGGAGACAGAAGTTCAGTTGATGGACAGAACAAATGCTTTAAAAACAATCTCAAAGTGTCTCTAAAATACTTTGATATTGACACAACATGCTGGGAATCCCTCACACAAGATCGCCAAATGTGGCACTGTCACAACACAAGATGAACTCGCATAGCTGAGAATCGTTGAGGCGCAGAGAAAGCGAGCTGTGCGTAAAGACACAATACCCACATGTCTAACCTTGATCATGTATGCCCCACCTGTGGTAGGGATTGTGTTCGAGGATTGGACGCTACAATCACCTCCGCACGCACCAGAGCTTCCGATGGACGGCTATTATTATTATTATTATTTAAGCAACATTCCCCCCACTCACTATCCATCCTCTTCATAAGTGCACAGTGCCTTGCAGTGTTCTGAAAGTACTAGCATCAGAACACTTATACAGTAACAGTGGTGATGATTCTACGTTTTTCAGAACTCAGTAAGTTAAGTACCCATATTTAACAGAGTGGACTAGGAAATTAATTGTACAAAGATCTAACCATACACATTTGAGTTTTGTTCTTACTCACTCTGAAAAGGATATTTATTACAGTATCAGTTCACAGTGAGGTTACATTTTTCTGTATTTCTCTATTACTGACTTATACATTGTCCAAACTACTTCAATTTTGTGTAAAAATGAAGATATTAAAAGACTGTATTAAAGGTTTTCATTATATGTTCTTTATTTCCTTCTTTGAGACTACACATTTTTTTTCATTTGTAAAAAAAAATATTTTCAACAACACCAAAAATAGGTCACAGATATCACATATTACATCGCACAGATATTAAAACCACATAGCTGGATAGTCCATTAAATTAGTTTTCTTACCATATATAACATGCCTATTTTCAATGCAAGGAACTTATATGGTTGTTATTATTGAAGGTCATCATAAACAACAACAAAAAAAACCTTAAAACCTCTGAATGTTTAAGGGTTAATGTAGGTGCTATGGTTGCATAGTAATCAATGCTTACAGAAATATGTTACTGACAAAGTAGCTTAATTATTGTGAAGATGGGATATTACCTTAAGATTGATATACATACTTTCTTCATGTACCAGGAACAGAAAGAAGACTTTGAACGTTGTCTGCATTATTATGAGGTGGCTTTAGGTGGTCTCTTAAAGATTTTGCCATGTGAGTAATTACATCTACTTGTTTCATTTTCTATTGAACTGAATATAGTTGTGTCACATATAGAAAAATTTTTATTTTCATATTGTTTTTTATAATGAGCAAATTAAGAGAAAGAATCCTTCTTAAACTGTATGCACAACTGCTGGCAAAGGAGATGGAAGAATGGTGAATTCTGCAATGACTTAGAAGGCAGGTGTTGGCCCTACCTGGTACTGTGCACAGGGGCGCACCAGGAACCACAGATGGTAAGCCGCCAAAACTGTTCAGAAATCAATGGCAAACTACTCAACGAAAAATGCTAAGAAATCCTGGCTGCCAAAAATGAAGAAACTAGCAAGCATTAAAGAACGTTAGAAACTCACAAACATTTAAAGAAACATATGGAACATAGAGCTGTAATTACATTTTTTTTTCATTAATGAGAAATCGTTTCCAGTTGTTGTTAGTAACTGCCACTTGAAAACACCTGTCAGGAGTGTGATATTAATAATACTCATCTGCCACTTGAAAACACCTGTCAGGAGTGTGATATTGGTAATATTCATTTTTCAAAAAATGTAAATTTAAAAAATTATGTTTTAAAATTTCAGTTCTAACACTATATGGCATAATTCATGGGGCTGCCATTTTGACAGTAAAAATATCCAAAAAAATGTGTAGTTTAGTAGTACAATATACTCTGCTACTCACACAGTATAATGGATTCAATCTTGTTGAAGTTTTGTCACCAAAGTGTTGAGTATGCATGAATTTATAACATCAACATGCATAATCTTCTCTATCAGCTTAAAAAATAACAGACAAACCATTTATGAGTCTGTCAAAACAACACGAACATTACTTTTGTGTACAATTATTTTGTTAGTGAATTATTATTATTGTAATACGTTATTGTTACTACTACGTTTGTTTTGTTCTCAACAGCTGAACCTAAAGGCAAAAGAAAAGACCTTCTTAATTCCCAGGTATAATATTTCTTAACATGTTATTGTTTTGAAATTATTAAATGTATATGATGTATTGTCATTGTATAAGAAGGGTCATAATTAGTTCTTGTTGCACCCAAGCAGAGACAACAAATGTCCACTCATTTTGAGCTTGCACTTTTCTACCTCAAACCTAGTTTTATGCATGTCCTTGAGTTCTTCTTGAAATGTTTCCAATGTACAAGATGCTGACATCCTATTCATGCTTGTCAGTAAATGATGATATCTACTTTTTTGAAAGTGAGTGATTTAAAACATGATGGTAATTATACAAAGTACAACAACAGACTAAAGTGATGTCACATTCAAAAGACCCTTATCAAGCAAAGAATGAAAGATACCACCAAAAAATTCAATATAAGATAGGAAGGCATAGTTTGAAACTTTAGCACAAAACATGTTGCGACAGCGATGAGTTGTCTATGCAGAATGATGCGAGTATCAAGAAGAGACCGGTTTAGAAATGTAGACATCAAGGGAAAAAGGGGCACAACATCAGTACTGAACTTCATCAAGAAACAACAAATTCGGTCACATAAGCATATTACCGACAGACAGTGCACCTCAACGAGCAATGTTACTCCAATACAGTGGATACAAAGCAAAAGGGCATCCACTCAAAATTTGAACATCTGAGATAACAGAGGCAACAAAAAAACTTTATGAAGTGTGCACAAAAACCTGTTCTAGAAATCTCTTCTTATCCTGACGCTGTGAGGCAAAACAGGATTTGAGAAAAGAAAGAAAGATCGACTATCTGATATACAAGTATAAATAAGAAAGGAACAAAAGTAACATAAGAAACAAAAAAAGAAACTGGAAAGAAACAAAGAAATATGTAACAATAATAATTCCTCTTGACGCTTATCGTTCATATGGCCTGCAAGTAATTTCTCCATACCGCTCTATCCTGGGCAACTCGCACAATCTCCTCCATGGAACTGAGACCTTCTTCTTCTTTGCGTTCGTTCTTTATGACCAATTTTAATCACTCTGTGATATGTTTGATCTTTGCCAAGAACGTGTATACGTTGCACATTAGTTTGGTAGGCCCCTAAATGCATAGACTTCTACACATTTAGGACACATGCATCCGATTTCAGCCAAACCTCCTTAGTCGCCTCTTACGACATGCATGGCAGGTAACAGTGGTTCTATTCTTTACACCCCAAATTTGGGCCCGGTAACCACTCGGGTGGAACTGAGATCTATATTTCCTGCCTCTCTCAGCAAAGTTCGCTTCAGGGTCTCCTTAGGTCGACCCCTCTTTCTTGAACCCTTTGCATCCCACTTCAATGCCTGCTTTGATATTCTTTGATCATTTCTCCTCAAGGTGTGCCCAACATATCTCCATCTTCTCTTTCTTATAACAGTTGTCACTAGTGGTTGACCAGACATGTCTCTGATTTCATCACTTCTCCTGAATTCGTTCCATTTTATATTCATTATTTTTCGCAGACATCTATTTTCAAATGCATTCAACTTGCTTTCTATATCTTTAGTCATTTTCCAACTCTCGCTGGCATATGTTAGGATTGATACAACATTTGAATTGAAAATTCGTAATTTAGTTTTAATACTATATAACTTGCAGTTCCATATTTTATTTAGACTTTTAAAAGCTGATGTTGCTTTGCCAATTCGTATCATAATTTCTTTTTAACATTTCCTGTGCAATCAAAATTGCTACCCAAATAGGTGAACTGCTCTGTTATTTTTATCATTTTAGATTCCAGTGTGATATCTGCATTACTTGCCATAGGTGTCTTCATTATATTTGTTTTTCATAGCTTATCTGCAGTCCAACTCTTGATGCTATAGATGACAAGTTGTCTGTTTTTCTTTGCATATCTTGGTTATTTCTACTTAACAAGGCAATATCATCTGCAAAATCCAAATCTTCTAGTTGACTATTTTCTACCCAATCAATGCCAGTTTCGCCTCTGCAACATTTTCGCATCACCTAGTCAATGGCCACTCCAAACAATAGCGGAGATAGAATACAGCCTTGCTTTACTCCGGTTTCAACCATAAACCAGTCGCTGTGTCCACCATCAGTGCGAACTGCACACTGTGAACCATCATAGAGGCTCTTTATAATGTTTATTATTTTGTCTGGTATTCCATAGCATCTCAGAATATTCCACAGAGAGATTCTGTGTAGACTATCAAAGGCTTTTTTAAAATCGATGAAATTTAGTATGAGTGGTTGTTGCTTCTCAATATGTTCCTCCAAAATTAGTCGTAGGGTAATTATTTGGTCTAAGCAGCTTCTCCCAGGTCTAAAACCAGCTTGTTCTTCTCTCAGGGTTGTGTCCACTGCTCCTTTGATTCTATTAAGAATGATTTTGCAGAAAGTCTTGGTCATTACTGATAATAGGGTGATCCCTCTCCAGTTGTTGCAATCTTTGAGATCACTTTTTGGGGATCTTAACAATTATTCCCCTTTTTCCATTGATCTGGGACAGTTTCTTCTTCCCATACTTTATTAAATAGTTCTTGCACCTGGCTAATAGTTGTATCATCAGCCGCTTTGAGCATTTCTGCAGTAATGTTGTCATCACCCGCTGCCTTATTGTTTATCAAGGAATTGATTGCCTCCTTGACCTCAGCTACACTTATAATTTCTTCGTTAATTGGTAGGGAGCTGTTTCTTGCCTCTTCGTCAAACTTGAGTAGTACTGGTGGATCAGGTCTATTTAATATTTCTTCAAAATGTTCTGCCCATCTTTTCTTCTGCTCGATATCTGATGTTAGAACTTTACCATCTTTGCTCTTGATTGGGCCACCCTTTAAACAAATGTTCCAGTAAGTTGTTTTAGTGTGTTGTATAGCATTTTACTGTTTCCAGTCTTAGCTGCCTTTTCCCCTTCTTCGGCCAGTCGATTGACATATGCTCTTTTATCTCTTCTAGCTGCTCTTTTCACTTCCTTGTCTTTTAGTTTATATTCCTCTTTAGCTTGGATTTCATCTGTTGCATCCTTAGTATTAAATATTGCTAGTTTCATCTTTCTTCTTTGTTCATGTAACAATAATAAAATATTATTTGTTTGTTGACTGCTACAAATGATGCTGAATATAGAATTGACATTTTGAAATGGAATATTTATAAAAGATACTATCTTGCACTCAAGTATATAGATGTGTGTTTAGAGAATAGATATATATGTTGCTTTATTGATAGTTGTTAAATATAATAAAGAACTGTCAGATATGACTAGCAACAGAAGATAGTTTGTATTGCTTTGAAAATACTTCAAATATGATTCAGAAGAGCAAAATCAGAATGTATAAGAAATAGAATTGATGATTTAAGAAAGAAAGTAACAATATGTAGTTTGTCTATGCAACTAGATCAATCCAATCTGTATGAAACATTAACTATAGTGCACTGCTATATGCTTGTTTTGTTGAGTAATTTGTACTCAAATATAACACCCAAGTTCTTTATTTGTTGTTTCTAAATTAGGTTACAAGGTGGATGGAGAAAGCAGAAAATATTAAAGCCTATCTTGATGTTAGAAACTTAAGTACACAGGACACATCTGTTGCGGAGGAAGAATCAGTCAAAAGTTATCTTGGTGAGTCAGACGTGACCATTCATGGATATCTGCATTATTCATTATCATTTTGTTTCATATTTGTAGTCAAGATTTTACACTTTTTATGTAACTTTATTCTTGGTTTTAAGTTTTTCAAAAAGTAAAACTGTCATATCAGCTGAGATTTATAAAGATTTTATATCCATCCTTCCCACATGTGTTCATTTGTATTTGATAGTGAGTTGTTTATATATGCTTAAAGATTTGGAATGGTGCAGCCTGGTCTAAAACATGGAAAAGATAAATATATATCTCTATCAAGAAAGACAATGTTAAATGTCATAGTGTTGTCATAATGTCAACGGATAAAACAAACATGACAAAAGATATTTTTATCAGTGGAGAAAAAAATGGAAAATGTGAACAGTTTTGAATACCTCGATTCACTGCTAACAACAGATGGAAATGGGATGAAGGAAATTAAAAGAAAAAATAAACATTGTCTTATAAAAAAATTAAACTACTAAAAACAGAATGGAATGAAACTGATATAAAAACAGTGATCAGAATACTAAGAGCATGCATATTCCCAGTGGCAACGTATAGGTCTTCTATCATGTGCTATTAATTGACACTTGAAATTGTTACTTTTTGTGTGTTTTTTACTGTAACACATTGTTGCGTTATTGCTGTCCAAATTGTTGCTTTGTTGTGTTGTTACTGTCTAAATTGTTATCATATGTAGTTTCTAAACTGATCTTTTTTCTGTTACATGTTACATTTCTCATGCAGTGCATCTTGTTTCTTGAATAATTCAGTTTCATTGCAATCAATGGTCATGTCTGTTTGGTAATATGCCTTAGACGACACAAACATATGAATAGACAAAGGCATATACACAGATGCATATGGATTCAGACATACATATACACATTTGCAAAACTATATATACATACATATACACATATGCATGCAGATACAGACCAAGACACACATACATATATATATACATTTACTCACACATACATGCATTCAGACATACAAGTAAACACATTGTCACAGGATCACACATTCACTCGCATATACAACTTCATACCCTCCCTCGTGGAGCCATCTGTATATTTTCCCAGAGATCCCTGATCTCAGTGTAGGTGAGATCGAGTTCCTAGTCCTATCGGAGATGGACGATAAAACATAGGTCCCATGTTCAATTTGAGCACGTAAAAGATCCCTTGGCAGTTCAATATCTAAAAGAGCAGGCTGAAAAGCCACTGCCCTGGCAAAAAACTCGCCAGTGCTACAGAGTTTGTGCACTGCAGCTGAGATCTTCCTGTGTAAGAAAGAAATCATAGTACATATGGTAACTCACCAAAGTGTAATGATGATGGTCCTATCAATCAACAACTTTATACACTCACCATCCCTCAGGTACACTCACACACACACTTTCACTCCCACACCTTACTTCACACATCCCTCCGCCCCTTCTCACACACATTGTTCTGAACAATCTGTATCTTCTGCAGGTCAATCAATGCAATGTTGTCTTCAGTAATAATATATCTTCCTCAACTCACACCATCTTGGCAGCACATGATGGCTTGCCTACCACAACATTGGACGCAAGGTTAAACTGTTGTACTTATTATATATGTATTGAAAAACATCGAAAAAGGGGAAGACTGCAGTAAAACTTGGTGAAATAGCGAAACACGTTGCTGTTTATCGTCACTGTTTCTGTATTTTGTAAAACTATAGTACTTTGTACGTGTTTCACTATTGAAAAATACAATCATTATTTTTCTGACATATCATAAGAAAACAAGGTTTAGAGCACATGATGGCAACCTGCAAAATCAAATTGATGGACAAGACAAACGATGGCAGAGAGAGAGAAGTGGTCTCTGTGGTGAAGAGATTAGGTACTCTCCTCTCATTCCAAAAGTGCTCGGTTCGCTCCCTCATGGAGATTATTTTTTTAGCCATCAGATTATTTTGCCAAAGATCCCTGATCTTAGTACAGGTGAGATTGAGTTCCTAGTCCTATCAGAGATGGACGATAAAAAGTAGGTCCTGTTTTCAAGTTGAGCACGTAAAAGAACACTTGGCAGTTCAAAATTGAGAAGAACAGACTGGAAAGCCGCTGCCTGAGTAAAATTCATTAGAAAAGATTTAAAAAATAAAATTCGTACAACATATTCACCATTTTCAAAATTACATCGGGACCTCGCCAGTGCTATGGAGTTCGTGCACTGGCACTGAGATCTTCCTGTGTAAGAAAGAGATCGGAGCACACAGTTATTCACTGGTGCAATGATGATGGTCCGTCCAATCAATCAATCAGAGAGAAAAGATTCAAGACATGAAAAAATGTTAACATCCGAACTGATAGTCGATACTTGAGACCGGTGTTTGTGTGAATCCATGATTCTTCTTCTTCTTTTGTCGTCACACTGCTACCGGGTTGTTGCCCAGTGTCGTGGTTTTCTGTTTTTGTCTTGCGCTGTTCTGGTGGCTTGAGTGAATGTTATCTTTGTTCTTTCACAGGATTCTGCTACGCCATCTAACCATCTTTTCCGTGGTCTTCCTCTTGCCTTCTTTCCCGATGTTCTGTTGTAGAAGACTCTGTATACTGTGGAGTTTGGATGCATTCTTATTAAGTGGCCAAACCACTTCATTCTTTGTTTATCTATGTAATTCAAGCACGGTTTTGTGCCAACTTTCTTTCTTATGCTGATGTTGGTGATTCTGTCTTTTCTTGTGTTGGTAACTTTTCGCAGGCAACGCATTTCACATGTAGTTATTTTTGTGACTGCGCTTTGCTCAATGTCCATGTTTGGCTCTGGTAACACAAAGTAGGTATAAAATGCTGTTGATCATCTGTTGCTTAGCTGCCTGTGAAATTTTTGGGTGCCTTAACAATGGGGTTAGCTGGTAGGTTACAGTATTTGCTTTTTGTACTCTAGCCTCTATCTCTCTATCCAGTTTTCCGTCTTCTGTGAATATGCTTCCTAAGTATTTGAATTCTTTCACTTGGTTTATTTTAGTGCCATTGACATGGATGTCTAGATTATTATGTTTTCTTCCCATATTCATTATTTCTGTTTTAGTGTTGTTGATTTTCATGTCATGTTTTACACAATTTTTGTTCAAGGTGTCAATATGATGTTGTAGATCTTGTTCATTTTGATGTATCAGGCACTGATCATCTGCAAAAACAGTTCATTTATTTCATCATTATCTGAATTTGACTCTTGAGTTATTTTATCCATATATGCAATAAAGAGTAGTGGTGAGAGGACACAATCTTGTCTAACACCTGATGTAATGGAGAATCCATGATTGCATAATGTTAAAGAAGAAATTATGCTATGAATTGTCAAAGAAACATCAGCTTGTAAAAGTCTAAATAAATTATGGAACTGCAAGTTGTATAGTTTTAAAACTAAACTACGAATTTTCAATTCAAATGTTGTATCAATCCTAACATATGCCACCATGAGATGGAAAATGACTAAAGATATAGAAAGTTGAATCCATTTGAAAATAGATGTCTATGAAAAATAATGAACATAAAATGGGATGAATTCAAAAGTGATGAAACCGGAGAAATGTCTGGTCAACCACTAGTAACAGCTGTTATAAGATGGAGATATGTTGAGCATACCTTGAGAAAAGAATGATCAAAGAATACCAAAGCAAGCACTGAAGTGGGAAGATAGAGAACCCTAGGAAACCCTGAAATGAACTTTGCTGAGAGAGGTAAGAAATATTGGACTCAATTTTATAGAAGAGATTGAGCGAGTTTCCCAGGACAGAGAGGTATGGAGACAGTAAAGTATGACAATGCAAGAGGAATATATATATATATATATATATATATATATATATATATATATATATATGTTTGCATACACCATCATGCATGGCACTTGAAGATTAGTTGGTTATAACGGTTTTGTCGGATACTATTTATTGTCTTCAAAAATTAAAATTTTAGATTGCAAAAAATTATGAACTATTCAAACTATTTTGTGATTAACAGTATTACTACTTCAGTTAACAATTTCTACTTCTGTGTTTACCATTATTGCAAGTATGGTGGTGCTGTGATCACATATGATACATCAGTAACAGTAGTGCTGTGATCACCAATATTGACATCAGTAACATCTAGTGTGATACAATATTGCTAACGTAAGGGCTGTACGTGATCACCAATATTGATGCATCCAGTAACATCTGTAGTGTGATCACCAATATTGATACATCCAGTAATGGCTGTACTGTGATCACCAATATTGATGCATCCAGTAACATCTGTAGTGTGATCACCAATATTGATGCATCCAGTAACATCTGTACTGTGATCACCAATATTGCACATCAGTAATGGCTGTACTGTGATCACCAATATTGATGCATCCAGTAACATCTGTAGTGTGATCATCAATATTGATACATCCAGTAACATCTGTAGTGTGATCACCAATATTGATGCATCCAGTAACATCTGTAGTGTGATCACCAATATTGATACATCCAGTAACATCTGTAGTGTGATCACCAATATTGATACATCCAGTAACATCTGTAGTGTGATCACCAATATTGATACATCCAGTAACATCTGTAGTGTGATCACCAATATTGATACATCCAGTAACATCTGTAGTGTGATCACCAATATTGATACATCCAGTAACATCTGTAGTGTGATCACCAATATTGATGCATCCAGTAACATCTGTACTGTGATCACCAATATTGATGCATCCAGTAACATCTGTACTGTGATCACCAATATTAATGCATCCAGTAACATCTGTACTGTGATCACAAATATTGCTACATCCCTACCTTTCTACCCCAGCTCCAAAAATGAGATTATTAACTTCCAACTCTAATGAACCACACTGATTTTTGTAAATTTGGTCACTAGTCAATTACCAGATTTTTATTAAATTATGAGTAACTGGAGAACACCAGTCAGAAGAATGCTGTGTCTTCCTCCTCTGCGTTGTAACTACACTGGGATTCCATATTCTCTAATAAAGGCCGTTGTCTGCCTCAGATTGTCAGCAACGCCATGCTGTTTGTCTTGGACGCTGGTGTAAGTGGGTCACATCTTTCTTCTCAAGTCTGCTTACTGTGGACAGTTCTATAGGACATGCTCTGTCATCATACTTGCCAAACCACATGCTGTTGCTGCCTATCTTGAATTTAGTGTACAGTTGGTGTCTCATTTAGTTGTGATCCGTCCGGATGCGAACTTTGGCAGTCTGGGCCATAATCTCCAAGATACAATTCATAAAGGTAAGCAGAGTGCAAAATCAGGCCTCAAGGATCACCACTGGAGTATACCCCCATAGAAATACTGGAAACTGCGACAGGACTTGAGCCAATGGAGGACAGACGTGACAGGAAGGTACTTTAACAAGGAGTCAAATATAAGAGACTAATGAACTATCCAATGCACTTCCGAATCAACGAATGCTGGATCAATATAGGATACAAAGAATTTGTCCTCTTCATGTAGCACATCCTGTGCAGAATGTCACTGTCCACTTGGATTTCTTGCCAGTTTTCCTGTCTTCTCCATCATTGTATTCAAGGTTTTTTTATTTTTACCATCGTCTTGGACACCTTCTGCCTCGTTTTCCAGGAACCATGCCTTCCATTATTGCACAAATTTTAATGTGTCCAAAATATTTCTGTTTCTAAATCATATTGTTTATGAGACAATGTTTCTCGGTGTCAAGTCTTGTCGGATTTTATGTCTCTCCCATTCTTTGTCCAGAGAGTTCTAAGGATGTTTTTGTAGCTCATTTTCAGTTCAGAATACCTTCATTGAACTCCGGATATGTTCATATCTGCTTGAATCTTCGCAATATCTCCAACAGCGTCCAGCGACTAACCATACCAGTTTGATGTTGAGCCTACTCATACACCTGGTGTGCGTGTGCTCTTTTTTTATGGCCACTCTAATCTTCAGTCCAAGCTCTTGCAATCTAGTAGTTGACTTTGATTGGTTTAAATTAAAATCCTCTTTGCTGCCACTCTATGAGGGCGCTCAGAATGTCAACTCTATCCATTGGCTGACCCCCTGATATGGTGGAAGAGCCAGCCAACAAGTCTGCTCTCTTATTACCATTGACACCTATATGCTCTGGAACGAAGATGCGAGTAATTATGAAAATTGTTGACGTTTGTATTGATTCAGTCCATGCAAACTTTGGTTCACATGTGATGGTAACTAACTATAGTGGTAGCACTGCATTTCAAAGACAATATTTTCTTCTTTAATGCTTGTGTTATGGTCCATGATTCAAATCCCTGTCACCACAGGAAAAATGCATGTCCTCATATGTTTAACTTTTGTTTCCTTGCTTGTGTTATGCCATAGGTTCTTCATACTATTTCTCTTCTGAATTACATTGGTTAGTCTACTTTTTTTATAGGCAACAATAACTATCACCCAAGCCACTAGGCAACAAACCAGTAACAGTGTGACGACAAAAGAAGTCTCCTATGTTGTTAATTACATTTCCAAGATGTTGAAAATTTGTAACACTTTCAATGTCTATGTTATTGATAATTTTTGGCTGTTATCTTGTTTTGTCAGTGAACAGAATCTTAGTTTTCCGTTTATTTAAAATAGAAAAAAAAAAATTAAGTGTTCTAATCCAGGATAACTGTGCCATATGTTTATATTAATTACATTTTTAAAGAAGACCCCGAAAAAGATGGATAGATGGTATAGTAGGATTCTGTCTAAAAGCAAAAATAGCTATTGCCCAAGCCACTAAAAGCAGCACAAGACAAAAAGATAAAACCACAACACTGGACAAAAATCCGGTAACAGTGTGAAGATAAAAGCAGTAAACCAATCAAAATGTCTGTGGTTTTGATCTAACAAACATTCCTCATATTTTCTGCATAGCTGTTAAGTATGAGGCTAGAATGCAGCAACCTTATCTTACTTCCCTTGCACCTCAAGCCATTCTAGTGTTTCACCAGTTACTCTAACAGCTGCTTGTTGTTGTTCATGATATGTTTTAATTTGATGGTTAAAATGTGATAGTAATTCCATGCTCTTTATGATTTCCATAATGTATGATGATGCTGTACATAGTTCTTGCACTTGGTGTAATCTGTTAAAACAAGTATGAAGATCCACATTGCACTCTGTACATTTCTTGATGGTTCTCATTTTAAGTGTGATCCCTGGTAATTTTACCATGTATAAAACCCACCTCATGAATTTCATATTCTTAATATTTTGGGTATTGAAGCTCATGGTACAATCTGTAAAACAAGTACAAAAATACATATGTCTATCATTATAGCATTGTGTTCACTGGTACCTCTGCCATATATAACACCCACCTAAACCTCATATTCAGCGAAACTCATGAAAAAAGATGTACCCCTGACAAGTCGATCAAGGCAGTGAAACATTATGAAACAGTAGGATTACATTATACACATTTTGAATGTGACCTAGTTTTGTTTTTCCCTGTGGATTTATTATCAACTACTAGTAACAACTGTTACAAGAAGGAGATATGTTGGGCATACCTTGAGAACAAATGATTAAAGAAAACCAAAGCAGTGGGCGTCAAAAGGTTCAAGACAAGAGGTTGCCCTAGGGAAACTCTGAAACGAACTTTGCTGAGAGGCAAGAAATAGACTCAATTCCATGGAAGAGATTAAGCGAGCTGCTCAGGACACAGCAGTATGGAGAAATTACTTGCAAGCTCTATGTAATGTATAATAATAGTATGCGAGGAATATATATATATATTTATTATAAAAATATGTCAGGGTTATGTAGAACAGTAGACATTTAATGCCTTTTGAGAAACAATTGATGTTTGACATTAATGTGTGCGTTTAAAAACAATTGTGATTCACAATATTTTATGTTTCTTGTTTATGTTTTTATTAAACTGTTTTGTAATATTGCATAATGTAAATTTTACATTCATAATGTTTTCATTCTGCACAAATGCATCTTGTCAAAGTCTGGTCTCACCATATTAACTCCTTCATTCCGTAATTGTTTTTACCTCCAGCAGCATTTATCATGCATACTGAAAACCAGTATATCATCTCAGAATAGTGAAACTAATGAGAATACACTGAGAGGTGGTAATAAACAAAGAAGAATATTACTACACACATCAGAAGGAAGTAATTCTTTATTGTTAGCATTATGTGAGGAGACTGGTTACAACAAATTAACAAGAAAGAACATACCAACGTTCGATTACTAAGAAAATCTCATTTATAAATGAGATGGCTACATGACTCAGGAACTAGCCATATTTGTGTATTATTTATGCATTTAAATGCATATAATATATGTTTCATAATGTAAAACATATATTACCATAATAAATTTTTTTTAAATATATTATTTATTTTTAAGATGTCTAATCTTGTTGATAAAAGCATGCTTTTTTTGTTCTTCTGCTATTAATTCATGCGTAGTCAGGGAACCTGGTATGGCGCATCTGACTGATTTTTGCATGAAAGCCTACTTACTGTTTCTACGATGTCCCTAGCCATTCACGTGAACCTTCTTCGACTTCAGTGGTAAGAGCATGCTTTTATTACACCGACATTTCCGATCGTGCCGCCATTTTGGATAATCTCTGCAGACATGTTTTCACTTGCTCTTGTCAAAAACCACACATTTGCTTGTAAAATGGCATCTAATAACTCAGATTACTGTCCTGATCAAATCTATAAGTCTTAGTTCTTTATGTACTGCTTACTAGACCAATTCTGCATCATAACCACATTATTTATTGATATTGTGTAAATATGAAGGTACTTATAGACTGTATTAATAATTTTCATGACATATTTCATACTTTTTTTTTTTCTTTCTTTGTGACTAAAATTATTTGAAATTTGTAGAAAAATCTAATTTTAGCATCACCAAAATTCGGTCACTGATATCATATTACATCACACCGATATTAAAATTACATATCTTGATAGTACATTCATTTAGCTTTCTAACCATATATAATATGCCTATTTTCAACTCATAGAGTATTTGTGGCTTCTAGTAATAGAACAGGTCTTCAAAATTAACAAAAAAACCTTAAAAACCCATGAACGGTTAAAGAGTTAAGGAAACAAGACAACATAAGGAAATCAAGAAACAAAATGGAAATCTTAAGGACAGTTTTCTACAGACTTTTTCATGATGATGGTGACTGCCATCAATAAGTATGGGATGATGATAAACTTGCATGGACATGAAACTGTTCTCACAACATGTATCCAGCTGAACCTCTCAAACTGTTCCCAGTTAAGTGCCTTCAAGTTTCATTGACAAAAAATCATTGTAGCAAAAGAAGGGTCATCCCACAGTTCTATTACCAGAATCCAGCTCTCCATACAGAATATCCTTAGCTTTCCGGGTGGCAAGTTGTGATATTGGAATGAAAAATCATGGCATCGCAATCAACCACAGTAAACGATTCATAGATTTTATAGACACCATTTATACGTTCAGTAGGTTGCCATTGCCTTCCAAACGGTGAGGTCTATTTTTACTGTTCGTAAATATAAACACTGACAAATCTGCTTTCAAACCGACAGTGGAGTTTGAACCAGGTACGCTGGTTGTGATCAAGCTCACTACTGCGTAAGCTCGACACCACGCTTTTATATTGACAGAAACAAAATTATGTTGAATGTCTTGAATGAAATGCATTACTTTATCAGCTTTGGAAATAAAAACATGATTTTAAAGTTTGTTAATCAAGACAATATTTGTTTTCTGCAATTAGGTAGTGCGTATTTGCTGTGTTTACAATTTTGTGCTCACTTCTTGTGGCGGTTTCTGTTTTGTAAGACTAAGTTATTTTTGGTTTCCTTGTTCTTCTTACATGGCAACAGATGTCTGCCATCAAAGTGAACTCCTGAGATTAAACCCATGAAAGGAAGTTGTAGTGTGAAAGTTAGAATCTCTCCTTCTGAGTTCATTTCCACTTCTAGAAGGAAACAATTTCAGAAAAATGGGCAGTGACTCTTTACGGTCAAGTCCTATCATGGTCAGGCAAAAAAAACTACATAGATCCCTCTCTTGGGCACATTAAAAATCCCATTGGCAGTTGTGAATTTGAAAAAAGCTGCTGCATGACACAGCCCAAGCGAAATTTTAGAAGTTAGAAATGAAATTCCTAAACCTAGCACCATAAAACAACCGAGTGAGCTAACTTGGATAAAAATACATTACAAAATCTGATGTGCTGGGCTAGCAGCATAGATTTACTGTAAACACAGCAATAAGTATTTATGCTTGAATAACAAATAGCGGTTTATAGTGATTATACTAAAGCAAAAGAAACCTAGGATGTATAAAGATTTTATAATAATTGGTGGCAAGTAAAGTGATATAAAGTGGAAGAAGAGTGTGGTACATGTGTTTAAAGACAAAGGATTAACTGCATTGTGTCGGGTTTTTCCTATATGGCTCTGGTTCTTTCAACAGAAAATGGCATGAACTCTGCTGGGAGTATTGCGAGATGCACAAAATTTAGTTCCCGCAAGTCTTATAAATATTCAGAAAAAATGCACCTGTGAACAGAACGGTGCAACCCCACAACACTGTATGCAAAGCAATGTCGTAACCACAGAGACCTCCTTACAGTTTAGTATTGTAATTTTTGCACTTTCCAGTTAGTCATAACAATATCCTGGAGTGTAAAACAATGACATCTAATAGGTGAAAAAAATTGTCAACAAAAATGTGAAAATCATATAAAGAGGTCAAAAAGATATGTTGAAATCAATTTAGTTTATTGCAATGTTTACCTAAAAATTACATGCCATAACAATATGCATTCTCTAAATGAACACATGTCCACATAGTGGTCAACACTGGAAGCTGCACACTGTATTATTAATATTAGTGATGCAGCATAGCATGGCATGTGATATGAGACCTATCAAATTATTGAAAGCAAGAACCACCTGACATACTCATTTTCCTTGTCTTTATTGCCCACATCGCTGATTTTTTACAAATGATCACTCTTGTCATTGAGTGCAGCACCACTGCCCTATATGTTGATTCCATAAAATGACATAAAAATAAGTGCCTTCAAATCTGCACAAATAATAAAATAAATGAACAGATTCACAGCAAGTAGTGTTCATTAACTACCAGCTTGTTTTAAATGTTGAACATAAAGTACACCAAGCACGTAAAATATCCCAGTGAGAATAAAACCTATAACCCTCTACATTCAGTATGAAATGTTGTCACGATTTGACTGTCTGGTCATAGAAACTAACATGATTAACACAATTGTCATTACAAAGGGTTTCCTATTTATTCATTTTAATTATGGATTTTAACTTCATATAGTGGTACATTTCATCGAAGCCCCAAGAAAAAACACTGACTGGCCAGGTGTCCAGTTGTGATCCTATCAAAAGAGGAAGAATGGATCCTGACAGACGGAAGCATTGCAAAAAGTCCACAATGCCATCATTACTATTGGAAGAGAATGTAGAGATTGGTGTAATATGAAAGTGGGCTATGACTGAGCATGTGTATCGTGGGAGAATTAAGACAGGTTTTCTAGCTAGAGGCACTGTAGGGTTGTTGCTGGACATATATATAGTATCATATACAACTTCTTTCAGTCTGACTCAACCTGGCTCTGCATCCAGCAGGGTTAGAATCGGCTAGTCTCTTATAACCCTTTCACTCTGTAATTTATTTTTACATCCAGGCGCATTTTTATTGCAATGTGTAATGAATTAGCCAGTATACTGGCTCTCATCATTTTAAAATATACTGTGAGCCGGTAAATCAGCTTCAAAGGGTTAAGAGGGGTGAAAATTAGTAGCCTGCCTATGACCCACAGAACACACAAGTGTAGTCTCCCAGCAGTGTAGGCCAGGAAACTTTGACCATGAGGTCAAAGGCTAACAGGACTGACTCGCCTAGGGAGATGGACTCCCTTAGGTAAGTAATTGTTCCATGGGGGGATAAACCCAACAAACAAGCTCGGAGGTCTGACTTCTAGACATGGGGCACACCGCTGAGTGGATTTACCCTTTTTTTTTTTTTCTTACGTCCGCTTCAACTCAGAGCGAGTTTCATCTCTCGAAACTGATTTTTGCGTGAAAATCTGTTTTCAATTTCTTACAATGGCACAGTGCAGACATTGTAAATTACTTACACTGGCAGCCGTGTGCTCAATGTATTCGAATTAGTATTCCTCGCCATACAGGCAGATTTTCTCCGACTTCAGAGGTACTCACGTTATCGTCCTGAGTAAGACCAGGGACTCGAACAAATGCCGGACAGTAGGTTGAACCCGAGCTATGAGGCGTCTCACAGCTAGCAGGCCGAACTACTATCAACTACTCTAGGCAGTCCCCCTAGGATTTACCCTAATATCCAAGAACCAGGAGTAAACCCAAATAGAAAATCCAGAGGGGATCCCCTAAGGCGAGGCATGCATCACCGAGAAGTCACTTCATTGTCGACGCTGAGAGACGTACTGAGGAGATTGAGTTACTTATGCAGACTAAATGGTTCCATGTGCAGTGATGATGATCCGGTGGCTAAATTAAACTATATATTGTCCTGGACATGCTGGTGTTCATTATAATCAACAGGGAAGGGAAGATACTGAAGATGCCATTCATTGCTCAGTGACCATCTGTTGGGATGGGGACATAACAAATGATGTTGAATCTACGTTTTAAGAAATTTGCAGTGTAAGAGCGTATTTAACTAGTATGACGTGCATATTAATAGCAGGCATAACCCTCCTATATTTGTTGGGGAAGACCAAGCATGGGTCTGCCTGGCGCTCTATCAGCTCAGCAACCAATAAAGTGACTACATATGGCCAAGGAGTATAATGAAATTGTTAAGATGACTATCTATTGGGCATTCACATTGCAATTGATAAAGTAAACAAACTGTGACTGCTGAAATTTTGAATCAATAAACTTTACATAAGTAGATATAGGAGCGTACACAACCATCAAGTCACAGGAAACAGCAGTATTAAGAAAATCTGGTTCTGGTCTGCCAGTGTCAACCATTCTATCAACTAAATCCAATAAATTAAAACACTTAAAATATCTTTCGGCTCAAGTAAAGACTGCATTATAGAAGCACAAAGTGCAAGTTGTGAACAATTTCTCCACCAAAAATATGACAAGTTGGTTTCATCATCTATAAATGTCAATAAATAATGATTTATCACAAATAACTGAACAGATCTTCCATCATACAGCATAATTATAATAAACGTGTACCGAACGGCAAGTAACTAAATGTTTAAAAGACCCTATTTTTAAGTGTTAACCATCTCAAATGGTATTAACAGAATCTTTCCGACCCCAAAAATATTTCAAGAAAACAAACGTTTAATTATGGTATAAGTAATAATTGGATTACATTTTTTATTGATGGCAAGCTTATTTAGCATATCTCTGCAACCGTGCTTCGAAACACTGGTACATATATGTTTGCCGATCTATAAAGGATGTCAAATTTTGGCATCCGGACAGCAACATGTAAATATTATAAGTCAATGGATGTATTTCATGAATCTAGATGCGGCAGAGACCTGCATCTACATATATTCTTTCACAAATGTTATTGTTGTTAAACAATATTTGAACCTGAATACTGTTTGTTTAAAGTTCAAACTTCAGCAGTGCTAATTATAAAAAGCAGTTTGGAATTGTTTCAGCTTAGTTTTTTTAGACAATTTGCAAAACACCTTCATTGTGCCAACAAACTCTACAGCTTTTACATGTGTGTAGTCTGAACATAACTTCATATTTTAAACGCTATGGTTAGAATACTAAGTTGATGGACAATGCAATTTACAGATAATTTTATTGGCTTCATAGTTTGACATGTGTTCAATTTTATCAAGCACGATAGATCCAAGAAGAATCACTTGTGCAGGCAACAATCTTGCAGGAATTCAAACGTTCGAAAATGAAATATTTTATAAGAGTCTGAAACAAAAGTGTGTGTGGCACTAAACATGTGCTTAACCAACATCTTACTTTGATTAATTGTGTCTATCGGTATTCCTACAAGTCAAACACTACTGTTCTGATTAGTGTTTTGTGAAAATGGTAAAAATAACTGCACTTTAATTACAGATTGTTGAAATCATGTCATTTCCTCATAATAAGATGTTTAACTCCGACCTAATTGTGAAGATCTCCATGACAGCGATGTTCTATCCTCTCCAGGATCCTGATGCACGGCCGGTGTAATATACGTTACTGTGTGATTATATAGGTTTTCTTTGTGTCCATTTTATGGACACAATTTGTGTTCCACTTGCACAACTCGGTTAACATTTATCATTTTCTTCAGTTAGTTATGCAATTCGCTTACCCTAATGTTTCAGATTATAGATTCAGATTGGGTACTAGAACTAGATGTTAATATGATTCAAAATGTGTGTGATTTCTGTTAATATGATTTACAATGTGTGTGATTTCAATTACAACTTTCATATACAAGTGACCCAGAAAATGAAAATTATGGCATATCCTTTCCAGGACTTTAAACATAGATTTTATAGGCACCACTTATATGTTCAGTAGTTTCCCCATTGTTTTCTGAACTTTGAGGTCTGATTTTACCGTTCGTAAAAGTCCATGCTAACAAATCTGCCTGCCTTGAAGTTTGAACCAGGTACGCTTAGGTTGTGATCGAGCTCACTGCTGCTTAAGCTACAGACGTCCAACTTATAAATAATTACAGAATTCAAATCTTTCTAAAAATGTTGCTATAAGGAGCAAATAGGCACATTTTCAAGTACCTTTTACCAAATGAGTGTTCACAAACTGCACTAAAACCAAAATTGATCACATATTTTGTTTAGTGATTAATATGCATAGTAGACTAATCTGCAAGATGTGAAACAAAATTTAAAATAAATTGTATTTAGAAACACACAAAAATAAAAGAGAAAAGTGAGAAAATTCAGTTCCAAATCCAAATCAGGCACAGTGGAAAGACAGCGAACAGACAAATACAAGTAAAAGTTAGTTAAAGATCGGGTTTGACAAGAGTGCTATATGAAGTCATCATCTTCATCGTAATATTGACCTGTTGTTGCATCATCCATTAATCCCAAATCATCAGGTTTGTCAACCTTGATTGAAGCTTTCACTTTTTTCTTCCTTTGACCCTTTGCCTGTTCCTGTGTGAAAGATTATGGAACAAATTGTGAGACCTGCTCAAAGTTTTGTTTAATTCTGGTAATAGTGAAACATTATGCAGTAAATATATTGTGTGGCCAGCCAAATGTTATGTTTTTTCATTCACTCTCAGAAATCAACTTGTGCTTGTTATGCAATGGTGACTGCCATATCACAAAAGACACTGACCACCAATAGTTGTTTGGAATCTTTTTGGTGGGACTACACAGGATGAGCACCATAAATTTTAAAAAGAACGTAAAAGCCCTGTTTTCATGACATGAGATATATAAGGAAAGGTGTTAGGGCAGTATTTTTCTTTTACCAATGGCATATTATGTGTGATAGGGTTAATATCCTGACAGTTGCCTTTACTTCCCAGTGTTTCCCAATACTCAAGGATGAGTAGATCTGGGTGAACTGATTAGAGACTAGCAACGTCCTATAAAGGATATGCACCTTGATGATGAGATCTGAGAACTGTTAAAGTAGCAAACAAAATTATATGGGACCAAGCACCCAGCATCCCTCAGTTCATCAAGAAGACAGTCTCCAGATCTGTTTAGGACATCCACTTTTCCACATTCCTTGCGGTTTGCACTCAAGTGCTTGTCAGGTGACACTCGACTGTGTCTTCCATAGAGTTTGCCCAACTCATCACCATTAACTTGTTAATGGGCTATGTTAACAACAACTTCCTCTAATATGTTGACAGTCAACTTCTGCGAACATTCCATATCGACCACTTGTTAACCACTGTGTGATTTGTATGTGATCTGAGTCTAAGAATGATGGTACGTTGTGCCAGTTATGCGCCTACAAGTAGGCCAGCACAACTGATTTCTGCAATGCTATTTATTTACTAGGATAGCTTTCCTAGGTCCCACATCAGTCGCGCTACGACATGCCTTGTAGGTCGCAGTGGTACTATTCATTGCTTCCCTTTTGTGGGCCCCTGCACCACACGGGCGTGACAGTCAACTGAGATACCTTTTAACTTTTGAAGATATAAAAATGTATCAAAGACCACTTACTTTTCTCAGTCTTTCCTTTTCATGATACAAAGTATTCAGTGCTATACCAATTTTCTTAATGTCATCTGGTGGCACTGTGAAATAAAATAGCATGGTACAGTCAACTAATTCTTCACTAACTGGCTTGTTGTTTAACATACCATCTTCATATTATTATCAAGGTTTACACACTGTACAAGCATTTCACTCTCACAATACCTAATCATGCCATATAAATAGATACTGACAAATAATCTTTCAATCCTGAAGTTTATTTTAAAATTTGCACCTGTTCTTCACAGAAAGAAAAAATCACATAAGTATTTAGCAGAATAGCTTTTTATCACTGATACTGTGCTACTTCATGTATTTAGGAAGCACAATATCAGCAGCTGGAGGAATACATACTGAAATACAACAATGATGCAATAAAGCAGACCAAATTATCAACCAAATGACACTGATATTCAATTGCAAACTGGTATCTGTATCAGCACAAAAAAAAGCTTTATATAAAATGATCTCACAACGTTGCGCTTGCAGTATCAAAATTGGAAACTTAGTGGATGAAAAAAAATGGAAAATGACAGAACAGTGTTTTTAACTGTGTAGTGTTTTTGACACAATGAAATACTTACAGGTTAAGGAGATATCCTGAATTAATTTTTCTACAAACGCTGAGTACAACTTGCTACTCTGTGAAGACAGAAACATGAAGAATAATGTCAACAGTGCAACAAAACTATATATTTATCAACATGTTTAATTCAGAGTATAATATACTGAAAGCATAAGTCAGCTCTGAAGGCTTTCCCAATGATATATCTTATCTGACACCTTGCTACAGAATAACTCAGTAGATGTGATACTAAAACATTTGGTTTGAAAAAAATTATTACCACACTTTGTTCCTATCTCTGAGAGTAAACCGGGAAGGGGTTTGGTTGTGTAGGGCAGAGGAATTATGACCATTTACCCAAATATATCACAGCATGTGTCAGGTCAGTTTTATTTATCCCCTCCCGAATAGAAACATTTTTTTGTCTGTACCAATGAATTGAACACAGGATGTTTACATAGAAGTGCTTTTGTGTTTAACCATTTGACCACCCACTCTCATAAAGTTTGGTTTTGTATTCCTAAAATTTGATAAAACTCATCTGTACAATTCTGTGCCATATTGAACATAATTTCCTCAAGTTATCGCGGGTTGAGTTAACAACCCAAAACTATCACATATATATATCACAATGGCTGTTATTGAAACTAATGCAAAATCTGACATAGTATCAGAAATAATTTCTGTACAATGTTCTATTAGGAACGCTGAATTGAAAAATAAAATATAAATGTAATGAAATATAAATGATGAGTAGCAGCTGTGTTTCATTTGAAATGGAAAGGAATAAGAGAGAAACAAACAATGAGCATTTTTTTTTAAAAGCCTCTTGTAAGACTGTTTTAAAAAGCATGTGTAATACTGCTTTTTAGGGCGGCATAGGACACAGGGAGGGGGGCATGAATCCGAGGAATTTAATGGTTGTATGGCTAGTTCAGGTTTTGATGTTTTCTTTATGTCCCCAACAGAAACAACTCATTGACCGTACCAGGGATCAACCCCAGGTCTAATGGAAGCATGTGCTCTAATCCATTCAGCCAGATGCTTCTCATGTATTCAGACTGATTATATATCAGTAAATATAACAATCCCACTTGCAGTTTATTTCCATACCATAAGTGCAAATTCCAACTTCAATCATCAGAGAAACTGGTTAGAATCAACATCTATGCACACAAAGAACTCCCTTCTAGTGACACAGTCCTTATCAGCAGCTGACAGTGAAAGCACACAGCTCTAGTGACAACTCCTCTAAACTTTATATCAGGAAATCACACCATTCACTGATGCTCAAATTCAACGCACTACCATTAAGCTACACCGACTTCCAAAGACAAATTACAGGATAATTAACAGCATATCTCTTCAAATGAAATGAACAAACCTCAAAAAATGTTATCTTTGTTTTCAATACTTCTCCAAACTGATCAAATTGCTCCTTTGTTTCGGGATACATACTATCAATGCCTACAACATTGCTATCACCAATACCTGAAAAAGAAAAGTATGTGCGTACAATTTATAGAAATAAAGTAAAAAATAACCTTATATATAACACATCACACAAATATTGATATTTTAAACTCCAAGCATAAACATTATATTTGTACATAAGATGTACATTCATTTGAGATGTTCTTTGTCCCTGGTTAATATCGTCTAACAATATTGGAGGTTTTATTTTGTGTTACTCGTTAAACTGCTTTTTAAAAAGTTACTTCATGATGAAATTATATGACATATGTGTGACATGCCTAACAAGTGAAACAATGAATTATTCTCTACAATTGTCAGTTTCTAGTGATGGCGATCAATGTTTTATTTTTGCTCGATACTGTTTCTATTTTCTCTGTAGGTATTGATGCTGATATATTTTGACCTTTTTCTCAAGACAATGATGCTTGATCATCATCCAACCACCAAAGTCTATTTTTCTTGAAATAGTTTGGAATTTAATGCTATGAAAAGCTCAACATAAAAGCCAGTCTCTTCATCATTGCAAACCTCCATAGATGACAACCAAATGATTATCAATCAAGTGCCATGCCTAACGGCGTGGATAATCATGATTCTCCCTGTTGCTGTTAATTAATCAACATCCCCTCTGCCTTCCACATTCTCTCCTCCCTGTATTTTACTCATTGTTACCAAATGTTCCAAACTTCTTCGAATTATGTGCCAGAAGAATATTGATTGCCTGATTTTGATAAGGTTACTTTGTGTGCAGGTCTGTTATAAAAACATCATTTGTTTGCTACACTGTCCATGGAATGTTCAGCATTGTTCTGTAAAACATCTCTGTGGCTTCCGACAACGTATCGATTTTTCCCCATTATTCGACGCCAGACATAAGTATTGGTTCAATATAGCATGGTAGTATTCTTTTATGCAGTGTCATTGGTAGTGAATTCACAAACAGTATGCTTATACTTTCCACATTTCATTACAAGTATATCTCACTAGTATCACAGATGGAGTTTAGAACACCAGAGATTATTATCATCTTAAAGTGAATAACATTTTTTCACTTGAAAATGTTTATAGAAGACCATTGTATTGTACTACAATTTATTATCGAAAGCTTGGAGTCATCTTATGTGTTTCATCACTGAAAACCATCTTAAGGGGGGACTCTGGTCTGGAAACTATTTTCTTTGCTTTAGTATTAATGTAGAATTTGTATAACAATTTTGAAAGATTATGACTTAGAATAGTAGAAAAAAAAAAAAAAAAAAAATGTCAATGCGTTGCCATGGAAACAATACAAAATGGCAGCCAAGCACAAAATTTCAAATTCCTAAGGCTCTGAAGTTAATGAATATAAATGAATTCTGTTTTCACTCTAAGGTGTGCAATTGTAATATCTACAAAATTACTGATCCTTTTTAGGATATATTAAATATTACATTTTTTATGAATTTTGTGTAAACACACCCTCCAAAAACAGCTTTTTGACCACATTTTGAGGAATTTTTACCAAAAATTAAATATTTAATATATCCTAAAAATCATGTGTAATATTTTAGATATTACAATTAGCTCCTTAGAGTGAAAAAGAATTCATTTACATTCATTAGATTCAGAGCCTTAGGGATTTGAAATTTTGTTATGGCCATTTTTATTGTTTCCATGGCAACACTTTGACATTTTTTTTTTTACTAATTTTTTCTACTATTCTAAGTCATACTCTTTCAAAATGCTTATACAAATTTTATATTAATATGAAACAACGAAAATAGATTCTTGATTTTCAAGACCCGAATCCCCCCTTAAGATAATGGTATACAATGAAAATTAGAAATACACTTCTAACAAGCTCTGTATTGGTGATATTCCAAAAAGAGCAAGTCCAGGTAAACAAAGACGCTTGTAGTAAACATTTAATCTAAATTACTTTTCTTCAAAACTGTATAAGCCAAATATCTAATGAAATTAACACAGAAATTAACAAGGGAATCTGTAATACAGTTTAACCAATGTAATATAGGCTGCAGTGACCAACTCTTACCAAAAAGTCCTTTTGCTATCTTTAAATCTGCTTCTTCTTGAAGTTTCTGTACACGAATCCTTTCAGCTAATTTTTCCTCTGGTGTCAACTCTTTCTTTTCCTATTAAACAACATTAAGAAGTTAATTAGTCTAAAATTTACAGATTAATGGCAGAATTATGACCCAAATAGAATGTCAAAAACTAGGGAATGCTAACCAGAAACAAATGCTTGCAGAAAACAGATGCACCAGGCCGTAAGGTGCATGACATGGTGCAACGACCCCCTCACAATGAGGAATAGGATAATGGATTCTACGGTCACCGATATGCCTCTGAGATTTAGCCGCCAGTAGAATGTTGGATCCACCATCACGAGGGTGGCCAAAACTAACTGCCCACAGTATGCAGACCTGAGAAGAAAGAGGTGGCCCACTTACACCAGCGTTCAAGACAAAATGTATGGTATAGTTGATAATCTAAGGCAGATGGCTGCCTTTATTAGAGAATCTGAAATCTTGTGAGAATGAAGAAGAATGACAAAACCTCTTGATCCGAAAGATAAAATGCATTAATTACTCTAAATTCACTCCTAGCTTCAACAATGACAAGAGTTTCTCTTGATAAATGACAGTAAACTGATGACACAATCCTACAATTTCATGTTTGAAATTAAAACTAAAGTATTACTGTGAATCTCTGAGTAACAGATTAGATGTGAAAACAAATGTCAAACCACCTGAAGTTTCTCCTCTTCCTGCTGCTTAGCTGCTTTGCCTTTCTCTGATATTCTTTCTGCTAATGGTTTCTTTTTTGGCCGCTGGTATGCTAAATTTAAAGAAACAAGAAACTCCCTTACACAAATTTGGCATCAAAAGTTGTTAAAAAACAAATTATTTCTGGGCTATTGATGAACAAATTACGAGAAGCAAGAAGTTTGAAGAGTGGAGCTTCAGAGAATTATGTAATAAGACACTGAAAATCCAACATCTAGTTTTATATATATATATAAAAACATGTTCTATGACTTCTAAGCAGTACATTCTAAATGTTATGATCTTTTAGTCAGTTATTTGAGAATTGTATGGACTCCGAACAAAATCTGACAAGAACTGTCTAAAACATAATGAAACAGTGCATAGTGGATTTAATTACTTTCCTAAACAAATAGAGCAAACAATAGTTCACATAAAATTTTAACTGACAAGTAACTTCAATTAAACAAATTTACAGTTGGTGATAACATTTGACATAATCAAATGGGACAAAAATAATGTCATCCCACAGTACATAATTTATAAGACAGTATCCAACAGTAAACAAATTGTCTCAAAACTATGTATATTATTCAAATTAAGTTATACCTCCGGACTCTGCTTGTTTCTTTTCCTCCTCTTCATCTTCCCAGTTTTCCTTTGGTAGTTTTTTTTGCAGGTGGAAGGATGAGATTGAAGATAAGAGATTGTAAGTTAATAAGATGAGAATATAATAACAAAACATGCTGTCAGTAGACATAGGGTATATAAAACAAATATTAATACAGCAGTTTATGGAAGAATTGAGTATATTTCATGGAAACAGAAACAATGAAGTAGTTCTGATGCAGAAAAAAAGAAGAAATTGTTAAAGATGTTCAAACAGACAAAAACCAAATATTTTGGACATATAAATGTTCATGATACCCTGCTGAGGGTAAGATAGCAATATCATTCGGAAGGTAAATTTAAGTAATGCACCAACATGGTTGGGATTGGTAGTTTCTAAAGAAACTGCAGGTCAATCATCAATGGGAAGATGGTAATTAGTCAATCAAAGTTTTCATTAGGAGACTATGCTCAACACAGATGACTATCTATAACTGTTGTTAATAATAACTTAATAAGACAAAAACAGTTAGTGGCAAACTGTGTCACACCCCCCAAACAAACATTTACATATATTACTTACACCAGTAGTTTTTAAACTGTGCTAACCAGGGTGTTCAGCAAGATTTGATTAGTACACCATGATAATTAGCAGTATTTTTGTAGAATCTAGTAATTTACTATCAAGTATGTGTCTGTATGATGTATCAAGAAGAGACAGGTTTACCGTAGTTTACGGTTTAGCAATGAAGACATTACGGTTTAGCAATGTTTGTTTAGATGGCGACGTAAACAAGACGTGATAATTCCTGTGGATGTGTTTACGGTGATTTAATGTGTTCATTAAGGATGAACCTACACAGGTCCAGCAAACCGGTAAGGGATTTAATTGTTCACAAATTGAATCTGCTCTAGATATTGTGCAAGAACTAAGTAAACTGAAGAAATCTATCAAAGATCGGAACAACAACACACTAGGTGAAACAACTAGGTCACAAATAAACCCGACGCGACCGCGAGAAAAGTCTGACTAAAACAGCTACACACGCTAGACAAACGACTAAAATTGGAACGTGGAATATCTGCGGGATCGGCAATAAAGATGATCAAACACAAGATTAATATAATGGGAATAGCAGACTGTAGGAAAAAGGGTAATGCAACTAAAGTGACACACAACAACTACGTCATTTCGTGGAGCGGCACAGAGATACAACAGAGAGCTGTGCACGGAGTAGGCTTCATCTTACATCCAGACATAGCTAGAAACATCATGAAAATTGACTACATATCTGAGAGAATAATAATGCTACAACTACATGGCAAAACAAAAAACACAACACTCATTCAGATTTATGCCCCTACAAACGATGGCTACACCCAAGAGGAAAAAGATGCATTCTTCGATAAAGTATCCAACCTTATTAGTCAAACACATAGTAAAGACAATGTATTCGTAATGGGAGACTTCAACGGGCATGTCGGCCGGAGACGAACACCATGGGAAGAACAATTAGGACCTTTTGTAGACAACGACAGAGAATGTAACGAAAATGGGCAGCACTTACTAGAGCTCTGTGCAGAACAAGGACTATATATCACAAATAGTTTTTATAAACATCCTATGAGCCAGATCTACACATGGTACAAGTGGAACAACCTCGACCAAGCTGCTCAAATAGACTTTATATTAACCCACAAAACAAGAAGATCCAACTTAAGAGATGTCAGAGTAATCCCAAACACAACAGTGAATACAGACCACCGCCCACTAATTGCCTACCTCAATGAAACACCACTTAGCAAAATACATAGAAAGACAGCAAGAACCAAGATTATAGATACCAGAAAAATAAATGATCCAGATATACAAAGAATAATAAATACAGAAATGACAGAGGCTATAGTAGAAGCATATATACCAGAAGATAACGTTGAAACAATATGGCAAAAATTTAAGAGTATTCTTTTGAAATGTCTAACAACGCATTGTGGCACCACATTTAAAGGAGGAACAGAGAAAAAAAAGAACAGCATGGTGGAATAATGAAGTTAAAGAAGCAATAAAAATTTAAAAAGAACTATATAAGACCTGGATAAGATCACGCTCAGAAGACGATTATGATAAATACAGACTAGCAAGGCAGACATCGGCCAGAGTAATCAAGCAAGAGAAAGAAAAATCTAGGACCATGTATGGTGAAAATCTCAGTAGATTATGTGTAGAGTCCAGCAGACAATTTTATAAGGCCATAGCAAAAATGAGAATAAGGGACGAACCCTTCCAGCCATCCGAATATATAAATGACAGTCAAGGTAAACCTATACATGAAGAAGTTAAGATCAGAGAAAGATGGGAAGAATACTTCAAAGACCTCTTGAATATACCAGATACTGGGAATAAAACATCATTCAAACCGAGACATGCAAACATTGAAGAACCTAAAATACTAGTAAGTGAGGTAAGAGAAGCTATTAAGAGAAACCCAAAGAACAAGGCTGCGGGAATTGATGGAATAACAGCAGAAGCAATAAAGGTGTGTGGAAAGATTGGAGTAACCTGGGTACATTACATCTTCAAGAAGGCATGGGAAGAAAGAACTGTCCCTTCAGATTGGCAAAAAGCTATTATAGTACCAATATGGAAGAAAAAGGTAAAAAACAAGACTGTAGTACATATAGAGGCATCTTCCTCCTAAGCCATGTGGGAAAAATGTTTGCAAGAGTTCTGGAGCAACGAATAAGACCAATTGTGGAGCCAACACTCAGCCCACAACAGTTTGGGTTTAGAAAAGGAAATGGGTGCACAGATGCAATATTTGCCCTAAGACAAATTAGTGAAAAGACTATAGAACACAAAAATCAAATGAATATAGCCTTCATAGACCAAGAGAAGGCATTTGATAGGGTTAACAGAGACATATTATGGGATGTTCTCGAAAACTACGGAATAAAAGGAACACTGTTAGACTGTGTTAGAGCCATATATAAAGAAAGTGAAAGTGCCATACGAACAAGCGCCGGACTCACAAATTGGTTTCCAGTAACATCAGGAGTATGGCAAGGATGTGTTTTATCACCTCTCCTCTTTATTATATACATGGATAATATCACCAAAATAGATGAAGCATCACTCAACGCAGACCAACAAAATGAACTGCTCTTTGCTGATGACCAGTGTATATTCCATAATAATATTGAACAGCTTCAAGAACACATAAACTTACTCAACAATAGCTGCCTCAAATACAACATGAATATCAATATTCAAAAGACAGAAGTCATGACTATAAGCAGAGAACATAAAGATATCAACATAAAAATAAATGACCAAACGCTAAAGCAGGTGAGAGAATTCAAATACCTTGGAAGTATCTTCACATCTGATAGTAGACTGGACAGAGAGATCGAAACTAGAATCCAGCAAGCCAACAACATTACATACCAGCTTACCCCAATTTTGAAACACCCAGCTATTCCAGTAGTGACTAAAAGACAGATTATAAATTCAATCTTTATACCAACACTGTGCTACCAGAGCCAAACATGGGCACTGACAAAAGAACAAGAAAGGAAAATGACCACATGCGAAATGAGATGCTTGAGGAAAGCAGTAAATGAAACAAGAAGAGACCATATAAGAAATGAGGAAATTAGAAGAACAGTCGGAACAACACCTGCTATTAGATTTATTGAAAACAGAGACTCAAATGGTTTGGCCACTTGGTCAGAATGAACCCGAATACACCAGTTGCAAGAGCGTACAACCTGAAAATGGAATCATCAAGAGGAAAGGGCAGACAAGAAAAGATGGGTTGATGGAGTTACAGACATCTTAAAACTCCACAATACCACATCATATCAAGCGACCGAGCGTGCATTATCTCGGAAACCGATCATCAGTAAAACCTGCTACGCCTAGCGGCAAAAAAGCAGAGAAGGACAAAAGAAAGAAAGAATGAAGACTTCAGCTTGAATAGCCAGGAGCAGGGAAAAAATGGGTACATCATTACTAAACTTTAAAACTAAATAGTTCAGCACATAAACTGCATACCAAAAGACAGTGGAGCAATTGCTACCAAACTACAGTGGATACAAGACAAAAGGTAGACCACAAAGTAACATGAGTCAGTGACAGAACATCATGAGATGATCATTCAGATCATGAATTGAATGTGCGCCGCACGATAATACAAGACCCCGTTCTCGAAAATCTCTTCCTAACGTGACGATGAGAGGCACAACATGATAAGAGAAAAGGAGAAAATACTGTGCTAACACAAATGTTATAATGAGAAATTCATATCAAACGGTTGCGCTCCTATACTATGATATACTTAATTAACAACACAATAAAATAATACATTAGTTATCGTAAATTGGATACCTTGACTTCGTCTTCTTCATCCTCTCCTTCCCATTTGTCTGTTGCTACTGTACCACCGGCTGGTATCGTAGGCTCAAAATCTTCATTCTCTAAAAAAAGATATTTAAACAACAGTTTTACTATGAATGTATATAATATGTTGAGTTAAATTTGGTAAAACCGCAAACGAAGCAGCAAACATTCAATCAAATCTATCTCGACACGTTCTTACCCCAGTCATCCGACATCTTGACCAGTAAGTTAGCTCTAGTCGTAGTTTCTTGATTTCGTTTTATACCAATTGCTCATCAATGGTTTCACACGAAAATGTAGCTTTTCTATAATTTAATATGAACACCTTTATTAGCAAACTTCTTTATAAAAATAACAATAGTAATGCGGTTTATATTTGAATATAAGCATATACAAAGATATACAATATAATTGTACTATTGACCGCCTGTAAAGTTGAAAAAGACCTTATTTACTGCCTTATGACATAATGTATAATTAAGGAGTGCGATAGTGCTATGCGACAACTAAAGAACCTGGTATGCCGCATTGCATTGTACTTCCGGCGACTATCACCGTGCGTACAACATTGTCTACTTTCGTTTTCATATGACTTCTCACTGACTAAAAAATCTAAAGACGAAGGATTACTTTATTACATATATGCATTAACTTGCCGGCAATGCATTTACTTGAATTTATAAGGCTTGAATAGCAGAGCACATAATAACTGGGGACAGAATGAACACTCAAGCTTCTTCCGTCACTGAATCATTGATTCAATCAGTGGGTGTGCCAGAACTGATCTGTCATGTAGGACCTGTTACAGCCCTTGCAGTTTGCTCACAAAAATTGTTTGGGTGCGGTAATTTATAATAAATCGTTTTTGCAATAATATCGTTTAATATGAGTGGAGTGTAACGAGTATTAGATAGAATATAAATGGAGTGTAACGAGTATTAGACAAAAAGAACGAATAACATGGAATGTGATGAATATTTAAAAGAATAGCACCACTGCGACCTACAAGGCATGTGATGTCGTAAGAGGCGACTTATGTAGGACCTAGGGAAGTTACCCTAGTAAATAAAAAGCATCGCTGAAATCGGATGGCCTGCTTATAGGGGCATAACTGGCACAATGTACAATCGCTCCTCGGCTCAGATCACATACAAATCACACAGAGTGGTTAACAAGTGGTCGATATGAAGCGTTTGAAGAAATAGAATATTCTTCCAATACCTATACACGAGTCTGCAAGTAGTGCAAGCAAGCAATCTCTCCCTACTGATACCGGCATAGTGATAGTCAATACTACTCTATCATGGAAAACACATTCAATCAATCGCCTTTATAGAATTGAGGCAGACATTTCTTGCCTCTCTCATTTCTTGCCTCTCTCATTTCTTGCCTCTCAGTAAAGTTCATTTTCCTAAAGTGTCAGTTCTTTTTTGAACTTTTTGTCTCCCACTTCAAGGCCTGGTTTGTGATTCTTTGACCATTTCTTCTCTGAGTATGCCCAACTTATCTTCATCTTTTCTTCTTATAACAGTTACTACTACCGTTTGGCTGACCAGACATTTCTCTGATTTCATCACTTCTGAATTCGTCCCATTTTATATTCATTATTTTTCTAAGGTATCTATTTTCAAATACATTCAACTTTCTATATCTTTAGTCATTTTCCACCTCTCACTTCCATATGTTAGGATTGATACAAACGAAAGACACTTTTGAAGCTCATACAAGGGCTTGTTCTATAATTCTCTGCAGTCTAACTTTTGATGCTATGGATGACAACTTTATGGTTTTTCTTTGCTTATCTTGGTTGTTTTTACTTTACAAGGCTGCAAAATCCATACCTTCTAATTGACTATTTTCTACCCAATCGATGCAAGTTTCTCTCCTTCACCATTTACTCATTATTCAGTCAATGGCCACTCCAAACAAAAAAAAAGCGGAGATAAAATGCAACCTTGCTTTACTCCGGTTTCAACTATTAACCAGTCACTTTGGCCATTGTCAGTATGGACCATCAGACAAGCTTTTGATAATGTTTATTATTTTAGTGGGTATTTCATAGCATTTCAAAATATTCCATAGAAAGATTCTGTGTAGGCTATCAAAAGCCTATTTGTAATCCATAAAATCTAAGATAAGAGAGAGCTGCTTCTCAATATGTTTCTCCAAGATTAGTCTTATGGTAATTATTTGGTCTACGCAGCTTCTCCCAGGTCTAAAACCAGCTTGTTCTTCTCTCAGGGTTGTATCTACTGCTCCTTTGATTCTATTGAAAATGATTTTGCAAGAAGTTTTGGTCATTACTGATGTGATCCCTCTCCAGTTGTTGCAATATTTGAGATTACCTTTTTGGGGGATCTTAACCAATATTCCTGTCTTCCATTGTAATTGTTCTTGAACTGTTTATTCTTCCCATAATTTATTAAATTCACCTGTCATTACCAGCTGTCTTATGTTTATCTGGGAACGGATTGCCCCCTTTATCCCAGTGGTATTTATCAATTATTCATTAACTAATTCAGTGTGGTTTTTTTGGAGTCTCTGGACATAATTCTTTTTTTAAGTTCAATTCACTAGCAGAGTTAAATATCCTTTCAGGTTGTGGCAGTGAGATATGTGTGCTGGATTTAAATACAAATAAACTTGAGATACGACGACAGATTCTTATCGGAGCTTCAGTACATGGAATTAAAACTGGTAACTATAAAACTAAACTTTTGCATTTGTATCACTATTTGTTAAATGACAAGAGAAATGTGAGATTGCCTCATCTTCGCGGCAAAGACATTCAACATGAATACACCAAGTTGAGAACTTATCAGGAACAGGCCCAGCTGGTGACAGGCTTTGAGCACTGATCAGAGAACTGGAAGTCAATGTTCAGGCAGTCTGCAAATATAGAGAGCGCATAGAGTAAGCAGAAACTATACAAAATCCCTTCATGGATGCTACGTCTATTGTGTTTTCAGACACTGGCGGGATGTTATCATCATTGTTTTTATATTAGCATTGAGCTTCATTAAGAATCATATAGCTATAGTACAGTCACATGATTTAGTAGACTAATTTCACTGAAGGGATTTCAATTATTATCAACTGTTTACTTACACATTTACTAAAAGAAGATAACAGAACTAAGGAAACTAAACAATCAGCTATGTGTACTATTTAACTCTTAGTGGACCAGGGCAAAGGCCATGTTTTTACAAGCCATTTGTTTTTAGAATTAAAAATGCCCTTTAGTGTGGTTCCTGGTAAAAAAGACGTCCAACCGAAAGCCACATAGTGTGGCATTTGGTCCACAAGGAGTTAAGAAATGCTCTTTCTTAATACTAGTGACAACTGTTATAAGAAAGAGAAGATGGAGATATGTTGGACACACCTTGAGGAGAAATGATCAACAAATATCAAAGCAGGCATTGAAGTGGGATGCAAAGGGTTCAAGAAAGAGAGGTCGACCTAAGGAGACCCTGAAACGAACTTTGCTGAAAGAGGCAGGAAATATCGGTCTCAGTTCCATGGATGAGATTGAGCGAGTTGCCCAGGATAGAGCGGTATGGAGAAATTACTTGCAGGCCCTATGTAACGTATAACGTGACGAGAGGATTATTATTATTATTATTATCATTTCTTAATTTGCCAGGCAGACAAGAGGAAATTGAATAAACTCCTATTCTTCTGTATATCCAAGGTCTGAATTCTTTCCAACGACTAATCATCTGTCCATATGTCTACACCATACAGTAATGCTGAACATACATAGCAATTGGTCACTCATTTCCTATTGTTTGTTATTTGTCTGGAGATCATAGAAAATTAAAGATTAATTGAAGAGAATAAAAAGTTGTAACAATTGAAGAAACAAATTATTTGTTATTTAGGTGTTTACATAACTGTAGAAGACTCCCTTACCAATCCCTCATATGGACACCAGAGGGAAAAAAGAAAACGAGGAAGACCAAGAGAGACTCTTCGTAGAACCATCACCAGAGAAGGCTCAACGATGGGCCTAGTAAACATTAAAGACCTAAAACAGATAGCAACGAACCGCGAGACATGGAGAACTATGACCTCTGCCCTATGCGCCGCCCACAGGCCCAAGAGGAAAGACTAACTAACTAATAACTGTAATAAATGGTTGGTTTTTTTATGTTACAGGTCCTTCAGATGCAAAACATCAATTGCTTTGTGTATACGGAGGAAAGCAAGCTAGAGCAGTTTCTATTGACATTGACAAACCTAATGAGGATATCACTTTGTTGTCAGATGTTATGGAATTCATTGATTGGATATGGGATGTTCACTGGCTTGTCAATGAGGTTACTATTGACTACTTGTTTATCACATCTTATTACTGTTAATTGTTAATATATCTACATAATTTCAGTGACATTCTTTACAAAATTTTCAGCACAGCTATTTGTTTTTTTTAAATCAATTATTATTTCATAATTCGTCCCGCTTTTCATTTGTCGTATTTACGTAGCATAAGAGAGACACATTGGTAATAAGATGATAAGAAGTACATTTAAATCTACAGTAAGATAAATAAATGACATTTATTTATAAATAACATTTGATCAAGATCTATTGGAAGTAGAGCGACTGTGTGTTTTAGGGGCCTCATGTGGGGGGCAAAGAATAGTACCACTGTGACCTACAGGGCATGTCGTAAGAGGCAACTGAGGTAGGGGCCTAGGGAAGCTACCCTAGTAAATAGAAAGCATCACAGAAATCGGATGTTCTGCCCTACTTGTAGGCACATAACTGGTACAACGTACAATTGCTCTTAGGCTCAGATCACATACAAATCACAAAGATGGGTTAACAAATGGTCGATATGGAGCATTCGAAGAAGAAGAAGATAGATTGACAGAACGATTACTGTGAATTCTATTTTAAATGTGTGTAGGATGATGTGATAATGTCAGTATCTTGTTAGTCTTAAGAAGCAATTGAACAATGATCACCGGAGAATTTGTAAGAGTTTCAACTGTATTTTAGCTTGTTTAATGTCTGAGCTACCTCAGAAGTCAGAGAAAGCATGTCAATATGGCAGGGGGGTACTGATAATAAGGAAAGCATGCCTTCATGCAAAAATGAGTCAGAAGGTCCATACCAGGTGCATGAAGTCATAGCAAATGAAGAAGATGATGTCTGAGTATGGTGTCACAAGTTCTCAGCCTACTTCCAGCTGGATCTGTCCTTAACACACTTTTCTAAGTTTGGTGTATTCATGTCCGAGAGGCTGTGTATAAATAGACATAAATTGAGCGAGGAGGAGGGAGTTCGCGGCAGTGAGAGAGCGGACAGGCTTGCATCAATTGTTTAGGATGGGTAAGAGGGATTTTATTTGGTTTCTTGGCAACTTCTGTTGGATAAGGACACTAAAATTGTTGTTGAATCAATCCAGAAAGTTTAAGGGTTTTTAATTACACTTTCTAGAAGGAGAGCTTGAGGGGCAGAGTGAGTAGTGTGTTTAGTCGGTGAGCCACAGGAACCATCAATATACATACTCTTCTACATCTGTTGGGGGAGACAGAACGCCTATGGGTTTGCCCGGAGTGCTGTGGCATCAGTTCAATAACCAATAACGATTATTTTTGTTTCTTTTTCAGCCTGATTGCATAGCTTTAGCGCTGGCCCATAACTTTGTTGTTAAGTGGAACATGCAGTCTGGAATAATTTCCAGTCAGAGAGACTGTATGGAAAAATGTATTCTGTATCCTGAATTTGCTGTAATAGTAGTCTCACTATGTTACCCCTTGTAGATATATGAGGGGGGGGATGTGCTGGTTACATGTACAATGTAGTTGTTGTCTTTTCATCTGCCTCATAGTCTTTCTCATAGTCTTCCTCATGCTCTAAAATCACTTATGTGTAGAGGAACAAAGTAGGTATTGAAGTGGGAGACAAATGTTCAAGAAAGAAAGGACATCCGATGAAAACCCTTAAAGGAAACTTTACTGAGAGAGACTAGAAATATTGGACTCACTTTCATGGAAGATGTTGAATAAGTTGCCTAGCGTAGAGCGGTGTGGAGAAATTGCTTGCAGACACTATGTAACTTATAACTTTACAAGAGAAATGCAATTTTAAAAAAGGATCTAAAGCTGAAGGATTGACTTCATTGTACCAGGTTCTACCACATATAGCTCAGTCCTCCGCATAAATGACACATCACCTGCCAAGTGTATTACACGAACTACGTAGCTCCTGCAACAATCCTAGGGTCTCTGGAGTAAATGCACTTGTGAACAGAATGGCGCTGTCTGAACTTGAACCTATGACCTTTGGAATGCAAATCAAAGGTCACTTAGTCACAGAAACGGGGACTGCCTAGAGTAGTTGATAGTAGCTCGGCCTGCTAGCTGTGAGACGCCTCATAGCTCGGGTTCGAACCTACTGTCCGGCATTTGTTCGAGTCCCCTGGTCTTACTCAGGACGATAACGTGAGTACCTCTGAAGTCGGAGAAAATCTGCCTGTATGGCGAGGGAATACTAATTACGAGTACATTGAGCACACGGCTGCCAGTGTAAGTAATTTACAATGTGCACGCTGCTGCCATTGTAAGAAATTGGAAAACAGATTTTCACGCAAAATCAGTTTCAGAGATGAAACTTCGTCTGAGTTGAAAGCGGACGAAAGAAAAAAGAAAAAAAAGTCACAGAAACCCTGAAATACAATAATATTGTTATTATTTTTATTATCTTCTTATTTATGTGTGCATGACTTGCTTATTATTTATTATCTTCTTATTTATGTGTGCATGACTTGCTTATTATTTATTATCTTCTTATTTATGTGTGCATGACTTGCTTATTATTTTTATTATCTTCTTATTTATGTGTGCATGACTTGCTTATTATTTATTATCTTCTTATTTATGTGTGCATGACTTGCTTATTATTTATTATCTTCTTATTTATGTGTGCATGACTTGCTTATTATTTATTATCTTCTTATTTATGTGTGCATGACTTGCTTATTATTTATTATCTGTATTAGTTAAAAATCTTCAAAGACTGTTACAATAGAAGAAATTGCAAATGATTTTCCTCAACAATATAAGATATTGTGCACACTTTATTGGTAGCACATGGGAGAGTTTGGTACTGGCAGCAGGAACTGTGTTTAATCAGATTGTGTTGTGGCCGATTGCATGCAACAGTCAGACAGCAGGTGAACCCGTTGATGTTATGCATACATTCTCTGGACATCAGGTTTGAACCTTGCAAACAACTTTGTCATAGTATTTTGTTTATGTTAGTCAGACTGCATATCATGTGGTGGTAAGCTTAATTTGTTTACCAGCACAAAGTGTTTCTACATAAATGTTGTTTGTTAATTAGTTATCAAATCATTCTCATTGCACAGGAAACAAGTCCATTGTTGCTTCATTTACAAGATAAGCTTTGCTAGCCTAGTGCACTTTAATCACCTATTATTTACTAAAGGTTTTGTATTGTGATATTGGAGCGACCACACCCAATCAGAAAAATTTGCAAAGTAGTAAATGCTCTTTGGCGTAGATCGAAGTCAAAATATATGGCATTAAAAAGATCATTAACCTGCTGCCTTGCAGGTCAGCTGGGGACAGTCAAAGGCTGGCTGAAACCGGACACATCACTGAAGGATAAGCACTAGAGCTCCAAATGGCGCTGAACAATGTGACGTAAAAATACATTCTTTTCAAAGGCTGTTTATATATCACAATAAGAATGATCAAAATGACCGAAAAGAACAATTGAGAGAGAGAAAAGACCATTAAAGAGTGCTCATCATAGATGCAAAAAGGTATGCCAAGCTTAGTCAAAAATGTTACAATTCTAGGGAAACCTACCCTAGTAAATAAAATGCTGACACTAAATCGGATGTGCTGTCCTAGTCACCATAGGTGCATAACTTGGCACGACATAAAATCGCTCTTAGGCTCAGATCACATACAAACCACAAAGATTGGTTTTAAAAGTGGCCGTATGGTGCAATCGCAGAAGAAGTATTGTGATATGATACTTTAGTTTTTTTAGCCAAATAATGGATCACATAATTCAGCTAATCGATCAACTAAAACAAAACTAAAAGAAACTCTACAGCCGCATGCATTTCCATGTAAACCAAAATAATATTTTTTAGATTAAAAATATATAGTTACATGTCTATTGTTGCATCTTTGTATTTCCAATAAAACATAGATTGAAAGAAAAACATTTTTCGACAAATATTTAAATTTCATTTATTCTAGTTTTGATGTAAATGAGTGTGATCTTATTTATAGTTTAATATAAATAATTTATTTATATTCATTTTACAGGGTGTCATATTCTCAATCAGATACCATGAAAACCTTCAGAGACTATGTTCAGTGTCTGATGACAGAAGTATACGCATGTGGCAGCTCAGTTTCCTCAATGGGACACTAAAAGAACCAAGTCCAGAAGACTGGAGATGTGTCAAAAGTGATTTATTGCTCATGTTGTATGGACATTCTGCAAGAGTTTGGGATGTTGTTCTCACAACAAATTACTTTGCTAGTGTTGGAGAGGTATATAACTGATGTTTTATAAGATTAAATCTTCCTTTCGTTTGCTTGAAATATTGTTTATATTCAACCTTCTCTCTTGGATAAACTACACCGTCTTTTATAGCTCATACAGAGGTCTGTGTTGTTTCACTAGGCCAGTGAGTTTATCACAGTATATCATATTTGGGGCAGTCTTGAAGTATGTGCTCTGCAGTCTGATGTGCCTGTACACATGGCTGAATTACCAATCTTAAACTTTGTACACATGTGTGTCTGGGCTCTCAAGGGGAGCAAAGAATAGTAACACTGCGATCGACAAGGCATGTCATAAGAGGCGACTGAGGTAGGGACCTAGGAAGCTACCCTAGTAAATAAAAATTGTTGCAGAAGTCGGATATGCTGGCCTACTTGTAGGCACATAACTGGCACAACGTACAATCTCACTTAGGCTCGGATCACATACAAATCACAAAGAGTGGTTAACAAGTGATCAATATGGAGCGTTCGAAGAAGAAAAATATTACTTACTGAACTAATCTAGAAAAATGGTCTACGGACAAAGGATTGACTACATTGCTCGGGTTTCCCATATGCCTCTGTCCTTGTCAGCAAAGATGGCATGCCATCTGCTGAAAGCTTTGCACAAAAGGCACAAACTCCATAGCTCTGGCAGCAGTCATAGGGTTCTCATAAAAAATTGCTCATGTGACTCGGTCCAGATTGGAACCCACAACCTTAGAACAACAGACAAACATCTTAGCCACTCTGCCATTGTGACCTACTGAATTAATACCTTGAAATATTAGCCTAGTGCCTTGAAGGGAGTGATTAATGCCATTATGGTATTTGTAATTATTGTGTAAATTTTTCAGGATGCCATTTGTTGCATATGGAATTATGCTGGAAATATTTTGCACAAGTTTAAAGGTCACAAGGTTGGTTATCTTAATGTACAAAGTTGAGCCTAACTTTACAATATTTGTTATTTTTGTTAAATGGGAGCATGTACTTGTAAGTCAAGGCCTTCCTAATTAGAATGTCTCTCTGTTGGAATACAGGTCTTCTTTTCAGTTAATATATCTGTATCTGCCAGTGCAAACATGGAGCTGCTTCTAATGTGAAGACTGGACACTGATTTTGCAGGCTAAATTATGAACTACAAAATGCTGGTAGAAATCATCCAGAAAACATGCCTCTCAACCTGAGACCCCTAAACCTGTTTAGGGATCTCTGTGGCGTAGAGACTAGGTGCTCACCTCTCATTCGAAAGGTACTGGTTTGTTCCTCGTGGAGCCAACAGAATATTATGGAGTAGGTGAGGTCGAGCTTCTATTCTTATCGTAGACGAACAATAAAGCGTATGTCCCATGTTCAAATTTAGCACGCAAAATAACCCGTGGCAGTTAAACATTGAGAGAAATATTTTCACCATCTTCTAAATTACATTGTGGACCCTCGCCAGTGCTACAGAGTTTATGCACTGCCACTGAGATATTTCTATGTAAGAAAGTGATAAGAATACACATGGTTACTCACCAAAGTATGATGATGGCCCAATCAATCAATGTCTCCGGTTTGGAGCAGAAATATTGTGAGCCTTAGTGTGTGTATACATCCCATATGTCAAGAATTTGATGAAATCCTTTAACATAGATGTTGACAACTGGGAAAATGTTGCTCAAGACAGATCAGCTTGGCGCACCCTTCTTTGACATGGTTCTTCTGCCTACGAGGCAAGTAGAGCTGCACAGATGAAACAGAAACTTCAGACTAGAAAGTCAGTAAAACTCCCCACAAGTGCAAATATTCCTTGCCCACATTGCAAAAGAGCATTTCAGACACGCATCTGGCTCACTAGTCATCTACGCACACACAGACAAACATAATGCAACTACCTACTTTTGGTTGAAAATTGTGGTCATCATCACCAGTGATGGACGAGCATCACGCATCCCATATTTTCACAGAGAACAGGCTCAGGGAAATCACTCTGGTAAAACTGGAGTCATGAAATCCTGCCAAACAATTACTAAAGCAGAAGAATAATAGGGGATAGATTAGCGTAATGAACATAAGAGATGTAATGAGAGAACATTTGCTTATCAAACCAAACACAAGAAGATTGTGGGTTCAGCCCTACACTCGGCATTCCAAACACTTGAGGAAAGAAATTGCTACTTGCACTAGAGCCTAGATATGGGAAGTGGCAGGCACTTCATATCCTGAGGTCTGAAAAGAGCAAGGACTTCATATCCTAAGGTTTGAGAAGAGCAAGCACTACATATCTAACGTCTGAAAGAGCAAGGACTCATATCTGGGTCTGAAAAGAGCAAGGACTTTCATATCCTGAGGTCTGAAAAGAGCAAGGACTTTCATATCCTGAGGTCTGAAAAGACAAGGTGCATATTTTATTTATTAATTTATGTATATTATAAGAATAACTTGTCATCTATAGCATCAAAAGTTGGACTGCAGATAAGCTATGAAAAACAAATATAATGAAGACACCTATGGCAGGTAATGCAGATATCACACTGGAATCTAAAATGATAAAAATAACAGAGCAATTCACCTATTTAGGTAGCAATTTTGATTGCACAGGAAATGTTACAAAAGAAATTATGATACGAATTGGCAAAGCAACATCAGCTTTTAAAAGTCTTTAAAAAATATGGAACTGCAAGTTATATAGTATTAAAACTAAATTACGAATTTTCAATTCAAATGTTGTATCAATCCTAACATATGCTAGTGAGAGTTGGAAAATGACTAAAGATATAGAAAGCTAGTTGAATGCATTTGAAAATAGATGTCTGAAAAATAATGAATATAAAATGGAATGAATTCAGGAGAAGTGATGAAATCAGAGATATGTCTGGTCAACCACTAGTGATAACTGTTATAAGAAAGAGAAGATGGAGATATGTTGGGCACACCTTGAGGAGAAATATCAACGAATATCAAAGCAGGCATTGAAGTGGGATGCAAAGGTTCAAGAAAGAGAGGTCGACCTAAGGAGACCCTGAAGCGAACTTTGCTAAGAGAGGCAGGAAATATCGGTCTCAGTTCCATGGAGGAGATTGAGCGAGTTGCCCAGGATAGAGCGGTATGGAGAAATTACTTGCAGGCCCTATGTAACATATAACGGTACGGGAGGAATTATTATTATATTATAAGAATATTATTTTTACTTGCAATCCACTTTAGCAAGCTTTATTTCTTCTTCTGCTTCTCACTAGATTGGGATTTCGGATTCTCTAATAAAGGCAGCCGTCTGTCTCAGATTATCAGCCACGCCATACAGTTTGTCTTGGACACTAGTGTAAGTGGGCCACCTCTTTCTTCTCAAGTCTGCATACTGGGGCAGTTCTATAGGATATAATTCCTATGATTTCTGCTTCCCGTTTGTGCCGACCTCTTCCTGCAGTAAGTTTTGGCCACCCTCGTGATGGTGGGTCTGACATTGTTACCGCGTGGCTAAATCTCAGAGGCAGATTGGCGACTGTAGAATCCGTTATCCCATTCCGCATTGTGAGGGTCGTTGCACCATGTTATGCGCCTTTCGGCCTGGTGCATCCGTTTTCTGCAAGCATTTGTTTCGGGTTAGCATTCCCTAAGCAAGCTTTATACAAACTAGTGTAGGAAAGTCTCAGCAAAAAAGGCATCTTTCTTAAAAGTGTTCACTCTGGTGACAAACAGCTGTTACCTTTCTGGTAGAGAAAGACAGACAAATAACTAGGATATCACCTCCGAGCAAATACATGCTGCATTGAGAAATTGTGCATTTTAAACCAGAAGATCAAGATATTTGATAACTTTGATGCCTACAAATATATTTTTTCTATATCTACAGTAAAGAAAAAGTATTTCTCAATTAAAGAAAGTTGTCACTTAGATCAGTTATTCATCTTCTTTAGTGTCTCAATATTTGTGGAAATAGTTTGAAGATGGAAAATTGTGTAAAATAGTTTGAAGATGGAACAATGTTTGTTGAAATAGCTTGAAGATAGAACAATGCTTGTGAACGTGACAAGTTTTGTTTGGGGAATACATTAATGAGAACAAAATGCAGACAAACACAGGCTGAATCATGAAAATCGTTGCAAATTCTTTACAGAACGCCACCATCAACCACAGTAAACGAGTTGTTGATTTTTTTAGGCATCCCTTATACGTACAGTAGTTTGTCATTGCTTTCTGAATGGTGCGGTTTATTTTTACTGTTCGTAAAAATCCACTGGAACTAATTTGCTTCCAAACTGCCCGCCACAGAGTTTGAACCACATACTTTAGGGTTGTGATCCAGCTCACTACCACTAAACCATAAGCGCCTATAAACTATACACAATTGTTATTACCTTCTGTCATAATTTACGATAGGATAATGTTCCTCTGAAGAAATGTCAAATGTGTATCCATCAGCTGGAAGTGATGTCGCCAGTTCACTTATCACTAGCTTTCCCTTCTTCGCGGGTTCAGGTATCAATGATATCTAGGTCAACAAGTATGTGTCAAAAAAGTAAATGCTTTCAGTTTCCATTTTCAAAGAAAATAGTGTCATTATTTACCTAAGATTTTTAGTGCATATTTTCTACTATCCTCTATTCATTTCTTATTTAGGGTCGCAACATTTGGGGGCTAGCAACATCTGAAGACGAGAAGTTTGTGGTAAGATTTGTGTCCTGTTGTTGGCTTGTTAGTTAGTTATTTAGTTTGTTAGTAGCTAGTTAGTGCAATGCGGTTCAAAGACAACATTGTTATCTATTTAGTTAGAACTAGAACCATGCGCTTCGGACAGAAACATTGTTGCTCAGACTTTCTCAGAAGATTGCAAATAGTATCCTGGTAATAGTTCTCACATTTAACTAGTCAAACACCTCATTTGTCCTCTCAGAAGACCTTGCCACTCTTGATGCCAAATTTATTCAGTCTCAACATCACATGCTTGTTGTCGGCTGAGTCAGCATCATAGAAGTTCATGTCCTGGTGAGACATTAGCATCAAATGTTCCCATTGTAGATGCTTTCAAAGCTAACATGTCAGTTCACTCGTCACCATGAGTTATATTGTTCGCAAAACATCTTCTTTTGTCATCGCATTGTTACCAGGTTGTTACCCTGTGTCATGGTTTTCTGTTTTTGTCTTGCACTGCTCTAGTGGCATGGGTGGTAGTTATTTTTGCTTTTTGGCAGCATTCTGCTATACCATCTTTTCCATGGTCTTCCTCTCGCCTTTTTGATGTTCCGTTGTAGAAGAGTATGTATACAATGGAGTTTGGTTGCAGTCTTATTAAGTGGCTATTGCCGAACCACTTCATTTTTTGATTCTCAGTGTAATTCAAGCAAGGCTCTGTTCCAAATTTCTTTCTTACGCTGATGTGGTGACTCTGTCTATTCTGGTGTTGGTAATTTTCATAGGTATCGCATTTCACGTTATTTTTTTTTTGGAGCCATGCTTTGCTCAGTGTTCACGTTTGGCTTTGGTAAAACAAAGTAGGCATGAAAAAGGCAAGACAATATATCCATACATAACCCCCTCTTTGGTTATGTTTACATATGCTGGATTCTATACGTTGTTAGTTATAATTCTAAAGTAAAGTAAAGAACCTATTTTTATACTATGAGTTATATTAGAGAATATCTCTAGGGGTCTCTGTGGTTAAGTCTTTGTCTTGAGTTCCAAAGGGTGTGCCTTATAATCTCTTCCGCTTTCTAATCCAGACCGCATTGTTCTGTTCACATGTGCATTTTTTTCCAGAGATCCTTAGGATGTTACTGGAGCTACGAAGTTTGTGCTTTGTGCAATATTCTCTGCAAAGTGGCTTGTTATTTCTGCTTAGAGGGGTGGGGTCATATTGTATAAAAGCCAGAGCAATGAAGTCAATCCTTCATTTTTAGATACTTTATTGAATACTGTGTTAGACCCTTATTTTTGGTTCTTCCAACGGCACATATTGTGTGATGTAGTCTGTACCATGCTAACCACTTTTATTTCCGAATGTTTCTCTGGTACTCAATTGTGACTGGGTCGACCAGAGAGCTGTTGTGATGCATAAAAAAGTTCCACTCCAACTGGGTAATTTGATTCTGGGGCCACACGTCTACAAATCATGTACACTGTGTATGGCGTTTTTTTGTCTTTACAGACGGTCACTTGGCAAGTGTTTACTGCAACAACTACTGAGTCTGCGCGCTTGTCTCTCTTGCCATCATACATCAGCTCTAATAATTTCAAAATTAATGGTTAAGAAGAATCCTCCAAATATTCTTGCCAAATGAATAACTTTTAAAATGAATAAACTGGGGATCATCATTAAAAGACGAAGATGGAGGTGGATTGGTCAATAATGTACCTTGTAGTTGGTAGTAGGAACATTGACTAGAATAGCTCTCCGGTGAACAACGGATGGGAAAAGAAGGCCTGGACGTCCAAAGGAAACATGGAGATGAACTGTGGAAAGTTGAAAGGTTGTGGTCTGATATGGAAACAATTGGTAGAAAGGTGGCAGAACGGCAACAATGGAAATCTTTTGGAAATCAATTGGAGAATCGGTTGATTTCTTTGTATGGTACCTTGCGACCACGTGGGCTCAACGTATTACATTCCTATGCTTCTTAGTACTTTCTCTTTCCATGCCTTGTAATCTATATGGGTATATGTTGCATGTATTCAAGTTATATATTTACTAGATTTATCATTGTTTCTCTTCCGTTCTATTTCTAGTTTTTATGTGTGTTTTTGTGTTACATTTATTTCGTTATTTGTTTTATTCCCAAATCTTTTGTGGAAGCCTTCTGTGTCAAACGTGACATGAAGAAGATATAGATAGATATAGTATAGAAATATGTAATTTGCTCCACTGTTCAATCCTTTTATATTTTCCTTTTTTCTAATGTTGCTAGTTAACTGGTGGTGGTGATGGAAGTATTCGAATGTGGGAAATTCACCAAGAGAAAACAAATAAAACTGTACAGAGGATTGTTACAGTTCCTCAGAGTCATATCCCGGTAAGCTCATGTTGTGAATTAGTGTTATGTAACAGTTGCAACCCTACATTCCAAGTTCAGCTTAAAGTAAAAAGTTAGATCACCCATCAGGCTATTTGTGTGGTATTGAAGAACATTATAAGCTTTAGAAGGCAACAACAATCTCCTGTTGGTTCAAGTGTTACAGTTATCATCATTGTTTGTACAGCTTTTGTAATAAACAACTTTATTCATCACTTTTAATATTGATTTATCCATTGACTTCTTCTTCGAACGTTCCATATCAACCACTTGTTAAACCGCTCTTTGTGATTTGTATGTGATCTGAACCTAAGAGCGATTATGCATTGTGACATCTGATTTCTGTGACACTTTTGATTTACTAGGTAGCTTCCCTAGGTCCTACCTCTTACGATATACCTTGTAGGTAGCAGTGTTACTATTCTTTGCTCCCCTATAGAGCCCAGGCAACACACAAGCGACTTTTAATATTGATTTATCCATTTACATCAATTATTAGCCTGTCACTTGCGAATGTCTCTTTCATCACCGCCCGACAGAAAACTCTCTGTCTGTAGCAAGTTGTCCCGCCTTCTCCAGCATCATGTTCAAGGTTTCTTTGATATCCTGCTGCCACATTCGTCTTGGTCATTCCCTGCCTCTTACTCTATGAACCATGTCTTCCATTACCATTGTCTCCAAACTACTGTGACGTTTAACCTGGCCAAAATACTTCATTTTCCTGGACATTATGTTATTTATGAGCCGATGCTCCATTCACAGTTTTTTAAAAAGATTAGTCAAGAGCATAACAAACACACAATTTTGACATGTTGACATTTCTCAAAATATTTGGACAGTTCAAGAAGTTTAAAGATCCCTCTTACTGCATCAGTAAAATCAACTTGTTACCTTCCTATCCATTTTTGTTTAATTTATAGAATCCAGATTACTTTCCAAGAATTGTTACAATGCTGAACTTTGACCTAATACTAATCATGATGAATTCTGGGTAAGTAGACTGTTCAATTTCTATTTGGCTTGTAATTATATAGATTTTTATATTGTCTTCAGTGTCTTAACTTTCTACTTGTAATGAAGAACACATAAAAACTGCTTGAAAACAGATAGAAAATCTCTAGAGGCCACAGAGATGTGGTTTTACAGACAAATGATGAGAATCCCATGAGCTACTAAAATGACTAATGTGGAGGTGTTGAATGAGGCCAAGACACAGAGAAAAATTATTATTAGTCTAAGAAAGAGGCAGTCATCATTTTTCGGACATGTGATAAGAAAGGTAGGCTTAGAACACATTGTGACAACTGGTAAAATCAAAGGGAGATGAGACAGAGGAAGACAGAGAGAGAAAATATTAGATAGCCTGACTTCATGGCATGAAAGAGCGTCAATATCTGAGATGATAGCAAACACCAGAGACAGAGATTTGTGGAGATCCATGATCCCCTACACCAGCCAGCACAGCGTCTGATAATGATGATACATTTCTTGTCTCTATTTCGAGTACTGAAGATTAAATTATCATTCCTTTCGTGATCTATTATAAGTTTATATCTAAATCTTTATGTAAAATTATATTTTCATTTTACACAATTTTTTATGCAAATTGCTATCGATGTTTTTGTACAGTGAGTTACTTTTGTTAATTACCAACTGTGTTTCATTAATATTATGTAGTTATTTTTCATTGACAGAGAACTGTTCTCATACAGTGTAAGTGACTGTAAGTTTAGTCTTATAGTATCTGATACCAAATTCAGATCCTACAGTATTGTCAGTCCTTGTCCAGACCAAAGGACATTAGCACTTGGAAGTATTACTGGAGTTGTACGGGTTATTCAGCTGCCAGGTAGGATAAGTATAACACATCATATCACATTTTGAATTTTTTTTTTCCGTATGTATGTGTGTTAATTCTGTCATTTAAATGTCTAAATACGGATCACTAATACTTAAGAGTCTAAAGCCAAAGGATTGAATTCTTCACACCAGGTTTTACCCCATAAGGCTTGGTCCCTCTATGCAGAAATGACATGCCACCTAACAAGAGTGTTTCACAAAGCACGAACTCCGCTGCTCCGGCAACAATCCTAGTAGTCTCTGGAAAAAATGCACTCGTAAACAGAATGGTGCGGTCCAGATTCAAACCCACATCCTTAGGAATGCAAGGTATAGCTTAACCACTTATCCACAGAAACCCCCACATCTGTCACATACTTTTGGGTTCCAATATTATCTTACATTTTTCCAGAAGTTGGTTCGGTTATTTTTTGTTGCAGTTTACAGTGAGACCATGATAATTTCTCTGACTCACCTATTATTAGCACAACTATTCATAGGAACAAGTTTAACTTCACTCTTGGATCCCTGCTGACTTACACTGCAGTTGTGCATCGTGTTACTAGGGTTATCATTTAAAGAATGAGTAGGGTCTTAGTCAGCTTTGGTTCGCTGACATATGTCATCTCATTCACCTTATCTTAGACCCTGGTATCAATGTTATGCAAAGCTTGATTTATAAAATGGAATAAATGCACAATTTCTAATTTTTTTTCCAGAAATCTGAGAGAGTTGTGATACAGTGTATTGCATCTCATTGCAACATTTGAGGATTTTGTTTAGTTTTATTTCAAATCCGTGCCCGAGTGGTTACCAGAGCCCAAATTTGGGTGTAAAGAATAGAACCACTGTTACCTGCCACGCATGTCATAAGATGCGACTAAGGAGGTTTGGCTGAAATCGGATGCACATGTCCTAAACGCATGTAGAAGTCTATGCGTTAGGGGCCTACCAAACCAATGTGCAACGTATACAGATTCTTGGCAAAGATCAAGCGTATCACAAAGAGTGATTAAAATTGGTCGTAAAGAACAACGCAAAGAAGAAGAAGATTTTGAATAGTTTTATTTGCAAATAGGATTAGATTATAGATTATAAACTAAATATTTTCTTTACAGATATGCAAGATGAAGAAATCAAATGCAGTGAGATTAGTCTTTTCAATGGCAAAGTCTTGGCCTTAACATGGTTGGATAGACATCACTTTCTAGCCGGGTCCAGGGGACTTTGTGTAAGGAATGTACACATGTATTATGTTGTACACAATTCATAGATTCTGAGTATTAGTTAATTCAGGCTTTGATATAATTAAGCTTAAATGTTACATTTAACATTTCAATTACTTTACATCATCAATGGAAAATCGTGGCATATCCTTTACAGGGAGTAGCCATCAACCACAGTAAACAAGTCATTGATTTTATAGGCACCACTTATATGTTCAGTAGTTAGCCATTGCTTTCGAGCTGTGAGGTCTATTTTTACCTTTTGTAAAATCCGACGGTAATGAATTTGCTTCCAAATTGCCACAGCAGAGTTTGAACCAGGTACGCTTGGGTTGTGATCGAGTTCACTACCGTTTAGTTACAGATGCCCACACATCATCACTACTATTGTTTAAATACCATCATCAACATTTACAAGTCTATATTCTACAAGTTATAATTCTACAAGTCTAATATTCTTGTTGTTTCTTCTTCTTTATCCTTCATCCCTAGGGAGGAATAGGTCCGCAACCAAAGCCTTCCAAGTCCATCTTTTCCAGATCTATCCACTCTCTCCTCATTTTCTTGCATTCCTTTGAAATTTCATCGGGTCACTTCATGAGTCCCTCCTTGTAGCGTCCTTCTACCTCGGGTGGCGAGCTATGAATGTTCTTCATTGTAGTTTATGTAGCTATCTAGTGTTTTTTACGGGGTGGGGTAGCTAACCCCAACCTCCTTAGTCACCTCTTACGAGATGCATGACAGGTAACAGTGGTTCTATTCTTTACATCCCTAATTTCGACCCCGTTAACCACTCTGGCAATTCTTGTTGTTTACTGTATGGTAAAATATGGCATTATGTATTCATTTTTGTTTACCTCATTGAGATATTTACCTTATATGATTTCATTGTTACCTTGTGTTCTACACTGATTTATCTTTCAACAGTTGTTACACAAAGTGGAAGCAGTTCCAGATGTGGACACAGATGATGTCACTCTGTGCATTCAGATGCAGTATCAATTAACACTACCACACAGTAAGCATAGATGGATAACTGCTGCTTGTATTGTTCCTGCTAGAGAACAAGACTCTAGTACCTCGCTTTCAGTCCTTATTTGTGGAGATAAAGATGGCTCAATTCATTGCTACAGTTTGTCAGAAGATGATGTTTGCAGTAGTTTCTCTGAACTCAAGGTTGCACATTTTTTCCTAAAATATGTTAAGTGAAATCATGATAAAAATAATGACTGATTGTCAATATGTGATTATAATAAAGTAAGGAATGATTGTCGACTTTGTGTTTTCATTACATTAATGGTTATTGGTTACTAAACTGATGTCATTGCACTCCGGGCAGACCCATAGGTGCTCAGTCTCCCTCAACAAATATCTAAGAGTATGCATACTGATGGTTTCCGTGGCTAACTCATTAAACACACACCTCACTTTGCCCCTCAGGTATCCAGTTCTACTTATACAATGGGTAACTCCAAACTGCTTAAATTGATGGATCAACTCAACATCTATTTTAGTGTCCTTATCCATCTCCAACTCCCCAGCAATCAATGCTGTTGATGCAAGCCTGTCCTCTCATTACCGTAAACAACCGCATGCCCAGGACAGTATATCCACGTAATCCACTGGAGGTTAGAAACTTCTATAGATGACATCCACTCATACCAAATATTAATGATTAAGTTCTGTGAACTTTTGGAAGGGAAGAGGCACAAAGGCAGACCACTGCTCAGATATAAAAATTTCTGCAAGGCCTCAATGAAGAACATTTCTATCAGTCCCAACAAATGGGAAAAGCTAGCTGATGACTCAGTTATGTGGAAGACAACAGTACGGAAAGGTGCAGAATCTTTTGAAAAGAAACATAGGGATGAGCAGGAAAGACAAGAGAGACAAGGACAAACTCAGAAGTTGTCAGTAAAACACTTGCCAATTGACCATCTGTAAAGACGAAAAAGCCATATATTTATAATGAATGATTTTTTAGTGTGGGATCATGAAAAAAGTAATGACTTATTGTCAACTGTGTGATCTTGATAAAGTAATAAATGATTGCCAAGTGTGTAATCATGATAAATATAATGAATGACTATTGAATGTATGATAACGCTAAAAGTAATGAATGATTGTTGAATTTTATGATCATGATAAGAGTAGTGAATGATTATCAAATATGTGATCTTTATAAAATTTATGTATAACCATCAAATGTATGTTCTTGTTAAAGTAGTTGCCTGTGTGGTGCCGGGCCCACAAGGGAAGCAAAGAATAGTAACAGTGCAACCTATAAGACATGTCATAAGAGGCGACTGAGGTAGGGCCTAGGGAAGCTACCCTAGTAAATAAAAAGCCTCGCAGAAATTGGATGAGCTGGCCTACTTGTAGGTGCATAGCTGGCACAATGTACAATCACTCTTAGGCTCAGATCACATGAAATCACACAGAGTGGTTAACAATTGATCAATATGGAGCTTTCGAAGAAGTTAAAGTCGTGAATGTTTTTTTTTATGTGTATTGTCATGACAAAAGTAGTGAATGATTCTCAACAGCGTAATCATGATAAATGTAATGAAGGTTTATCGATGTATGACCTTGATAATAAATTATCATTCTTCTTCTTCAGCGATCTCTGGTCATGCGCTTAATTTACTGTGGACCACAACTGGGCAGTCAGCTTCAGGTCTGTCAGGTTTCCCAAAGCTTAGTTTTCAGGTCGACTGGGTGTGGCCACATGTTGCTTCTCAGCTCACACAGGAGAGGACAAGTCTTGCAGGATATGCTCTAGTGTCTGTTCCGCCTGCTGACCCTGGCAGAGAGCTGTTTGACTTATTCCTAGTCTATATAAGTGTTTGTTGAGTCTGCAGTGTCCTGTGCGTAGTTGAAATATAATGACCTGGTCTGTTGTGCTTAGGTCTTTGAGGAGTCTTTTCCATAATCATATCCAGTGTTTGTCTTCCAGTCTACTGCAGATTTTCTCTGTATGAGGGTTTTAACCTCTTGAAAAGACAAGGGTTGGTAAATTTGCTCTTTGGCACTGCCCTCCTTAGCTAAGACATCGGCACTCTCATTGCCTGCAATGCCACAGTGAGATGGAATCCACTGCAAGTGAATTTCTGCCTTTTCTGAAAGCTGAGCAAGTTCTCTTTTTAGGTTTTGTAGTTCTCTTTCTGATTTAGCCTCCAGGGCTGTATAGCTGACAGTGAGTCTGTGAGAAATACCATCTTGCCTGCAGGTGCTTGCAGCTTATTCATGTGCTGTGCTGCCATCAGAAGGGCTAAGAGTTCTGCTTTGTAATTGGAAAATACAAATGTGCCGCTAGAGACACAAGTTTGTGTTATCATAATAAAAATATCAAACTATAAAAACTAAAATGTTATTATAATTTACTTTTGTTGATTCCATTGTTTACAGCCTAGCAAGAGTTTTACTAAAGTTCATGGCAAGGCTGGTGTAACATTTGTTTGCTATAGAGATGGTATTGTCTATACAGCAGGCAGAGATGGTTTCTACTGGCAGTGGGAAATGAAAGCAGGAAATCTTTCACAGCTTCATGGCAACAAGGTGATTTACTTCATCTACTAAAGTTTTTGAGTTTATTTTTACTTCTGTGTAGAACACAAAGTCCCATTTTAATCTTTCTTACTAACCAGACTGCAAGAATTCCAAGTCAAATGTAGTGTAGCTAGACAAGAACACTATACTGGTAACCAAAGAAGAATAGTAAACCAACACAGAACTGGCATCGTTAGTCGCCACACACTGAGAGACATACTGAGGCGATCAGAGCACTTATAGACTTATTGGCTCGATGTACATTGATGATGATCCAACAACTAAACTAATCTTTCTTAGCATTTTCACAATATATGTAAGATATATTTTTCTGTGATTTTTGCTTAAACTCATTGAACATTTCTTAGCATTTTCATAATTTAGAGAAATTATTTTAATTTTCAACATATTTTAATTTATATTGTAAGTTTCAATTTCAAATACATGTTGGTTTATTCTTCTTTAGATTATAAAAGGTTTCGAATGGATTGATCGACTGGAATGGCATAACAATGACCTCTTGGTATATGGATTTTTCTCAGTAAGAAGGAATATTATATCTTAAGTTATCAAGAACCACATCCATTCTGACATAGTAGATATATCGCATCACAGTTATGAATATGTTGTACATTGTTCCTACTATTTTCTATGATTATTGCTAGATTATCTTATACATAGAGTTATAAGCGGTTTTAGAATAATTGCAATGCAGAACACAGTGGGCAGTTTCTGGAAAATTTAGTGGTCAAAAAGACTGGAGCGGGATTTGGAGGGGTGTTGCATGTTTTCTTCCACACTCGGCGGACGAAATGAAATACAGAAATTTGGTGCAATGCTTCGATTTTTGCATATGATGTCTTTGAAGGTTTTCATGCTGGTTTGGAGACATACCTGTTGTACATGATCTCGAGGAAGCCTATAATAAAGTTCTAATCACATACCTTATACATATGCTCACGCTACTCAATATCGATACACTGCTCATGATCGCAAGGGCCCTGTTGGAGAGAAAAGTGGCACTCAGGTGTGGTAATTGGTACTCTGTGCCCACAACAGTTTCACTTGGTCTACCACAAGTGTTCTCACTATCTCCAGTACTATTCAATGTATTCACCATAATAATTACGAAGCAGCAACTATCTGGGAGGGGACAAACACTGTTATTTGCAGACGACATCAGGGTGTAAAGACAGGATGAAGCAGCAAGGAAATTATTAATAAGCTACAGGAATAACTGGTGCGATGTCTCTGATACAACGATAAACCACACCAAAGCTGTGCTATCATGGTTCTCCCTAAATAATCACATTGAACATTCTGAAACACCAAATGTCAAAATAGATGGACATACAATCACTTGAAATGCTGTTTAAACTTTTTAAATGCAGAAATAAACAAAGGAAATTTATTTATTTTAATTTTAAGGTGCAAAAATTAAAACTGGTTTACATACACATAAAGCCTTGTAGATAATGTGGCAACTGTCACAAATTAAGGAGAGAGTTCCAGGCAGACCCATAGTCATAGGTGCTCAGTCTCCCTCCAGCAGATGTCAAGGGGTATACATACTGATGGTTCCTAGGGTTCTACACCTCACTCTATCCCTCAGCCATACAGTTTTGCTTGTCAACTTGTAATTCCAAACTTCTTAAACAAATAAGAAGAAATAAATATTTTTTTTTTAAATTATCTTACTGCCTGTAGTACCACTTTTTAGGGCAGTGTAGGACATGTGGGACGAGAGTCTAAGAAATTTAATGACCACATGGCTAGTGCAGTCGCCACAAAGCTGTTCAGGTTAAGTTTTTTTTAATTTATGCCCACAACAGAAAAAATTCCTCTGCCTTACCGTGAATTGAATACGGTTCTCCTGCATGGGAGCCGCGCTCTAATCCATTCAACCAGACACTTCTCAATATAAAAAATATATCAACACTTTAAAACTGTTTTCATGTCTGCTTTATAAATTTATAGTTTCAACATGGAAGCCTCTATCAGCATTTATTTGTATATAGCTATACAAAGAGTTTTCCTTTTGTTAGCTTAACTTTTATTTTACAATACTTAAAAAAAGTTGTTTTGCTCATTTATATTCCAGTCCATGTTTGTGGTATGGAGTGTTCCATTTAACCAGCAACTTATATCAGTACATTGTGGCGGGGGTCACAGGTCATGGGGGTGTTGTTATGACAATGACATCTTGCGATTTGCATACCTGAAAGCTGGAAAAGTGTACATGGTGGACAGCGGTCATCAAGATAAGCAGATAATATTGCTGGTGACTTTTTATATCTTTTTCTTCATTTGCTTTGGAAAGAATGTTTGTTGTGTTGTCACAGGTTATCTGTGCCTCAACATCTATGCCACTTAGCCTAAAACATCAATTTTTAGCAGTTCATTTTTGAGATCTTGTTTGCTTTCCATTTTTAATTAGTAATTTCTTAGTAAGACAGCAGTCGGTCTATATATATCCTCTTCATGTCATAGTTGACAACTCATTGCTGCCAATCTAGTGCCTTTCTACCCATAGTTTCCCATATCAGTGTACACTTTTATTTCCTTTCAGTCGTTTTAAGGTTTCTTTTGGCCTGCCCCTTCTCCTTCCACCTACTGTCCATGAAAAGCTGTCTCTTATCAAAAAGGCAATATGGCACCTTCCTAGGCCAGTCAGTGTGCTGTCTAATTTTCTAATATTTCACAGTGAGACATTATCCACTGCAAGATGACCTTGAGCTGGCTCAGACAGTAGAATCTGTCGGCCTGGACATTTACTGGACTGAATTGCTCCCAGTGTTGGTTTTGCATTTCCTTTCATGAAAACTGTGTAGCAATGATCAGAGCATATGTTTGATTGCCTCATTTAGTTCAGTCATCAGATCATCATCACTGCAAGTCGAACCAATTAGTCCATAAGTGCTCCGATCTCCCTTTCAGTATGTCTCTCAGCATGTGGTGACTAACTACTCCGGTTTTTTGTTGGTTTACTATTCTACTTTGGCTATCAGCATAGTGTTCTTGTCTAGCTACACCACACTTGACTTGGAATCTTGCAGTCTGGCTAGTGTTGTAGATTCACCACTATTACTTGAATCATGGGGGAACTGCCTAGAGTAGTTGATAGTAGCTTGGCCTGCTAGCTGTGAAACGCCTCATAGCTCGGGTTCGAACCTACTGTCCGGCATTTGTTCGAGTCCCTGGTCTTACTCAGGACGATAACGTGAGTACCTCTGAAGTCGGAGAAAATCTGCCTGTATGGCAAGGAATACTAATTACGAGTACATTGAGCACACGGCTGCCAGTGTAAAGTAATTTACAATGTGCACGCTGCTGCCATTGTAAGAAATTGGAAAAATGGATTTTCACGCAAAAATCAGTTTCAGAGATGAAACTCGTCTGAGTTGAAAGCGGACGAAAGAAAAAAAAAGAAAAAAAAAATTGAATCATGTACACATCCTCTCTCCCATAGGGAATTGCTTCCTTTGTTTAGAGTTATTTCCATAGATGTCTGAATGAAGAAGACGATAACTTTCATTTTTTTTTCTCTCTCTATTGAAATTGTATTTACAAGCTAAAGCAATTCTGTAATATGAATGAAATATAAAAATAATTCCTAAGTTTTAATCTTAATGCCTGCTCTTGTACAACAGAAACATAGATTAACTTAAATGGAAAATAAATATTACCAAAAAGTGGAAGCAAGGTCTTTAAGAAAAGTCTATTTTCTTTTGTTCACAAGCAAGATTGCATTTGTATTTTATTGCAGCCTGAATTGCATGGCAGGACAATATGTGACGTGAAATTCATGACAATTTTTGCTGATGAAACAGGTATTATATATAATTGTTTTATACAAGTCTCAGTGTATCCCCATAATTCTTGTAAGTATCATTTGCTTGTTGATTAATTACTGTTCTCTATTCATCTATCACCTAACAACAACATAGACATAGATTTAAACTTCATGACATTAAAGTTAAAGAAGAAGCTACTTCTATAAAACCTCTGTAGTTTCCGGGGTAGTGAGATACTAACCGCTACACACTGTTTTTAAAAAAAAAGGCAAATGGCAACAGAGACAGAAAAATCCAAACCGCTCATGAAGTTCCGGTAAAAAAAAGTGTCAAGCATGATTGTTGACCATATAATCCATTGTATGCTATTAGCCAAAGAAAAATACAAACCTAATTCTGTATACCCTAATATACCTCATGGTATGAAAACCCATTCTTTACTTTCTATATCTATATCCTCTTCGTGTCCCTATTGACACATAAGGCTTCCACAAGAGACTTCCACTGTTGCCGTTCTGCTACCTTTCTACCAACTGTCTCCCACGTTAGGCCACACACCTTTCAACTCTCCCTCCACCATTCTTCTCCATGTTTCCTTTGGACGTCCAGGCCTTCTCTTCCTATTCACTTTCCATCTGAGAGTTGTCCTAGCCAATGCCCCCACTGGCATTTGACATACATGTCCAAACCACCTCCATCTTCATTTTCTTTACTTTACTGTATTTATATTAAGGGGACGGGAAAGATTATGTGGCATGGTGGTGATCTCCTTCGAACGCTCCATATCAACCACTTGTTAACCACTCTGTGTGATTTGTATGTGATCTGAACCTAAGAGCGATTGTACGTTGTGCCAGTTATGCGCCTACAAGTAAGCTAGCACATCCAATTTCTGTGATGCTTTTAGTTACTAGGTAGGTTCCCTAGGTCCTTGATCAGTCGCCCCTTACGACATGCCTTGTAGGTCACAGTGGTACTATTCTTTGCTTCCTTTGCGGGCCCCAGCACCACAAAGGTGGGCATGGTGCTGGGGCCCGCAATATTACATGCTATCTCTCCTAACCTAGACACACAAATATAATTCATTACTTAGGTTTGAGTCTGTTGTGATGCTTCCCTATGGCCAGTCAGAATCTGATACCATAACACAATATAATTCCAGATGTGGTACTTTAAAGTGGAGAACCGTAGTATCCTGGTTGTTAGTGTACTCGCTTCTTAGATGTGTAGTCCGTGTTCAATTCCACAGTGGACATTTAATATTTTTCCAACTTTAACGGCTCTCATGGCTGCACAGCCTTAATTTGCTACCAGAAAAAAGCACTTGGAAGTAAAGACAGCCAGTTCTAGGTTGTCCCCATCACACATCGTGTACTGGCGTCCCTGAAAATATGGGCTGATACCGTTTTTCACAATATACCCTGAGGTATGAAAAAGACTTAATGGTTTGTTTTTTTTTTACTTTGAAGTGGGATTTTTCTGTTTCTAAAATGTTAAGTTATCCATCTCTACAAACTTGTGTCCTGTTGGATAATATGTCTTCTTCGTCACGTTCGCTGATGTTCAATGTCTACACAATAAGTCCGGTTCTCGGGATGTTGTTGTGTTTGTTAATTCATCAAGACTTCCAAACAGCTTTGTGTGGATGTCTGTCTCTGTTGGTCAGTAGATAATATGTAAATACTTTGGCAGAAATTCAGATGTGCCTGTCCTACTTGCCGTATTGACCTAACAGGGACATCATACTACATTCCAGGCTCAAACAAAACAGATCGCATAGAGCTGATATTCCTGTGTGTTGCTGGGGCTCTAAAGGGAGCAAAGAATAGTAACACTCCATGTCGTAAGAGGCGACTAAGGTAGGGGCCATGGGAAGCTACACTAGTAAATAAAAAACGTCGCAGAAATCGGATGTGCTAGCCTTTTTGTAGGTGTATAACTGGCACAATGTACAATCGCTCTTAGGCTCAGATTACATACAAATCACAAAGAGTGGTTAACAAGTGGTCGATATGGAGCATTTGAAGAAGAAGACCTAGAGCTGTTAACTTGATTGATAAGAACGAACATACTAATTATTTTAAGTAGGTAATTATGAATGAAGTTCAGCTCTTTCGCAAAAGTTCACAATATTTGTATGATATTGCTATCTTTTTTTTCTTGGACCAGATAATCCTATCCATGTTGTTTGCAGTGCTGGAGAAGATACAACTATAAAGATTGGAGCATTTGTTAGTATCCTTGCTGCCAGTTAATATGTTGAATAATTAGTTAATTGTAAATGATTAGTTGGTGTATAGTTAGTTAGTTAGTTAGTTGTCCTTGTCAAAGGCGTACATAGGGCAGAGGTTTTAGATCTCCATGTGATACGGTTCATTGCTAGCAGTTGCAGATCTTTAGGTTTTACATCCCAATAGTTTACTTTCTTGTTGGATGGTTCTTCGAAGAGTGGTCTTGGTCTTCCACGTTTTCTTTTCCCAACTGGTGACCACATAAGGACTTGTCGATTTAGTCTCTGTTTGTCTGATCTAAGAACATGACCTAAATATTTCCACCTTCGTTTCCTTATAATATTTGATACGGATTGTTGGTGTGTTCTATCTCACTGTGTCATAGCAGGTGAACAAAAGAAAAAAGGTACCTTATATGTTCTCAGTACATTTCAACTTGCAGAAAGTGCTGGCATAAAATAACTATAAAAATAAAATTATAACCTCAGAAAATTTGGTGTACATTTATTTGCTTACATCAAGTTTACAGTTTTTTTTTTTATAAAGTTGAGAAATATTTCAATTTGACCTTAGTTTTAACAAAATCAGATCATTCATAAACTTTGTACTTTTATATACAACTTTAATAAACCTTAATAAATTATCAGATGATAACAGTCTTTCCTCTTGGATGCCCATCACCACACTTAAAGGTCACATGTCAAGTGTACGTTCATTGGCTCTCTCTTCACAAAGTATTAAAACAGTATGCCGGTACAAAGGCAAAGCTTATCTGAAAGGTTCTGCAAAATGTTTGAGCTCTGAACCTGAAAGGGGGGATAACTTCATTTTATTTTCTGGTGGGGGTCGAGCAGAAGTTCGTGCCTGGAAGTTGACCTTAGTTAAAAAGAGTGTCTTTCCTGAGAGTTTGAATGATACTGTGAATAATTTAAACCACAAGAAAATTAACTTTATTTCTGACAAAGATAAAAATTCACATTTCAGTAATCTTCAAGATGACTCTAATTTTGATGCCTCCATGGAAGACCTTTCTATCCCTGACCAAAACAGTGTAAATCCTGACCACATAGTGTTGTCCTCCTTGCCAGATAGTTCGACACAGGGTTTATCATGTCAGATTCAGTGTAACTACCAACATCTTTCCACTCATTTTCTTGGCGAGCCTCACAAACGGAAATCTCGCAGGCTAAGATTAGACCCAGAGACTCGTATTATGTGTATTGATGTATCCTCTCTAACAGATCTTTCAAATGAATATCAGGATAAAATGTCTACCATAGATAAAGTACTCATGACTGAGTATATTGAACATCTTTCAAAGTTCCACATTTTGTCCTGTGCAGGATCTGATGGAGTATTCAGGTAAGATCTTTCATTTTACAAGTCAAGTTTCTTCTTACTGCAAGATTCGTTTTACTTGAGCTATTCCTGCCTCTATAGTTTAACTCTTTCCGTATGCAGTTATTTCCTCAGTTTTACACAGTTAATTCAAGAGGTAAAAAAAAAAAAATTTTTAATAAAAATATCATAACTACTCACCAATAAATAAACATATATATACCTGATTATATACTAATTTTAATTGGAAAACACATTAGAATAACAAGGTTAAAAAATAGTAGAAGATTTAAAGATTAGAAGATTTAGTAAAACTAGAAAGATTTCTCATAAAGAAAACAACTTGAATGGCGCAGTGTACTGCAAATGGCATTCAATAGAAATGCCTGTGCAGTGTGCGCAATTGGTTGGTTGGTTATTGGTTACTAAACTGACGTAATTGCACTTCGGGCAGACCCATAGGTGCTCAGTCTCCCCAACAGATATCGAAGAGTATGCATACTGATGGTTCCTGTGGCTCGCTGAATAAACACACCTCTCACTCTGGTTCTCAGGCATCCAGTTCGACTTGAACAACGGGTTACTCCAAACTGCTTAAATTGCTTGATCGATTCAACATCAATTTTAGTGTCCTCATCCAACAGACAGTCGCGAAGAGACCGAAGAATATCCCCTTATCCATCTTCAACTCCCCAACAATCGTTGCTGTTGATGCGGCGATTGCGGGAAAGAGTTAAGCATGATTTTGCTATGATTATTTTGAAAATATTATTCTGCTGGTTGTGTCCATGTTTGTTATCACTTCTGGTCATATGATATGAGGGATGTCCTGCTGAGATCTGTTAGTTCAATTCTGCAGTTTGAGTATGATATAAATATTCTATCACTTCAAAGTTTACAGAGAAAAATGCTGCTGCATATATAGTTTTAAAAAAGTTAAGACCCTAGTTTCATACCATAAGGTATATTGGAGAATATATCTGTATTTTTCTTTGACCAGTGGGTGATGGAAAACATTTCGATGGTTGCCTTTACTTCTCAGTATTTCTCTTGTGTCCAATTGAGGCATGGTCGATATGAGAGCCATTACAATCAAGTAAAATTTCACTCCGCTGTGAAATTTGAGCACTTTCTTCTTCTTCTTTGTGTTCATTCTTACTACCAATTTTAATCACTCTTTGTGATATGTTTGATCTTTGCCAAGAATGTGTATACATTGCACATTGGTTTGGTAGGCCCTAAATGCATAGACTTCTACCGTTTAGGACACATGCATCCGATTTCAGCCAAACCTCCTTAGTCGCCTCTTCGACATGCATGGCAGGTAACAGTGGTTCTATTCTTTACACCCAAATTTGGGCCCGGTAACCCTCGGGTGGAGCACTTTCTTAAAAAGCGTGAGATGGATTAGCGTAATGCATAACAGTTCGACTATCGACTCGGACACAAGAGGATTGTGTGTTCATTCCCACGCTTGACATTCCATGCATGAGGAAAGGAGTTGGCCCTCCTTCACACTGAGGATTAGAAATGTGAAGTGACAGACACTTCATACCCTAAGGCCTGAAAAGGCTACATGACATTATATTTTTATTACCTACAAAACAAATGCACTAATCACTATACTCTCGCTGCTGTATACATATATTATATTTTTATTTCCTTCTGATCTGACTGTAGTTTAACCTCTTTCAAATTCCTATATTTATTTATTTGTCTAGTGGTTTGACCTTATTTTCTTACACTAAGAACACAGATGCAAACCCCCAGATATCCAACCGGCAGAGATTGACTTGGACATCAACTGTGAGAAACCATCCAAGGAGGAGATTAGTAAAGCCATTAAACTTTTAAAAGATGGGAAAGCGGCCGGTCCAGATGGTTTTCCCAGCGGAGCGATTAAAGCCAACATAAACACATCCACAGAAATACTGTATAAATTATTTAGCAGAATCTGGGAGACCGAAGAAATACCAGCAAACTGGAGAGAAGGATACCTGGTGAAGCTACCAAAGAAGGGACCTTCAGAAGTGTGAAAACTATAGGGAATAATGCTGTTGTCAGTACCTGGGAAAATACTAAGCAGAGTCATCCTAGAGAGATTGAGAGAGGCCATCGATATAAAGCTAAGAGATGAACAGGCAGGCTTCCGACCAAATAGATCCTTGCTGACAGATAGCCACATTACGTATAATAATAGAGCAAAGTATTGAATGGAAATCCCCTTATATCGGATTTTGATTATGAAGGCTTTTGACAGTATTGATAGGGAAACCTTGAAATTAATAGGCATTATGAACTCTCACCAGAAAATTATTATACCTATATAAAAAGGAACAAAAAATAACAGTTAAAATAGTAGAGTTTTAAGTGAAGTTGTAAACTAACAGATTTTTGAAAAAACACGAATGGCAGGATGAATGGCTTCATATCGCTTGTCAGTGTCTACTGACAATGATTGGTTGGTTGATGTTACTAAACTGACTAATCACTCAGAGAATGGGCATCCAATGACTCTGACAGAGCAACTGATGATCTGGCGCTGATGATAACCCTCTCTGTGCTCAGGCATCAGTCGATGAACAGGATAACTCAAACGCTTGAATCAGGTTCAACATCATTAGTGCCTGACATCCAACAGAGTGAAAGACAAAGATATTAAATTAACCCAACAATCGACATGTCTGATCTCATTGGGGAAACACTTCAGATTGCTAGAATCTTGAAAATATTATTGCTGGGTCCATGTTTGTAACTTGGTAATGAAGAGGGATGTGGAACTAGATCAGGAGATGTTAAAATAACAATTACAGAGAAAAGCTCTGCATAATGTTAAAATTAAGATATTTTCATACCATAAGTAAATCTGAAAAAAATATCGGGTATTTTACTTACCATGTTAAAGACATTCTGACTGTTTTTGTGTCAATTGAGCATGGAGACACAACTAAAACAATCAGCTGATTAGCACTTTGGCAAACAATTTAAATCAACTTGGTATTTTGATCTTGCCAGAATGGTAATAAGATGGTTTGTAGGTCAAATCAAGATACGAGGAACTTATGGATAGCAAACCCTTAGTCACTTCCATGCATGCAGTAACAGGTTCTATTCAACCCAATTGGCCGGCCCTGGATAGGACACTTTCTAAAAGCGGAGGGATTACATAATGCAAGAAGTCCTTGACTGGAACAAGAGGAGGGCATCAGCGAAAGAGGGAGGTGCCCCCAATGAGAAAAATGGAGGACAACTTTGAAGGCCTGAAAGGCTCAGACATTATATATAAAAACAAAGCTGAATGCTGCAGTATATAGTATTATATTTTATTCTTTGGTATGACTGTAGTTTAACCTCTTCAAACCTATAATATGCAAAGTGGGACATAAAAGAACACAGATCATGCAAGTAATAGACAAATAGATTATAGAGTTGTAACTATTTCTTCATTGTTTATAGTTGGTAACTGCATTGTCCTTCTTTACAAAGTATTCTCAAGAAACTGTCACAAACCATCTTCTTTGTGCCCTGTAGTCAGTGACATACGCTGCAAGTACCTACTCCCATATCTAGAAGTTGAAAATACTTTCTATGCTAACACACTACAACTCAGACAGACCTGTAAATTCATGGCCTCATGTTGAAGGGCAAATGATCACTGACTGCTGGATCGGAAAACTAAACTTTACAAAGTAATAAGTTCTTCCTAAAAAATTTTTACAAATTAAAGAAATCCAATCTGACCATGTTTTATACAAACAATTCAATTTTATTTTATTATCTCTTCCAGGATTTTTGCCTTTGATGAGCACACAAGAATATTTACCAGTCTAGTAGACTCGACTTATCATCAAAGCTGTATCTTGAAGGTTTTACACTATGTTCATTATTCTGACTTGAAACATTATTCCTATACTGTGTCGGCAGCAACAAATGGTTGCATTGTCTTTTGGTCGTTAAATTCATTTATTACAAAGTTGATTACAGATGCACTTGCTCAAAAATCTAAGTCTTTCACAGAGTCTGAAAAAGGTGGTAGCTCTACAGGGTCTGGAAGCTGTGATGATACAGAAGATGGTGATGAAGAAGAAGAAGATGCTTCAGGAGTTAACCACAGAGATTGGGAACCATTATTAAGTTTGAAAGTACATCAGTCCGGAGTTAATAGTCTCCATATTCTTCAAGTGTCTGGTAAGCTCATTGTTTAACAAATATGTAAATAAGAAGTAATAAACAGTCAATTTATTAATTATCCAGTGTAATAAAAGAGAAAACCCAGCAATTCCAGTAGAGACTAAAAGACAGATTATAACGTAATCTTCATACCAACACTATGCTACCAGTGCCAAACATGGTGATCAAAGAATACCAAAGCAGGCATTGAAGTAGGATGCAAAGGGTTCAAGAAAGAGATTATGCCCTAGGAAAACCCTGAAAAAACTTTGCTGAGAGAGGCAAGAAATATCAGACTAAATTCCATGAAAGAAATTGAGCGAGTTGCCCAGGAAAGAGCGGTATGGAAAAATTACTTGCAGGCCCTATGTAATGTATAACGGTATGAGGGAAATATATATAATCAAGAGATGAATATTAACCTATAACCAAAACACCACAGTTAAAACACAAACAACCAACAGACTAAGGTTATAGTTAGTGAAAACACCACAGTTTAACTACACACAATCAAGAGATAATGGTTACAGATAGTCCAAACACCACTGTTTTAACAGAAACAGGTAGTAAAAATGTGGTACAAAATGTATATAATGTGATCTCATTTAGTTCTTACTAACTTTATTTTAAAACATAATACAGTTTCAAATATAAGGTAGATTTTAAGAAACTCATGTCTGTTCCTAGTTTTTGTGTGAATTTTGGTATTGAATGTATTCATTGTTTGTTTTGTGAAAATTGATGTCATCACAGTTTGAATAAGCAACAGTGGAAAGATTTGATGTTCTTTTGACACCGACAGTTATTGATAATGTGGAAACAACTTTTATAATTGAAATAACGGAATGGAAATAGTTATTGGGGAAATGATAAGCACTTTTATATTTTACATAATGAAAAGTAACATTTACATACTGAGTGGAAAGCACTTTTAGAATTTACATGATGAAGATAAGTTATTTCACCATTTATTATTTGGACATACCATCCCACTTCAATTCATTAAATAGAAGGAAAAAGTAAAGATTCAGTTGTCATACTATTTTATGTAATATTAGACATGTCAATTTCTAATAGACCAATTGGCTACAATATTGGGTGATGCAGTCAACATCATCCTGCTGCTTTTACTTCCCAGAGTTGTTCTGGTACCAACTCTAGTACATATACATGTATATATACTCATTTATATTTGTAACATTATTTTACATCTAGAATCACAGCTGTTACTTGCATCAGGAGGAGATGACAATGCAATGACAGTCCAGCTGTTGGAAGTCTCGGATTCAGGCATGAAAGTGGTGGCTAAAGTCACAAAAGAAGATGCCCATGCAGCACAGGTTACAGGTATAACTCTTGTATTGTTGCAGTCATGTCTTTCAGTGACACTTTGCAGCTTCCATGCTCACATTTCAATTTTTAACTGTATCTCATAAAATATACATGCATGCATTCAGAGTATGATCTGGAAGGTAAATCTGGTTCGGTGTGCAGACAATGGACAGAATCTCTGCAAGGGTCAACAATTCAAATAATTACATTTATTTTCTTTCCCGAGGCACATAGTTCAGAAACACATTCAAACCCCCGAAGTAATTACTATACACTTTGAAGTCATCGATTTTATTGTTGGATTTAACATAATACACTTAGAAATTAATTTCTTGTCTATATTTATTTACAGGTATCCATCTTATTTCCTCCACCTTGGTTGTTTCTGCCTCAATTGATCAGAGAGTTTGTGTGTGGAGTATCAAACAGACATCAGGTATCGACATGCAGGTATGTATTCTTCTTCTTCCTTAACACCCATATCGACCACTTGTTAACCATTCTGTGTGATTTCTATGTGATTTGAGTCTAAGAGCAATTGTATGTTGTGCCAGTTATGCACCTATAAGTAAGCCAGCACATCAGATTTCTGACTTTTTTTTAACTAGGTAGCTTCCTAGTCCCTACATCATTCAACTCTTACGACATACATTGTAGGTCGCAGTGGTACTATTCTTTCTTCCATTATGGGCCCGCACCACACAGACAAGGTGATATTCAATACCAACCATCCAGATGCAGATTATAAGTGTTATATACTATAAGTGTTGTTCTGTGAACTTTCCAAAGGAAAGGCACCAAGGTAGACAATTTCTCAGAAATAAGGATGTCTGCAAGGCCTCAATGAAGGACTTTTCTACCGGTCCCAGTAAATTGGAAAAACTACATGATGACCGAGTTATGTGGAAAACAACATTACTTCAACTGTGCAGAATCTTTTGAAAAGGGAATTAGTGATGAACTGAAAGGCAAGAGGGACAAGCGGAAACTCAGAAGTTGTCACAGTAAAACACTTGCTAATTGACCGTCTGTAAAGATGAAAAGGCCATACACAACGCAGCAAACAAGAAGCCAACATTGAACACAAAAATAAATAATTAAATAACAACTGCAACAAGAACAAAGTTTCTGATACCTTCAACATGCAATAACAGATAATGAAAAATGTGAAACAAATTTTGAAGACAAAAAACTATGAATTTCCAACAATTTCATTAAACATTTGGAGACAGATATTGTATCTTCTTCCTGCTTGTCTCTTACGACAATATTGAATCATTTTGTATTAGATTTGTCTTTGCACATAACACGATGCTGTCCAAGTCTGACTTACAGGTTTGATAGGCTCCTAACGCATGGAAATTTACCAAGTTTAGGTACATGTGCATCGATTTCAGTAAGATATTGATATGTATGGATCCTGTTAGTCTACGGGAATTAGAATATAGTGTCATTGTGGTATTTTTTATGAGTTTCTTCTTTCTGTTGAACATTTATACAGCTGAGATGTCCAAGTCTGACTCACAAGTACTCAGAACATGCTTCCAGTTGACCTGTTCCTGGAAAGTTTATCCAAGTTTGAGTACATTCGAGTAAAGTGTTTTCAGGACTTGATGACCTCATTTTGCCTTTGACAGATTCTTCTATGTCATCTATGTCATCTAACCATCTGTTTTGTGCTCTTCCTCTCACCATCTTTTCTAATGTTCTTTTATATACAGGAGAGTTTGGTTGCATTCTTATTAATTGACCAAACCACTTCATTTTTTGTTTCTCAGTGTAATTCAAACAAGGTTCTATCCCAACTTTCTTTCTTGCTCTGATATTGGTGACTCTGCCTTTTGCCGGTGTTGTTGGTAACTTTTCGTAGGCATCTCATTTCACATGTAGCTATTTGCGGTTGTGCATTGCTCATTGTCAATGTTTGGCTCTGGTAACACAAAGTAGGTATGAAAATACTGTTTACATCTGTTGGTCTAGCTCTCAGTGAGATTTTTGAATGCCTTAATAATGAGGCTAGCTGGTAGGTTACAGCATTTCTTTTTTGCTCTCGAGCCTCTATCTCTCTGTCTAGTTTTCCATCTTCTGTGAATATGCTTCCTAATTATTTTAATTCTTGCATTTGGTTAATTGTATTGACATTGATGTGTATATGTTTTTGTAGGTCTTGTTTTTTTGGTGTATCAGGCACTGATCATCTGCAAAAACAGTTCATTTATTTCATCATTATCTTAATTTGACTCTTGAGTTATTTTATTTTATCCATATATGTGATAAAGAGTAGTGGTGAGAGGACACATCCCTTGTCTGACACCTGATGTAATATATTGCTTCTGACCATCTTATATGAAGTATACAACACAAGCTTCTGTTGAGGAAAAGGTTTTATGCTCACATTCTGATATACTTTATAACGATGCTATTTTTGTTCAGTTACAGTTGATGGCCTGTAAATACATCAGCGTTGCTGACATCTCTAGCATGTCTGTTTATATTCATAGGTAAGCAATTTTTTTGTACTTGTTTAGTTTAGTTAGTGGATCATCATCACTGCACATCAAACTAATTATTAGTCCATAAGTGCTCCAATCTCCTCAGTATGTCTCTCAGAGTGTGGCAACTAATGATACCGGTTCTTTGTTCAGCTACTATTCTTCTTTGGCTACCAGAATAGTGCTTTTGTCTAGATACACCACATTTGACTTTGAATTCTTGCAGACCAACCATGAATTCATTAGGATTGTGAATACACTGCTATAACTTGAATCATTTACACATTCTCTCTCCTTAGGAATTTAGAATATCAGCCTGGTCCATTGTTCACCCACTTTTTACAGCAGCCATACCTAGAAGCTTAAAAGAGTGTTTTATTTGTTTAATGTGAATCAATAAATAATTCTGCAAAGGTTCATCCCACAGAGGAGAGGGATAAGTTGATGGAATAAAAGATAATAGCTCAATATCAGGAAATGGACATCTCCTGCCACAGATGCTCAAATCCTTATACAGAACTGACAGTGTTTTGCAGTAGCTGCACACCAACAACAATCTAGCTTGTGGATCATAATGAATATGAATGAATCAATTTTTTAATTGTGATAATTTTGCTAAGATATGGAAAAACATAACAAGTAAATCAATCCAATGTATAAATCAGCATAGGATAAAGGAGGACTAAATTCTGCACCTTTCTGAAAAGGGCTTTTAAAAAAATACAGATATGAATGATGCGTACTAATATCCCAAAATTTTGAGCATATGTAAAGCAGGCGCCAAGCAGGAACAGTTCCACCACATAATCTCACTGAAGGAAACAAAAACACTTATCAAAGAGAAATAAAAATGTGCATGAAGTCATAGAACAGGCAATAATTACCCACAAGACCCCATCCTAAAATTGGACAGCCTCCAACAAATCACCATCTTTGGTATCCACAAAGTACACTAATCTCATCTATACAAAATGAAAGCTGCTCAAAATGACCAGTGCATGTGCAAAAATTGTCCCCAGACTCCTAAAAATATCTGCAAACATGTCTCATTTTCATGTTTAACACTTGACCCTGGGAGACTAACTTGAAGAAATTGTAGGACACTTGTGGGGACCTCCTGCTGATGACTGTACTCATAGAGACAACTCACCTCTCTGTTTAGATATCCAAGCATTGAAAAATAATTACGGAAGGTGAAGAATATATGTGATAATTGTCGGGTTCCTTTAATGTTACATTATCCATACTGTTAACTTAGCTCAAGTTCTCCAACTTAAAAGAAAGTTCAATTTATTTTCAGAAATTCAGTGTATCTCAGCATTGGAGGAGAAGGTCTATGCTTGTACAAACTGGGTACAGAAGATGTCATCTCTCAATGATATATTATTCTTAATGTAATTTAACACATTAACAACATGGAACTATTAGGAAGAATATACTTCTTCTTCATCAGTGATCTCTGGTCATGCGCTTAGTATACTGTGGACAACAAACTCGGCAGTCAGCTTCAGGTCTGTCAGGTTTCCCAAAGCTTAGTTTTTAGGTAAACTGTGTGTTGCTACATGTTGCTTCTCAGCTCACACAGGAGAGGACAATCTTGCAGGACATGCTCCGGTGTCTGGAAGGATATATTAAGAACAGCTACAAAAGTATATGATTCTTAATAAGACTGAGCATGTCCAGAGTGCTATGATGATAGTCCTCATATAACTGCTAACTGAAGACTGAACATGTATTTTTATAAGAATGAGTATGCTCATTATTTCTAGAAGAACACATGGCTTGATAAATTTATTGATTGATAGGACCATCATCATTGCAGTTTGGTGAATAATCATATGTGCTCCAATCCCTTTCTTACACAAGAAGATCTCAGCGACCGTGCATGAACTGTGTAGCAGTGTGTAACTGTGTGGCGAGGGTCCCTGGTGTAATTTTGAAAGTGGTAAATATTTTGGAGAAATTTAATTTTAATATTTTTAACGAACTTTGTCCGGGCAACTGGTTTTGCAGTCTACACTTATCAATTTTTAACTGCCTAGAGTTTCAATAAAACAAAATAAATAAATAATGAAACTGTCAGGAGTTTGTGTTTATATTGATTTTTGTAATGTTTATTGACTTTTTTCTGACATTTGATGCTTCCCTTTTTGAACAGACAAGTATATATCGATACAATTTTTGGATGTGAATTTGACTATAACTTGTGTTTCAGGGACTGTGTTGAGTCTGGCATTGTCAAGGCATGTAAGGGTATGACGGTAATGAGAGTCTTAGGGCTGCTAATATTGAAAAACGACTGCTTGCCATCCTGTACCAGGCGCGGTCCTTTCAACCATCGATTTGCTGTAGCCACTATCACTGTTAGTAAGACACAAATTAAATGACTGAAGAGAATACAGAATGAAGCTATGTTTATCATTCTGGGTACTATATATAATTTATTAATTTTCACGATAGCTACTGTGCATGTGTTCTGTTGTAGACACTTTCATCTATAAAGGACAAAGAATCTATGATGATGCTCGTCCATCACAGATGATGATGACCACAATTTTCATCCAAGGGGATGCGTTATATGTGTGTCGTAGATGACTAGTGAGCCTGATGCGGGCTTGAAATGTTCTTGTACAGTGTGGGGAGTTTTACTGCCTTTCTATTTTGACGTTTTTGTTTCATCCCTGCTGTTCTACCTACCGAAGAACAGTGTCGAAGAAGTGTGCACCAGGCTGATCTGTTTTGAGCAACATTCTACTAGTTGTCGACATCTATGCCAAAGGATTTTGTCGAGTTCTTGAGTGTGTCTTTGAATCGCCTTTTATTACCACCCTGTGAGCGTTTACCGCTATGCAGCTCACTATACAAGAGTTGGTTGGGTATTCGAGGCACATATCCTGCCCATCATGTCTGGGACTGCATCAAGATTGTATAGATACTGGGAAGAGCAGCTCTTTTTATGACCTCTGTGTCTGAGATCATATCATGCCATTTGATGTTCATTATTTTTCTGAGCAGACTTGTGAAGAAGTTTAGCTTCCTTGTGTATCGATGATATACAGTCAAGTTCGCATGTGAAGGACTGGGACGACAGCTCGATATACCTTCAGTTGTGACTTGCCAATACATCTGTGCCAGACGTTTCTATGTAGTCTGTCAAAAGTGCTGCTAGCTTTAGAGATTCTGGTATTTATTTCATCATCTATGGTGACATTTTGGGACAGTGTGCTTCCAAGATAAGTAAATTTGTCCACTACTTTCAGTTTCTTGCCGTTTGTTGTAATATTTGGTTCAGCATATATTTTCCAGGAGCTGGCTGGTACATTACTTCAGATTTCTTCGTATTTAATGATACGCCCAAAGTTAGAGCAGGCCTGTGAGAATCTGTCCACAAAGAACGTATAGGAGCACATTGATTCCATGAACGTTGATTATAGTTCAATAAAGGGAATGTCAAGTGAGCAAGAGTTGTTATAAGCCCTAGTCACGGGGAAAAACCTAAATGAACAAATAGCTGTCTTTATTCTATTATGCGTTAAAGATAGAAGAGTAGCAGAATAAATCCCTGACAGAATACACAGCGTGAATTTTCTAACGGCACTTAAAGATGGAAAAATCAACACATATTTGATACCAATGTAGAAACATGAACGTGCAACAATTTGATCAAAGCATCATAGAGTCGCTCACATCAGCTGCACCCAGAAAGGAACGAAGTCGTTATTTAAGAAACTGTTGATCTGGAGAAGACATCTGACTTATTCCTAAGGATGAGCTTCAGGGCCGTGCGGTATATTTTATCAGTATGATGCAACTCTTCGAAATGCTGCCCCTTAAATCTGTTTTCTTTAAAATAACCTTCAATTGTTATTTTGATTTCGTGGCTTATGCCGCCCCATTACGGTGCCGCTTGATGCGGTCGCCTCTTGTATCATAAGCAAGACACGTCCCTGATGAGCTTGGTGGTCTAGCATTCAGACTTGGTGAAGATGTTAACCTAGAGAAGACATCTGACTTCTTCCTAACGATAAGCTTGGTGGTCTAGCATTCAGACTTGGCGAAGATGTTAACCTAGAGAAGACATCTGACTTCTTCCTAACGATAAGCTTGGTGATTAACATCACACGTTCGCTAAAGAAAAAGAAAAGAGCAGTATGTCAGAAGGTATAAAAAGCAAGATGAAGAGAGTTGAGATAAACAGAATAAACAAACTATAGAAAAGCATAAAGCAGCGAAGGAAACCTTGCAAAATAAAAATAAAAACGTTGCGACCATCTTAGCTTAGAATCTCAGAAATCAACTCGAATATAGAGTGGCCAGCAGCGATTTGCCTGTTAAGTCTCCAAATTGTACTCGTCAGTCAAGAGTTCAATATCCACACTCTATTGCAAAAGGCTCAGGTGAGATAAGTAACTCGGATTCATGATAAACACATCCCAAACATGTGACTTATGACGAGCTAGATAGATAGAGGTAATCGACCGGATTGGTAGACAGAACGCTTCAAATATATCTATAAGTTTGTAAAATACTTCGATTTAAATACCACTTGATAATAATCTATTGCGAAGATCGTCAAATGTGTTGCCGCAACACATGAGGAACTTGCATATATGGCGCCTGTGTGTTCCCGGAACTAACAGGGGGAGCAAAGAATAGTAAATCTGTGACTTACAAGGCATGTCGTAAGAGGCGACTGAGGTAGGGATCTAAGGAAGATACCCTAATAAATACAAAGCATCGCAGAAATCGGATGTGCTGGCCTACTTGTAAGTTATAAACTGGCACAACGTACGATCGCTCTTAGGCTGAGATCACATACAAATCACAAGGAGTGATCAAAAAGTGGTGTTATGGGCGTTCGACGAAAAAAAAAGTAAAATGGGAATCGGCCTACTGCCGATGCGCATACAAAACGAGCTGCGCCGAAAGACAGAACAAACAACACAAACATGTCCAACACTGATCACGTATATTCCATCTATGGTAAGGAAATACGTTCCAGAATTCGTCTCTACAGTCACCACCGCACACACTATAGAGGTGCAACAATACACGCTTGAGGAATGCTGTCCTCAGTATCTTGCGACGAACGGCTGTCAATATTAGTCTTCAAGTAGTTTGTTCTGGAATATTTCTTGTGACGCAACGTACAGTTCATATGTCCCTTATAATTTGGACACGTTTGCAATATTTTTTCCGCAGCAGTTGTCACTGTGCCAGATCAGAAGTTCAGATCTTTAGCTTATTGAAATTATTATGCATTAATAATGTTATGAACTGCTTGAAGTTCGAACATTTTTACTTTCTCTGTTTCCATCTTATGTTATACTTTCATTGAACATGGACAGCAAACCCCCCCCACTTCTTTATCAATTCGTTGGAAGGTAAATATTATTTAAAAATTCATGGTATTTATCTGGGGTAATCGCCTGAGTGGTTACCGGGGCCCAAATTTGGGGTGTAGAGAATAGAACTACTGTTACCTGCCACGCATGTCGTAAGAGGCGACTAAGGAGGTTTGGTTGAAATCGGATGCACATGTCCTAAACTTGTAGAAGTCTATGCGTTTAGGGCCTACCAAACCAATGTGCAACGTATAGACGTTCTTGGCAAAGATCAAACATATGACAAAGATGATTAAAATTGGTCGTAAAGAACGAACACAAAGAAGAAAAAGATGATCTGGGCTAAAGAACAAGCAAAAACTAGGAACGAATTATTTAGTTGTCACTTGTGCTCTTCCAGAGCTTCATATGCCTATAGAGTATGTGTTTGTTTCCCTATTTTGTATCACTTTTATAGTAAGAATGTTGCAATTTTCAACTTGTTTACAATTCTATTACAATGTCTCTATCTTTCTAATGCTACAAATAAGAAAATTGAAATATTTTGGACATATAAAAAGACATGAAGGGCTGGAGAAGACCAACATGGAAGAAGGCATACCGGCAAAGAGAAGAAGAGGAAGACCACGGAGAAGATGGATTCAGGATGAATATGACGGCTGTTGAGGCAGAACATCTGGCCTATGAGAGAGAGAAATTCCGAAGGACCCTTGGGGTGGAAAATTATGCTCAGGACAAGCTATTTGATGATAAAGCCAAAGGATTGACTTCATTGCCCTGGTTTTTACAACACATAGCTCAGTCCCTCTCCGCATAATTGGCACTCTACCTGCCGAGAGTATTGCACAAAGCACGAACGCCGCAGCTCCAGCAGTAATCCTTTGATATTTGGAAAAAATGCACTCATGAACAGAACGGTGCGATCCGGATTGAGCCCACGAACCTTGGAACGCAAGACAGAGGCTTAACCTTAGAGACCCCTCTATCTTTAAGAGAAGTGAAAGGGGATGAGCGTCCATTTAAACCATGGCCTCCGATAACATAAAGCCAGCGAGATCGGGGTAAAGTTCTAGGAAATAAGACCACACCTGACGCTTGACATCACATTCCAGTATTGTTAGATAAAGGCAAATTCATTTTAAAAAGAACACAACATGCTAAATCAAGATTATATTATGTCACAAATTAAGTTTACCAGTGGCGGCTCGTGCTCAGTTTTGTTGGTGGGGCCAGACATTTTTTTCTGGAGAAATCATGGTTTTTGGTTGCTATATTTTAATTTATAAAATAATAAATACACGTTATACATTATTTTTGGTGGGGCCCCACTGTCCCTTAAGGACAAGCCGCCACTGAGTTTAACACTAAGGAATATCAGTATTATTATAACATTTCTCATCAATAAATAACCATGGACTCGTAGAATTGTGTAAAATTGCAGAAAACCTCACATTGTTCTATCGAACATTTATCAAATCCAGCCCCCATTAAACAGGAATTGTGGATTTCCCGTCTGAGCTAGTTGTTCTTATGTTACCGGGGACCACGTTTAAAGTAGCTTAAAGGGAATGGATACACATGAGCACAGAAACGTCGATTCCAACCAGTTGCCTTTATGACTTGATTTGTTAGATTCATCGGTACCTGCTGCCTTGCAAGTCGGCTGGGGACAGCCAAAGGCTGACGGAGAGTGAACCCAGTAATCGCTGGCTAAAACCGGACACATCGCCGATGGATAAGCAACAGAGCTCCAAATGGCGTTGAAGATGTGACGAAACACACTCATGCTAAGGCTGCCTGAATCATATTTCCACATGAATGCGATTTATGGTACATCAGTCTAAGCTGTGATCGCGAGAGAGAAATTCATCGGTTTTGCAATTAGTGATAAAAGCGTCAGTTAAGAACACTATTTGGTTTTCCATACTTTTTCTTCAATTTATTTCAAACCGTTAACCTCTCTAATGGCGTACAAATGTGCCCCAATCACACCACACCACCACCCGCTATATTGGCTTTACAGACACTTGCACGTGATACGATTGTCCCCCATCCCCTATGTGTCCCTGTGGCACAGCTGACCAAACCACAGAACATGACATGTAATTCTGTCCCCTGTAAGTCCTCCCCAGAAAGAAATGCTGGTCTTACAACTCAACACTACATGGCACCAGAGATGCGCTCCAGACAACAGTCGACTTCATCATAAGAACGCGTCTAACGGTATAATCATCAAAATAGCGATCGCAAAGAAGAAGACACATAGCATACGTTTGTTTTTATCAAGCTATAAATAGTAAAACAAATGTAGGTCTCTCTCTAGATATATACAGCGCCGGATTAGCCTAGTAGCAGAAGTAGCAAATGCTACGGGCCCGCGCTTCTGGGGGCCCGCGCCTATGTGAAAGAGATGAAAAGGAAAAAAATAACCACGATGCTATATCAAAAACACGCAAGCTGTCTGAATTTTTTTAGTGTCGTGTGTGATGGTGCTGAATTCAAAGAACTGAAGCAGAAAATACAGAAGTAGCATATCACTGTCTAGTAGATGAAGGCAGATGAACTCCAAATATTGCCAACTCTTATCAAGAGGATGTGGAAGAAAGCCTAGGCGACGAACTTGTGCAGTTTGTTGAAGTGCAATTTTATAAACTTATAATGGAAAATTCATTAGAGTCGTGTTTTCCAAATGTAGAAATAGTCTTACGAATTTACTTGTCTTTAATGATTACCAACTGCAGCGGAGAACGTTCTTTTTCAACATTAAAGCGTATAAAAAGTGAGTTAAGGAACATGATGGGACTAGATCGTCTAAATAACCTCACCTTAATGAACATTGAATGCAATTTACTTAGAGAAATTGATTTGTCTAGTATTATCTCTAAATTTGCTCACTTTAAATCGAAACAAGTTTGTTTGTAAGTTGTGTTTTATTACTTATTATCATACAAAACCTAGGGCCCGCGCTAAAATTTGCTACAGGCCCCGCGCTGACCTAATCCGGCACTGTATATATATATATATATATATATATATATAGAGTGGAACCCGCAGGGAAAACGAAAAAGAGGACGCCCTAAGCAGACTTGGAGACGAGGTCTTACTGAGGAGCTGAAGAGTGCTCAATTGACCTGGGAGAACATAAAAAGAACAGCCAGAGACCGAGAAGAGTGGCGAACAACTGTTGAGGCCCTATGCTCCACGAGGAGCGGAGAGGATTAATGATGATGATGATGATGATGATGTATATATATAAGATGGTATATATATCAACGTGATGCCTACTGCATAAAACGTAAAGACAGAATATGAGAGGTAAAAATTATGGTGCCATAAAACGATTGTAGTAAGAACAAATAGTAGGAGTAATAAATAATAGATAAGATGAGCAACGAGACTATTAGAGATTTTGTAGGAACAACACTAGTGAATATTAAAAAACAACAAACCAAATAGTTCGGTTATGTAACACGATTACTATCCAACAGTACACCACAACGAACACTACTATTCAAATACAATGATATTTTGGGGGTTTTTTCGACCCAGAAACACTTGAGCTTTTCAGCTCTCCGGCTCGGTGCCATGGACATCGTAATCTGGGGAATCTGTGGCTTTTTCTGCCATCCCGCAGAATTGAACCAGCACACAAAGAGGGATAGTCACCCGTAGTCCAACGCGCTACGAACACGCTGGGCAGACGGGCAATACAATGGTTTCAAGACCAAAGGTAGCTCATGCAAATGGTGGATCTAAGAAATATCATGGGCGGTGGGAAGCGCCTTATACGAGGCGCATTCGAGGGAACTTGCTAGAACTCTTTCACTGAATGCTGAAAAGCACAACAGAAATAGAGAAAAGAAGAAATACACCAAAGTTAATTTTCATTACCTTATTTTGTTACAGTAATGAAATTAATTTCTTGCCACATGGATCTCTGGGAATGAGGAAAACGTCATCACGTTTTGCGTATCTTCCTTGACGATTTGGAAGGCGTAACCATTTTGTGCTGTCTACGTTTGCTCACCAAATATCGTCCATATTGGTTGTTTTCATAGGTCGAAGTTGAAGACTGATATCTTCACGTCGCCATTGCCGACATTGGTGTCACCTGCTGTAAGTTCACGGAAACTTTATCATACGTAGTTTATATCATATATTATATTTTCTACGAATTGCACGCATACGTTGAATATATTTATAAGAAATATAGCAATTCCTCTAAATTACAAAGTAGTTACTACTAAATTAAACTTCAGTGCTAGTGGAGTGTCACGGTCTGTAGTCCGTTAGTGTAGTACTACTAGTACTACTAGTGGTTGGTCAAGTAGTATCGTTAAGAATCGCTTTTAACATTTTTTATAGCTAATCATCACTTACAATGTAAGTGTAGCAGTAAATGTAATGTTGTATTGTAGAGAATTGAATGTAATGAGTCAGTGTGTTAGTTACAGTTTGAGTGTAATTAATCTGTAACTAACTCACTGTAATACTACTGTAAAGTAATGTAAGTGTATTATTCCAAGTGATCTATTTTTCCCTAACAACACGACACATGTATGATGTAACTTGTAAGAGGATTAGCATGAGTTGTTTACACTCACACACAACGAAGTTGTCTGCTGCATACAGCATAGTGCACGACACCATTGATTAGATAGAGTTAGAAGTGAAAGATTGGACACTTATTTATTAAGTTATTTGTATCAGCAAATAAACAGTAGTTGCATTCAAACCACAAACATGTCAAGCTCTCCTTGAAGATTAGATATTTCACCCACCAAATCTGATGATTCATTACTGAACCATTACAGATGATTACAGTTTTATAGTGTAAGTGTTACTGAGTGTTTACTAAAATACTGTGTTATTTCTTCCATTTTTCTCTCCATCAAATGACAAATCTGATAAAATATGTATGAGACATGAGTTCTTCATTTTTTCCAATTATACAACACAACTCATATATATATATATATATATATATATATATGAAATCACATAAACTCATATATGTATAAGAAATCAATGCACAAATAGGTAGAGCAGCAATGAAATTGGACAAACTATCAAAGAGAGCACGGGATAATACAAAATCAATATGCAGATTAGGATTCAGATCTATCGAACCTGTGTAATTAGCTCATTACTACGCCATAGTACCATTCGACCCATAAGGCATGTCATAAGAGGTGACTGATGTAGGACCTAGGGAAGCTACCTAGTAAATAAAAAGCATCGCAAAAATTGGATGTGCTGGCCTACTCATAGGTGCATAACTGGCACAATGTACAATCGCTCTTAGGCTCAGATCATAAACAAATCACACAGAGTGGTTAACAAGTAGTCGATATGGAGCGTTGAAGAAGAACCTCATTACTATATATCTCAGAAATATGGACAGCTTACTCAAGACTTGAGATGTTACTTAACATCTTTCACTTTTGATGAATCTTCCACAAGATTATGAATCTCAGGTGGTCTAACAAGATAACCAACTCTGAAGTACTGCAGCTTGTAAACTTGCTGTCAATCATGGGCATACTTAGCAGTAGTGAACTAAGATGGCTGGGACATGTAAGAAAAATGGAAAATAGTTGCATACCCCAACAAGTGCTGTTCTGTGAACTTTTGGAAGGGAAGAGGCTTTAAGGCAGACATGAGAATAACAGGCTCAGATTATCTGCAAGGCCTCAATAAAGAACTTTTAAATAGGTCACAACAAATTATATATATATATATAAAATATACACTTTCCTGTAGCCTTTTCAGACCGTGAAGTGCCTGTCACTTCATATTTATAGGTCAGAGTGTGTGGGAGGGCCAATTCCTTTCCTCTAGTGTGGAATGGCGAGTATGGGATTAAACCCACACCCCTCTTGTGCCTGAGTCGATAGGCGAACGCTTATGCATTGCGCTAATCCGTCATATCAGTACAAAGTATTACAAAATGATTCAGAGTAAAAAACAATGAAAATATTATTATACATTTCTCAGATGACTTTCAAAAGTATCCAAGGATATTTTCTTGGTGACTATCATGTAGTATATCTAATAATATGAAAATATTTTTTCCAAGAACACACATGACCAATATTTACACCGCTATTTAATTTTACAACATTAATTTTTGTTTTTGAAAAGTGAATATTTGAAGAAAAAAACAACACCTATTTTATATTTCAATAAATGAACTGAGTAAATAGCTGACGGTTTCGAAACTGAAGAAATCACCAAGCACAGATGACATCCCAAATGAAATGCTGACTCACCTTGAGCTATCAGCAAAGACAAAATTATTGCAGTTACACTATAATTACTTTTTTAATACAGGACATTCACTGTTGCTACTATTGATACTATTATCATTACTTTTTTAATACAGGACATTCACTGTTGCTACTATTGATACTACTATCATTATCATCAAAATCGCTATCCAAATTACTATGGAAACATGTTTAACTTGTATCTGTATCAAACATCTGTTAAAACAAGTTTCTAGCCTGCAAAACAGTTAAACTAGGTATATAAATGCTATTTGTAGTACCAACACTGGAGGCAATGGTAAATTATTTTCTACAATCTGTACTAGCTTGAAAAATATAAATAAAATGGATCAAATTTTGCTGACTTTTTGATTGACCATAATGCAGAAATTGAAATATTAAAAACCAGAAATTGGAATGTGTTAATGTAAATTTAGCACTTATTCTTTTTCTTTAAATACTCCATATTGACCACTTGTTAACCACTCTTTGTGATTTGTATGTGATCTGAGCCTAAGAGCAATTGTATGTTGTGCCAGTTATGCGCCTACAAGTAGGCCAGCACATCAGATTTCTGAGACGCTTTTTATTTATTAGGTAGTTTCCTAGGCCCCTACTTCAGTCATCTTGTATGTTGCAGTGTTACTATTCTTTGCTCCTCTTGCGAGTCCCGGCAACACACAGGCAAATTTAGCACAAATTTTTGTATAAAGCAATGCTTGGCGCATTCTGCAGCATTTGAGTTATAATAGGTAACCATGTGTAGTCTCCAACAGTTAGTAAAGATTGTGCTAACATTGTTATCAGTACCTTCCATCAAGTCCAGGAATCATATAAGGAAATATTACATGAAAATGACATGGAGAAGATAAGTTTAAGTTTAACTTGAAATAAAAAGTAGATCAGGAAAGCTAAGTGGACACATATTTTAAATGAAAAGTCTAGAAATTTGTGTAATAGTTCAAGGGCAGAATATATATATATGGTCAATATATCAGTGATAGGATTGGAAAAGTAATTAGTATCTCAAGTGTTAGAAAGACATATAAAAGTTACCCAGGTTTGACACATGATAATGAATACCTTCTGTATGTAAATTAAAGAATTTTTATATTTGGGTGGGGTCTCTAGAGAAGTTGATAACACGCTGTGGTAGTGATAACATGTAGTGGAAGTTCTGTGGTTCAAGGCCAGCTTGGGACAAAAATGTTTGATGTGTGCTACAGAAAACCCTGATCCTTTACATAGTGATTTTAATTAAAAATTCCTCTCAAGTCTAAGTCTTCTGCCTCGAACGCTCCATATCAACCACTTGTTAACCACTCTTTGTGATTTGTATGTGATCCTAGCCTAAGATCGATTGTACATTGTGCCAGTTCTGCGCCTACAAGTAGACTAGCACATCCGATTTCGGTGATGCTTTTTTTTTTACTAGGTAGCTTCCTAGGCCCCTAACTCAGTCGCCTCTTATGACATGCCTTGTAGGTTCCAGTGTTACTATTCTTTGCTCCCCTTATGGGCCCCGACAGCACAAGGGCGAAGTCAGAGCAAGGTTGCCTGAATGGCGAGGGGCTCTGGTGATAAGGAAAAGAAGCCTTCAGAAAAAATCCGGCAGAGGTTATCAACCATAATTTATCGTATCTCGAGTTCAAAGCTGGCAAGAAAAAAGATACTTAGGTAACATTTTATAAATGACAACAGTAGAGTCATAAAAAAAAGAATGCAAAAATGTCTGATGCAATAGATGTAACAATTGAACTATGAACTAACCGTATGAAAATAAAATGATATCCAATAGCACATTTACATTTTTTATTCATATCATGTTAATGGTCACTATATACTGCATATATATATACGCTCTTGTACCGTTATATGTTACATAGGAAGTAATTTCTCCGTGCTGCTCTGTCCTCGACAACTCGCTCAATCTCTTCCATATACAACATAGAGGATAAAAATAATATGTGAGATGCTATTACATAAATAAAGCTGCAGCTATCACAAAGATAGATAATGAGGAGCCAGGATAATATTAGAAAGAAAGAAAACACAATGGTTTGTTTTTAGATTACCTTGCAAGTAATTTTACCTTTAATGATGATAAATTAAAGTTAACTAAATCAAAAACATTGTGAGAGCCACAGAAAGTGTACTCTGCCACCAGCAATTTCAGCACCTTCTTTTCTGTAATCCTGTTTTGCCTCACAGTGTCCGGATAAGAGATTTCCAGAATGGGCTTTTATGTGCGATTCATAAATAGATTTTCACTGCCTCTGTTTTTTCTGAGGTCCACCTTTTGCATGGACAGCCTTTTGCTTTGTATCCACTGTATCGGAGTAGCATTGCTTTTTGAGGTGCACTATCTGTTGGTAATCTAATTATGTTGTCGAACCATTTAATTTCTTGCATCCTGATAAAGTTCAGTACTGATGTTGTACCCACATTATTCCTGATGTCTTCATTTCTTAACTGGTCTTCACACCAATTTAATGAAAGAATGAGTGTCAGCGAGTGTTTTCCTGAACTGTGATGTATTTCTATAGATCTTTTTTTAAGAAGTCAGTATTGTTAAACTTTGAAAATAAATAATTTACATGTATTGTTTCTCAACAACAGACAATGGCTCCGACAGTGAGGCGAAGACTTACTCCAGTCAATTATGCAAGACAACTCTTAAATGCTATTGTGTCCATCCGACAACAAAAACAGATTCCAAATTTTGATCGCATCTCACGCTACCTACAGCGCACTACAGATATCACTCCACGCAAATGCAAGGAACACTTGAACAATGCAGTTAGTGATGGACTTATTGTGGAGTATACTGCAGTTGGGGTGAAAGGTCAGCGCACAGGCTTGGAACAAGAGGGATACAGAATACAACTTCATGGTGAAGTAGTTCAAGAGGTAATTTATTGCAGATGTACTCGTATTTTCTATACAAATTTGTTGTACTACTCATTTTCATGATTTGTTGCACATATTTAGATAGCAACATTATAGTTTGAACTTTCATTGATGAGGCTTTAACTCAATCAAAAAATAGCATTATTGATATAAGGGAAGATTGCAGTAAAACTATGTTGAAATGGGGAAACACTTTAAAACAGAGTATTGTAGTTTTACATAGTACAATATTGTTTTAAGCTAGTCATGACAGAGATGAAGTGTCTATACAGAATGCTGGGAGTATCAAGAAGATACCAGTTTAGAAATGAAAACATCAGGGGAAAAAGTGGATACAACATAAGCACGAACTACATCAAGAAACAACAAATTAAATGGTTCGCCACATAAGCAGGTTTCCAACAGATAGTTTTTTTTTGTTTTCTTTTTTTCTTTCGTCCGCTTTCAACTCAGACGAGTTTCATCTCTGAAACTGATTTTTGCGTGAAAATCCGTTTTTCCAATTTCTTACAATGGCAGCAGCGTGCACATTGTAAATTACTTTACACTGGCAGCCGTGTGCTCAATGTACTCGTAATTAGTATTCCTCGCCATACAGGCAGATTTTCTCCGACTTCAGAGGTACTCACGTTATCGTCCTGAGTAAGACCAGGGACTCGAACAAATGCCGGACAGTAGGTTCGAACCCGAGCTATGAGGCGTCTCACAGCTAGCAGGCCGAACTACTATCAACTACTCTAGGCAGTCCCCCCAACAGATAGTGTACCTCAAAGAACAATGTTACTCTGATACAGTGGATAAAAAACCATTTATGCAAAAGGTGGACCTCAGAGATAACAGAGGCAACGAAAAACACTGTTTCTGAAGCACACATAAAAGCCTGTTCTAGAAATCTCTATTATCCTGACACTGTGCAGAAAAACAGGATTAGAGAACAGAAAGAAAGAAAGAATATTGTTTTTGTATTTTGTAAAACTACAGTACTTTGTTTTTAATGTGTTTGCCAGTCAAAAATAGGACATTACTATTTTATTCCAATTGAAATATAGTAGTAATCACAGAGAGCCTTAATCTGTGCCACTGAAATGGCAATCAGCAATTCAGTCTAATTAATTGATAAAACCATCCTTATGATACAACGTCTCATGCTTTAGACATAGCTGTCAGCAACTATACTTCCAACTGGGGGAGTCTGTTGCTAAGTGGTTATGCATTTGCCTTGCGTTACGAAGGTTATGGGTTTGAATCCGGACAGGACCTTTCTGTTCACAAGTGCATTTTTTCCAGATACTCTGAGGATTGTTGCAGGAGCTACAGAGTTTATTTCAGTTTGGAATATCTTTATTGCACTCCGGACATATCCATAGGTGTTCCGATCTCCTTCGCAATATCTCCATCAGCGTCCAGTGACTGACCGTACCAGTTCGGTTTTGATTGATGAGCCTACTCGTATACCTGTCGTACTGTTCTTTTCTTACCACACCAATCTTCAAACCTAGCTCCCGCAATCTAGTAGTTGACGTGGATTGGTTTAGATGAAGATCTTCTCTGCGGCCACACTCTATGAGAGCGTTCAAGATATCAGCTCTGTCCATTGGCTGGTCCTCTAACATAGCAGCAGAGCCAGCCAGTCTGTCTGCTTTCTCATTGCCAATGACACCCATGTGCCCCGAACAAAGACAAGTGTAATTCTGCAAATTGTTGACGCCTGCAGTGATTCAGTCCATTGCCTGCGCACCGAACTGGCCTCCCCTTTCAGATCATACTCATGAGTACCAGAATGCATGCATGACAGTAGTTTGTGACTCAAGAAAAATTAGAGACATTATTTAATTTATCTTAAAGGGTTGAAAGTCAAGGATTGACTTTATTGCACTGGGTTTGAACTCAAACGGCTTGGTCCCTTCCCGCAGAAATGGATGCTATGCCAGAGTAGACAAATGTCATCGAGCTCCGTAGCTCTAGCAACAATCCTAGGGGTCTCTGGAAAAACTGCACTCGTGAACAGAATCAGCTGCAGTCCAGACCTCGAACCCACCGACCTTCGACCTCACAAGGCAAAGGGCTTAGCCACAGAGCCCCTAATTTATTCTAAATTTTTGTGTTTACTAAATGTTCATAGAAATGTCTTATTTCCAGGATAGTGGACATGACTGGTACTGCTTTGAATGTCATGGTCCTGGAGAAGTATATGAATGCAGTGACTGCTTTCGTGTTTACCACTTAGGCTGCACAACAGAGGTCACTACTGGGGAAACTTTCACGTGCAATGTGTGTAGGGTGAGTTATGTTCCACTGTATGGTTGTGTACATCAGACATATCAACCTTCTGAGATAACCCATAATCAAATCAACACCAATAAAATTCATAACAATTAATTTAAAAAACATGCACACCTTTTCTTTACTTTTCACATCACAGACATATTTGCCATCCTGAAGAACATATGGAGCTTGAGAATGGTCAGGAACAATACTAAGATAATGATATTTAACTCAAATGGTAAGACTGTCCTTCTGTATGGAGCGGAGACATGGAGAACAACTAAAGGAACACCAAAAAGGTTGCAGATATTCACCAATAGATGACTGCGCAGGATACTCCATCTATGATGGTATGACAGGATCACAAACAGGAAACTGGTGTAGTGCAGGATAACAGCAGGTGGAACAAGAGATAAGGGACAGAAGGTGGCGATGGATAGGACACAGAGACTGAGATCTCCTGACAGCATCACAAGACAGACCCTCCGATGGAACCCACAGGTTAATAGAGGTAAGGGAAGACCCAGGAACACCTGGAGGCGGTAATTGGAAACAGAATGCAAGAAAATGGGGAGAGATCTGGAAAAGAAGGCCTTGGGTAGGAGGGTTGGGAAAACCTTGGTTATGGACCTATGCCTCTCTAGGCATGAAAGGTGATAAAGAAGAGATAACAGAAAATAAGCAGTTTACACATATCATTAAAGAATCAGAAAGAAATGCACATATTACTATCTAAAATAAAGACCTTTATTCATATTTTAAATGACTTAAGGGAGTGTAAAACAGATGGAAATGTTCTTATTTTGACTGTTGCCATTATTTACATATTCAAATGGGCCCTTAAAATTACCAAAACAGGGTAAATTATACCCACAGACACTTATTGGTGATAGTAACTAATGCTTATGATGTGATAGGGCAAGTGGGAAAAATAAAATTTATGAAAATTGAAGAATCTTCAACTGAATGCATCATTTTATAGAATCCTATTTTTTAACTAAGGGCCGTAAAAATTATAATTCTTTTCATAATTCATTATACGTTGCATAGGGTCTGCAAACAATTTCTCCATAACGCTCTATCCTGAACAACTTGTTCAATCCTTATAGAATTGAGTTCTATATTTTTCACCTCTTTCAGTAAAGTTCATTTCGGGTTTCCTTAAGGCATAAATTTCTTTCTTGAACCATTTTTCTCTCACTTCAATGCTTTTTTAAAATTCTTAGATCATTAGTTCTCACAGTATGCCCAATATATCTCCATCAATTCTATCTTATAATAGTTGTTACTAGTGGTTGACCAGACATTTCTCTGATTTCATCACCTTTCCTGAATTTGTTCCATTTTATGTTCATTTTATTTGTAATTGATTTTCAAATGCATCAACTTACTTTCTATATCTTTATTCATTTTTCAACTCTGGTTTACAGATAAAAAAACAATCACTAAAATCAGAAAAAACAACTATGTATGGGAAAAGCATGTAAATTGTGAGATATGGAATATTGTAATCATATTGCAAGATTCAATCTATAAATAGCTGTCATTTAAAATACAAACTAATCTAGTAGTGATATGTAGCAAAATTTACAGTATTTTGGTTATGGAAAAAAGTATGCCTTAGGTGAACATTTGTCATTTTGTGTCCGGACAAATTGTTCAACTTTGTAGGAATGTTGTATTTTACATGTTGTTGAGGTCAGTAATGTATAAACTGAGAGTAAAAAAGCATTGTTGACACCATGATTTGATTCTGTTAAAAATGTTATGGTTGTAAATGGGACATTGTTTAGTTTAAATAGAACTAACAAACTGCTAGCATTAGTGAACGGTTTGGTCTATAAATTGTGTGAAATCAGGATGGTGCTTTAAAGCTAGTCTATTGCAAAATGAAATGGAGCATACAGAACAACCACTTCCAGTATGAGGATGGAGGTTGAGGCAGTTACTGCTACTTTCCAATAACTCTCTGAAACTCCATTTACTGGGTCCATTATTGTGTCCGACTCAGTCAGTGCTTGGGTTTTTTTTAATAAAATGGTGGTATGAGTGGATGTTGTCTATTGAGACCTCCAACCTTGGAGACATACATACACCATTATAATGCCATGGACATGAAAGTGTTCTTTGTAAGAAAACAAGCAGATTTGTATCAACAGTATAGAACGAGAGTTGAAGATGAATAAGGTGGGTGTTCTTTGATTGCTCAACAACCAGCTAATGGGGTCATTGCAATCGTTGTTGCATCTATACTGTATTGCATGAAATTTGGAATCATACATAGAAGGAGCAACATTATTGGACATACCGAGAAGTGTTTAACCAGCAACCCATGAGACCCATCAATGTTCATATGCTTTGACATCTGCTGAAGAAAAATGAGCTCATTTCAGATTAAACTTGTCTTCCCAAAGTGCTATTTTGTTATTTCCATAATCAATAAAATTTCAGAGTATTTCCTTTCATAACATTGATTGATTTTATTCATTTATTTTCATGACTAAAAAAAAGAACAAAGAGGTATGAAGTGTGTGAACTGTTGAATTGAATAGTTGGTTTTGAGTTTTTTTAAATGCTTTGTATATTGTTGGGTGCATTTCCACTAGTGCCCAGGGGTTTATATTTTCATAACTTTAAGCTTGCTTTTTAAAATGCACTTTATTTTTCATTTGCTTTGCATGCACAAGCAGATCTTTGTTATATCTTTTATTTGTTTCTTCAGATTTGTAAAAGGTGCTAATTTTTTTAAATTTCGTAGTCTTATGTAATATTCCCTGACATACCTCTTTATGTATTCATCACTGCATTGTCTCATCCTTTCATGTTCTTTTACATCTTATACAATTTGAGAGTTGTATAAAGTTTTGAATTTCAAATTTGAATACCGCAGAATAAACAAGATTAATTAATCTGAAATTTGACAGTGAAATCAAGTTTTTATTATATTGAAAAGTAAATAGATATAACTTCTGAAAATGAACAATACTCTAAATTAGAGTAGAGCTACAAATTGTTTTATTATCACTTGACAGCAGTTGGAAAACATGTATTCATTGCTGCACTGAACTAACATACTAATTATTTAATTAATTTTGTATGGAAAACATGAATTCATTGCCACATTGAACTAACATACTAATTAATTGATCAATGTTGTATGGAAAACATGTATTCATTGCTGAACTAACATACTAATTATTTAATTAATTTTGTATGGAAAACATGAATTCATTGCCACATTGAACTAACATACTAATTAATTGATCAATGTTGTTTGGAAAACATGTATTCATTGCTGCACTGAACTAACATAAATTGATGATTGATCAATTTTGTATGGTTTCCTTTGATTTTGTTAAGGTTTATTATTTTATCAGCCATTAATTCTTAGCAGACGTGCCCAAAGGTCATGTTTTTACAAGCTTCTTTTCCATCATAAAATTTGACTGTTGAAAACAATTTGGTAATGATTCCAATATTTTTGATAAATCAACAAGTGGCACATTCAAGGGAGACCTCCTTTTCTTCACTCTTACTATGATAGTTCTTGTATTGTTGTTTTCAGGGGAATTTGTTCTCTATAATTTGTTATCAACATCTCTGGTTATCTGTATTCATGACTGAATAATCTGCAAGAGCTACATAGCCAAATTTCTTGCTTTCCCAAAAATGATTGGATAAGGAATTATTCCAAATAAAAGATATGTAATCACACACTTTTGTTGTTAAAAACAATTATTTCAATATTCAAAGCTCTCAGTTGATCTTAATTCTCTCTCTCTCTGCCTTTTAACCCGGATTGGGGCATAGGCCCTCAACCAACTCATGCCAAGTCTTCTTTTCTCTAGCTATCTCCTGCAGCTCCTCTCAGCTCTTCTTTATATTGTTGAGTTGATCTTAAATGGTGTTGTCAAATTCATCCACTTGCACAGAACAGTTACCAAAAATCATGATGCAATTTCTGAAAAATGGATGGATGATCTATTATTCCAAGAAAAGAAACTGTAAACAATAACAAGCTTTTGTTGTTTTTAAAAAGTTATTTCAACATTAAAAGCTTTCAGTTGATGTGAATGGTGTCAAATGTATCCACATGTACAGATTAGTTGCCAAAAGCAATGTTGTTTTGGTTTTGTATAATTTGATAGGTGAGAACTGAAATATTGTAGTGGTTAGTGCTCTTGCTTTGAGATCTCAACAACCTGTGGTGGACCACTGCTTTCTTTGAACATATTTAATTTAGTGTCTGAAGAAGAAGACACCAACAACACAAGAAAAGACAGAATCACCAACATCAGCATAAGAAAGAAAGTTGGCACAAAACCGTGTTTGAATTACATAGAGAAACAAAGAATGAAGTGGTTTGGCCACTTAATAAGGATGCATCCAAACTCCACAGTATACAGTCTTCTACAACAGAACATTGGGAAAGAAGGCAAGAGGAAGACCACGGAAAAGATGGTTAGATGGCGTAGCAGAATCCTGTGAAAGAGCAAAAATAACAATCACACAAACCACCAAAACAGCGCAAGACAAAAACAGAAAACCACGACACTGGGCAACAACCCGGTAGCAGTGTGACGACAAAAGAAGAAGAAGACACTCATTATGTATTAGTTTTCTTCTTCACCATTCAACTCCCAATGGAGCACAGGTCTTTAAACAAACTTCTGCCATCCCTTCCAATTCTTTCCATGTTTTGCCTATCCTTTTAATATCAGCCTACAGCTCTCTTCTCCAGGTATGTCTAGGCCTTCCCCTACTCCTCTTTCCCAGCGGGTTCCATTCCAAAACAGTGCCTGTCTTGCAATGCTTCTGGTCTGTCTTCTCAATGTGTGTCCTATCGATCGCCAGCATCTCTTCCTTAGCTCTTTCTCCACTGGTATCTGCTTTGCTCTTTCTTTGAGTTCCTCGTTTGTAATCTTATCATACCTTCTCAGTCCCTCTATTCTACATAAACATCCATTTATGTAGTTTTCCGGCATCCAATATATTAATAAAAGCATCATCCTTTACTTTTATTTAGGTTTTTTTCTATTCTTGTCACTGTTTAATTTCAATTTGTTTGCTATTATTATTTATATTTTTGTCATTTTTTGATTTAACTGTAAGTACACACAAGTTTCACATTCTGTTGTGGTATTTATCTTTAGTTTCTGCAACAATCCAGACACTTATGTTCATCTTTGTCCCAGGTCATTTTGGGATGAAGGGCAATGAGAGAGTGGATGCACTGGCGAGCAATGCTACGATCAAGAATGGGCTTTCTATGAACAAAAAAGCGGCATCATCAATGCTCTGAGAGAAAACATATGCTCTGAAGATTTCAACGAAGATAAAGGATATTCTATATCTCGGTTGCGCAAATTATGCATACCGATAGGTGCAGCAAGATGGGAAAACCATGAGAGAAATCCTAGTAGATACATCAACCAGCACAGAACAGGAGTTGTTAGTATAAACACACTAAAATACATGCTTAGGAGGAGATTGGAGCAATTATGGACATCTCCGATATGCGCTGAAGATGATCCTCAAATGAACAATCTTTAGTTTTCTTTAATGTTTTTACTGAATTCTGTTCAAATATCCTTTTGTTTTTATAATTTTTTTTTCTGTTACCAACATTTTTTTTTATTTCTTCACCAGATTCAATTTTTTCATGAGTGTATTCAAAGTGGTCCAATATTGTAGTTAGATGCGATCAATATCTCTCATTTCTAACATGTTTAATAGTTGTATTGACTCATATATTTCTATAGATTTCTTAAGACTGAGTAAATAAATGTCTCAGGGATATGTTCAGTACATCTAGACTCCCTAGTTCTCTTTATCAGAATGTTCCTTGATCACAGAGGCATGATTGTGGATACTATACATTATAAATAAAATACTCTAGCTAAGTACATACAAAATTATATTCTTTTGTTATAAATTCTAACTAATCGAAGCATAAGAGAAGTGCAAACATAAGAGATTCACGGAATAAGGGAATAAATAATAGCAATTGAAGTAGTATATGATATGTCATCATCTTGTGTTAGAAAATGAAGAAGAAAAACCGTTAGTACAATTTTTCGACCTGCATTAGAAATTTTTTTTTACATAAGACTAATTGACTTTAATTAGTACAATTACTACCCATGTGGTGCCAGGGCCGTAAGGGAAGCAAAGAATAGTACCACTACAACCTACAATGCATGTCGAAGAAGCGACTGATGTATTCCCTAGGGATGCTACCCTAGTAAATAAACAGCGGAGCGGAAATCGGATGTGCTGGCCTACTTGTAGGTGCATAACTGGCACAACGTACAATCGCTTTTAGGTTCAGATCCCATAGAAATCACAAAGAGTGGTTAACAAGTGATCGATATGGAGCGATCAAAGAAGAAGAAAATATTAACTTATTCACAACTCCATAGCAGTTGTATCCATTACATTCTTTATCATGTCATGTTTCCACTTTTGTCGCATGGACCATGACACTAAGACTGAAAATCCAAGATGAAAAATATTTGTTTATCCAATTTTTTAAAACACTTATTTCACTTTTACAAGTTAATCCCTTTATTTAATAATATCTATAGAACAAATGGTGTGACAAAATATCAAATTTAGCAAGTACAAAAAATCGACCATTATTTTCTAATCTGACAACATTATTAGTGTCACCTTTAATGAAATAAATTATTTAGTTTCGTAAAATAATAAGCTTCAATCCTGACTAGAGATTTAGCAGACAATTTAGCAATATAAAAATATCTTCTTTTAAATGTGGAAATGCCTTGTGTTGCCGGGCTGGCAAGGGAGCAAAGAATAGTAACACTGTGACATACAAGGCATGTTGTAAGAGGCGACTAAGGTAGGGGCCTAGGGAAGCTAACCTAGTAAATAAAAAGCGTAGCAGAAATTGGATGTGCTTAAATACTTGTAGGCGCATAACGGAACACATTCAAATCACAGAGTGGTTTAACAAGTGGTCAATATTGAGCGCTCAAAAGATGTAAACGCATAACTGGCACAATGTACAATCGCTCTAGGCTCAGATCACATACAAATCACAATGAGTGGTCGATATGGAGTGTTCGAAGAAGAATGGAAAGTTTTAAAAACTAGAGTCACAAACATTGAAACCATATCTTGAAGTATTTAACATAAATTGTAATTTTACTTCTTCTTCTTCTTATGTACAAGTAGGCCGGCACATTCAATTTCTGTGACGCATTCTATTTACTAGGGTAGCTTCCTACCTCAGTCGCCTCTTATGACATGCCTTTTAGGTCGCAGTGTTACTATTCTTTGCTCCACTTGTGGACCCCGGCAACACATGGGCGATAAGTTAATGTCGAAATAATCCTAAACACTTAAGGGGTGGGGGTGTGTGGTCAGTATCAGTAAAACATCTGATCACAGGTAGTCTGGTGATCTTAGTTGGTATATATCTGTATTACATGAATACATCTTGCATGCCTAGCTTAAATGTTGTGTTTGCTTTCACTGAGTGGGCTTCTAAGTGTGTTTGTTCTTCTATATACTTTTTTGGTCAAAATATGCTTGTAATTAAATTATGTTGACCTGTTATGGGTGAGTAGATTTGAACGAGAGAACTTGGAGTAAGAAATCGTTTGTACACTCCATTCAAGTCTAACAGAATTTTACTAAATCTAAGGTTTGATTGGTAATTGGGGTTCTGATTTATGTTAATTCTAGATATAGAAGTGGTTCAGTGCCACTGAATAAAAATACAACCAAACTTCTCTGTATTCCAAGTCTTCAACAACAGGAAAGAAGGCAAGAGGAAGACCATGAAAAAGATGGATAGGTGGAATAGTAGAATCCTGTGAAAAAGCAAAAATAACTATCACCCAAGCCACTACAGCAATGCAAGGCCAAAAAAAGAAAACCACAACACTGGACAACAACTCGGTAACAGTGTGATGACAAAAGAAGAACCAGAATAGATATAGATGAAGAATGTCTAAATAAGAATTTAATAAATTATTAGAAAATATGCACAACAAAAAGTTAGAACAATTGATTGATTTATTCAAGACTAATGAGTCACTGAAGGAACAATGGTATTTCAAAGATCACATTAATGTTTGTAGATATTACTAGAAAAGATTTATTGAGTTAATTAGTTTTTCAGATAGTTTACAATACTTATATTTTAGGACAGAAGTAGAACATTCCATTCTTGGTGAAATTTAAAAAAAACGGAAGCTGGTACATACAATAGTCATTTGAATAATACTACTAATTTACTTTTTTTAGTTACTCACTACCTTGGGGTGTGGATGTCCGTCAAAGAGACTGTCACACAATCCTACCAGCTGTCTTCATGGTGCCCTTAATCAGCCAGGGATTGTCTGTTGTCCATCAATCTCTCTCTCTCTTGATCCCAGTTTAGGCTGATAAACCAGATTTACTCATGAATTGTGCTGTTGTTTTTAGGCTCCGTACAGCTTCTCGTTAAAGTCTGTATTATTGGGTCATGTTTCAGGCCTGCCGTCATGTCCGCTTTTTCATAGTGGCACAGACTAGTTGTGCCAATTAAAAATTTGTTGACCATGTGGGCCTGAAGTCTGTTATGCCAGTGCGGAGGCGGAACTTGTTCAGCACGTTACAGACCATAGTACCCATCTCTGACGCTGTGTTGGGGGTGGTTTTTCAACCACTTTTCTATATCGCATCCGATGGTTGTTTTGGCCTCTCGTAGCTGATCTAGTGATCGATCTAGTGGACAAAACTTAAAATATATAGAAGTAATGTACTGGGAGTACTATTATACAGTAGTGAATGCTGGAAAATGACCCAACACATAATACACAAGTTGGAGACATTTCAGAATAAATGTTTAAGAAGAATCCTGCTAATTTTCTGGTCAAATACTATAACAAATGAGGAGCTTTTGAAACAAACAGACTGTGCATCCTTGGAGACCATCATTAAGAGACGAAGATGGAGGTGGTTTGGACATGTATGTCATGCCAGTGGGGGCATTGGCTAGGACAGCTCTCAGATGGACAGCGGATGGGAAGAGAAGGCCTGGACGTCCAAAGGAAACATGGAGAAGAACGGTGGAGAGAGAGTTGAAGGAGTGTGGCCTGACGTGGGAGACGGTTGGTAGAAAGGTAGCAGAACGGCAACAGTGGAAATCTCTTGTGAAAGCCTTATGTGTCAATTGGGACACAGAGAGGATGTAGATAGATTTCAGAACAGGTGAACTGGGGACTAGTTTTTTTAATTATTTGTAAAGATAACCTAATTTCATAACAGATTAAGTATCATTTCCTTGACATAGTACTTTTTAAATATTATATGGAATTAAGCTTTCAGATAAGCACAAAACTTATACTGTATCTTGAAATCTGAGTGCCATAAATAACGTGAATATTTATAGTACAGTCATGACCAGCAGCATAATTTTGCATCCAAACTGGCATTTGGACTAAAAAGATTGCCAATCTCTGATCTATAGGGATGCAAGACAATCCCCAGACCAATCCCATGTGTGTGCTTACTCCTCCAATCTCTGATCTATAGGGATGCAAGACAATCCCCAGACCAATCCCATGTGTGTGCTTACTCCTACATTTATTCTGTAACTAAAGAGAAGAATGAGACAAGGATGTGTTCTATTCCCTTGCCTGTTTAACATTAATGCAGTCAATTTATTCAAGCAAATAGAAAAGATACCAGGACTTAACATCAATAACCAAATAGTAAATAACCTAAGATTGCAGTACAGTAATGTTAGCGGACGATGAGCAAACATTGCAAGTACTATTAGAACAAGTGAGCAACACAAGTAAAATATTTGATGTGGATATTATTGAGAAAATTTAAACAATGTTAATAAGCAAAAACAAGAGACACAAATGTGTTGAACATAATGGTAAATGGAGAAAGACCAGCACAAATGTCAAATTATGTATCTCTTGGTTATTGGTTACTAAACTGACGTCATTGCACTCCCGGCAGACCCATAGGTGCTCAGTCTCCCAACAGATATCAAGAGTATGCATACTGATGGTTCCCGTGGCTCGCTGATTAAACAATCTTGGACATATAATAACAAAACAGCAGATGTACAAAGACAGTTCAGAAGAGAATAGGAATGACCAAGTACATATTTGAAAATAATGTACAGGATTTAGCCATCAACTACAGTAAATGAGTTGTTGATTTTCTAGGCACCACTTATATGTTCAGTAGTTTGCCATTGCTTTCTGAACGGTACATATTTAACAACATGAAAAGTGTATTAACATCCAAACAAATAACAATTACACAAAATATTAGTAGTGTTAAGTGTTACATACATTTATCATTGTATGGAAAGGGAGCATTGATAATGAATGAAAATATGGAGAGGTGAATTGAAGTTTCGCCCGAGTGGTTACCGGGCCCAAATTTGGGGTGTAAAGAATAGAAGCACTGTTACCTGCCATGCATGTTGTAAGAGGCGACTAAGGCGGTTAGGCTGAAATCAGATGTCCTAAACGTGTACAAGTCTATGCGTTGAGGGGCCTACCAAATCAATGTGCAACATATACACGTTTTGGCAATATCAAACAGATCACAAAGAGTGATTAAATTGGTCGTAAAGAACGAACGCAAAGAAGAAGAAGAATTGAAGTTTGGAAAATGTAGATATACAGAAAAGTAGAGCAAGTGTCATGGAAAGAAGAAAATCGGTAAAGAAGTACTTCAACAACTAGTATTGAAAATAGAACTGCTCAAAGAGATAGCAGTTAGACAACTGAGATATTTTGGTTACTTTAAGAGACTCGATACACTGTTGAAAACCTTCTTGGAAGGGAAGGTAGGGGACAGGAAGACAGAGATACAATTGAGAGTGAAATATCAGAAGGTGGACATGTAAAATCCTGGTAGGGTGTACCGTCATAGCAAAGGACATGTTTTCTAGAGCCACTAAGCCAGCCTTTGATGCAGAGACAATACATGATTGATTGATTGACATCTTCAAGTATTTTCACTGATCTTCTTTTACAGGTGAGCAGGCAAAAGACTAAGATGAAGAAAAAGATGTTGAACACTCTTCTGAGTTACACCATTTTGCGCCTTAAAGAAAAGGTTAGACAGTTTTGTTTGATATTGTTTTGTTAATGTTGAACTTTGTTATTTGTTGTTATTTGGTATGAATAGTTGTTTCTTTAACCTGATGTCCCAAGAGTTTGGTAGCATTTCCACAGTATATTCTGTGTGATTTAGAACAATGAATTTCTCATCTGCTGATCAGTTGTTTATATTTTAATAGTTGATTTTACATACCAAGGTGTTAAAGGAGGGGGTCTCCTTTGGCATTCCACCAGTTTATGATTGAGTGTCAGGATGGCGGTGATGTGACAGTTTGTAGTAGGTCCCCTGTTAACGGAGGTCCCCTTTGGTCGTAGCATCTTTTGGATAACTATTGTTCTTGTGGTTTGGTTTGGTTTCTACATGATTCCGTTTCTAATAGTGAATGTCATTACTGTGACAGTTTGGTTTCCCATCCATGAGCATGTAATCATTTCTTATATATTATTTCCAACAATAACAAACGATGATACAGAGCATAATAATAAGACAAACTCCATCGTGAGTTCATGTTTCTGTATTAAGTGATGTTAGATTCGTGTGGCAAGGCAAAATACGTCTGTCCATGCCAATGGTTCATGTTGTCTCTCTGTCTTTCTAATTCGTTACCAACTGACTGTCACTACACAACTACGTAGTTCTCATTACGTCAAAATGTCTTGTTGTTATGTGTTGCGTCTCTGCTTAGAGAGTGCAACACATAGTCTCAACTATTAAATATCTAATTATACTACCTATCTATCTGACTAACTGTCCATTCCTCCGCTGCCATCTGGGGAACTATGACACCCCCTGAGACCTCGCCTCGCCGACGGCGACTCTCCCAACAAAATTGCACAGGTAGTGTCCAATAGGGTGATTAGAGTGGTGAGAGCTGAAAGGGAACTAGTCACCTCACGTGATAAACGTGGCTCCACAACAACTAACTATAACAGCCAAACATGGTCTAAAAGAAAAGAAAATCCTGACTGGATCTCAGGAAGACCCAAGTTGAATGAGCAAATGGGAACTAGTCACCACACGTCGTTGAACGTGACTCATCAACTGGTCATAGGTGACCATGGTTAACAACAACAGTAAACCCTCTGTGCTCTTGTGCTGAAACCATAGTAATAGAAATCAATCAGCATTATAATAATTAATCTGGAAAATATGCGCCATATGATTCCGACGGCGACCCAACAGCATAACACTCGGCCAATGTGAGGTGGCTGGGGAACTATGACAAAGGGAACAGTACAGAACATCGGGAAAGAAGGCAAGAGGAAGACCATGAAAAGATGGTTAGATGGCATAGCAGAATCCTGTGAAAGAGCAAAATAACAATCACCCAAGCCACCAGAACAGCGCAAGACAAAACAGAAAACCACGACACTGGGCAACAACCCAGTAGCAGTGTGACAACAAAATAAGAAGAAGAAGGGAACAGTTTTGTCAGCAAATGAAAGAATAACTAATGAAATCCAACATATATGTATTAAATCAAATCATAGGACAAATGGCGCCAATTTTGAAATGCAACTATGTTACCATGAACACTAATACAGCATTGTACAACAGTCTTTCTTCCAACATTATGCTACAGTGCTAAACCTGGATGCTGACATGAAACAGTACAAGAAAACTAGTCATAACAAAGATGAAGTATCTACACAGAATGCTGGAAATATCTAGAAGAAACTTGTTTAGAAATGAAGACATCAGGGGAAAAAAGGGTACAACATCAGTACTGAACTTCATCACGGAAAAACAAATTAAATGGTTTTGCCACATACACAGATTGCCTCAAAGAGCAATCCTACTCTGATACAGTGGATACAAAACAAAAGGCAGTCTATTCAAAAGCTGGACCTCAGAGATAACAGAGACGATGAACAACACTGTTTACAAAGAGCACACAAAAGACCATTCTAGAGGTATTTTCTTATCCTGACTCTGTAAGGCAAAACAGGATTAGAAGAACAAACAAGATTTTCTCATTTATTGGACATATTTAACAAATAACATTTTTTAAAGATCTCTGCTGCTGTGAAAATTAATTAAATTTGCTTTTTAAGTTTATTTTTCAGTCTCACCTTCAGAATGAAGAAAAGTTATTTGTTTATTGTATATGATTGACAAAATTTGTTATTAATCTCAGTCTTATTTGTTATTACAAGAAAGAGATTTCAACAGGATTTCTGATTTTTTTAAGCAATGGCAAACTACTGAACGTAATAATGCCTAGAAAAACAGCGTTACAAAGCTGGGGTTGATTCGTAAAGTCCTGTAAAGGATATGCAATCAACTTTAACTTTCTTATTTTTAATTTAATTTTTATTCATAATTATTTCATTTGCTGAACTCTATAAACTCTAAAAGTAGGATAGGTCATGAAATAATGTTCATACTGTTGAATCAGGTCAGGTTAATATTGTGCAACATGTTTACTCACTAAAGAAAGTCACCCGTGTGGTGCCGGGCCTGCAAGGGAAGCAAAAAATAGTACCACTGCAATCTACACCGCATTTCGTAAGAGGTGACTCAAGAAGCTACCCTAGTAAATAAAAAGCATAGCAGAAATAGGATGTGCTGACCTATTTGTAGGCGCATAACTGGCACAATATACAATTGCTCTTAGGCTCAGATTACATACAAATCACACATAGTGGTTAACAAGGGGTTGATATGGAGCATTCAAAGAAGAAGAATTAGGTATCTTGGACAATGTAAAAATACAAGATAATGAGATACTGTAAAAAAAAACCCAATGGTAGTAAAAATTACAAGTAAGCAAGCAAGAGGAAAAACAATACTGTAAGTTGGAAGGAAATATCGAAAGATGAACCAAAAGGAATGTGTCAGAGTGTACTGCAATGGCAACAGACAATTTTAAAGACCATTACATTTGATTGGGAGAGAATTTTTAATTTGACTAATATGATTAGTTCTCGCATGATGTTGACCACATCACTATCGTGTGCCATTGATCAACGAAAAATACAGGTCGACACCATATTCCCCAGTATATCTGATAATATAAAATCAGGTCCTGAAAAATAATATGATTACTTGTTTGTTATTGTTGTGTAATATTTTTGTACTTATTACCAGAGATTTCTGCATAAATCTTTCTTTGATTTCCCTGATAAAGACAAGAGAATTGCACAAGCTTGGACAAAAAGCCAGTTCAGATGATTTTAGACGCTTCATATACAGAAAGATGGATCTATATAAGATGGAGCAGAGAGTTCAAGCTTCACGCTACAGATGTTTTGAAGATTTTAACGCTGATGCACTTACAGTTCTTCATAATTGTATTCTTCTTTTTGGAGGTATTAATTTCAGTTGTCTGTGTGTACTGACCTTATTTATGTGGGTTAGACAATTTTAAAATTTCATTACAATTTTTACTGATTAAAACATTTATACTTATAATTATTCTTATATTTTATGTTATTTGATGAGCAGATTCATAAGTTCACCAGTTTCTTATGACTCGGTGTAGTCAGGGTTAATTCCTTTTAATTGAGAGAAAAATTAATAATACTAAATACACACTGCATTTTTCTTTCCAGCTTTCAGTAACAAAAAAAAAACCCAACCTACACACTGCATAGTGAAAACTTGGACTAGAAATCTATAATGTTTCCTAATCCTAAAAGAATAACCCTTCCTCTGAAATCGGAGTAAGACTTACCTGAATGACGAGGGACACCGGTAATAAGGGAAGTAAAACTTAATACAAAAATCAATCAAATGCACCATATTAGGTGCCATGACTATACTGAATTCATCATAGGCAAAAGAAATAAAATAACCATCCGAATTTAACTAAATAACTTTTTTTTAAAGAGAGTATCAACTTAAATATTCTTGAATGTAGCAGTTGAATTTTACCTTTTGTGAATAGAAATAGGTATCTATAGTATATTATGTTGACTTTTGTATGCTTAGCAGATCAACAACAAGTGTTCAACAATATTAGTGTTGGTACACAGACATGTAGTCTGTTGTGCAGGTTTGTACCCATGGTATAGTGGTCTGGGACTCTTCTGTTATGTTGCACTTTGCCTTGTGAGTCAAGGATCGTTAGAGTCTGACGACACATTTTACGAGTGCAGTTTTTGGACCCTAGATTGTTGCTGAGCTATGTAGTTCGTGCTGTGCAAACTGCAGGGGGTGTTTCTGAGAGGACGACCATATGGGGTAAACGTGAATGAAGTCAATCGACTTAAACCCTTTTTTAATTTATTAAATTTTCTTTGTGTACCCATAAAAGGATGACCTAATCCCACCTGAAATGTTGAAGATAGGCATGATACTTTTATTTTACTTGTAGGCTAGTGTTGTTGTGATTCTACTTTCTTGTTGACATATGTAGAAATGTGTGATAATACTTTTTTGATATGTTAACTTAAGTGCTAGCATGTGTAAAAATGAACACACTGTTTGCATTGTGTTGTCTGTTTAGCATCTTTATGCATGAATTAACAAGTTTGTCTTCATTTTTCTATTTGTAGAGGGGGTTGGTGGATTGACAGAACTGGCTGCAGTGATGGTGAGAGACTGTAGATATGACGTAAGTGATGCATTTTGCAGCCATTTCTCATGATATTTGCTTCTAACAACGTATAGTAATGAAACTGCAGGCTTTTATAGCACATTCAAATATTTACTGTAATGATACTTTGATACAGTGGATACAAAGCATAAAGCTATCCACACAAAAGATGGACCTCAAAAATAACAGAGCCAGTGATATACACTGTTTATGAAGCGCTCACAAAAGCCCATTCTATAAATCTCTTCTTATCCTGACATTGTACGGCAAAACAGGATTAGAGAAGAAAAAATAGCAGAATGATATCATGTCCCACAATGCAGTTAGAACTGCCATGATTCTAACCACAGCTGTTGGAGAAAGTACAGAATGAAAGTTTCTGATTTTGATGTTTCAGATCTATTTAATTGTTTTTCTGAATTAGTCTACTGTAAAATGTTGTTTTCATGATTTTGTTTGATGTTCTACTTTCAGTTAGATGAAATTGAACTATGCCCAAACTGCTATTACATGTCTAATGCTAAACCTGAAGACTGGTTCTCCCAGCCTTGCGTAAGTATTGTTGTTTAAGTTTTTGTAATTATTTTATTACTGAATGTTTCTTACTGAATTCAAACTTGGAAGGGTTTGTTCATATTTAAAAATCATTGCAATCAAGGAACATCCTCTATGAAGAACTCATTAGGAGAAAGGGTAGACACAAGAGAGACAGATCATGGCTGAGTCTGGGGAGATATTCTTGGGAAAACGTGCAATTTTTTAGATTGAACCACGAGAGGAATGAATTGCTGTGCCTCCTTGATTTCAGACTGCATTCACAGTTATTATATCCATTAAGGAACGAAAGAAGAAGAAGAAGATATCCATTAAGAAAATATCCCTTAAGAAAACTGAACAAAATGATCCAATATTAAGGAGATCGGAGCACTTATGGGCTAATTGGTTTGATGTGCAGTGATGATGATTTGCATAAACTAAATTTCTATGAGCAACAATAGTACAGTCATTAGTGCATTTACTTACTTGATGAGTAGGCTCAATTTGACATCCCCCAGTTGTAGTGGAATTTGTTCTGATTGCAAATGGATGTCAGGTTTACCAGGTACTAGAGAAACACTGGAAAGTAAATGTGGCCAGCATGATGTGATCACGCCATCTTTGTATATATCTTTGCATAGAAAATACAGGCCCAACACTGTATTCCCAAATACAACACTGTATAAACACTGTTTTTTTCCTTAACTTCTATTGCCTCATATTATTAGAAATTAACGAAACTTCAGATTCTGTAAATGTTGGTTATGTTGCGTTTTCAAGATTTGAAACTTTTCTTTTATTGTGTTGAGATCAGAATATGATAACATTAAAAATACTGTTGCTATATAATACAAACTGTTTCTTTTCTAAGAATCCACCTCATGAACTTGTGTATGCTAAGCAGAAAGGTTACAGTTACTGGCCTGCTAAAGTTGTAAAAGATTTGGGCGGTAAATTTGATGTTCGATTTTTTGGAGGATGGCACCAAAGGTTAGTAAGATTCAGTTTCAGTATTGGGATGCAAATTTAATATAAAACTAAATAGCGAATATTTTAATTTTTTTAACAGATATTGTTTTTTTTGGGTGGTTTATAACCAACGACTGTCCTCATTTTGGTTGATTCTGTTATGCCCTGTCTTGTTTGTAGATATCTTCTTCTTTCTTTTATGTCAGGTTGTAGCCCAATATCATTGTTTTCTGTATCTTTTGCTTCTCAGATTGCTTGATTGATGGATTTCTGCAGATTTTGTCATGATTCTATCTGATATTTTATATCTATCCATTTTTTCTTGGTCTTCCTCTTGCATTTCACCCTGATGTTCTGCTATAGCAGACCTTATAGTCAGTGGGACCTCACTACATTCTTACCAGGTTATCAACCTTTTAATTCTTTCTCTGTTTTTTTATGTTATAAAATCTGGGTATTATTTCAACCTTGTCTTTGATGTTGGTATTTGTGATTCTGTCTCTTCTTGTGTTGTTGGTGACATTTCAGAGACATTGCATTTCACATATGGTTATTTTCTATGCCTGTACTTTTATTTATTGTCCATGTTTGACCAATGAAGAAAAACTTAAGTACAGGTAAGCAAAAGTCAGAATAGGTAGATAACATAAGTCTGAAAAGTTCAACATGAAAGTAAAATCAACCATCGAAGAAATCATTCATAGCATGTCCTTGCAGGACTTCACATCCAGCTACCTGACAAATTACTGTCCTACAATTCCATCCTGAATATTTAAATGCCTGTTCAACCATCACTGAATGGTTAACTGGCATGACAGAATAACATCATCATGGAATAATGGTTTAACATGGCCTGGAAGAAATTCAACACCATCACTGAGTAATGGTTTAACATGGCATGGAAGAAATTCAACACCATCACTGAGTAATGGTTTAACATGGCATGGAAGAAATTCAACACCATCACTGAGTAATGGTTTAACATGGCCTGAAGAAATTCAACACCATCACTGAGTAATGGTTACTAGGACAGAGAACAAACTGAATAACATCAACATGGCATTGAAGAAAGTCAACATCAACATGGCATTGAAGAAAGTCAACATCAGAACTGAGCAACAATACTAGGGACCGGACAAGGTACTCAATAGCTTAACATCATGACATGAAAGTCAATTGATCAACAGTACTAGGAACTAGAGACAAACAAAATACTGCATAGCTTATCATGGCTTGGGAAAGAATAAGTATCAAAACTGAGTAACAGCACTAGTTAGCTAGGATTGTGGAGGTCTGTGATCGCCATCACCAACTGATCTCACAGGAAAGATAATATTCTAGATTAGTGAGAATATAGTTCTTCTTCTCTTCCACCATTTACTTCTTTATAGAAGTGTTGGGGGCATAGTGATCTTGTGTGTGCTTGTTTTAAGGCACTTTGTAAGTTGATATTCATTTTCGTAAGGCTGTTCTTGATGCCGTCGCCCATCTTTGTGTGGTCTTCCTCTTGCTTTGTACTCATTATACTTTTTCTGTGTGGCTCCTCTGTGGTAGGCGATACCAGGGCATTCTTGTCAGGTGTCGAGAATATAGTTATCATTTAAAATATAATAAGGAATATCAAATGTCTTTCATCACCTATGTTATCTCTGAGGTGATTACGATCCAGTATTACGATCCAGTCATCAACATTAAACACCAGCGTCTCCGGTCAACGGACAACTTTGCTTATCTTGGCAGCCTCCTATCCAGATCGGCAAACATAGATTCTGAGGTCCACAATAGGATATCCAAAGCCAGTGCTGCGTTCGGAAGGTTACGTGTCACTGTGTGGGAACGGAAGGGATAAGCATAGTCACAAAGCTGAAAGTTTACTAGGCCATAGTGCAATCAACGCTGCTGTACGCAAGCGAGACATGGACAGTGTATAGCAGACACGCAAGAAAATTAAACCATTTCCACACAAGCTGTCTACGCAGAATACTAAAAATAAACTGGCAGGACAAAATTCCAGACAGCTAAGTCCTCACAAGAGCAAAGATCCCAAGCGCCAACACCCTGTTGCAGAAGGCCCAACTAAGATGGGTCGGTCACGTTGCTCGAATGCCTGATAAACGCATCCCAAAACAGTTGATGTATGGCGAGCTTGAAGGGGGCAGACGTTTAGCAGGTGGACAGAAAAACGCTTTAAAGACACTCTTAAAGTGTCTCTGAAATGCTTCGATATAGACAATACGTGCTGGGAATCCCTTGCTCAAGATCGCCAAATGTGGCGCTGTAACAACAAAAGAGGAACCCGAATAGCTGAGAATCATCGTATTGTTGAGTCACAGAGAAAACGAGCAGCGAAAAGACAGAGCACACAACACGCACATGTCTAACCTTGATCATGTATGCCCCACCTGTGGTCGGGGATTCTGTTCTAGGATTGGACTCTACAGTCACCTCCGCACACACCAGAGAGGTGCAACAGTACACGCCTGAGATTGTTGTCATCATCGCTCATGGCGGCTATTATATTATATCTCTGAGGTCAACCTTTTGCCTTGCCTGCCTTTTGCTTTGTATCCACTGTATCGGAGTAACATTGCTCTTTGAGCACTGTCTGTTGGTAATCTGCTTATGTGGCTGAACCATTTAACTTGTAGTTTCTTGATGAAGTTCAGGACTGATGTTGCACCCATTTTTTTCCTGATGTATTTCTCAACCGGTCTCTTCTTGATACTCCCAGCATTCTGCATAGACACTTCATCTCTGCCGTGACTAGTTTTCTTCTATCATTTGATGTCAGAGTCCAGGTTTTGCACTGATAGCATGGTGTTGGGAGAAAGATTGTTGAACAATCCTCATTTAGTGTCCACGGTGACATGTCTGCATTTCAAAATTGACACCATTAGACCTATTATTTGATTTGCTTTGTTGCATCTATGTTGGATTTGTTAGCTATTCTTCCATTTGCTGAAAAATGCTCCTAGGTATGTAGTATTTGACTTGTTTTAATGGGCATTTGTTGATGGAGATATTGGTAGTGTTTTCCTCTCTAGCAAATGTCAATTACTATATTTTAAATATATGTAAAATGAGTATTGTCAAAGTTACAACTTCATCATATAGAAATCTATGTATGTTGTAAGAATGTAGTAGTTGATGAGCAAGTACGTTTCTAGATTCTGTGTTTCTGTATACAGAGCTGTGATACCCGCTGAATATATCAAACCTATCACCACAGACCTCAAATCTATGGCTATAAAGAAAACTGGAGGTAAGTCATGGTTGCAATACAGCTTCTTTTTTATTGGTCTCCTTAGTAACTGTAAACAACTAGCCTACTTAGTTGCTCCATCTGTATCGCAAAGTATACACGTTGACTACATAGAATACCCTATTGTACTTTTAGCAAACATTTGGTTATTTTTGAGGTTTATTTCCATGAAATGCGTGGCTTACGATGAAGTTAGAGTCTAAAAAAGGGGTCTAAAAGGGAAAGATTGATTTCAATGTACCGGATTTTCCTAAATGGCTCTGTCCCTGTCACCAGAAGGGCAACCATCTTCAGAGAGTGCTGCACCAAGCAAAACTCTATAGCTCCAGCAACAATCCTAGGGATCTCATGAAAAAATTGCACATGTGACTTGGGACGGTTTCGAACCCGCAACCCTGAGAACAACAAGGAAACATCTTAACCATTTCACCATATACACCCCCAGAGTTTGTTTATTTTATCACATTTTGCAGACATGGTATACAACCACATCTGAGACTGCTAAAGAAGAGAGGCGATAAATTGTTGTTTCATGAAGTTGCAAGGGATAGGAGAGAAAGAAGTGGGCTAGAGCAGGACTTGGAGGGACACCGCATGTTTCCTTCCACCCTTGGCGGATACAGGCGGAATAAAGAAACTTGGTTTAATGCACCGATCTTTGCATATGACGTCTTTGAAGGCTTTCAGGCTGGGTTAGAGACATGCATGGTTGGGATCTCGAGGATGCTTATAACAAAGTTCCAACCACGTACCTTATACACATACTCACGCTACTCAACATCGATATGCTGCTCATAAGATGGATTGCACGATTGGACACCTTTTTGTGCTCCTGTACCAAGGCCTTGTTCTGTAATGTATAGAATATGCATGCGCTATCTTAACAATTAGTCCTACGAAGCTAGTGAGAATGAAAAGAATTCAGAATGAGGAAATGTGCATCATTCTGGGATGTACCAAAGATACACCAGGAGAGTCAATGAGATTCCTTCTTGACCTCCCCACTATTGTTCACAGAATTGAGACTTGGAGGATTCGATCGTATCTTAAAATCAGAAGCAGAGTGGGTATAACTTCATGCACCGATACATCGAAAGACAACAAATACAGTGGTTTGGACATTTAATGAGAATGAACTATAACCAACCACCAATAACAGCATACAATAAAAAGAGATCGGGTACTATAGCTAAGAGAATACCAAGAAAAAGATGGATAGACAATATCATGGCCACACTACATAAACACGGATATAACACAACAAGGGCGACTAATCTGGCCATAGAATGCAAATTAAAGCTCCCATCCCTACGCTTAACGGCAAGAGTGGACAACCAACACCATCTTCCACCTGGGAATAGACAATAGATGTATCTATTTTTTAAAATATAGATAGGTTTGTCTGTCCTATTCTGCAATCCCAAACCGCAAGGATCTGAGTGTCTGCTTAAGTCAGATCTGTCTAGTTCTGCAGTACATTTTGAGAGTAAAACTCCCTGTACCAGTGTCAGTGTAGTTCTCAAGCCACCAAAACACAACACGTAAAAGACATCAGTGATAACAGGTGTACTCAGATTTGAACCCATCTCATGTGATTGTATGACATTCATGTCCTCTGTCAGCATCCAACTTCTTAATATTCAGTATATATATATGGAACTGCAGTAAAACTATTTGATTGGCAAAACACGTAATTACAAAGTACTGTAGTTTTACAAATTGCAAAAACAATGACAAAATACAGCAACGTTTCGACCAACAAGGCCTTTATCAAGCAAACGAACAAACAGGAGTGACAAATTAAAATGAAACACAAATGGACGACCAAATACAAACGTATCTAAGGAAAATCTGGAATAAAAACGAATAACGAAATAAATGTAACACAAAAACACACATAAAAACTAGAAATAGAAAGGAAAAGAAACAATGAAACATCTAGTAAATATATAACTTGAATACATGCAACATATACCCATATAGATTACAAAGCATGGGAAGAGAAAGTACTAAGAAGCATAAGAATGGAATATAACATGAATACATGCAACATATACCCAGATAGATTACAAAGCATGGGAAGAGAAAGTACTAAGAAGCATAAGAATGTAATACGTTGAGCCAGCGTGGTCAAGGTACCATACAAAGAAATCAACCGATTCTCCAGAGCAAATCGACTGCGATCATCCGAGGAACATGATCGGATGGCTGTGACCTGGACATCGTGAGCACCTAAATGGCCAGTATCATTGAAATGGGTGGCTACAGGGGTCACAGAGCATTGGCGTATGTCGCGTAAGTGTTGGGCGAATCGGTCACTGAGCCTCTTGCCTGTCTCGCTGATATAAGCCTTGTTACACCGCTTACAGATAATACTTCTTAATACCAGTCTGCCAAATTTTTTCTAAATGTAAAACCCATGTCCATCCAGGATATGCATTATACGAGCAAGCTTTTTTTTTTACCCAAGATAGAAATCTGCAGAAAAACAGGTTAAACCCAAGCTAGAAAGTACACAATTTAAAAAATTGTATTTTAAGCTTTAGAAGATATTTTTGATTATGTTGCATCACAGTATGATGTGATGTCTATGCTGTTCAGCTCAACGCTTCCAGTGACACATTAAACACATTTTCAGCATGGTACTTTAAGGACTTTGTTTACCTTCACTCAGAGTTGAGGATGGATAAGGGGGATGTTCTTTGGTCACTTCACGACTGCCTGTTGGATGAGGACACTAAAATAGATGTTGAATCGATCCAGCAATTTAAAGAGTTTGGAGTTACCCATTGTACAAGTAGAACTGGATGCGTGAGGGGCAGAGTGAGGTGGGTGTTTAATCAGCGAGCCACAGGAACCATCAGTATGCATAACTTTCAACATCTGTTGGCGGGAGACTTCACAAATGGGTCTGCCCAGAGTGATATGATGTCATTTCAGTAACCATTACCTTCCATTTTTGTTCCCTGCTCACTTATCCAGACTGTATTGGTACAGACTATTACCAGTGTCATTACTTGAAGGTTTAATAGAGACTGGTTAGCTCCATTTCACTGACAGTCTCACTGATTTCTGTTATCTCATTCACTGCTTCCTAGTCCTCATTCTATTTTTAAAGTTGAAAGTCTGCAATAATGAAATTGACATAATTTGTGTTAATTTTCTTTTGAAGGTTTCCAAAAGTCTATGAAAGAGCTCAAGAGATATCAGGAAATCTTAGAGGAAAGGGAACAAGATGCAAATGATGAAAAACAGGAGTCTGAAGAGGAGGAGGAGGAGGAAGAAGAAGAAGAGGAAGAGGAGTCAGAGGTTGAGGATGATCAAGAAGAGAAAGGATACAAGGAAGAGGAAATTAGTTTTGAAGAGGAATTAGATGATGAGAAAGTTCAAACACCCAAAGCGCCAACACCGAAAAGACGAGAAAGCTCTCAAAGTAGGTGTCTCTCTTCAATTTCTTTAATATATTTGTTTTATTTTCTTGTTTAGATGGTAGTATTTCTATGTTTAGATTGTAAAAATTCTCTGTTTTGATTTTAACATTTTTCTGTTAAGCTTGTAATACTTTTTAGTTTGTGGTATTTCTCTGGCTTCTTATTCTTCACCTTTCAATTCCCAATGGAGCACAGGTCTTCAACAAACTTTTTCCAGCCCTTCCTCTCTCTTGCCATCCCTTCCTCTCTCTTGCCATCTCTTCCTCTCTCTTGTCATCCCTTCCTCTCTCTTGCCATCCCTTCCTCTCTCTTGCCATCTCTTCCTCTCTTGCCATCACTTCCAATTATTTCCACGTCTTGCCTATTCCTTTAATATCAGTCTCCAGCTCTCCTCTATAGGTATTTCTAGGCCTACCCCTACTCGTCCTTCCATGTGGGTTCCAAACACAAGGCCTGTCTTGCAATGCTTGCGGTCGGCCTTCTCAATGTGTGTCCTTTCCATCGCCAGCATTTCTTCCTAACTATTTTTTCCACTGGTACCTGCTTAATTCTTTCTCTGAGTTCATCGTTTGGGATCTTATCATATTCTGTGTAAACATCCATTTACAAAAGTCATTTTTCTGGCTAGATTGTAACCTATTTTTGTGAAAATACAAAATTAATTTTTTTTAAAACGTACATGCTATGCACATATGTTTGAGATATACAAATAATAACTGCCTTTTGTTTTGTATTTCCAGGCGGAACCAGCAGAAAAACAACGAAAAGGGCAAGAGAGGAGGGCAATGATAGTGAAAATGAAATTGAGGATGAAGTTGAAAACAGAAAAGTTACATCAACAAGTGTAGAAAAGCTTGCAAAGAAACGCTTGAAAAATTCAACAAAGGTTTGTATAGAATATATAAATGCATATGGTTAATATCCAAATATATTTTTCTTTCAAGTTTTTTTTGTGGGTGCTAGTATATCCATATCTCTAATGTTTCACCTTGCATATAACTTGTCAGCGAAGATCTTATGCCTATTCTGGCCAAAAACTATCTAACCAAGAACAGCTTACTCAGTGTCAGCAAGAGAATGTGAACACCATCATTCAAAAGAGACGCTGGAGATGGATTAAATATGTAATACGCATTGAATGAATGTGTGATACACACTGAAATAAATTAATCACAGCTAGAATACAATACAAAGCGCGCCAAGAACAGAGAAAAATGGTGTGCATTTGATTAGCTACTCTACTAACCGGACACAGTGAAGTGCATTCATGGCCTGAGATAAGAACAAATATTAATACTAAGTACTTTTAATTTCTTCTATGGTACACAACTGATGAGATGGACTTTTTTAATGTCATTTTTTCGTTTTTGTCCTAGTAGCAAGGCTATTAAAGATCCTTTCATCATAGGTAGATTTTCTTGTTGTCTTTTGTAGAACAGCTATTTTTATAGAACAGTGTACTTTTCAAATTTGACATTTTTGACAATAGATGACTTTATGGCTCTTGCTATTGAAGCCATTTTAAATTGTCATTTATTGATTTAATTTATGGGAGTCTGTACAGCACAGAGACAGCTGGAACTGGACCCTCTTACTTTATTAGTTTGAGCAAAATTTGCAAGTTTTGTCAGAGCTATTGTATAAATTGTGAGTTGTGTCACTAGATCGTTCTGCTTGTGTAAAAAATCGAGCACCTAATGAGATGTCCTGAATGTACAAGCTGAATCTATCCATCTATTACAGAAGGATGTATTTCTTCCATTCATTCTACTAGAAATTTATTCATATTCTTTATATATAAATAAAAATCTGCAGTATTTTACTGTACATCTTAGTTGTTCTGCTACTGATAATTTTAATAAACTAAACACAAGTGAACACATATAGGGATGTATTTTGAGTGGAGAGATATCAATTCTAACCGGTTTTCCAGTTAATGGTTTTGTTGTTGTTTATACAAGAATTCTGTAGAAATTTGAGCTATGTTTTATCTGTGTTTCAGAATAACAGTCATGATGAGTCCTATACTGTAACATCTAGTGTTGATAAAATCACAAACAGTTCACATGTTCCTACAATCTCAGTAGCTGTTGAGACGACAGGTTTAATGGTATGCATCAAAGAATGACATGAGACTTTAAGAATGTATATATCTTCATGGCGTTATATTGGTTACTGAACTGACATCATAGCGCTCTGGGCTGACCCTTAGGTGCTGTCTCACCCAACAGATGTTGAAGGGTATGCATACTGATGGTTCCTGTAGCTCGCTGGTTAAACATACTCCTCTCTCTGCCCCTCAAGCATCCAGCTCTACTTGTACAACTTGTAATTCCAAATTCCTTTAATCGCTGGATTGATTCAACATCAATTTCAGTGTCCTCACCCAACTGTAGGTCACCAAGAGGCTGAAGAATATACCCCTTATTCATTCTAAACTCCCCAACATTCGATACCAGCTTGTCCGCTCTTTCGTTGCCACGAACACCTGCATGCCCAGGACAGTAGATCCACTTGAGTCTCTGGAGGTTGGAAACCTCTATAGATGGCATCATGGCATTATAAATATGGTGCATAAATGCAAATGAGTAGTAAGCTATTGAAAATCAATTTAAACTTATTGGCCTTGAACAGAGGAGACCATGGTATGTTTATACACCTTCAATATGTTGCAACATTGAATGTATATGTGTGTCTAAGACTACTTATACCTGTCTCATTATGCTTCTACACATAAATAAACATCAACCCTCCTCTCTACAAACACACCCTACACTCCCCACCCACCAAACTACAATATTTTGTACACTGATGTGTATTTGAATAAACAACAGTAAAATATTTGTAGTGAAAACATGGCAGACATTAACTTATTACTTCCTGTATCTGTCAATTCCATATAAAACTATCATAGCAGAACCATCAGTCTATACATGTATAAGAAAATAAATAGCAAATGTTGTTAGTCTTCTGACATCATAAACACACACCCTATTGGAAATGGACGATAAAACATACATCCTGTGTTTAAATTGAGCACATAAAAGAAAATTCCATGGACAGCAAAGAAAATAAACAATGAGGTTTTAAAACCGGCCTGGATACAAAGAAACCTTATTAAAAGAATAAGAATCAGACAGTCAAGGTTCTTTGTGTACATAATGCAAAAAGTACATTTAGAACATTTGGTGACAACAGGTAAAATTCAGGGAAGGAGATATCGGGGAAGGCAGAGTGAGACAATGTTGGATAGTCTGACATTGTGGTTTGACAAAAGATCAAAGTGAGAACTGATTAACTGCATCAGGTAGAGAGAGAGAGTTGTGGAGAGACATGAGTGCCTACACCTGGATGCATGACACTTGATTGTTTGATATTTGAAATGTACACTCAATTTTTCTAGAGCAGATTGTTTGTTATATGAACAAATTTTAACTTGGTTTGTATGTATTTGTTTTGTAGCATCACTCTTGAAACTTTAATTTGTTCTTTTTTTTTAAGCAGACAGAAACTAGCTCAACACAAACAGATCCAATGGAAACAGATAAGGAAGACAGGCCTGCTGTGTGTGATCAGCCAACACAAGAAATGATGCTTCACCAACAACAAATGGATGACAAGATCTGGGAAGAAAGAATGGCCATTGCAATGGCAAATCTCACTAAAAGGTTGGAGGAGAAGTTTGAGGAGGATAAAAACTTTGCCCTTAAAGAACTTTCACAGCAGGTAATTATACAAGTGCAGCTACTCTATAGCAAATGTTAGTTAAATGATGAACATAAAATGGGACACATTCAGAAGTGATGAAATCAGAGAAATGTCTGGTCAACCACTAGTAACATCTGCTATAAGAAAGAGAAGATGGAGATATGTTGGGCGTACTCTGTGAAGAAATTATCAAAGAATACCAAAGCAGGCATTGAAGTGGTACTCAATTCTATAGAAGAGATTAAGTGAGTTGCCCAGTACAGAGCGGTATGGGGAAATCACTTGCAGGTCCTATGTAACGTTTAACAATATGAGAGAAGTATATATATGTCACAAATGATGGTTCCAGTCCTATGTTGATTAATTAAGCTTTTTTGACTTCTTGTATAGTTCTCATTTCTAACAATACCATGTTTAGCTCTAAGTTCCTGCAGTCATGACTGAGATGCAGCAGAAATCATGTAACCAGAGGATACAAGATGTGATATAGAAATTTAAACATGATGCCATATTTTTAACTATCACATATTGTATTGCTTGAATATCAGAAAATGAGCATGAGAACTGAGCAGCAAATGGTCACTATAATTGTACTAATCATGCACCATCAGTTGTATTTTCTTATTCTTCTCTACTTCTCATGGAACATAGGGCCTCAACAGTTCTTCTTTACTTTTCTCGGTCTCTGGCCGTTTTCATTATAGCTTCCCAGGATGATGTGGCATACTTCAGTGTCTCAAAGACGTTGTTTGCACATCTATTTAGGACATCCCCTTTTCATCTTCCCTTACAAGTTCCATTCTAGAGACACTTGACTGTTCTTTTCACAGGGTATACCCGACCCACCGCCACTTTATCCTCTTGTCCTGGGTCAACATGGGTTCCTTCCCTGTCTTATTTTTAGATTCTTACAACTGCGCCATTTTTATATGGATTAAAAGTTAGCCTATCGCATAAACCCCAACCAGGAGGCCACATTTAGTGTGACCTGTCCCGTCTGGGTAACCCTGTCAGGAACAATATTCCTATAAGCATACCTCTCCAGTATAATTATAACCAGTTGCATAATTAACATAATTATTTACATATATCGGTTCAAACAACTCAGTTGTTACAATTTGTATGTGCAGTAATCTCAATGCAATCAGGTTTCTGCTTAATAGGTAGCCAGCCAGTCTCATGTGAAGCTCACATTAGTTGCTATTACAATATTTCTTGATACTCAATGAACACCCAAGATTGACATGCAAAACTACATAAAACACAAGTGTGCAACATTTAATACCAGAAGCAGATTAGAAGATCTACAAAATAGGAGAAGTGCCAGTAACCAGAGCTTCCTAATATGGCCTATAAGATATTACAGTGATAAGAAATATATCACCTGTACAGGACCTAAGACAGTTGAATGAGAGGACAGAAGTTAGGACCAACAAATCAGAGTTGATAACAATTCTACTTCTCTTCCAAATGATGGCTCAAGTAACAGGCCGCATCACTGCAGTCTGGCTAAAAAATGATTGAAATTACAAACCCGGTGTGAGAATTGTTGAGTTATGAGCTTTATTTTTTTTTGGAATGAGGTAGTTAACAACATACCTATCCCTCCATATACCTTTTACTACATGCATGGGTTACTATTCTCTGCTCTACTGTTGGGCCCAGGTAACACTCAGGTCCAAGAATTTTGGAAAACAGATATGCTGAAAGACATCGGATATTACAGTCTCACTGTAAACTGCAACAAATTGTAACAAATATATTTTCAATGGGGAATAAACAAGATGAACAAGAGTATCACACATACTTGAAAGGGAACAAATGTAAAACACAAGTTAACTGTTTCAGTAATGTATGATTTGTATCTGTTGGTTTGTAACGTTATTGGAAGTTTGTCCATGTTCACAGAGGAGAAAACTCTCATATGTATCTTAATAATGCCTTGGTTGTATCATTGATTAAATTGAAAAATATATGGAAACTTAAGCAGTATGTGAGCAAGTGCACTTTGGGATGGACGCTGCAGCGTAGGATGGAGCATGCATGGGAATGCTCAATGTGCCATTGCATTGACCAAATAACATAACTACATCAGATGTTTTGTAACATTTGAGAACTATATTTGGTCATGTGACATTAAGTAGAAGTGTTTGTTTTTGAGCTACTGTTTATATCTTTAACATTTTTCATCAGCTGGAAGAAGATTTTGGAAAGATAAACAACAAGCAGTGGAACAACATTGGCTAGTATGAAACAAGAAGTGGAAAAGCAAGAAAAGCCGGGAGGATAAAACTAGAGAACAGTATATGGAGAAATGAAAAGTTGGCTGCAAAACACAAGGAAACGATCTCACAGGTCAAGAAAAAACAATGGGTAAGTCTGTATATAAACTTATTAATTTTTTTACCTTTGATTGTAAGATGTGCTTTTTTTAAATCTCAGATAAGAGATATTGACAATTCAGGTGCTAAGTACATGCAAATCAAGAGAGGACTGTTAGTAAACAAACAGTAAGGGAAATTTTCAGTCTGTTCAACAAAACCTTTGTTATTTAATCATAATTTTACCAACTATACCTGAACTAGTTAACTGGTGAGTTCCACACATATAGTTTACATAAAGAAAGATCTTGATGTAATCAGGAGAAACAAGTTTCCAGGAAGGATCTGTTTTTTTCCAGAATTTTCTTACATGCAAACAAATGCATTGGTTAGTTCTGCCAAGTTTTTTTTTAAATGCCTCACATAAAAATAGTGAGAGACGAAAGGATGGTAATCAGAGTATTCTGAATCTGGATCAATGTCATTTGCAGGACCTGCCTCCTCACTTCTTTCTTCTTCTTCTCCACCTTTCAACTCAACGGAGCACAGGTCTTCAACAAACTTCTTCCAGCTCTTCCTCTCTCCTGCCATCCCTTCCAATTCTTTCCATGTTTTACTTATCCTTTCAATATCAGCCTCCAGCTCTCTTCTCCAGGTATGTCTAGGCCTTCCCCTACTCCTCCTTCCCTGCGGGTTCCAAAACAGTGCATGTCTCCTCACTGAGTTGTTCAATATTGATAATGCTCATCTGATGTGACTATTCTCTATCACCATTATAACCTGGTTGGTGTAGAGTAGCGTTGCTTCCATTCATCAATAATCATAATTCATTGTAACTACTAGTTACATAAGTACTAGTACTAGTCTCCAATTTCTTTATGCAAATCTTAAATTAATTGTTCATCAATATCTGATTCATCCTCAATCTTGTCAACATATCTCCATCATCTAAATCATATTTAGCTCCATCTCACAACAGTTTTGCACAAAATTAAAGGCCATACTAAATAATTTGTAGCAACTAAACAACACATGTTAAAAACTCCCGGTCAAAAGCATATGCATCAAGAGCATCTGTTACCAGTAGTGACTTACAGCCTATTTGCAAGGAAAGGTGCTAAAAGTTAATTTAAAAGATGTAACATAGAGACAAGGTGTCAAAAGCAAATGCAGTGACCTACCAGCTGGCATCATTACTACAACACCCAAAGATCAAGATGGAAGTGAAAAGAGAGATGATAACAAGTACTTTCCTACCAACACTTTGTTACCAGTGCCATACTTGGTCTCTTACAGCAACACATCACAGAAAGCTCACTACGTGTGAAATGAAATGCTTGAGAAAGGCAGTGGGAGTCGCCAGGAAAGATAAGACTATGAAATGAGAACATCAGAAGCAGAGTGGGCATAACTTCATGCACCGAATACATCAAAAGACAACAAATGCAGTGGTTCGGACATCTAATGAGAATGAAATACAACCAACCAGCAATAACAGCATTAAAAAAATTGGGTATTAGAGCTAAAGGAAGACCAAGAAAAAGATGGATAGACAACATCAAGACCACACTACATAAACACGGATATAATACAATAACGCAACTCATCTGGCCCTAGAACGCAAATTAAAACTCTCATCCCTACGCTTAACGGCAATAGCGGACAGTCAACTACATCTTCCACCTGGGAATAAACAATAGACCCATGCCAGCAGTCAGTGGCTGGGATGGGATTGAGTTGGTAGTTTTCGATTTTATCCAGGCTTGGGCTTAAATGGTTACAGTAAGGAGTAGGAAGATTCCGTGTTATATATTTGTCCTGAAGAAAAAAGTAGTGATTCTTTGTATTTTTTCTTCCTTGTAGTGCCAGTACTGTGAAGAGGAGGCTATGTATCATTGTTGCTGGAACACATCATACTGCAGTGTCAAATGTCAACAAGAGCACTGGCATAAAGACCACAAGCGAGTCTGTCGGCGTAAACGCACATCAGAGTGAATAGCATCGATTTATTTCTTACATTCAAAGATTTTGAGATGATGAGCAGTGTTTTTGGAAAGCTTTCTTTACTGTTATATGTAGATGTTTCATTGAAACAGTGCTTTAAATTGTTATACAATTATAACACTTACAGAAATTTGCCCACAGGACTCAAACTGGCACCATTCAGCTGAAGCAGGATAGTTCTGTGAAATTAGAGCTCTATTCCAAAGATGTCTAGACTTTGTTATTTAGTCCAGTTATTGTAATAATTGTTATATATTTGTAATTTAGGATGAAAAAAGTTATTATTTGAATCAAAGTTTTGTTTTGTATCAGGAGATGTTATCATGTTAAGAGTTCTATGGTGAATAAATTATGAAAATAAAAAATGAGGCAGCTTTACAAAAGTCAAGTAGCAAAGTTCATTCTTCTTAACTGGAAAATTGGATTAGACTAGGTGTCTTCACAGAACATGTCCTACAAGACTGTCCCTTGTATGCTCTCCCTAGAAAGGGTTGCTGGCCCTAAAACACTACATTCAAAACTACATGGCACCAGCGATGAGCTCCAGACAACAGTTTACTTCATCATAAGACGCGTCTGGCGGTATAATCATCAAAATATCGATCGCAAAGAAGACTGTTTGTCTCTATATTCAGTCCCCCCTCCCCCAATAAGTGCTTTCAGTGTGTTCAAAGTTTCAGTAGCATAATAGCACTTGTACAGCAACTCTGACAACAATTATACATTTTACCCCAACTCAGAAGGTTTAGGTACCAATTTTCAATAGTGTAAACTAGATAATCGAATGTACTAGGTATTGAGGAAGACCACAGAGAAGATGGATTCAAGATGTAACTGATGATTTGAGCATGACGGCTGCAAAGGTGGACATCTGGCCTATGAGAGAGAGAGAGAAAAGAAATTCGAAGGACTGTTAGTGTGACAAAATTCTGCTCAGGACAAGCTACTTGATGATGCTGACTAGATATTGAACATATTACATTAGTACACATATCCAGCGAACTGCCATTATACTATCCCACCCTTCAAACAAATTTGACTTTTTTGTTTAGTCTGACACAGGCATGTCGGAACATACATTTTACATGTGACTTATTTTGTAACACTGCCTCATTTCTTCTTTAGTTTCTTTTTTTTTTATACACCATTGATATTCAGTTTCACCAAAATCTACTTCCTATTCATTATTCTATGCAACATAAGGTTTCATCATTGTATACTTCTGGGGTGCTTTTTTTAGCTGTCTTGCGATCTGCCTACTAACATTTTATATACCCAGCTGCAACAATGAAACCAGAAGCATGTAATTGCACATTTAATCTTTTTATTAAAACTGTCAATATAACATGATGATTATATCCATAACAAAGTCATGTATTAAGTACATGATCTGAGAGTCATTCAGAATATATATTAGCCACAAACAGCAGCCATAAGAATAGACAAACAGATGGAACCTTCCAGCAGATTAAAAAGGGAGTTAGACAGGGATGTGTATTATCACCAGATCTGTTTTCTCTGTATATTGAAAACATTTTGAGATCAATAAATGAGATGGTTGAAATAGCAGTTGGTGGACATAATATAAATAACTTGAGATATGCTGACAACACTGTCTTGATAGCGAAAAATTAAGCAGAGCTCTAGGAACTAGTCAATATGGGGCTGGCAAAAAGTAACAACAAATGTCCAAGTTTGAACAAGAAATACGGAAGTTATGGTCAGTTTAAAAAAAATATATTCCATCACAATGAACTATTTGGGGCGGTCTCTGTGACTAAGTGGTTGACGTTTTACCTTCTGTTCTGAAGGTTGTGGGTTCCAATCCAGACCACATTGTTCAGTTCACATACACATTTTTTAGAAGACCTATAATTGTGGCTTCATGCTTTGTACAACAATCTTGACAGGTGATGTATCAATTCTGCTAGAGGGGGTGAAGCAATGAGTGGAAACACAGTGCAATGAAGCCTATCCTTTGCTTTTAGACCCTATTAAAATATCAAAGTAAATGGGACAAATCCAAGACGTCCATCAATTTAAATACCTTGGAACCCTGTTAACATCACATAATAGATGCAGATCAGAAATAAATTGTAGAAAATCAAGTGTCGTGCCTGCCGGCGTAGGCGATCATGTTTCTCCACATGTAGAAAATAGATAAGACAAAAACAGCATTCCAGAAAATGAAAGGCAACTTTGATGCAACAATTCTTTGTCTATGTAAAGCAGAAAAAGTCTTCATTGCTACATTGAGCCGAGCTGACATTGGATGCAAGTTAATAGACACTAATTAGTCAGCTATATCTCTGGATGCCACATTTATCTTTGCTCTTAGCCTTCTCTCCCCAGATGCTAGGTCTACATCTCTCTATAGTTATCTTAGTTTTTATAGTTTTATTGTTTCAGTTTGGAATATCTTTATTGCACTCCGGACAGTTTTATTGTATATTCAATTTTAGCCTCTCTGTCATTCTTTCATTATGCTCTACCCATTGTGTTTTATTAATCTTCATGGTAGTTTTAAGTGTTTCTTCCATAACTATGATCATTCCATTTTTTCTTTGGTATCCTGTCCTGGCCACCTGATTTCTTGTATTGCTGTTTTGATTATGATGTAATTTATTAACTGTTCCTGTCATACTAAAGGCTTCTAGCATTCTGTATTCCAAATCTCAAAATTCCTTTTCTATTCCATAGTCATTGTCTTTTTTTGTTTGTCTAATTCTAAGCTTAGATGTCCATTTCCTAACAGTAATAAATGTTTCACAAAGGTTGAATTGTTAACCTCACGCTTCAACCCGCAATTTGAAGGACCACTGTGTCTCTCTTAGTCTGTTCCCTGCCATTTTAACTGGATGCCATCAACTGTTTAAATGACTAATATTGATTGTATTTATTGAAAGAGATCAAGGAGCAGAGAACACTCATTACCAATATAAGAAAGAAGCAATCATCATTTTTCAGACATGTAATGAGGTAGAAAAGTTTAGAACACATAGTCATCATCATCAGGTGCCATCTCCACATTGAAGGTTGGCTGCAATGAATCTCCAGCATCCTCTGTCTTTCGCCTTGGTGTTGCACACTGCCAGACTGTAACCTGTCCATTTCTTAAAGTTTCCCTCCCACTTATCTCTCGGTCTTCCTCTTGCTCTTCTCCTCAACTTTCCCCTCTAGTAAATGTTTTATCATGGCTGTCATGCCTTTTATGTGCTCAAAATACTTTACTTGTCTGAATTTTATTTCTCTTAATAATTGTTTCTTCATGCCTAGTTTTCCTAAAACTTGTTTATTTGTCTTTTTCTGTCCATGAAACTCTGCTTATTCTTCTATATATCCACATCTCAAATGCATCAATTCTGTCTTCTAACTGCTTGTTCACATAGTAACAATCACAATAGTCAGTAAGAGACTATATAGAGGACATCAGAGAGAGAAAACTCTAGACAGCCAGGCTTCATGGCACAGAAGAGTGGCAACATTCAAATGTATAATCAGTACTAAGGACAAATGTTTGGAAATCCATCATTATCTATGCTAGTCGGCATAGCACATCATCTGTGATATGTAGGTGAATATATCTATTCAAAATTATTGACTAAACAATAACAAGCATTCTCATCTTTATAAGAATATTTACCGAGCACCAGAGGCTAGCCTCATTCCCCTAAAATTATTTTAAAACTCTGGCTCAAAGTCGATTAAAAATAATACCATTTTCAAAACTGGAGTTCCAAGTCTGATTCATATGCAAGTTACATTCGGATCATGCACTTAATCTGATTCCTATACTTCCTGCATGAATTATAATTTATATATGATTATTCTGTATAAAATGTTGAAGACATTGATAAATGGTAGGTAGTGTTTGAATGATATAGGGCAGATAATGTCTGAACGATATCTTTTTTGTATGAACTTAAACATGAAAAATATATCATCCATGTTTTAGATGGCAGCTCTGCCATTTTGGCTAGGAAATATTATATACATGCTAAGTATGCTACTGTTTCAACAGATTTTGGATTGCTTTTTAAAAGTCCAAATTGTATGTCACAATGATTTCAGTCACTATTTGCCAGGAACTTTATTTTCGAAAATATGCTGTTAACTTTTTGATGAAGTTATTTCTTTGAGAAAGTCTTTACCAAAAATGCATTAAAAAAAAAATGAAATAATTGTTATATTGCATATCTTGCTTAAAAAGGACATAAATTAGTTTCTACTTTTCTCATTGTTTACCCTGTAAAAAGGACATTTGTTACATAGTGTTACAGCTTACACTGAGATTGAAATATATGTACCTTTCATCCTGGCATGACTGCTTTCAGCACGTCTTTTTTTTTTTTGAGGCTGGGTTTGTCTTTCCTCTTCAATTCCTACTCTTCTAACTAGACTTCAGTGATGCAAACTGTTACTATGGCTACCATTTGTAGGTGAAGTAAGATCTTAGTCAGCTCTGGTTTACTACCTGCTTCTCATCCCATTCACTGTCTTAGGTCCCTTTTTTATATTAATTGGTAAGGATTTCACAGGTTTAAGTTATACAGAGTTCATTCAGTATCAATGTTATATATGTATATTGGAAACACTAAAATATACATATATATATATATAGACAGAAATGACAATATACAAATTCACTGAAGATGTCAGGGAAGACTATATTTTGATTAAGAAATTTTTTTTTGAAATGGAAGAATGTATTTCTGCATCAACATGGAACAAAATAGAGCAAATAAAAGAGATATAGAAAAGGTTGCTCAATACAAAATCACCAAAGCTAAAGTAGAAAATTGCAGGAAAATTTCTCAAAAAAGACAAAGAAGTTAAAAAATGAGCAAAAGTAGATAAAGACACATATGTTGATAAACTTGCAACCGAGGCAGAAGAGGCAGCCAGCAAAGAGGGTATTAAAGCTTTGTATACCATTAAAGTTGATAATGGAAAAATGATCACTGTAGAGAAAGCAAGAATTGAATGATGGAAAGAACAAATACTTTCCAGTTACTAAACCGAGCAAATCCGCTAGTACTTACTGATATAGGTGTTGCAGAAGAGGAATTAGATAGAAACATCCAACTTACGTCAGAAAAAGAAATAAAATAAACCATTAACCCTTTAAGCCCCAGCACTTCAGAAAAAGTCCCTACTGAATTCCAGTGGCAGTGAAAATAACTTTGCAACAATTTAGAAGTATTTGTGAAATAGAATTCATAACAAATACAGTTTCTAATCAATATTTGTTATTTAAAGTCCAATTTACAGTTAAATGAATGAGGTACTAATATGTGAACATGTATGTGTGTAATGCGATGTACGTTGACTTGAAAATGATACAACTGTAAAAGTAAAAAAAATGAATGGCAATAGCAAAAGTGTGTTTCACTCAAAAGTGTCAGTTTTATTGATGATAAATGTCCAAGTCAAAGGCTGAAAAAGCAGTCTCCCTTTCAGAAGTTGAGTTTACAGCTCGTGCAGCCATTACTGGTTTCTACACAGCTTTTTGATGCAGTCCTCATCTTTATTTGTTAACACTAACTACAGGCCAGTTTTCTGCCAAACATTTGATTCGGTTGATGGTTAGCCTGAATGGGGTTTGTCAGTCCTATAGTTGCTGGGTGTTGTCTTGCACTTTCCCTTTAAAGCCTGCTTGTTTGTCTGGGCATGAGGGCTCTCGTACAGTCAAGACATAAAATCTAAAGTGCAACCTCGTCCATATTGTCCTCATGGAATGAATTTGGAATGATCATTGAGGTACAAATATTTGCTGATACTTTCAAATCTATTTTGTGACATTACATTCGACACTGCAGGTACATTCAACAGTTCACCAGTAAACCAACACATTCTGTATTAAGTTAACTGGGGAATTTCACACATATAGTTTACATAAAGAAAGATTTTTGTGTTATCAGGAAAAACAGGTTTCCATGAAGGATCTGGTTTTCTAGAATTTTTGAACGGGCAAATGCATTGGTTAGCTCTTCCCAGTTTTAAAAATGTCATACATAAAAATAGTGAGAGGCATTTTGATGGCAATCACAAATAGAGAGTATTCTGGATCAATGTCTTTTGCAGAATGGGTTTTCTCACTAAATAGTTCCATCTATATGGTTTTTGTTGACTTTAAAAAGACATTCATACGCAAGAAGTCTATGTTCTGTATAGTATCTCCTTTCTTCCTAGTAAATATTTTCTGACATTCTATATGACTGGATGTATGTATATATTTTCTGCTGCTGTTTATATTGACTGAATGCCACACTAACCAGATTGGTCAACTTGTCTGATTTACTATCGGATGAAACATCATACCATATAACCATCCCCTTGACAACCTCATTTCACTTCACGACACATTCATGTCAATGTCTGCATTGTATAAGTAGATATGCACAGATCATTCCTCCTGTTCATATTCTATGAAACTTTAAACACTGTTTTATGTAAAAATATATTGGATGCAGTTATTGAGTTGTGACAACAATTAATTGTGCAAAGTTCTCAAACAAATGTATTGCCTAAATCTGGTACATAAAATGAGTGTATGAATAATATATAAATCTGTGTAAAACGTTTGTTATATAGAACTATTCCAGAATTTGTTTTGGTGTGTGTAAATTTGATGTTGACTTTTTTTTAATTTACTGTATGTAGTTAATCAGCGGCTATGAGCATGATACCGAAGATCAAGACCGATTATGTACGAAGGCAGTGGATGCAATTAATTAAAAACATCAGTAGATACTTTAACCAGCACAGAACAGGAGTTATTAGTCTAAAAACACTGAAATACATGCTTGAGAGGAGATCGGAGCAGTTATGGACATGCCTGATATGCTATGAAGATGATCCTCAAATGAACAATGAAAGTGAATCTGGCAACCTTTTCTATATCTTGTGTATATAATATCTGACATTTGTTATTATGGTATAGATAGTAAAACAATGTCAGATTTTCTTTATAAGAAATAAAAGTATCAAATTATGTACAGGATAAATTATTTAGAAATTTCTGATTCAAAATTTGTTAAGTACTCCAATGGTGTGGGACAGATTAGCGTAATGCATAAGCATTCGCCTATCAATTCGGACACAACAGGTTTGTAGGTTCATTTCCACCCTTGATGCTCCATGCTTGAGGAAAGGAATTCGTCCTCCTACCTTCTGCTCACTAGGGCATAGAAATGTGAGGTGACAGGCAATTTATACCCTAAGGTCTGAAAAGGCTACGAGAAAATTGATTATTTATTTATTGATAATGGTATCTTTTAGATTGCTCACTTACAAAATGTGTAATTGGATATTTTATTTTTGATAGAATGCTGAACATAATATCAGCAGTCTGTTAGTCATGGTATATCTTTTCCCAAGTTCTAGCTTCACATATGAAATAGACTAGGATAATTTCCTGGTTTACACACTCCAGTTGACCCAATTAGGTTTCTGACTTGAGACATCACATGAAAATCAATGTGGAAGATAACTCTTCACCTCATCATCAAAATGTGAAGGTTTATACTGTAATGTCTCCAACACTTCCCACCATTTTTACATTACTTTCTATGGGCGTAGATGTTATAGCATATTCTATATATGTCAGAAGTAATTTGCTTTTATTTTGTAATACTGTACCATTTTTGGGAGAGTGGAGGTAAGGTGTTAGGGGAGCAAGAAGAAGAACATTTAACCATTGAAAATCTATAAGACTATGCTGCAATGCAGCTGTCTGGTCAAAATTCATTACAAAGATTGAAACAAAATTCTTACAAAAATGTCACAATCTTCAAAATTACATTGGGGCCATCACAGTGCTACGGAGTTTGTGCACTGCGCTGAGATCTTCCTACGTATGAAAGTAATTGGAGCATACATGATTATTCACCGAAGTGCAATGATGATGATTCTTTCAATCAATCAATACTGCACAGAGGCTGGAGTAGAATTGTTAGTCATAGTCTACTAACTATTGACAACTAGTGAATAGCTCTCCTGTAGTCACCATGCTATTAGAATAGTCCAGAAATATTTACTGGGTACTATGCATGCATGTAAACAGAGGAAATTTATCTTCAAGATGTTAGTATTTTTTCATGATGGCATTATAGCACCAATTATATTTGATTGCATAAACCAGTGCCTATCATTTCCATAATGAAAGTGTACCCCAAATGTCTTTTTTTTAAAAATTGTTTTAACTAGACTCTTGGGTGACATTTGTTGATTAACTATCATTGAACTGACCATGCATTGAACGGGCATAACTTCATGCACTGAATACATTGAAAGACAACAAATGCAGTGGTTTGGACATTTAATGAGAATGAAATACAATCAACCACCAATAACAGCATACAATAAAAAGATATCGGGTACTAGAGCTAAGGGAAGACCAAGAAAAAGATGGATAGACAATATCAAAACCACACTATACAAACACGGATACAACACAGCAAGGGCGACTCATCTGGCCCTAGAACGCAAATTAAAGCTCCCATCCCTACGCTTAACGGCAAGAGTGGACAGCCAACTACATCTTCCATCTGGGAATAGACAATAGATAGAATAGATAGAACTGACCATCATGGCAGAAAGATGGGCAAGCTGTTAAGATCTTGGGGTATTTGCTTCTTGGCGTGGTAGCTAACACATCTTTCCTCATGTTTGAACTTGTAGGACCTGGTCGTCTTTTTTTTTGGCTCACCGAGTTTAGTTGTTGGAGTTTATGCAATAGCAGGACAATATGACTAAGAAAAGAATCTAGAATAGTGAAATTCTCAAATAATTGATGATCATTGGGAGAATTCATTGTCGTTAGACAAGACAGTTACTGGTTACTAAACTGACGTCATTGCACTCCGGGCAGACCCATAGGTGCTCAGTCTCCCCAATAGATGTCGAAGAGTATTATTTCAGTTTCAGTTTGGAATATCTTCATTGCACTCGGACATGTCCATAGGTGCTCCGATCTCCTTCGCAATATCTCCAACAGTGTCCAGCGACTGACCGTATCAGTTCTATTTTGATTGATGAGCCGACTCGTATACCTGTTGTACAGTTCTTTTCTTGTCACACCAATCTTCAAACCCAATTCTCGTAATCTAGTAGTTGACATGGATTGGTTTAGATGAAGGTCTCTCTGCGGCCACGCTCTATGAGGGCGTTCACGATGTCAGCTCTGTCCATTGGTTGGCCCTCTGATATAGCGGCAGAGCCAGCCAGTCTGTCTGCTCTCTCATTGCCAACGACTCCCATGTGCCCCAGAACAAAGACACGTGTAATTCTGCAAATTGTTGACGCCTGCAGTGATTCAGTCCATTGCCTGTGCACCGAACCCGGGCCTCCACCTTTCGGATCATACTCAATGAGTCACTCAGAATGCACGCATGAGTGTATTTTTGTGACTCTAGCCAGAGTAGTGCATTGGTCACCACCAGTACCTCCAAGAGTATATCGAAGAGTATGCATACTGATGGTTCCTGTGGCTCGCTGATTAAACACACCTCTCACTCTGCCTCTCATGCATCCAGTTCGACTTGAACAACAGGTAACTCCAAACTGCCTAAATCGCTTGATCGATTCAACATCTATTTTAGTGTCCTCATCCAACAGGCAGTCGCGAAGAGACCGAAGAATATCCCCCTTATCCATCCAGACAAGACAAAATAATGCAACTTAACTGCTGTAAACCACAGCACAACTTAACATTCTTTGTCTCAAATCATAAAGAGTTTAACAAGTGATTATTCTAGTTTAAACGCTAACAAAGAAAAACATTAGACAAGATAGATGAGATGATGTTTTTTATGGGATATATATCATTTTTACTTCTGGCCGAATGGATTAGATGCGGTCCCATGCAGGAGACCTGTTTTCAATCCACATTAAGGCCAAGGAGTTTTTCTGTTGTGGGCTTAAAAGAACATCTTTAACAGCTTCGAGGTGACTGCACTAGCCATGCAGCCATTAAATTCCTCAGTCTCTCGTCCCACCTATCATACACTGCTTTAAAATGCGGTACTACAGGCAGTAACGACAATATATAATTGTAAAGAAAGCTGTTGTATACCATGTGGAATATTATGGAATACATTGGTTATCCACATTTTTCTTTGAATGACAGCACATGCTGACTACATCATGCTGGCCATCTTTACTTCCCAGTGTTTCTCTAATACCCAACTTAGGTTGGGTCGACCTGACAGCTGTTATAGTTGTTAAAAAATTCCACTCCAACTTGGGAATTTGAAACCAGCATCTACCAAGCAAGTGCGCTATTGCAGCTCTCACATGTCTGTTGTGCATATATAGAATTCAAATATATATTTTAAGCTTTGGTTTATTGGGGTTTTTTCCAGGAAATGTTGTCATGATTGTATTCCACTAAAGTTCATATACTAATACTATAATAATCCCACCCACTGAAACATTTGGTATGGCAACATTAGAAAGTCAAATACTTTTATCCAAATTTTTGAATGAATGGTTTACATACAAAATAATGTTTTAACTTTTCTACTTTGTGCATACTGCGCATTCGTCAACAATTTTGAAAATAATTTTATATAAGAATATGATTAGAAGCGTTACATGTCATTGTTTTCTCCTCTTCCTCTCTCTCTCTCTCTCTGTTCCTTTTATCCCCCACCTCAGTTTTTAGGCATGTTGCCACAATCTAGTCATACACTTGTTCAATGTTTCAACAACTTTCTTATGTTTGTGGTTTTTGTGATATGTCATTTTGATTTAACTCATTACTGTGGCAACCTATACGTTATTGAAAAGTTTTGCAGTATTTGTTATGTTCTCTTCATTAATTGTTTATACCAGATAACCTTTTTTCTAAATTTCTTCTTTGCATTTTGGTACAGGTAGTTTGATATTTAAATTGGGGTTAATGCAGATTAATCTTTTTATGATCAATATATTGAGTGTACAAATATTAGGAGCTCCGGAAAAACAAATTTATCAAAGAAAGAACCACTTATCCTTATTTCTTATGGCACCTATTGCCTAGCCCAGCAATACAAGCGTTCTTACTAACACAACCCTCGAGCCATTAAAAATATGGCTTTACTGAGGAGTGTCTTTCACAAACGCTTTGTTTTGCTAGACAGAATAATTAGGTCCTGTTCAATCAAATAATATTTGCACAAACACATGCGATAAGATTATTGTGCTTGTATATTTGAAACGAAACAATATCAAACATGCATACATCATTCATAGTAGCTTCAAGTCATTTAATAGACTTCTTAGAAGAATGTTAAAGTATACCCAGGAGGATAAGATTAGCAATCAGACTTCAAGAGCTAACTTGTCTGGAAATTAAGAGATACAAAGGAGATGATGGTGACCGATTTGTTTATATAATTGTTTATATGTACAACTCTCAACATGTAGATTTGTCACATGATTTTTACCAGGTCCTCATATACTAAATATATAGCAAGATCAGATGTGTTCTTTTCTATGTAACCAGTTGCTTTATTTGATGTTAAACCCTGAAACAAAAAAGAAGGTTGTATAGACTTAGTTTAAACGAGAGCTATTCTATAATATTTTTAAAAATAATTTGATATCACTTTGCATATTGCCCGAGCATTGTCACAATATCTGGACAGTGTCATGCAGCATGTGTGTTACTTAATGGCAGGTTCAAATGTCAGTTTCAGTGATAAGATTTTCATTATGAATTTCATTGTTGACATAACAATATGTAATAGTCTGGTACTGTAAGAAATTGGTACAATTTTATTGATAGTGTATATTAAGTAAGCTGGAATAAAACAAGGTTGCATTTTATTTTTGTTATTATTCAAAGTGGCCATTGACTGGGTGATGGAGAAAATGTTGCAGGGGCGAAACTGACATCGATTAAGTGAAAAACAGACAATTGGAGGATCTTGATTTTGCAGATGATATTGCCTTGAGTAAAAACAACCAAGATATGCAAAGAAAAACATACAATTTATCACAGTGTCAAAAGTTGCACTACAGATAAACTATGAAAAGACAAGTATAATAAAGACACCTATGACAAGTAATGCAGATGTCACGCTGGAATCCAAAATGATAAAATTAACAGTACAAATTCAGGAGAAGTGATGAAATCAGAGAAGTGTCTAGTCATCCACTAGTAACAACTGTTATAAGAAAGAGAAGATGGAGATATGTTGGGCATACTCTGAGTAGAAATGATCAAATAATCACAAAGCAGGCATTGAAGTGGAAGGCAAATGATTCAAGAAAGAAAGGAACCCCTAGGGAAATACTGAAATGAACTTTACTGAGAGAGAAACAAGAAATACCAGACTCGATTCCAATGAAAATATGGAACAAGTTACCCAGGAATAAGCAGTATGAAGAAATTGCTTCCAGTCCCTATGTAACGTGTAATGGTACAAGAGGAATACAATTACAATATTATGTGAAAAGAAAATATAATTATTTATGACTATAGTCATTTTTATAGTGTACATCTGTGATTCTTATATTTGTATACACAAGGGAAATAATAGTATGTTGATCTAATAACAGAACATTTGCAGACATTCTCATCAATTGTATATATGTACATTATTGGTTATTGGTTATTGGTTACTGGTTACTAAACTGACGTCATTGCACTCCGGGCAAACCCATAGGTGCTCAGTCTTCCCAACAGATATCGAAGAGTATGCATACTGATGGTTCCTGTGGCTCGCTGATTAAACACACCTCTCACTCTGCCTCTCAGGCATCCAGTTCGACTTGAACAAAGGGTAATTCCAAACTGCTTAAATCGCTGATCGATTCAACATCGATTTTAGTGTCCTCATCCAACAGAGAGTCTCAAAGAGACCGAAGAATATCCCCTTATCCATCTTCAACTCCCCAACAATCGATGCTGTTGATGCAAGCCTGTCCGCTCTCTCATTACGTAAACACCCGCATGCCCAGGACAGTATATCCACGTAAGCCGCTGGAGGTTAGAAACTTCTATAGACGACATCCACTCATACCGAAACCTGCCCTTCTGGATCTTGTGAAGCATCGACTGAGAGTCAGATACAACAACTGCCCCAGTAAATGAAGTCCCAGAAATCCAATGGAGGGCAGCAGTAACGGCCTCAACCTCCATCCTCATACTAGAAGTAGTTGTCCTGTATGCCCCACTCGCTCTGCAACAACCCTACCATGCGCATTAGCCAAGAAACCCCAGCCGGATTTCTCACCACGTTGAACCGACCCATCGGTATATACAACAACATCATCATCCCTTGCATTATCTTCTATCAGCTGCTTAACTGCAGATCAGCCTTCATGTTGCCCCAATCTCTACATTCTCTTCCAAGAGTAATGATAACGTTGATATAGTTCATCATGCTTCCATCTGTTGGGATCCATTCTTCCCTTTTGGTAGAGTCGCAACCGTAGTCACCTGGCCAATCGTTCTCTCAGCCTGGGCCATCCACGACATGCCACGCTGATTCTCGTGCCCTTAACATCATTAGTGTTCCTGTGAAGTGGATGTCTCTTATCCGAAGTAACCCGCATATATGCCTTGGTTTGGCGATTGCATGACGGGAGCGTAGTGACAGAAGGCCAAGCATATATCTCATCTTCACAATGGGGTATCTCTAGTGCAGCCCAGAACTATACGCATACCTTCATTCTGAACCCGGTCAAGTCGTTCACATTGTGATCTTGATATCGTAAGAATTCCGAGTCCGTAATCTACCACTGACATTACCAGTCGATCGAACAAAAGGGCAAGTAGTCTCTGCTCAAGGTGTGCGGCCACCATAACTTTGAGAGCCGCAAGACCACGCTTGCACCGTTGTATCGTCTGTTCAATATGGTGTTTGAAAGATAGACTACGATCAAAGGTTATTCCAAGATAGCGAAGCCTGTCTCTGCGCTCGATTGTATGTTCATCAAAGATTACACAGGGTAGGTCAGCCTTGACGATGTGATTATTCAACGAGCACCACAACATACACGCTTTTTCAGGATTGACCTGAGAGCGAGACTCTCCACACCAACCCGAGATGGTATGCAATGTTTTCTGAATGTCATCAACCATCTCTCGTCTATCTGACCCAGTCCTATATATTAAGATATCATCTGCAAATGTCAATGTCCGACCCAATCCGGTTGGCTGAATTTTAGCTACATTTGCTGTGTAAATATTAAACAACACGGGTGATAGAGGAGAACCCTGGGGTAATCCCGGCATATACGAGCAGGATCCGATGTCCATGTTCCTAAACGGAGTGCAACGGTTCTCTCCATTAAAGAAGCAGCTATCCAGTTTACCAGCCAAGGATTAACTTTACATTTAATCAAAGAGCGCACCATTATTGAATAATTCACCTTGTTATAAGCATCCTCCAAGTCGATGGCCACAGCAACAGTCTCTTGCTTGGATTGGAAGCCTTCATAAACATCATATGCAAACGTGCCAGCATTGTACCATGTCCCTTTCATTGGCCGGTAGCTACCCAAAGTGTCAAGGAGAATGTGGTCATTCTCCAAGTGACACATTACCTTTCTGGCCACTATCTTCTCTAGTAATTTGCCATATACATTTTGCAAGGTGAGTATTCGGTAACTGCTGAGCAGTTTAGGATCCTTCCCATGTTTGTGGAGCGGTCGTAAATAACTATGAAGCCAATCTTCGGGTACCACAGCATTCTGTACACTTTTATTAAAATCCACCACAACTGCATTAATGACAGTCTCGTCCAGCTGTTTGATGTGATGATATTGGACACCATCAGGCCATATATGTACATACACATATACAGTCATATTCTCTTATAACCAGCAATGGATACAGTGAGCAAATAGATTAGGACACCAAAATTAATGAATCTGTCCAGGGATCCAAGGTTTGAAATTACACAATATACAAGTACAACTGAATGTCTGAGGGGCAGAGCGAGTAGTGTGTTTTAATCATCGATCCACTGGAACCATCAGTATGCAGACCCTTCAACATTTATTAACTGTTTAGATCTTTATGACAGTATACATATGTATGTTTACTTACACATTTTCTAGTTTATTTCCCATACATATGAATGTCCTTTTTCTTGATTGATATTACACGTAGCGACTATAATGAGCAAAAATTAATGTCTTTATTAGGTCAATATAACAGAGTTTGACTGTATATATGGTATTGTGCTAAAAGAAGGCAATCACATCAATGTATTTGCTTAGTTTTGCAGTTTACATCACACTTTTGGTATCTCTCTCTCTCAACATTAACATTTTACTGTTTTACATAAATACTATATAAATATCATCTAGAGGTATGTTAACCAGTTTTAGTAATTGTTTACATTTACATAAGTAAATCTCATATGAAATTCTGTAACCATATACCACATTTGGCCGCAGTCATTGCTAGCATGTACGTAATGAGATGTTATATATATATTTAGATGTGAATAAAATGCTTAATGTAAGACGGTTCTGAGATAGACAGTAGTATTCCAGTGTCACAGCCAATGTTATATTTCTGTTCATAATGAAGCTTCTTGGTGGCTGCTCTGTGTATTTATTGCGAACTAATATTATTCAGTTTGTATTACATTTAAATTTTACCGATTTGTAAAAAATAATGATTATCTTAATATTTACTTTACCTCTGAAGCCGGGGAAGGCACACCTGTATAGCGAGGGACACTGATCAAAGAACACTGATAATAAGGAAAGCAGGCCATCACACAAAAATCAGTTAGAAGCACCATACCAGGCACCCTGGCTACACATGAATTCATAGCAAACAAACACAAGAAGAAAAATACTTACTACATTAATTATCTTTGGGAAACTAACAATATTGCTTGCATAAATTTGATTAATTTTTTAACAAGCTTTTTTTTAAAATAAGCATGGTAATATTAACACCCAGAAATGTACATTCTGACAATTTAAAGTTGTCATTATGGCTGCAAATTTTCTTTCTTTCTTCTTTACATTTTAGTACAGGTAGTTTGATATTTACATGAGGGTTAATGTAGATTAATCTTCTTAGTAGACTTCTTAGAAGAACACTTAAGTATACCTGGGAGGATAAGGTTATCAATATCAGACTTCAAGGACTAGCTGGTCTGGAAGACATAAATAAAGAGATGTATTTGACAGGTCCTCAGGATGATAAAAGAAAGGCAGACAAGACATGCACTGGACACCACAGGAACAAAGGAAAAAAGGGATTCCTAGAGACATGGAGACAATTGTTTTTAAGCAGAGCTCAAAGACTTGCATAGGACTAGGTTCATAGTTCATTGGTCTGCCTTATGTGCCATTGAGCGTGACCTGGATGCGACATGGACATGAAGATGATCATGAATGTAGGTTAATACTCCAGTTTATAAGAAATGACATATAACTGTTTGCATCATAAAAAAATGTTCTTTGAACATCTCAAATCAACATGATTTGTGAATGTTGAAACATCTTTGTGCTGAAGTTTTAGCATATTAGCAATATTAGAGTATATTTCAGTTACAAAACTGGTGATCACATGTAAAAAAAGTCAAACTAACATATCAACTATTTTGAAAAATGAAGAGTGTTCTATGGTTCTAAAAAAAGGGCAGATACAGAATCATACATCTGACCAATTTAGGGTTAAAATTAGTCTTGGGTTTTTCAGTGGTAGTCTTTCTTTTCTCCAATCCTGTTTTTGCCTCACAGTTTCAGGATAAGAAGAGATTTCTAGAACTGGCTTTTGTGTGCGCTTCATTAACAGTGTTTTTTGTTATCTCTGTTATATGCATACTGCAGTCTCCATGTTAATTGAAACTGTCTACAGTTATTGATCTGCTGTTTTACTGTATGAATCTTTGCTTTTGTAAAACTGCAATTTACAATTTCCATACAATTATGTAGCCTGTCTAGATTGAAGTTTTACTACAGCCCATCTCATCCTGTTTTACTTATATTGTATTGCTTCTGGTATTTGGAGATGTAGTTATTGGTTAATGAACTGACATCACAGCACTCTGGGTAGACCCATAGATGCTCAGTCTCCCCCAATAGATTTTGAAGGGTATGCATACTGATGGTTCCTGTGGCTCGCTGGTTAAACACACTTCTCTGTCTGCACCTCAAGCAACCAGCTGTACTTGTACAATGGGTAACTTCAAGCTGCTTAAACCGCTTTATTGATTTAACATCTATTTTAGTGTCTCCATCCAACAGGCAGTCACACGAAGAGACTGAAGAACATCCCCCTTATGCATCTTGAACTCTCCAACTACTGGAAGTAGTTGTCCTGTATGCTCTACTTTGCTCTGCAACAACCCTACCATGCGCATTAGCCTAGAAACCTCAGCCTGATTTCTCACCACGATGCACCGACCCATCGGTATATACAACAACACCATCATCCCTTTCATTATCTTCTATCAGCTGTTTAACTGCGATATTAGTATTGATACAACATTTTAAATGAAAATTTGTAATTAGTTTTAAAACTATATAACTTGGAGTTCCATATTTTATTTATACTTTTAAAAGATAACGTTGCTTTGACAATCCGTATCATAATTTTTTATTTTATTATTTCCCTTGTAATCTAAATTGCTTTTGTAAACATATATGTGTTTTTGAATATAAGTGTTACAGAAGAGTCCTCCGTAATAAATCATGGACAGAGATGAGAACAAATAGATTTATCCAGAGAGAGCTCAAAATAAAAAAAAACTAGCTGATGCTACAAATAAGAATGAAAAAATTAAAATACTTTAGACATATAAAGAGACACGAGGGCTGGAGAGGACCATCATGGAAGGGGGCATCCTGGTAAAGAGAAGAGGAAGACCTCAGAGAAGATGGTTTCAGGATGTAACTGATGGTTTGAGCATGACAGCTGCAGAGGCAGGACAGCTGGCCTACAAGAGAGAGAAATTCCAAAGGACTGTTAACCCTTTGAACCCTGGCCACCTATACCTTAAAAATCCCTTCTCCTGAGCTCCTGAGCAAAAACAGCCCACATCAGAGTTATATTAAAACAGGATAATTTAGCACACTTAAGTGTTCTTTAATTTATGATTGACTTATCCCATCATCTCCGTTATTCCTGCTTATTATATATTTGCAGAATACTAATTTTAAAAATTAATTTGATTTAATACGTGGGTACAGCCGCGAATACTCCTGTATATGTAGATATTTCTCCAGATTGAACATATAGCTTAAATATAAATGGATTAAAACAATTCTTTGTCGTCTAAATGATCATATAACTCACTTTCTATATCCTTATCAGAATATACATATTCTAAGTCTAATTTATCTTCAGATTCATTCAAAACAAGTTCATCAGCTTGCTCTGTTGTTAAACGTTTAGACAGACTATTTCCGAAAAATTTAGAATATCTTTTCAACATGAAAATACTTAACTAATTATCTTATCAGTACCAAAAATATCACACAGCAGCGCCTGCGCTCTTAAAACCATGTATAACACATGGGTTGTGTTTGATGTCCCATTTATATACAAGTTATTTTCAAATACCAAAAATAATGAAAAATAATCTCAGACTGGTATATCGGGAGCTCAGGGTATGCAACACAACCATTCCCGAAATATCTGGAGCCCGGGTTCTAAGGGTTAAGGTGGCAAAGTTCTGCTCAGGACAAGCTGTTTGATGATGATGAATCTAAATTGCTATCCAAATAGATGAACAGCTCATTTATTTTTAGCATTTTGGATTCCAGGGTGATATCTGCATTATCATAGGTGTCTTTATTATATTTGTCTTTTCATAGCTTATCTGTAGTCCAACTTTTGATGCTTTGGATGGCAAGATATCTGTTTGTCTTTGCATATTTTAAATAACATACCACAGTTTGTGTGTTACTATCAGATGATTGCTTGTGTGTATGATATGGACATGTAGTAGCTTGCAGTAATGAACAAGTGGATATGCTGGATTAAACATTTGTTCTGATGTGGATGGCATTCTAATACCTCTCCACGACTGCCTTCTCCGTGATGATGAAGATTCTGCCATTAACAAGTTTGGGGGTCTCTGTGGTGTGGAGGTTAGGTACTCACCTCTCATTCCAAACATACTTGGTTCGCTCCCTAGTTAATCTCAGTGTAGGTGAGATCAAGTTCCTAGTCCTATTGAAGACAGATGATAAAATGTGGATCCCATGTTCAATTTTAGCACATAAAAGAACCCTTGGCAATTTAAAATCAAGAAGAGCAGGCTGGAATGCCGCTGCCCTGACAACAATTCATTAGAAAAGATTGCAAATAAAATTCTTACAAAATAATTTCATCAGGGACCCTCGTAGGTGCTACGGAGTTCGCACACTATTGCTGATATCTTCCTGTGTAAGAAAGGGAATGGAGCACACATGGTTACTCATCAAAGTGCGATGATGATGGTTCTATCAATCAATGAACAAGTATGCAGTCTGAGACTGAAAAAATGTTGACATTAATCTTAGCATAAGCTAGCAGGTGTAATATAGTGAGATGGTTGGGCTGAAAATAAATTAGAAGAAAACTGAAGTAATGACTCTGAACATAGCAACCCCAGTACCAGTCAAACTAGAAGGTAAAACCCTCCGAGATACAACCGCTTTCACATACCTTGGAAGTGTTATTAGCAATGAAGGAGGCGCTGGATCTGACATTAAAAACAGACTGAGTAAGGCACGAAGTGCATTCATGACCCTTCAGACCGCCTGGAAATCTGCCCAATACAGCATCAGAACCAAGACTAGTATCTACAACAGCTGTGTGCTGTCAACATTGCTGTACAGATCGGAATGCTGGAGAATGACAGAACAGGATATGTCCAGACTCTCCACCTTTCATACAAGTTGTCTGTGAAAAATCTTACGCGTGTACTGGCCGACTACTATCTCGAACCAAGAATTGCTTGCACGATGCTAACAAGAGAATATGGGCACTATCATCCGAAGACACGCTGGAGATGGATTGGACATGTGATGCGCATGGAGACTGGCTCCGACACGAAAACTGCGCTGAGATGGACTCCAGAGGGTAGGCGAAAGCGTGGAAGACCCAAGACGACCTGGAGGAGAACGATAGAGCAAGAATTGAAGGAAATGAATCATAGCTGGAACACAATACAGAGGAAGGCCATGAACAGGGAAGAATGGTGTGCGTTTTTTGCTGCCCTAAATGCAAAGGGCGTAACAGGCTAAAGAGAGAGAGAAGCTAGCAGGAACCCCTGTGAGGAAGGATGCAACATGTCTAACTAGTAAGATGCAGAAACTATCAGCGACCAAGCCCCTATACGATTTTCTGCCTGTAGTGCACTGATGTCGATTGTGTCAACTAACAGTTGTCCTTAGAAGCAGATAATGTTTGTACATAGTAAACATTGTAAGCAGACGTTCAAATAACAATGCTCACCATTTATGTAGGATTTCTATTTTTATGTATTCACAGACACCATTTTATAAAAGATTTAGCCATTACTGTTTACTTCCTCTTATCTTCCATTCTTTGTTTCTAATATTAATTTTGTCCTTTTGAACATTATGTAATTAATGTAAGTTTTACTGACTGTGTTTATGTAGTTTTATGGATTATGTATTTGGGTATTTTTGAGGTATCTTGTTGTGTCTAAGATAATGACACATAACTAATTTCTTATGTGTAATTTGTTAGATATTTTTATATTTGTAACTGATACTATTGTATTTTCTTATGCTGATTATCTTCACAAGTTCAGTTAGTTACCTAATTTTGTTGTGTTATTGGTACTGTGTTTGGATATGCACTTTTGTTATTGTATTGGTACTGTGTTTGGATATGCACTTTTGTTATTGTATTGAGTGATGTGTTTGGACTATTGCACTTTTGTTATTGTATTGGTACTGTGTTTGGATATGCACTTTTGTTATTGTATTGTTACTAAAAGTAGCCCGTCAAGGCAGCCAAGGCATATGTTTATTAACATGAGAAGGTTCAATTATGACATAGTATAGGTCAAGTGAGCAAGTCTTTTTGTGATAGTGTGTAATTATAGTGCAGGAAGGGGCGATGAACAAATCTGACGAAAGGATGAGCTAGTCAGAACTGGTTTAAACAGTAAATAGACAAAACACAATGCGTACCTGGCACATTTTGATTTGTAATGGGGCTACTTTTATCATGAACACCCTGTAGTTATGTAGTATTGCTGTGTTATTGGTTATATCCGTACATTAAATTATTTATAAATATTTGAATGTAATCTTGGTTATAGGTATGTATTATTTGATTAGCAGTGAGAAATATTTGGATTTCTGCTACCATTGCTGTTGTATATAATAATATCTTCATTTCCATGGTTAGTGAATGTCAAATGTTTATGCAATTCTTTTGTCTAATAAAGATTTCCGGACTTATTTTTAAATATAGCAGAATGAACTCTATAAGATGTTGATCTCAGATCTTTGTTTGGACACATCTACAAATTGTCTACTGTTCGGACACAATATGACTGGCTCATAATGGATGTAATGTCATCAATGTCTCGAGTTTGACTGCTACATTCATATTGTTCTAATAGAGTATAAGCTGGACAAAAAGTAGATGAATATTTTTGTAGTGTTTGGAAACACTGAAGTGTTCAGACCACATGACTCATGTAACTATTTCATATATTAAAGATTTCAAACAAACTATTCTTTTTATAGAGTTGTCAGCCTGCATGCTCATTCCATTTTCTTATTTGATTATTGGTTACTAAACTGACATCATTGCACTCCGGGCAGACCCATAGGTGCTCAGTCTCCCCCAACACATATCAAATAGTATGCATACTAATGGTTCCTGTAGCTTGCTGGTTAAACACACTCCTCACTCTGCCCCTCAGACATCCAGTTTTACCTGTACAACAGGTAACTCCAAACTGTTTAAATCAGTGAATCGATTCAACATCTATTTTAGTGTCTTCTTCCAACAGGCAGTCGCAAAGAGACTGAAGAACATCCCCTTATCCATCTTCAACTCCCCAACAATCGATGCTGTTGATTCTTATTTAGTAAGAAAAGAAAGAAAACAAATACTATGTCACTTGCATGATTTAGTATAGTCCTTTGTTTGGTATTGTTTATCACTTATAACCCAGCCATTGACATCTCTTACAGAAGAAGAATTCAACAAATGATAAATATAGAAAGCTTATGTAACTATCATCAGTAGCATCCCTAGCTACATCTTGATGTCTGATTGGCTATCGGTCATGCATGCACACATGACTTCACATCACCTTCTTTTACTGTGCATGTTTCTCTGATAACCAACTGAGGCTGGTAGCCTTATTACTGCCTGCAGAACCACTTTTTAGAGTGATGTAGGACAGGTGGGACGAGAACTTGAGGAATTTAATGGCAAGTGCAGGTTAGGGAAGCTGTACAGGTTAGGATTTTTCAATTATGCCCACAACAGAAAAAAATCCTTAGCCATGCTGTGAATTGAAAGGCTGCCGCATGGGAGTGATCCATTCGGCCAGATGCTCCTAGTGGTCTTTTAAAAATTTCAATTCAACTGGGATATTTAATTTGAGTCCACATTCTAAAAACAAAGGAACTAAGCAATATATGCTATCACAGTTCTCTGCTGTTGTTTATGTTTATACAGATATAATTTCTGATGGTCTTATTTAACCCAAAGAAATATAAAAGAAAATTTCCTGTAGCGATTTCAGACTTTGAGTGTATGAAATGTCTGCCACTTCATATTTCTAGTCCCTAGTGTAGAAGGAGCAATTCCTTTACTTATGTGTGAAATGTCGGTCTGGATTGAACCCACAACCCATCTGATTCGATAGGCGAACACTTACGCGTTACCTTAATCCATCCCACACAACAACAACAAAATTATTATAATTAATTTCTGATTAGATGTGATTTATCTGATGTGTAAATCCAGCATCAAGTCAGTAGTTGGAATATAATTATTTTGGGATCAGTAAGAATGAAAACTTGGTCTAAGTAGAGTCTATCTTTTTTTCACTGCTGTCTTTGCTTAGATTTGCATTCTGATAGTACACACATTGTTAAAAATAAAGTCTGCAGCAGCGAATATTTTCAAAAACTTTATCTTCATGGGAGAAATAAAAAACTTTCTGCAAATCATGAACTAATTGAACAAGTGAAATGTGTTGTATGGGTGGAAACCTGAGCCCACTTTTGTTGACATTATAGTGGTTGCAAGGAGATTTTCTTAGCTTATATTTGGTTAGTAATAATATTCACTCTAGATGGTAGTTACATTTGTATTAGTTTGTTCATAATTGTAGTAAAGAAAATTGTTGTTATTTACTTTTTAGAATAGTCAACTGAATAAACAAATTTAATAAAACCAAGCATAAAAAAAAAAGAAAAGTAATGTTTCTTTTGACAGTGTATTTTAACCATTTGTATTTAAATTGAAAACTAAAATGTACCACAAATAAAAAAATCTGAACAGCAAGGTATTTGCAAGAAAAACTTTTGTTTCAAAAGTAACTAAATAGCAGACAGTAGTCTTTAGTAGCCCTATGATACACATTTTTGGTTAGAATATAGAACATATGGCATGAAAAAATCATCTTCATTGTTATCAAATTAGACAAAGACGTGTGCTCCGATCTCTTTCTTAAGCAGGAATATCTCGGCGGCAGAGCACAAAATCTGGTAGCACCTGCGTGGGTACCTAATGTAATTTAGAAAATGGTGAAAATATTTTGTAGAAATTGTATTTATTTATGGGGATCGAGAGAGAGTATTTATTTAATCTTTCTATTGAATTTTGGCTGGGTAGTGGTTTTCCAGCCTGCTCTTCTCGATTTTGAACTGCCAAGGGTTTTCTCTTTACCTGAACACAGGTTCTTTTACGTGCTCTACCTGAACATGGGACATGTTTTATTGCCCATCTCTGATAGAGCTAGGGACTCGATTGAGATCAGGGGAAAATATCCAGATGACTCCATGAGAAAGCAAACCGAGTACATATGGAACAAGAGGCAAGCGCCTAACCTCTACACCACCGAAACATCTATCACACAGGACATTCAAAACAAAGACAGGTAATCATGAGACTTATGGTGAATTGTTCAGAACGGTTTAGCAAAACTCTCAAAGTGGGAAAAAATATTTTCATCAAGGACAGGATATTTGACGATGACATAAAAAGGAGAGAAGAGATAATTTATAGAAAAAAAAATAAAAGGAGAGAATGTATTATTCTAGCAATAACATTTGTCAGAAATGGAGGTGCAATTATGAAATTTAATTTATGTTAACTGAAATTTATGTTAAATCTATCAAGTAATTTAAGGAGCTTAAAATCACACATTGTACAAGCAGGACTAGATGCTCAAAAAATGTGTTTAACAAGTGAGCCTCTGGAACCATTAGCATGCACACCCTTCAAAGGAGACTGAGCATACTAGGGATTTGTCCAGTGTGCTATGATGTCAGTTGAGTAACCAATAGCCAATTAGAACATATATTTACATTAAAATCTTTTTTTTTTTTTTGAAAGATAGAAATTCAAGAGAAAAAGCCCCAAACCTGATTAGAGATGTGTTTGAAAACTAAAAGTGTCAGTGGCTGAGCACTTACATAGAAGCTTTGGCAATGATTCCACATTTCTCCCTAATTGAGAAAGTCCATGTACATATTTTCAGCAGGGTAAACTAGGGAATTGACTTGCACTATGGATTAAACACTGTGAACATTGGTTTTTGAAAGTTGATCCCACTGCCACTGTGCAACGCTGTGTCCCCAATCAAATATGGGGAATTTGAAGATGGAACGAGAGAGGCAAATCATAAGAAATAGAAGGGAATAAAAAATTATATATATATATGGCTTTTTTCGTCTTTACAGACGGTGAATTGGCAGTTATTTAGAGCCGAAAGCAAGGATGAAATATCTCCTCTCTATTTATGCCTAGCCTGGGCAACTGATATGGGGAATGTGCCTTACTCATTTTGCACAAACCCCCCTACCCAACTGTTTCATCAAAAGGAAAGACAAAAGTCCATATGTTTGGAATCAAGCAGGGAATGCCAGAAGATGGAATGGAATACACACATAACCATTAACTGCGTTAGGATCTCTCCTCAGGATTTGTAATTAAGGTTTACTCCTCTAGAGAGCCGCGGTAGCATAGTTGTTAGTGAACTCGCTTCTCAAGACTGGTGGTCCAGGTCCAACTCCCGCAGTGGGCGTGAAATTTTTCCCGATCGCGACAGCTCTCAGGTCAACCCAGCCTCAATTGGGTACCAGACATGCTCTGGAAAAAATTAAAGGCGGCTGGCGTGATGCTGACCACATCACACATCGTGTGCCGACAGTCAATGAACGATACAGTCCTAACACTGTATTGCCCTTTATACCACGAAATATGAATGGGTTCCTTTACTTTTTACTTTACTCTACCTAGTCTTCTGCATAACTGTGCTGACCCACAAGGCAGTGGGGGTTTTCTATCAGGGTTTACATCCCTAGTCTTTAGTTCTTATGACACCTCCCCTTCACAAAGCAGTGGGTTTAACTGTCATACAATAGCAGATGAAACATCTAATATGACACTTTGGCAAAGAGAAAATATAGCAAGGAGAATAATATTAATAAAAGAAATATTTGACATAGCACTAATCATCATGTTCCATGATGGCTGGCGTAGACAATGATGGATTCCCACAAACGTCTGTCTTGTATGCTGACTATCAGTTTGGATATTGACACACATCTGTGCCATGAAGCCATATTGTCCAGAATATTCTCTTCCTGTCTTCCTCTGTCTCATCTCCCACTGATTTTACAAGTTGTCACAATGTGTTCTAAACCTCCCTTTTTCATCACATTTCCCAAAAAAACAAAGAGTAGAACAAAGAATATAATTAATTAACATAACGGATTGGTAGAATGTATACAAAACATTTGATTACTCTTGTCAATCTCTACAAACTCAGATCAGAAACAGAACAGCTAAACATGTAGGCAAAAGTTAAAGATTTAGTTTAAATAAAGATAGTATGTATGGTACTAGAGCTTTTTAAAATGAGCAAACTGTGCATAATTGAAGACCATCATTAAAAGGCAAACATGGTGATAAATTGGGCATGTTTATCATATGCCAATAGGGGCATTGGCTAGGACAGCTTGCAGATAGGAAAAAAAAGGCCTAGACATCCAAAGGAAAGATGGAGAAAAACTGTGGAAAGAGAGTTGAAAGATTGTAGCCTGATGGGGAAGACGGTAGAAAGGTCTTGTAAAATCATTATGGGTCATTGTTCATTTGAGGATCATCGTACGTTTGAACATGTCGATAATTGCTCTGATCTCCTCCCTTATGTGTCAAACAGGACACAAAGAGGATATATATAGATGTATGTTACTAAATGAGTATAAGTTAAGTCTATGCATTCAGGATATCTCATCTTGGTTACTAGCTGCAAGTTTCAACAGCAGTGCATGTACCCATTAGCTCCGGCAACAATTTAAAATGTGTCCAAACCAAGACAGTCAGGTATTCAACATAACATTTCATTGTTCATTTGAGGATCATCTTCATCGCACATGTCCATAATTGCTCCGATCTCCTCCCAAACATGTATTTCAGTGTGTTTAGACTAACAACTCCCATTATGTGTTGACTGATGTATCTACTGGGGTTTCTCTTGTGGTGTTCCCATCTTGCCGCAACGTCCAGCAGGATAATATGCCAGTTTGATGTTGATTAAGCAATCTTTTTGCATATTTAGTACGTCGTTCTTTTTCGGCTGTACCAACATCAATACCCATCTCTCTCAATCTGGTCAGCGACTGGGATTCACAACCCTGAAACTCCTTGGTTCGGAAAGACTCTCTCAATCTGGTCAGCGACTGGGATTCAAACCCTGAAACTCCTTTGTTCTGAAAGAATCTCTCAATGCGTTAATAATGTCATTTCGGTCCATTGTAGCCCCCTCTGATATCGTAGCCATGTCAGCCAATGTGTCCATTAAAGATAAATGAATATTGTTGGGCAATCCTTTTTATATCTCCCTGTTGACCCTGAATAGTATTTTTTAAACTATTCTGTATGATCTTGCTCTATGCCTTATATTAAAGATTGAATGTACACACATTAGACCTATCAGCATATTGAGTTACTGTAAATTCTATTTAGTAATGTATTTGTCATAGTATTTGTAGCAGTTATGCATATATGACAATCTATGAAATGAAATGAAACTTGCACAAGCTATATGCTCTTGTGACTATTATATTATTTGAAATGGCATTACTTTTAAATGGATAATGGGTAAAAGTTCTTGGAATAGCAAATGTGTAAGAAAATTTTGGATATCAATAAAGGATTGATTGATTGATTGTATATACTTTATCATTTTCTTGTCGTTCATCATTGACTGGTAACTTTGGGTCATGTTCATTACATTTAAATGTGATTTTTATCCAGGAATCATTCTTGATTTTATTGTCTTATATTTTTTATGGTGGTTTTTATTTGTCTGCTTTTGAACAGAATAGTGTTAATAAATAATCAATATGAATGCACTGTCAGCTTTTTCTAGTTTTATTTTGTTTTAAATTGTGCTCTAAAATATAACATTGGAATCAGTGTTTGCTCAATTCAATTACTGTTGTTTCCCTGCTTGACTTCTTTCTTCACCAACAGTCTGTCATATTTATATAAAAAATGTTGTGTATTTTTGTGAGATTTAAAAAAACTATAAACCTGTGAGAGCTTTGGTAACAAATAGTTAGTACGCTTGCTTCCTAGACTGGTTGTCTCAGATCAGTCCCTGGTTGGAGTGGGATTTTTTTTTACAGTAAGTGGTTCTCGGGGTAACTCAGTCTCAATTGGATACCAAAGAAACTCTGTATAGTAAGGGTGGCTGACGCTGTTGACTACAGTAGCCATTGTGTGGTGCTGTTGATCAAAGACAAATGTTGGATTAACTGTATACTTCCCAATATAGCACATGAAGGTGGGTTCTTTAATTTATTTATTTAGAATTTATACTTCAGAATTTTCATTTGTCTTTCCATCTGATAGTTAACTGATCACTTGGCCTGAATACTTGGCAAGACTGGCAGACGAGATTGTGTTGAAGGTCGACTTTCATCACTACATTTATGCTCGACTCTGTCAACAACAAAAAAAAATTATTTTATTCTTGAGAACTAAAATATGAGTTACAAATGTTGTGTAATTTAGTTAATTGCTGCAAGTTAAAAAATTATTTACGCCTTGTCTCAACAGCAGTTTTACTCTTATAATTAGTTACCATCAGAATATACAACAGAAGTTTTACCATTTTAATTAGAAGTAACTTGAGTAGCTGACCGCAAGGTAAAAAGAATACACAAAAAACACATGCATGCATACTCTCATGAATGATTGATTAGCTAGGGTCTCTAGATACAATAGATCTCTAATACTTATTATGATTGTACATTCTGTCAAACTATTGCTCATCTCTTAATGTTTCCCTTTCAATTCTAGCACTGTTTCCTCTTATCCGCTGATCCCCAACCTTTCCCTTCAGTACAGCTTTTACTAGAGTGACATGTCTGTTTATGTGTCAAAAAAAACTGTTGGTCTTCTTTTTTTATCCCTATCAGTAAGTCTCTCTTATTCCTAACTTGTTCATGACTTCTTTATTTCTTTATTGTTGTGTCTATAAAACAAGTCCAATTCTTCTTAAAATTGGTCCTTTCAGTCAATCAATCAATCAATCAATCATTCCTTCATGGATTAATTTTCCTATAGTTGATAATGAAAAAGGTAACTACTCTATTCTCTAATCCTTTTTGCCTTTCAGCGTCAGGTCGAAAAAATAGACCCCTGGAACGAGCCTCTCTATGCACATTGTCTTTCTTTCTCTTCTCAATCCTGGTTTGCCTCACAGCTTCAGGGTAAGAAGATTTTCAGCTCTGGCTTTTGTGTGTGCTTCATAAATAGTGTCTTTTGTCGCCTCTGTTATCTCTGAGGTCCACCTTTTGCGTGACCGGCCTTTTCTTTGTATTCACTGTATTGGAACAACATTGCTTTCTGTGGTATACTGCCTGTTGGTAAACTGCTTATGTGGCCGAACCACTTAATTTCTTGCTTCTTGATAAATAAAGATCCGTACTGATGTTGTACCAACTTTCTTCCTTTTCTTCATTTCTAAGCCGGTCTCTTCTCTTGTCTGTTTATGTTCGCTCCTAGTTCTCATTTTTCCTATTCTTTGAGCATACTTTCTTCCCCGCTGTCGGCTTGCTAGGCCAGTCACAGCATCGGACGTTTTAAGGTAACTACTACAACTACTAATTGACAGTTCATGAATTAACATAGTTCAAGAATGAAATAGAACAAGTAGAAGATGAATGATAAACTTCTACCCAGGTATTGGTGAAGGCAACAGTTCTATTCCTGATGTCATCATTTCTATTTCAGTGTCTGTCATGATCTGGTTTTCTGAAAATTGAAATTAAAATAATAGTACAGCTGTAGATAAATTTCTGTCATAAATTTACTGACGGTCAAATAATCAAACAGTCTGTAGACAAGCTTCTGTCATAAATTTACTGACAGTCAAATAATCAAACAGTCTGTAGACAAGCTTCTGTCATAAATTTACTGACGTCAAATAATCAAACAAATTGTAACAAGGTCTTCTTCTAACTTCTATGCAGTCTAATAATATCTGTTTAACACTTCTGTCATAGTTTGATCTTGCTCAATAACCTTTGCAGACAGCTTGTCATATGGTTTGAGGTCAAATAATCAACGCTGAGACTAAGCTTCTGTCATCAATTTCAGCATCAAATAATAGCCTCTTAGACAGCTTCTGCAGTAAAGTTTCTTCACATCCAAATTTCCTCTGTAACCATTCTGCACTAAATTCTAATGAAGAAGAAAAACTGATCATTGCACGGTTTCTCCATATTGCTGACAGTCTTCAAACAGTAATGTAGAAAACTTTGCATATTTGCACAAGAAATAATCAAACAGCATAATCAAGGTCTGTATAAATTTGAACACGTCAAATAAAAAATCTGAACAGAAGTCTGTCATAATTTCAGACTCAATAATCAAAGAAGAATTTGTAACCTCAACAGCTCAGTGACTTCTTTATCTATCTTGCATTGTTTTCAATTTAATCACTCTTGTGATAGCTTGATCTTGCAGATAACATGAAGTGAAAGTATATGGTAGGTAAAGATGTATTCAACTTAACCACTCGCATGATTGGACATGTGCATCATTTCGAACGCTCCTTGATACACACTACACATGCATGAGGTAACAGTGGTTCTTATCTTACACCCCAAATTTGGACTGAATAGGTAACACTCAGCAAATTTCTAATAAGAAACTGATTCTTGCCTTCTACCTCTTGGCATGCTACAGAAATGAGACAGATAAACTTGCTTTCAATTTGAATATGACAAGTGGATTATAATGTTTTCTCGATAAACAGAATAGAGACATTGAACCATCTATTGAAATAAATCCAACAAGTCAGTGTCCATTTGAACAAGCAATATACTAACCAACAAAGTTCTAGACAACAATATATTTTAATGGAAATAAAAACACAACAATAACCTGTATTAAAAACAACCAGACTTCTTCATTTTGTTATATAAATATTTATATTTTGAGAAAATGCATAAAATGGCATTACTAACCATCATGAAACAGTTTAGTTGTCCCTCTGCCACTTGGGGCTGAGATTGTATGTGAGACGTAATCAGTTTCTTGTCCTTTATTGAGTCTCTGTAAATGTGAATGTTTGTTAAAGCAATATATTTAAAAGAAATAACTGAACATTGCCACATTGAGTTTTATTAATACCAACATCATGATAATACAGTGCTTTGTCCCAACAAATGACAAATATATTGAAACTAAAGATGAGTTATACCAGCAATTGCAGAAGGAAGTTGACGTCACCCTAAGACAATTGTATTAACTCATTGATAATCTGGTATTTATTTCACACAATATACTCAATCTGATGTAGATATAAGTTATGAAAGGGTAATGGTGTTTGTCACAAAAATATACATGATGAAGTGAGAAACACAACACCAGGACTACAAGAAAAAATGATACATATTACTAGTAACAGAAAAATACAATAGCAATATTCAGACTTCTCACGGGCCACAACAGACAGAGATAACATCTTTTAAACAGGCTAAAGACAGAAACTTTTGATGGGTTTGAAAGTAGAATTACACTGTGAAACAATATTCTAAAACTAAACTATGAACAATATTATAGAATTACGCTGCTGTGAAACATATTCAAAACTAAACTATGAACAATTTTAGAACTACGCTGCTGTGAAACAATATTTCAAAACTAAACTATGAACAATAATATAGAACTACGCTGCTGTGAAACAATATTTCAAAACTAACTATGAACAATGATATAGAACTACCTGGTGAAAAACATTCAAAACTAAACTATGAACAATATTATAAACTACACTGCTGTGAAACAATATTTCAAAACCTAGATGACAATATTGTAGAACTAGCTGCTATAAACAGTATTACAAAACTAAACATGAACAAATATGAACTATGCAAGAAAAATTATTTCAAAACTAACTAACAATATATATGAATCTATCCTTGCTGAAAATCTTTGTCAAAATTACTGTTTGAATAATATTTGAACAAACTTTCTTTGAAACTTTTCAAAACTATACTATGAACAATGTTATAGAATTACACTGTGAAACAATATTCTAAAACTAAACTATGAACAATATTATAAAATTACGCTGCTGTGAAACAATATTCTAAAACTAAACTATGAACAATATTATAAAATTACGATGCTGTGAAACAATATTCTAAACCTAGATGATCAATATTGTTGCATAACTATTACATTAACAGTTGGGTAGTAGTAAGACTATAAAACAGTGTAAAAGATTAAAACATGAAGAAAATTAGTTTTCAAAATTGGTAACCACATTTTATCTGATCTTTTATCCTTTGTCTGATAAATGCCTTTTGGTAAAAAATGTTGATTGAATTTATCATATTTTGCAAAGCTACTTTCATTTGTATTTTGATCTTTTGTCTACAGGAACAAAGCTATAACAAATTTAAAGGACCAGTCTACAAACTATGTCATTAAATATATTACCGAATGTCTCTTGAGATTCAAAGATGAGGCTTTTGTTGGTTGCTGCCCTGTCGGCAGATCAGTCTAAAGTTTTAAAAAAAAGCATGCAATAAGTAACCCTTATGGCAGTGAATTCAGTATAGAGTTATATGATGAGAACAAAGATATATCAAGGATGCACATTAGCATAACTACATAATTTACACTCATTTGCTCAACTCACCAAATCATAAATAATTGTTTTTAAATGGTTAATCTAGCACATCTGGTAGAATGGATTAGAGCGCGGCTCCTATGCGAGAGACCCGTGTTCAACTCACCATAAGGCCAAGAATTTTTCTGTTGTGGACATAAATGAAAAATCCTAACCTGAACAGCTTCGCGGTGACAAGCACCAGCCATGAAGCCTTTAAATTCCTCAGGTTTTCGACCCACCTGTCCTACACCGTATTAACAGGAGTTACTAAAGGCAGTAACTACTTTTTTTTAAAAATCTAGAGCAACCAAGCGCAATAACCTACCAGCTATCATGGAGGTAGAGAGCCGCTGTAGTGTAGTTGTTAGTGAACTCGCCTCGCAAGGCTGGTGGTCTGGGTTCAGCTCCCACAATGCGCTTGGAATTTTCCCGACCACGACGGCTCTCAGGTCGACCCAGCCTCAACTGGGTACCAGACATGCTCTGGGAAAGTAAAGGCGGCCGGCGTGATGCTGACCATATCACCCATTGTGTGCCGACGGTCAATGAAAAATACAGGCCTAACACTGTATTGACCTATATACCATGAGGTATGAAAGGGTTCCTTTACTTACTTTTTATCATGGAGGTATGTCCACACAATGTTATTTAGGAGTCTCAACAAACTCTCAGCGACAGCAACATACAACCAGAAAGGTTGACTTCTAGTGTAAACATTAAAAAAAACAGTAGAGTACTAAAGATGATTTTACAAGCACTGTACAGACAGGTTTGCTTATAAATTCTAGTGAATAAACTTACTGAATAACTAACTGCAGCTTGATGAAGCTGAGTTGCCTGTCTCTGTAGAGTTTGTCGCAAATAACTCTCATCTTTCAATGCATGCATGCTGAAATAAATTAAGTGATTGATTAGATGAACAGGTTGAAAGCAAACAGAAAAGTAGAGACCAGTGCTACAAGTAGTAAGAAAATATTTAAAAGATGTAAGAGAAATCTCTGTGTATTAAACACCAAATGTTAAGAGTGGATGGCTGAATGGTTAAAGGTGGAGGTATTTTCTGACGCAAGTTTTCTGTATCCTGCCCCACAATACGGTCAAAGATTTTCTTTTAGGAAGAAAATAAAACCAATGACCTGCACATGCGTGGTGACTGCTTGGGGCAAGCGCCATTATTTCTCTGCCTTATAAATCCCCCTGCATACATGTAGAAAATAAAGTCCTGTAATGACAGTTTAAACAAAAATTGAAATGCAAATGTTGACGAACAACTACAGCCTAATAGTGATGCAATGTGCTACTATGTGAAACTCACACATAGTTTTTGACACAATACACATGCTGTATTATGTCCAACATTTCTGTCTTACCTTTGCTGTAGAATAGCAAACTTCTTTTCCCATATTCGATTAACTTTGTCCAATTCCCCTTGCAGACTGTAAAAAAAATGGAGGAAAGTAGACTTTTTTTTAAATGTGCAAAAATGATAAAATTGATGAATTACAAGTTACAAAAGTGATTTAACTATTCTTATACTGCAGAATATAGAGATATCTGTTGCCAATAGTGATAATAAACTATTCAATACTAATTTGACCTTGTTCTATAACAAACTAGAATCTGTATAAAAATATATTGAGAGTTGTACATAATAAGAGCCCAATTTAGTTTTCTTCAAGATAGTTCTTCTTCTTTTCTTCTTCTTTGCAATTGCTATTTTGATGATTATACCATCAGATGCGCTCTTATGATGAAATCTACTGTTGTCTGGAGCTCATCTCTGGTGTCATGTAGTTTTGAATGTAGTGTTGTGTTGTAAGGCCAGTATTCCTTTCTTGGGAGGACATACAGGGGGCAGTCTTGCAGGACATGTTCTGTGGTCTGATCAGCGGTGCCACAGGGACACAGAGTGGATGGGGAAATTCATAGCCTGTGTAGGTGTTTGTTCAGTCTGTTATTTCCTATCCTTAGTCAGAAGATGATAATCTGTCTTGTCTGTCGAGTGTGGGTAGTCCATCGATGGATAGTTAAATTCTTTTCTATTGTCCAGGATAACTTTTTTTCAAAGTATGTGATTTGTTTCTACTTGTTCCCATTCTGTTCAAGATACTAAGAGTACAGAGTTACAGTAGTAACTTTGATCTTCATACTAAGATAGACAGAGTTGGAGTAGTAACTTTGATCTTCATACTAAGATAGACAGAGTTGGAGTAGTAACTTTGATCTTCATACTAAGATATAACAGAGTTGGAGTAGTAACTTTGATCTTCATACTAAGATAGACAGAGTTGGAGTAGTAACTTTGATCTTCATACTAAGATAGACAGAGTTGGAGTAGTAACTTTGATCTTCATACTAAGATAGACAGAGTTGGAGTAGTAACTTTGATCTTCATACTAAGATAGACAGAGTTGGAGTAGTAACTTTGATCTTCATACTAAGATAGACAGAGTTGGAGTAGTAACTTTGATCTTCATACTAAGATATAACAGAGTTACAGTAGTAACTTTGATCTTCATACTAAGATAGACAGAGTTGCAGTAGTAACTTTGATCTTCATACTAAGATAGACAGAGTTGGAGTAGTAACTGATCTTCATACTAAGATAGACAGAGAATGAACACTTCTCCAGAGAATGAACACTTCTCCAGATGATTGACTAAGATGTTTGCCCGTGTGGTGCCGGGGTCCGCAAGGAAAGCAAAGAATAGTACCACTGCGATCTACAAGGCATGTCGTAAAAGGCGACTGATGTAGGACCTAGGAAAGCTACCCTAGTAAATAAAATGCATAGTAGAAATGGGATGTGCTGGCCTACTTGTAGGCGCATAACTGGCACAACATACAATCGCTCTTAGGCTCAGATCACAAACAAATCGCACAAAGTGGTTAACAAGTGGTCGATATGCAGCGTTCGAAGAAGAAGAAGACTAAGATGTCCCAATTACAGAAGAGTCATCAGAACTTAAATTGACTACATATCTTTCATCCTTGTTTACCGCTTAATTTCAGCATTCAGTATCTCATCAGAGCCTGTAAGTGTCTTGGATTCCACTGAAATGTGAGTCTTGGGGCTGGGTTTACCACTCTCCTGAAACAATCATATGTCACAAGCACAAATGACAAACTAACTAAAACAATCACAAATTTTAATCACATACTAATTCAAACAATCATAAGCTTCCAGGGCTGTGTTGTGCTATGATACAGAGAGGCAGCCACATCAGGCGGCATGGTAAGGGGTTGGCATAAGCAGCAAAATCAAAATTAAAGAAGTTATTTTAATGAAAAACATTTAAGGGCGAGGACTTGCATCATACTAAGAAAATATACAGCACTCGCCTGCAAGCTTCAATCACATACTTAATTCAAACAATTGCAAACATCAATCACATACTTAGTCAAACAATCACAATCTTTAATCACATACTTAATTCAAACAATCGCAAACTTCAATCACATACTTAGTCAAACAATCACAATCTTCAATCACATACTTTGTCAAACTCAATCTTTAATTACAGACTTCATTCAAACAAATGCAAAATTCAATCACATACTTCATACTTAGTCAATCATAATCTTTAATCACAGACTTCATTCAAACAATTGCAGGCTTAAATCACATACTTAATTCAAAGAATTACAATCTTCAATCACATAGTTATTCAAACAATCACAAGTTTCAATCATATACTTGATCAAACAATCACAAGCTTCAATCACATACTTATTCAAACAATCACAAGCTTCAATCACATACTTATTCAAACAATCACAAGCTTCAGTCACATACTTGGTCAAACAATTACAAGCTTCAATCATATACTTATTCATATAATCTCAAATTTCAATCACAGACTTAATCACAGACAGAATTGGCTGAAATCGGATGTACATGTCCTAAACGGTAGAAACCTATGCGTTTAGGGCCTACAAACCAATGTGCAACGTATACACGTTCTTGGCAAAGATCAAATCATATCACAAAGAGTGATTAAAATTGGTCATAAAGAACGAACGCAAAGAAGAAGAAGATCACAGACAGATCTAATTTACCTATTACCTTTGCAAATTTCCTTTCCAGATCAGCAATCTGACTTGCCATATATTTAATCTTTTTCTGGTCCTCATCAGCAGTCTTCTGAGCTTCCTGTTTCACCTTGTTTGCTGCCTTCACAGAATAGAGATAGGATGTAGCTAAGTGTTACTGTTTTTCTTAGTCATTTCTTCTGCTCTTCAAACCCTAGATGAGGCATATGCCCTCAGCTAACATACACACATTCATGGTTAGAATTTGTAGGTAAAGATTTTTGATTGATTGATAGCACTATCATTATTGCCCTTCACTGAGTAACTATGTGTGTTCTGACTATCATGATGAAGATCTACGATATAACTTATTAGTTAAAGGATCTTCCATAGTTTACATCTGTTGACTTGACCAAATGTCTTTTCTTGGTAGATAAATACTAGATTCTGGCTCTCATCATATTCAATTGACTGTCCGCATATCTGTCTCAGTGTAAATATTGCATCTGTGCAGCTCTTCTCCTTCCTGAAACCAAACTGTTTACTGCTTAAATGGGTTTCTAAAACTGGTCGAGTTTTTTGTGTTCCAATATTTTTGCAAACATCTTCCCCATATGGCTCAAGAAAGAGTGTGTTTCACAATCACTTTTATTCCCCTTGTTCTTTCATATGAGGACAATACTTGCTTTCTGTCAATCTGCTGGTATATCATGTGTCTCCCAAGCTATGCTAAATATTCTGGTCAACCAGGTTATTGTTGTTGCTTTACATACAAGATGCATTTTCATCATCGTAATACCATCTATTCCTCCTGCCTTGCTCTTTTTACTTTATTGCAGGACCATTTTGACCTTAAATTCGAGTATCTTCGGTTCAGGATCTTTCCCAGATTTCCGTTTGTACTAAATCTTGTGGTCCGCAGTTTTGCAATTCAGTTAAATACTTTTCTATCTGTTTCTGAAGACTTATTGGTTTGGTTATTGGTTACTAAACTGACGTCATTGCACTTCGGACAGACCCATAGGTGCTCAGTCTCCCCCAACAGATATCGAAGAGTATGCATACTGATAGTTCCTGTGGCTCGCTGATTAAACACACCTCTCATTCTGCCTCTCAGGCATCCAGTTCGACTTGAACAACGGGTAACTCCAAACTGCTTAAATCGCTTGATCGATTCAACATCGATTTTAGTGTCCTCATCCAACAGAGAGTCTCGAAGAGACCGAAGAATATCCCCTTATCCATCTTCAACTCCCCAACAATCGATGCTGTTGATGCAAGCCTGTCCGCTCTCTCATTACCGTAAACACCCACATGCCCAGGACAATATATCCACGTAAGCCGCTGGAGGTTAGAAACTTCTATAGACGACATCCACTCATACCGAAACCTGCCCTTCTGGATCTTGTGAAGCATCGACTGAGAGTCAGATACAACAACTGCTGGTATACAGCTTCTTGAATGTATTGTTGGTAATGTTGGATGAGCATACATTTATCTTCTTTCAGTCTCATTGTCTTGAAGCGTCTATATAATTTTTTTGGTGAAGACTAACGTATTTCCAAGTATATAACGAATGCAATGATATATACAGTGAAGAAGAAAGAATATAGTGTTTTGATCAATCAAGCTAAACGATTAATAAAGTTAAAGATATTGACAACTTATATATATATTGGTAGATTTCAACGGAAGAGTAGGGAAGCTCAGAATACCTTGGGAGAGAAACCGGAACCATTTGAGAACACAACAAGCTATATAAAAGACAGAAAGGCTACACTAAAGATAAATTAGATAACATGAAAGACAAATAAGGCTACACGAAAGAAAAAAAGTGACATGAAAGACAAAAAGGCTACTGAAAGACAAAAAGGCTACTGAAAGACAAAAAGACTACATGAAAGACAAGAAGGATACATTAAAAAAGGCTACATGAAAAACAGAATAGGTTACCTGAAAATCAAAAAAAGTTAACACAAATGACAAATAAAGCTACATGAAAGACAAATAAGGCTACATAAGAAGACAAATAAGGTTACATAAGAAGACAATAAGGCTACATGAAAGACAGAAAAGGCTACACAAAAATACACAAAAGGCTACATGAAAAATAAAAAGGCTACATGAGACAAAAATGCTACATGAAAGACAATATGACTAAATGAAACACAAATAAGGCCACATGAAAGACAAATAAGGCTACATAAGAAGACAACAAGGGTACATGGAAGACAAAAGGCTACATGAAAGACAATATGACTAAATGAAAGACAAATAAGGCTACATGAAAGACAAATAAGGCTACATGAAAGACAATATGACTAAATGAAAGACAAAAAAAGTTTATACAAATGACAAATAAAGCTACACGAAAGACAAATAAGACCACATGAAAGACAAATAAGAAGACAAATAAGAAGACAAATAAGGCTACATAAGAAGACAACAAGGGTACATGGAAGACAAAAGGCTACATGAAAAACAGAAAAGGCTACATGAAAGTAAAAAAACGTTTGCACAAATAACAAATAATAGTACATGAAAGACAAATAAGGCTACATAAGAAGACAAATAAGGCTACATGAAAGACAGAAAAGGCTACACTAAAGACAAAACAGGTTACAGAAAAAGGCTACATAAAACACAAAAAGGTTACATGAAAGACAAAAAGGTTACATGAAAAACAAATAAGGCTACATGAAAGACAAATAAGGCTACATAAGAAGACAATAAGGCTACATGAAAGACAGAAAAGGCTACATAAGAAGACAAATAAGGCTACATGAAAGACAGAAAAGGCTACACTAAAGACAAAAAAAGGTTACACAAAAAGACAAAAAAGGTTACATGAAACACAAAAAGGTTACATGAAAGACAAAAAGGCTACATGAAAGACAAAAAATGGATCTATGAAAGACAAAAAAGCTAAATTAAAAAATATATATTACATTTTTTATAAGCAATTTAAAAGATAAATTGAAAATGTACTATAATATATGCACTGACCTCTTCTCTGGCAATTCGAACTTGTTCATTTAATAAACGTTTCATTTCTTCATTCTGATGTCCTATCTGGAAAATTATAATTAAGGTTGGTGATATAGTTTATTTTGTATGTTATTTTTCACTAGATTTCTGTATATTATTTCAAAATAAACTCTTGAGAAAAAAAAATGATATTTCAACAATACTGTGTAAATACAAATCCCTGCTAAACACACCATCTGTAGTTGCTTGGAGATTAGTTTAGTCGCCAGATAACCATAACTGCACATCAAAGTAATTAGTCAATAAGTTCTCTCATCTCCACCTCAGTATGTCTCTCAGCATGTGGCGACTAACAACATCAGTTTTTTGTTGGTGTACTATTTTTCTTTTGCTACCAATCTAGTGTTCTTATCTAGCTACATCCCATTTGACTTGGAATTACGTTTACATTTATTCTCAAATTTGCACCGCTCTTGATCCACAATTTTGTAACTAAGACACGCTGATGATAAACACTAAGGAAAACTGTAACACAGATGCAAGAACCCCATAGCACCAGTGAAGATCCTCAGTGAATGGACTTCCTATTCTTTTGGCATAGCTCTCTGAATAACAGGGATGAAATTAAAATCTGGAACGACCTCACATAGTCAGAAGGGTGCATAGTGTAGACATACTCTTAGACGAAGATCATAAAGCTCAAATGTAGCCCGCCTGCCCAGCGTGTTTGTAGTGCGTTGAACTGCGGGTGACTAGCCCTCTGTGAGTGCGGGTTCAATTCCACGGGCTGGCAGAAAAAGCCACAGGTTCCCCAGATTCATGGTGTCCATGGCACTGGGTAGACTGAAGCTCAAGTGCTTCTGGATCGGAATAAAAAAGCTCAAATGTCTCGGAAAATGACCGTTAAAGAGCAATGAATACGAAGGAAGGAAAAGTGTGGGGGACTGACTGTCAGTGAGAGAGACTCAAAACATTTCCTGCAGCATAAAACCAGAAGCCCTGACCTACAGTGTATGGTACCATACAGAAGTAAGGGCCTAAGAACCAGGGTTTAACGTTAGTCATTCTTGTCAAAGATTAATGATATATCACAATAAGAATGATCAAATTGGTCACAAAGAATGAACGCTAAGAAAAAGAAGAAGAACCATTACACTAAATATTAGTGTCGCACAAAACAATAAAATGACATTTGTCATTTTGAGCCGGGAAATCCCAGTAATGCTTGCAGTAATTGCTGCCAATAAAACATGGCTTTGGTAAACAATCAATGTCAAATATTAAACTTCTTAAGTTTATGTGGTTAAGATGTTGAGTTAGATTATTAATGAGAAACCCATCAGAAACACTCCAGTTGAGGATATCCACTTATGAGTGGAAATATTGAGTTCATTGTGGTGACACATCCCAACCTATGAAGAATGTGTCCAAGGAACACACCATGATAAAGCTAAAGCCAGGGGTCTCTATGGTGTTGAGTTAGATTATTAATGAGAAACCCATCAGAAACACTCCAGTTGAGGATATCCACTTATGAGTGGAAACATTGAGTTCACTTGAGTGGTGACACATCCTAACTCTAATGAAGAATGTGTCCAAGGAACACACCATGATAAAGCTAAAGCCAGGGGTCTCTATGGTGTTGAGTTAGATTATTAATGAGAAACCCATCAGAAACACTCAGTTGAGTATATCCACTATGAGTGGAAACATTGAGTTCACTTGGTGGTGACACATCTAACTCTAATGAGAATGTGTCCAGGAACACACCATGATAAAGCTAAAGCCAGGGTCTCTATGGGTGGAAGTAAGCTCACCTCTACCTCAAAGGTACTCAGTTTGTTCATGTAGATGATCTTTATATTTTTCTTGATATCCTGATCTTAATGTAGGTGAGATCAAGTTTCTAGAAACTATTGGGGATGTATGATAAAACATAGGTACCATGTTCAAGAAGAGCACATAAAAGAACCTGTTGCAGTTGAAGATCAATAAGAATATGCTGCAAAATCGCTGCCTGTGCAAAATTCATAAATAATTTTTTTTTTATTCTTGCAAAAATTTTTCATTATCTTACAAATTAAATAAGGAACACATGCCAGTGCTACAGAGTTTGTGCACTGTTGAGATTTTACTTAACTATTTTGAGATGATACTTACTAATTTCTTTGCTGATTCCTTCTCTCTTGCAGCAATATCTGTCAGCTCATTATGTTCGGTTTTCAACTAGAAGGTAAAAAATAGTAAATAAGAGTGATTTCTTTGTTTGTCTTCTAGTATTCTGTTATCCATTTACTGGATCAAACTAGGCATCTTTCTTCTGCAGCATCTTCATGCATTAGTTTATGAGACCACAAACTAGGCAGTCTTCTTCTTCTGCAACATCTCTGGCTGCTTTAGTAGACACATCTAGCATCTTCTTCTGCACATTTGGTCATGATTCTGCCACAAACTAGGCAGTCTTCTTCTTCTGCAACATCTCTGGTCATGCACTTAGTTTACTGTAGACCACAAACTAGGCAGTCTTCTTCTTCTGCAACATCTCTGTCATGCACTTAGTTTACTGTAGACCACAAACTAGACAGTCTTCTTCTTCTGCAACAATCTCTGGTCATGCGCTTAATTTACTGTGGACCACAAACTGGGCGGTCAGTTTCAGGTCTGTCAGGTTTCCCCATAGCTTAGTTTTCAGGTCAACTGGATGTGGCCACATGTTGCTTCTCAGCTCACACAGGAGAAGACAGTCTTGCAGGACATGCTCTAGTGTCTGTTTCAACTGCTGACACTGGCAGAAAGCTGTTTGACTTATTCCTAGTCTTTATAAGTGTTTGTTGAGTCTGCCGTGTCCGGTACGTAGGCAAAATATAATGACCTGGTTTGTTCTGCTTAGGACTTTCTCTGTTTTTAGGTTAGGGATTTTGTTGTAATTATTTAATGATTAACAGAATGTGTTATCATTTAATGGTTAATAGAACTACCAGTACTCCCTAGACCAGTGAATAAGAAGTTTTAAGAACCCCAGGGGAAGAACCAGAGCCAATGAATAAGGTAAATAAATCTTCATCAAACGCTCCATATCAACCACTTGTTCACCACTCTTTGTGATTTGTATGTTATCCGAATCTAAGAGCGACTGTATGTTGTGCCAGTTATGTACCTACAAGTAGGCCAGCACATCCAATTTCTGTGATGCTTTTTATTTAGTAGGGTAGCTTTTCTAGGTCCCTACTTTAACGCTCTCTTACGACATGCCTTGTAGGTCGCAGTGTTACTATTCTTTGCTACCCTTGAGCGCCCTAGCAACATGTGAACGAGTAAAGAAATGAACGGTAAACACGTATTAAAAGCCAATCAGGGAGTATGATAATCATGTGTCTCATACTGAGACGTTGAACTATGTTTGTGAATAATAAAAGTAAACATTACCTTATCCACTATAATCTCATTTCTTTGAAGCTGTTCTTTCACTGATTCTATATCTTTGTCTAAAAAAACAGTAAATAAAACTTTATGATTCACAAACAAGGATGGCATAAATACTTTATTCTCACACTTCCTACAATAACCTGCACTATATGAAGTGAAGAACAGAGTGCACTATATGCATGAAGTGAAGACACAGACTGCTACTATATGAAGTGAAGAACAGACTGCACTATATGAAGTAAGAACAGACTGCACTATTATGACAGTGAAGAACAGATTGCACCACATGAGGTGAAGAGTGCGGGACTGACTATATAGAGTGAATTTAAGAACAGACTGAGATGCTATATAAATGAAGACATATAAAAGCATTATAGCATGAAGTTAAGAACAGACTGTACTATATGTGAAGAACAGACTGAACTACATGAAGTGAAGAGCAGGACTGCACTATATGAATTTAAGAACAGACTGTACTATATGTGAAGAACAGACTGAACTACATGAAGTGAAGAGCGGACTGCACTATATGAATTTAAGAACAGACTGCACTATATGAACTGAATATAATGACAAATGTCTGTTATATTGAAACTGAATTTATGTCATGTACTTGCAATTATAAGAAATACAAATAGTTGTTTTATGCAATATCTTTTAACAAGTTGAAGATATACCCCTAATGACATATATGTACATGTGGAGCTGGCAGAATGATAGAGATATGCACCTTATAAGAGTGTCCAATCTGCAATGAGCGGTGGAAGTACACATAACCTGCCCTGATGTCAGTCTGGGACAAACTATATGGAGATGTACACAGACTCCAGTTGACGACTGACTACTTTGAAAGTCTGAAGAGAGAGGACATATGATCTGAAGAATTCAATGAAGGAATAACATTTTCTTGACCACAGTAAGCTATGAATACTGATTGGTGTGGCAGGATGAAAATCATGCAAGACACTCAGTAGATACATCAACCAGCGCAGGACAAGAGTCGTTAGTCTAAGGTCACTGAGAGATATGTTTAGAGATCGAAGCAATGTGCACATGTGCAATGAAGATGATCATCAAATCAACAATTCACTGACATGTATTAATGTATTGAAAAACACACAACACACACACATCACACAACTTATAATATATCCTTAAAGTCTGATGAGTCCTATAGACCTTCGTACATCCAATATCCCATATTTCTTACAAATATTTAAGCATTTAGAGCAACGATTTAGCTAAATCATTTTTAGAGCTAAAGACCAGTTTTAAATCGTATCATTATTAGCTTTAAATTAATTCTAATCGAATTTCTTGATGTCCTATTCAACATTTGAATACCTCTTAGGTACACAAAAACATGTGGTTAAGAAAGCTGTACAGTCAAAAGGATATAATCCAAACATTGCAGATGGCTCTAAGACATAGGCATGATTACATCTCTTAGTTTCGTTTATCAGTCATTAAGCTTTTCTGTTTCTAAATTACACTATAGAAATTTCAATAATTAAAAGAACAAGACTACTTGATTGAGTGAAGCATTAAGAATCCACTCACGTAAAACGCTAATGTAATACCCGATTAAACCACTTCAAAAATTTAGAAAAACAATTATGCTATTATGACATCTTTGAAAGGCTACCAACCTCACAAGAATTAATAATGCAACTTTCACCATGAGCGGGAAAGGATATATATATATATATAATATATATATAATATATATATATATATATATATATATATATATATATATATATATATATATATATATATATATATATATATATATATATATATATATATATATATATTACTATATGAATCATGAACTATAAAATAGCTGACAAAGAGAGCACATACTAGGTACACATGACAGATTTTATTGTTGGACTTACACAGAGATTTAATTTCTTCATCTTTGACAATAAGCATCTCCTCCAATCCTGATACTTACTTCACTGTCTCAGCTCGAATGACTTTGAAAGTTCTTGCTCGTTTGGTGAGCTGCTCGTAAAATGGAGTCGCAGTACAGATCAATCAAATGACAACAGTCATCAACATCTTCTATAATTAAAAGCATTTAGAAGAGATTTTTCTTTCTTTATTCACTCAGCATTGCACTTAAAACCACACTTGGCTAATTTAGAGATTTGAGTCACTTGAGGGTAAGTATGTTGTGTTATGTTAACAATTGCAAAACATGTAAAAACAAAGTAATGCAGTTTTACAAAGTACAAAAACAATATACAGCAACGTTTCGACCAAAAGGCCTTTATCAAACAAATGATACAGCAGCAGTGAAGAAATTCAGTCTTCTAGGATGGCAGACATAACATATACAGTCAAACAATAAATCCATAACGGTCCTAAAATGAAAATATGTGACTCAAAAATGAAATAAATGTAAAAAGCTACAAATGGAAAAAGAAGATAAAACAATAATAATGAAATATATACATAGCATATTAAATTTAACATATACACATATATTATGGAGCCTTTGTAGGAATTTTTCAGCTGGTTTCTATGAATGATATATTGTTAGTTAGATAAATAAATAGACTATTACCAATTACTCAAACCAAACTTAAGTCCGTAACATTGTGGATATGAAAAACTCAAAAGTTAGCCTCAGCGACATGCTTATTTCAGTGGTCGTAATTTTGTATTAATTTTACATTTAAATTCATATAAGTTATGTTATCTAATGCAAAACATATGATAATTTCATAAATAATTGTAAAAAAATATATTATATATTTGTAAGATGTCTAATCTCTTGTTTGAAGCACGCTATTTTCTAACCGGCACATTTGAACCTACGCCATTTTGTCAAAATAGTATTGACTTCGTTTCAACTTGCTCCAGCCAAAATCGAAATATTTTTAATTAAATGGATTCTAACAACCCAAATTACTGTCCTGATGAAGACAACAGTGAATCTTCAAATTTGTTAACATCAGAAGTTGACATATCCGAAGCGGAGATGGAAAATATAACAAAAATATCCCTGAACACTGTCGCATTGAACAGGTAGGAGTTTACGTTTTCGCCATTAGACTTACCTATGTGAAACTGAAACTAACATTGTTTTTTGTTATAGGGACTATGGTGGATTCTGTGATAATAATATGTTGTCTTGTTAAATAAATTAGCAATGTTGATGAGTTATATTGTTATAAATGCTAGAAAAATAAGTTATTGATATTTAATATGCTTAGCAACTGGTTGCTAGGAGAAAGCTATAATTTGTTATTCAAGATCAGGCTTTTACGTATTGTACTTGTTAGATCTTGTTTATTTCACGTTTTTGTGATTTTCAGGTCAGATGCAATGTTCCTACACTATGTATGTTTGTATGAATGTTAAAATTATTTACTTATTCCTATATGCTAACAATTATATTTGTTTCTATTTTTGTCAAGCCCTGTAGGACATGACCAGTCCTACGACAATCTTGACTGTGGTCCAGAAGATACATTGCCACCTTTCGACCTGCAAGGCTCCCTGGTCTGCATCTGCCAGATGTCATAACAAGAAACGATCATCGGCAGTATCTCACCCCTCGTAAGTAATTATTAACAATAGGGGAGTGTATGGCAATTTTTCTCATGGCAATTTTTCTCATCTTACAGTATGGAAAAGATGTGATTGATAAGTGCATTATGACTGATTTTGTGATTGATAAGTGCGTTATGACTGATTTTAATGTATGTAAAACTGACAACTGTGTGTTCATGTTATTCACATTGTGTTAACTGCTTTTCCATGCATTTTGTAAAGTAGTATTGCAGGTTTTGATTCTGAATTCCCAGTCAGTGTATTTTAACTAAAATAATTTCACAAATATAATGTTTTTAAAAATCTTTTTTTCTCATCTACAGTAAGCTTCTTCAAGCTGTATTTTGTACAGAATTGTTGCAGCAAATGTGCAATTTTACCAACCAACAAGCAGCTGCAACAGGGCACACAAAACCATCATATGGTACATGGACAGACCTACATGAAGAGGAACTTTTAAAATTTGTTGGTCTGCTCATGTACATGAGTCTAGTACAGGCTCCAAATGCAGAGTTATATTGGTCTAGTAAGCAACTCTTTCATGGTTTGTGGGCTAGGGCTTTTATGCCTATAAACCGATATAAAATAATTCAAGCATTCTTGAAAATCTCCAATCCTGAAACTGAGCGAGCTAACGACAAACTAAAAAAAAGTTAGGTTCGTGCATGATTTTCTTAGGATGAAATGTATGAAGTTTTAAGGACGAGTGTATTAGTGTAGATGAGAGAATGGTTAAGAATAAGGGAAGATATGGGTTTAGACAGTACATCAAGGATAAGCCAACTAAGTGGGGGATGAAATTATGGGGGTTGCAGATTCAAGAACGGATATACATATAATTTCGATGTTTATACAAGGAAAGACGCAGCTCGCTCAACTCAAGGATTGGGATACGATGTTGTTTATAAATTATGTAGATCTATTTTCCAGCAAGGGTATCAAATTTTTATGGATAATTTTTATACTTCTTTTCATTTATTTGTAGATTTATTAAAGGTGAAGACTTTAGTAAGACTATTTCAGGAATACACGCCAACATCAGGATATTCCGGAACTGGTCAGACCGAAGAGATATAGTCAGTTAGATTTTACTATAGAGTTAATTAAAGAGCTAGCTAACTTTGATAAAGACATTCAAGTTCCCTTGCTGGATAATAGAAGTAAAAATGTTCTCAAATAGTACCTGGTCTTAGAAAAAACTCAAAAAAATTGTGTTAGATGCTATAGGATTAGAAAAGTTGAAAAGAAATCAAAAGTTTTTTGTCAGATTTGTAAAAAAAAGTTTCTGTTTTAATCAGATAAGAAATTGTCTGGTTGATGAACATTCTGTGCCTGGGTCAGATGAACGTTCTGTGCCTGGGTTACCTTGAGTCATGTTTGCAAGATGCCAGATAACTTTTTTCCTGTCTATTTTGTATATCACATATCATTGTTTACTCATATTTTTGTTCAATAATATCTTTTACTTGCTATGGTTAGAAATTATATACCTATTTAATGTTTATGTATCATACTATAAGTGTTAGTTCTTTATGGGCTTACTAGACCAATTCAGCGTCATTTTCTCTTGTATGTCATATTTATTGACTTTTTTCTTTAAAATATGAAAATATGCATGTCTTGTAAATTTTATGATTACTGCCTTTCATATTGTCCAAACATGTTCAATTTCAGATATGTCCTGGATAAATGAATATTCTAAAAGACTGTAATAAAAGATTTCATTATATTTCTCATACTTTTTTTTTTCTTCTTTGTGATTGTAAAATTATTTGTCATTTGTAGAAAATCTATTTTTAGACTTTTCATAAGTAGGTCACGGATATCATAAATTACATCACACATATTTTAAAACCACATATCCAGATAGCCCATCCAATTAGCTTTCCAACCATATATAACATTCCTATTTTCAATGCAAAGAATTTGTATGTTTGCTAAATATAGAGCAGGACATCAAAAATATCAAAAAACCTTAAAAACCTGCCAATGGTTAAGAGTTAATGTATTAATGCACTTACCGAGCTTTCATCCGCGCTAAAACTTTGCTCCATAAATCTGTCCTCATTATCATCATTATTTTGCTGACCAAGCTGATACTGTCGCAGCTGAGTTTGAAGCATGTGAATTACTCCTTCATTGCGAAGGATTGTGGATTGCATTTCTCTAAATTTTTCTTCTTTACTTGCCAGATCACTTTTCTGTTTTGTTCTCTCTCTTCCTATTTTGCTTTGTAAGTTTTTCTGTCCGTTGAGTGAAACAATGAAAATGCGTGTAAAATTTCAGTATGCTAAGGTTAAGTTCTACATTGAACCAATACTTATGTATGGCAGCACATCATGGACAATGAGCAAACAATCAATAAGATTTATGGAAGTCATAGAGATGTGGTTTTACAGAATAATGTTGAAAATTATTCACGGACAGCGAAAAAAATAAATGATGAAGTTTTTAAAGAGGCAGGCAAATAAAGAAACTGTATGAAAAGAATAAGAATCAGGCAATCAATGTTGTTCAAGCATATGATGCGAAGAGGAGGTTTCGAACATTTGGGGACAATGGTTAAAATACAGGTAAGAAGATCACGTAAGGCAGGGGAGAAGATACTGGATGGTCTAAAAATGTGGTTCAACAAAAGTTCAACGTCAGAACTGATTAACTGAACCAGGGAGAGGAGTTGTGGAGAGACATGATCGCCTATGCCGACAGGCATGGAACTTGATTGATTGACTGAATGTTAAGTTGAAAATGTGGAAATTTATATTTCCAGGAATAAACATAAACAATCTCAGATGTAGGACACGCATTGAGAAGGCAGATTGGAAGCATTGCAATACAGGCACTATTTTGAAACCCGAAGGAAATGAGGAGTAGAGGAAGGTCTAGAAATACCTGAAGAAGAGAGCTGGAGACTGATATTAAAGATAGACAAGAAGTGGAAAGAATTGGAAGGGATGGCAGAGAGAGGAAGGACTGGAAGAAGTTTGTTGAAGACCTGTGCTCCGTTGGGAGTTGAAAGGTGAAGAAGAAGAATCACAGATGTGCAGATGGCATAGTAATGTTCGCAGGCAGTGAGTAGGAACTACAAGAAATAATCAAATGAATAAACATTAGAATCAGTGAATATAAACTAGACATTAATATTTAGAAAACAATATGATAGCTTTCAAAATCGGTGAGAAACCAATATTATGTATAACAATATATGCAGAGGAAATGGAAAAGTAGGGAAGGGCTTTATTTCTTGAGTATACAATAAGAGATGATCAAATATTTGAAAACTAAATTAAATAGGGAATAGGAACTGCCAAAACTGCATTCAACAATTTGAGACAAGATATTAACATCATACACAAGCTGGAGACACTCTAAAATAATTGTATAAAAAAGAATTGTGTTAATTTTCTGACTAAATACAATCTGTTGAGTACCTAGTATTGTTAGAAAAGTTGAGTGTTCTTTTTGTATTTTGGGCATATAAAAAGACACAAAGGGTTGGAGAAGACGATTATAGATAGATAGAAGGAGGTTCTCCCAGCAAAGAAGAAGATCACACAAAAATGGATTCAGGATGAGACTGACGATTTGAGTATGACGGATGCAGAGGCCAGTACTTAGGCAAAATATAATGACCTGATCTGTTTTACTGAGGTCTTTGAAGACGATCTGACATCTGGCCTTTGTGAGAAAAAAATTCCAAAGGACTGTTAGGGTAGCAAATTCTGCTCAGAATAAGCTATTGGATGAAAATGATGATAACTAAACTATTGATTTACTCAAATATTACTTAATTGTTACAATAATTAAAATTAGACTACATTAGCAAAACTTACATCAAAATGTACTGACAGTTTAGCAACTGTATCTAGCAACTGTTGACGAAATGCTTTACGAAGACAGTCTACTCTCTGTGAAATTAGACAATATTTATTTCATTACAAAAATTAAATTAAAATAAATATAAAAATAAAATTTTTTTCCCTTTGATTGCTTTTTTTAACAAAATAAAAAATGAAATAGAAGAAGAGATTGTATGTCTATTTGTTATCTTTATCAGAACACATTTGATAAAATTCCAAAAATAGACATTATTTTTTAACTTTTAATTAATTAGTTATAAGCTGAAATAAGTGATATAGTTAGCCGCTTCTAACTATTATTGTCTTCATTTCAAAGTAAAAAATAACAAAATAATATTATGAATGTGAAAGTAGGAACAACATTGACAGCATATATTTAATAACATATCAAATGAAATATAAAGACAACAAACTCATAGATAAAAACCAAAAGATGGCAGCAGATGCACTTGCAAGCAATACTGCGATCAGAACGGGTCTTCTATGGACAAAAGTGACATCATCAATAAAAAGAGTAAAGGAACCCTTTCCTACCTTGTGGTATATAGGGCAATACAGTGTTAGGCCTGTATTTTTCATTGACCGTCGGCACACGATGGGTGATGTGATCAGCATCACCCGGTCGCCTTTAACTTTCCCAGATCATGTCTGGTACCCAGTTGAGGCTGGGTTGACCTGAGAGCCGCGCGGTCGGAAAATTCCATGCCACTGCGGAGTTGAACCAAGACCACCTGCCTTGAGAAGAGTTCACTAACAACTATGCTACCACGGCTCTCTACATCATCAATGCTCTGAGAGAAAACATATGCTCTGAAGATTTCAACAAAGAAGATAAAGGGTATTTTATATCTCGGTTGTGTAAATTATGCATACCGATAGGTGCTGCAAGATGAGACAACCATGAGAGAAACCCCTGTAGATACATCAACCAGTACAGAACGGGAGTTGTTAGTTCAAACACACTGAAATACATGCTTGGGAGGAGATGGGAGCAATTATGGACATGTCCAATGTGCGATGAAGGTGATCCTCAAATGAACAATGAAGATGAAAAGCATTAAGTTCAGATACAAAAGTTTATAAATAACAAGCATTAAGTTCAGATATAGCAAGTGTAAATTTCAGATATGACAAAAATCAAGTTCAAATACAACAAGTATAAAGCACAGATGTAACACATTTCAAGCTCAGAAATGACAAGCATCAAGTTCAGATATGACATGAATCAAGTTGAATTATAACAAGTATGAAGTTCGCATATGGCAAGTATAAAGCACAGATGTCACAAATATCAAGCTCAAATGACAAGTATCAAGTTCAGATATGAAAAGTTCAGATACTACAAGCATCAAGTTCATATTGACAAAATACACTAATTATATCATAGGACAAACATCTATTCTATACAAAACAAATGACCTACTTTTCTGTATACTAGAAGAAATAAAAAACATCATGCTTTTAAATAAACTAACGAGGACTTAGATAACGATCAACATTGTAATGTAGGACAAACAAGTGCATGTGATAGGCATGGAAATAAAGCTATTATTTTAATATTAAGATTGTAGCATTTTAGAAGCAATGATTAGGAAGAACGAGAAAGAGATTGATTGATTGATTGATTGGTCCATCATCATTGCACTTCAGGGAGTAATCATATGGGTCCGATCTCTTTCTTACACTGGAATATCTCAGTGGCAGGGTGTAATTTCCGTAGCACTGGTGAGTATCCTGATGTCATTTAGAAGATGGTGAAACATTTTTAATATACATTAAAAAAATGTCGAATGAATTTTACCCGGGAAGGGACTTTCCAGCCTACTCTTCTCAATTTTGAACTGCCAATGGTTCTTTTAGATGCTCAACGTGAACACGGGACCTAAGTTTTATCGTCCATCCCTGACAGGACTAGGAACTTAATCTCACACTGAGATCAGAGATCTCTGCAGAAAATATCTTAAGGCTCCACAAGGGAGCCAACTAAGTACGTTTGGAACGAGAGGCGAGCACCTAATCCTTACGCCACAGTGATGCTTAGAGAGAGAGAGAGGCAATAGAGAGAGAAAGAGTAGGTGAAGTGGAGCAAACTTACACTTTGATGCATCTTCTCTAGGTGCACAACTTTTTCATTGATTCTGCAGTATCTGAACATATATATTTAAAACTTAAAACTCATGCTAAGATCATTATTATTAATTTCATCAGTAATCATTGTGCTCATAGACACACAAGGCAGAGACAACAAATGTCCACTCAATTTGATATTGTGCCTTTCTATATATCTCAAACCTAGTCCTATCTATGTCTTTGAGCTCTGCTTCAAAGTTCCCCTTCATGTGTCCCTAGATCTCCCTATGGTGTCCATTGTATTGCATATCTGGTCAACCTTTATTTTCTCATTCTGAGAACATATTTTTCTGTAGGAATATTATTGGTTACTGAACTGACATCGCAAAACTCTTGGTAGACCCATAGATACGCAGTCTTCCCCAACAGATTTCAAAGGTGTCATACTCATGGTTCCAGTGGCTCACTGATTAATCACACTTTCTTCTGCTCCTCAACAACCGCTTGCTAGTACAACATGTAATTCCAAACTCTCTAAATTGCTCTATTGGTTCAATGCCTCATTTTAGTCTCCTTGGCTATTTTCATGTAGAATTATTGCTTCATCCACAAGTTATAAATTTACAACTATTTTTCTTTCATCAAGAACATCCACCAATAAAAGAGAATTAAGTCACATTTATAATGGTTTAAGAGAGAAAAGATAGCTTAATGGTTAGTACTCTTGCTACATAAGCGGGTGGTCTCAGGATCAAATTTCCAAGTTGAAGAGTAAATTTTATTTAGCACAACATCTCTTAGGTTGATCCAGTCTCAATTAGGTACCAGAGAAACACTAGAAAGTAAATATGGCCATCATATTTTGATGTTGATCACATGACTTATCATGTCCATGCTGGTCAAAGAATAATACAGTTCTAGCACTGTTTTCCATAATATATTATTTGGTAGGAAAACAGGTACTTTTCTTAATTTTATAATAGTTTCAGATTCCTATTAGAATTACGTGAGCATCTGTAGCTCAGCGGTAGTGAGCTCGATCACAAACCCAAGCGTACCTGGTTCAAAAGTTTGGAAGCAAATTCGTTTCCGTGGATTTTACAAAGGTAAAATAGACCTCACCGTTCAAAGCAATGGCAAACTACTGAATGTATAAGTGGTGCCTAGAAAATCAACGACTCATTTACAGTTACTCATTTATGTCCTGTAAAGGATATGCTACGATTTTCATTTCATTAAAATTACATAATTTATTTTTCTCTTTATTATCAATTAATAATTTTTAATTACAATTTATTTTTAAAAATGGACTTTTATGAATATCCTAACCCTAAAATTAAGGTTGGTCAACTTCTACAACATTCTTAATAGAATCCTAAAAGAAATGTCGGTATTAGTTGATATACATTACTACTTGACATACATTTCTTGTTTTAAGTAGTAGTAGGTTTCATTGTAAGTGAGAGAAGTATGAACAGGGCAGACATTATAAGTTACGTCTGATCTACATATTTGCAAACAGAATCAAAGACATTGAACCACCTGATTGAAAAGCAGGTTAAGTGCAACCAAGCACGCCGTTGTTGTCTTCAGGGTATAGAGGGAAGGTGTGCCAGCCAACATCACTTGGATACAGTGCGCGTGGGAACATTGAGATGGCTGTTGCAATGAAGGATAAAGTATCATATGGACTTTTCAATGTGTAAGGATGCCAATCAGTAGTGAGCTATACTGAACATCTCTTCTTGACCTACAGTTTTTACTTTTTATGATTTCCAGAGCTCTCTCATTATGAGATGCTGTCTTTATAAACTTTCTTTCAAACCCCTAAAAACTAAATTTGTTCAGCAATATGGTAAGGTAAAGTGGATGCTTATAGGGGGATTATGAGTCAACATACCTAAAGTAAAACTAAAAACTAAATTTGTTCAGCAAGTGGTAAGTAAAGTGAATGCTTATAGGGGGATTATGAGTCAACATACCTAAAGTAAAACAGCGACTAGTTACACTTACAGTTCCATAGATATGGCCTGTAGTTTTGAATCATGTTCTCTTTGCATGACATGCTTTGTAGTGTTAATATCTTTCTTGAGATTTACAATATCCTGTATATGAAGATCAAACAAGCAGTTGACTGAGGTCCACATAGACATTGTAAAAAAGTGGTCATTGTGGTAAATATACACAAACCCTTGAGATATATTATATCTGATAAAGATATGAGAAATAGAGACTAATTAAGACAACTTTTTATAAACCATTTTATATTTAACTGATCTGCTTCCTAACTTTTTGGCTTCTGGATGGAATTATTTTTTTAGTTAAAATAAATTGTACTGGTAATTTAGTCAAACTAAAAATATTGTTTCTAAATGTGATTTAAATTATGACTTATTATATATCAAATTGAAGACACATGGATGTAGTTTCACAAAATATTTCACATATTAGCAAATATAATTTAGTCTTAACTATGCAGGAAACATTAGCATGCATTAAAGATTGAAACTGGAGAACAATAACTTCCAAAGGGTCTTGGTGAATAATATTTTGAATAAGCAAGTACAACTGCTATCTTTATATTGGTAATCCATTTATAATTACACAAACATTAAGAAAATTGTGAATGGATGTATGATTTATTAACAATACACAAGCTAGCATCATGACCATTCATGAAAAATCTGTATTTCTTTTGGTCACTGGATATCATAGAATGATTGGTAAACTGTTCGCTCCAATTTTTAGCAAAAACCTGAGGATATGTGTTTGTTGTCACTTACATTTGATTTCTACTAGTTTTCAGTTAATACAAAAATTGAAAGGTAATGGAAAGTAATTAAGCAGCAACAAAATATTAAATAGTTTTCTAAACGATGATAAATATATATATGCTGTGCTGATAATGTCTTTTGAAGGAATAAGTTAACCAATTGTAGTGTACAAAATAAACCTAGTATTTGTTTTGAAAAATACAAATTTTACTGAATAATGCTGCAAATTTTATATAATAATGTTTAAAAATTTTTGACTATTTGCAAACTCCTGATCTATTATGTTACAAGAACAAAATATGTGCCTAGTTTTGTTTCACTTCACACATTTTATATTGATATAGTGTATAGTTTTTTTTTATCTCGGGAGGTTGACTAATATTCAAATACACACTGAAGGTAAGCGGTATTTCTGCTTGTGTTGTGACAGTGTCCCTTTATTTGGGAGGTAAGAATAGGATTCTTCACCATACTAAGCAGGTTCGTAAAATGCAACTTAAGGAGATTTGTGCATGGTGTTGGCATTCACATTCTGTAAAGTAATTTTACTCAAGTAAATCTCAAGCAATCTTACAATCATTTAAAAAGCAGAGATTTACCTTGGCACAAACTTCATTCGAAGAAGATCGGCAACAACTACACTGCCGAAAAAGTGAAGAAGAACAAAGAAAGTTGATGTGTGTATGTATTTATGGTAGATATTATGTTTCCACATTTTCTATTTATTTGTATCTTTTGTTATCCCTTAATGTGCTGCTGCATTGCAATGATACGTTATCATAGATTTATCTTTACAAACCTGCAACAATGTTTGTATATCTTGCGATATCTCTTTGAGATCAAGAATTTCCGTGACCTCTGTCTGAGATGCATGATCAACACAGTATAGGCCAATTTTCAAAGCGTTTACATGTCTTGGTCTGTTAAAAAAAATTGCACTGTATTATTACGCTTATTACAGTATCGTATCAGAAACAATTCATACTTAGGAGTATAACTCACAGATAAGTGAGGCAAGAGTTAAATTGTATCATCACTGACATCACTCAAAAAAAGGTTCACGAATCACTTTGTTACAGTTAATTTTGTAAGCCTTTTTGTTCACATTGAATACACTTGCATCATACCGATATACGTTACTGCTGTCATAATTTCCATCAACGTCCAAAATGTAATGCTCAAGTTCCGTATTGTTGTACAACTCTAATCCATAAGAGGATTCTGTTGATAACAAGTTATCAGTGTTGTCTGCATTTATGTCCGCCATGATTATTGTTTGTAGCAACAGATCGGAAGTAATCATCATCATGTAGCGCGACTCTCATATCACAGCCCGCCATAAAAAAAAAACTCAATATCCAGCAAGTATTCCCGCCTCCTACACCGTCATGTTTAATATTTCTTAAATGTCCTCACCGTCGTCTCTGTCGCCAATGTCTCGTATTCCAGAAACCATGTCACCCAGTGCTCTTTCTAAACCACTGTGACGTTTAATGCTACTTCCAAAATATCTCAGTTTACGGAACATGCTGTCGTTTATTAACCATTGTTCCTCAATGTTCGGGTCTTGTAGGATGTTTATATTTCTACTCGTATTTTGTCTTAGAATGTGTCTGCATTACCTTGTTAAAAAAAACTCGATTACATAAAAAAAAAATGCTAACTTTAATTAGTGATATTGTTGGCGTCTCAGCCTGTTGTGCCATGTGATTAGTTGGAAAATGACGCAATTTTCCCGTTTTAAAAGCTGATGAATGGCGGATTTTCTTATAAAGTCTTCTTCATTCACTCTCAGAATGGGTCTCTGGAAGTCTAAGTCGTAGCCTTTTGGCTTGCGTTTCGAATGTCCTGGGTTCGAAGCTGGACCGTGTCGTTATGTCCACAAGTGCATTTTTTTCAGGAACTCCTAGGGTTTTTGTCCGAGCTACAGAGTTCGTGCTTTATGCAACACTCTCGGTAAGTGGCGGTCATTTCTCTACGGTGAGGGAAATAGCCATATAGGAAAACCCGGTTTAATTAAGTAAATTCTATGTCTTCAGACCGTCTCAAAAGCCAAATTAAATAAGCTCAAAGAAATCAGTAGTCTACTTAAGGATGTCGAAATATTGAAAATGTTTATACTCAGCTGCATTAGTGGAGGCCATGTCTATCTTAGCTGCACCTCATACGCTGACACCTGTGTCAAGATCTTCAGAGGACATTTTTGTATCATCAAAAGTTTATATCTTTAGCTTGTTTAAAAAATGTTATACCTGTCTGTGGTGGAATGTAAGCAGTTTGAAAGTTACACAGTGCAGCCCGTATTTTCTTGTGAAAACTGCATTTACAACTTATACTTACATCCAGTGGCGGCTCGTCATTAAGGGAAATTTTGGCCGGGCACCACCAAAAATAATGTGTAAAGTGTATTTATTATTTTATAAATTAAAATATAACCTAACCCAAAACCATGATTTTCCGAAAATGTGTGTCTGGCCCCACCAACGAAAATGAGCACAAGCCGCCACTGCTTACATCATCGTGTAGCATGTCCTTTGTAGAACGTCGGTCTCATCACGCACCACCTGAAAAATGTTCCATTTCTAGCAAGTTTTCAGTCCTCATCCGTCCCGTTCAATGTTTCTTAAAAATGTCATACATCCACTGTCGTCTTGGTTGTCTCCTGTCGCATCTTACAGGAACCATGCCCTCCATTACTGTTCTCTACAAGCCACTTATCTTATCTTATCTTAACCACATTTGCCGTGAAGCGCTGTGGGGAGAGTTAGTTTTCTATCTTGTGCCAAGCGTGTTGCGCTTGACGTTGTCAGTCCATGCTTTCACAGGGACTCTGAGATGTTATCTATCCATCGTGTTCTTGGCCTGCCTCGTGCTCTGCGCCCTGAGTGTCGATTATTGTAGGCACGTGATGGTAGTAAATGTGGTTCCGTTCTCATTAGATGGCCGAATCACTTGAATCTTTGCTTCTCGATGTACTGTATGCATGGTATAGTACCAACGATGCTTCTGATATTCTCGTTTCTAACTCTATCTCTCCTTGTAACGTTGATATATATGGAACTGCAGTAAAACTATTTGATTGACAAAACACGTAATTCAAGTACTGTAGTTTTCAAATTACAAAAACAATGACAAAATACAGCAACGTTTCGACCAACAATTTTAATTTGTCACTCCTGTTTGTTCGTTTGCTTGATAAAGGCCTTGTTGGTCGAAACGTTGCTGTATTTTGTCATTGTTTTTGTAATTTGAAAACTACAGTACTTTGCAATTACGTGTTTTGCCTTGTAACGTTGACAGCTTTTCGTAGACATCTCATTTCACATGTTGTAATCTTTCTTTCTTGTGTCTTAGTCAGGGGCCATGTTTGGCACTGATAGCAGAGAGTTGGAATAAATATACAGTTTATCAGTTGTCGTTTGACTACCATGTTGATGCTTGGATGTTTTAATAGTGGTGACAGTTGGTATGTCACTGCGTTTGCCTTCTGACATCTAGTTTCGATTTCTCTGTCCATCTTTCCATCTGCTGTGAATATACTCCCGAGATATTTGAATTCTGGAGTCTGTTGTATTTTTACATTATTCACTTAAAAGTTGACCTGTTGACCTACTTATTGTCATGACTTCTGTTTTGGAGGTGTTAATTTTCATGTCACATTTTTCGCATGTCGCTTGCAGTGCATTTATGTGTTGTTGAAGTTTGTGTTCGTTGTTGTAAATTATAGTCTGATCATCTGCAAAGAGTAGTTCGTTTATTAAATTGTAGTTGTTATCTAGGTTGTTATCTGTATTGATTTCTTGCGTTATCCTGTCTATGTATATATTGAAAAGTATAGGCGAAAGCACACATCCCTGCCTTACTCCTGACGATAATTCAAATTCGTCTGTCAGGCCGCCTCTTGTTCGTACTACGCTTGAGCATGTTTGGTATAGCGCTCTAATATTGTCTAATAGTTGGCCTTGAATTCCGTATTCACTTAGTTTAGCCCACAGTTTGTTTCTGTTTACTCTATCAAATGACTTTTTTTGACGTTTAATGTGTTCAAAATATTTCAGTTTCCGGGATACGTTGTTGTTTATGAACCAATATTCAGATATTCTAGAATGTATTCCAAAAAAAGGTTCTGGTCTTCACTGTATTTTCTTGCAGTCAAAATTAACTGTTCCATCCCTTGACACTATTTGAAATGATAAATTTCTCTTCAATGTAACTTAACTATGGAATCATATTTCCACCAATTGTAAAAGAATCAAAATATTTGCGATTTTTATCAACCCTAACATTTCGCTTTATGTGTTCTGCATAGATGTTACATAAATAAATATGGGGAGAAGAAGCGGCCATGTCTTTCTCCGTTTCGCACTTCGAACCCAAATAGAACATTGCTCAACACCATCTTTCTCCCCACATTATGTTGTTGGTGCCAAACCTGGATGCTGACATTAAATGATAGAAGAAAACTAGTCACGACAGAGATGAAATGTCTAAGCAGAATGCTAGAGTAACAAGAAGAGACTGGTTAAGAAATGAAGGCACCAGGGGGAAAAGTGTGTACAACATCAATATTGAACTTCTTCAAGAAACAACAAATTAAATGGTTCGACAATATAAGAAGATTGCAGACAGTGCGCCTCAAAGAGCAATGTTACTCCGATACAATGGATACAAAGTAAAAGGCCGGTCCCGCAAAAGATAGACATCAGAGATATCAGAGGCGACGAAAAACACTGTTTATGTAGCGCACACAAATGCTCGTTCTATAAATCTCTTCTTATTCTGACCCTGTGCGGCAAGACAGGATTGGAGAAAAGAAAGAGAAAGAAAGCACTTCGAACAATTCTGATGTTTCACCAGCTGCTGTAGCCGTTGCTTCTTGTTCATGATACAGTGGTTCTATTTGGTGCTTAACTGGGATGAAAACATCATGCCCCGTATGTTGTTCCCGAATTTCGTATAATTTCAATAACCAAAGACATTTGTGTAATCTATAAAACAAGTTGGAGATCCACGTTACAGTCTCTGCATTTCTCGAAAATGTGGCCTTGCCATGTCTAATGCCCGCCCAAACTTATGTATTTTAAAAATAATTTTTTTTTTTTAAATCAGAGCACTTGTCATTGGAAAGAATGACGGCGCTCTGAGTTTCCACGTTCAGATGTAATGGATCCACTCATAGTGACACTTCCGAGTAGGGCCACAAAAATATATTTCATATTCTGACTTTCTTTCTATCCTCTTCATGATAATCCGCAATATCATTTTGCTGACATGACCCCAGTTTTCATTCTACTTCTATAAGCCTTATTTCTTTTGAGATGTAGTTCTGCTTCTTGGGCGGAAGTAATAGTTTAATTAAAACATGAATTGGAAGGCTAAGAAAATATACTTTGTACTCAGCGCCGGATTAGCCTAGTAGCAGAAGTAGCCAATGCTACGGCCCACGCTTCTGGGCGTCGCCTATGTGACAGAGCTAAGCTGTCACTAGTCATAAACAAGGAACCAAGGTTGGGAGGTGGCAATAATATCCCCCTTTCATTTTTTCTTATTTATGTTATTTATTGTTCTGGCTCAGCATAAATAAATACTTATACAAATAAAGGAAAGGGACATACATCATACTTATCAAAAACAACATGTGAGAAATTTATCCATCTAATTGCATTAAGCTTACTGGATCATATTATTTGCGAAATTAAGAGATGCAAGTACTATTCTGTATCACTGGACTCTACTCCAGACATTTCGCATGTGGACCAGCTCACTGTAATAGTGCGCTATGTGTTACCATCTGAACCAGTGGAAAGGTTTGTGAAGTTCTTGGTTATGGAAGGTCATACTGCTGAACAACTCGCCCAAAATTTACTTGATGTTTTAAAGAAAAATGGCATTGATATCAAAGACTGTCGTGGTCAAAGCTATGACGGAAGACCCACCCAGAACTAGGGTTGTCTTTTAACAATTCACAGAAAAAAAACTACAAAACATATTATCATACAAGTTGGCCACATGATAAAAAACAACGTTTAGTGTATGCATTATAATTATTAATTTTAAAAATTCGTCACTCCTGTTGTTCGTTTGCTTGATAAAGACCTTGTTGGTCGAAATATTGCTGTATGTTGTCATTGTTTGTGTAATTTGTAAAACTACAGTACTTTGTGATTACGTGTTTTGCCAATCAAATAGTTTTACAGCAGTCTCGTCTATATTGTGATTATTCCCAAATGTAGAAATAGTCTTACGAATTTACTTGTCTTTAATGATTACTACCTGCAGCGGAGACCGTTCTTTTTCAACATTAAAGCGTATAAAAGTGAGTTAAGAAACACGATGGGACAAGATCGTCTAAATAACCTCACCTTAATGAACATTGAATGTAATTGACTTATAGAAATTGATTTGTCTAGTGTTATCTGTAAATTTGCTCACATTAAATCGAGACAAGTTTGTTTGTAAAAGTTGTGTTTTATTGTTTATTATCATACAAAACCTAGGGCCCCGCTAAATTTGCTAGAGCGCCGCGCTGACCTAATCCGGAACTGTTTGTACTAGTTTCTTTTCATTTGATTGTTTACCTCTGAAGTATGAGTAAGTCTCGCCTGAATGACGAGGTATACTGGTGATAAGGAAAGCAAAGCTTCACTAAAAAATCAGTCACGGGTTCTACACCAGGCGCTATGACTACGCTAGAATTCATAGCGGGCGAAAAAAAAGGAACAACTCTGATTGTTTGTTATATGTTTTTTCGCTCCCGGACAGTTCTGATGAACAATGTTTTAAAGAATTTAAGAAGTTCTTTTGTACATGTTCTAACAGTGTGCAAGTTATAAAATCTTCTTTTTCGCTAATCCTGTTTTGCCTCTCAGTGCCAAAGACATTTCTATATCTTTACATCTTGTGTACATGGTTTATTTCACTCTGCCTGTTATTTCCGTAGTTCACCTTTTGTGTGGACGTATTTTGTCTTGTAACCATTGCATATCAGTAGCATTTATCCGCTGTTGAGCACTGTCTTTTGGTAATCCGCTTATGGGGCAAAATATTTAATTTATTGTTTCTTGATGAAGTTCAATATTGATATTGTACTCACTTTTTTCTTGATGTCTTCATTTCTAAACCGGTCTCTTCTTGATACTCGCAACACTCTGCATAGCCACTTCAATCTCTGTCGGGACTTGTTTTCTTCTATCTTTTGATGTCAATGTCCAATTTTGGCACTGATAGTATAATATGAGAAATGCCACATGTTTGTATAGTAAGGCCTCTGTTATAGTTTTTTTCTATTAGTGACATGCTTGAATTTTAAAATTGTTGCAATTTTCCATACTTCCTTTTTGCATCTATGTTGAATTTCGTTATCTATTCTTTCCTTTCCTGAAAATAAAATGCTCCCCAAATATGTTAAGACTTTAACTTGTTTTAAATAATGTTTACAATTGATACATTGTTAGTACTTTAATTACATTAATTAATTAGAAGTAAATTAATTAATTAGATAATTAACATGTAAAGATAAAAATAAACTTAAAAGGTACGAACGATTCATTTCAAAAATGTGCGTTTTATTATTGAAAGGCAGATTTTCGTGAACCAAAATAGAGCATTTTAAAAATCAATACAAATTTACGTGAAGTTAATAACAATAAATCCAATAATGAGAAAATACAAAATACTGAGACCATTAATAACTCAACAACAAGCATTAATCACAAGTTGCCGATTATGAATAACATAAACATGTTAGTTGACCAATGTACATACAATTACAATTACAAACTCAATTAAGTATACATTACATTTTAGTTATATTTCTCTCTCAGTAAATACAATTTAAAAAATACATTGTTATAGTAGAAGCATGTGTCCGGTCAGTTGATATTTTTTAAATATTTTTATTTGGCTGTACCAGGAATTGCCACAATGAGTGAACCTAGTACGGTTGAGCGTGTTAACTCCAAGCGTCATCTTTCAAAGAGCTGCTTGGGGGTTGTTTAAGTGTGTGTTTGCACCACATTGGAGATGTACACATTCTTAGAATGTGTCGGCATTATCTTATGATGAAAAAATCGTGACATATCCTTTACAGGACGTATCCATCAACCACAGTAAATGAGTCGTTGATTTTCTAGGCACCACTTATACGTTCAGTAATTTGCCATTGCTTTCTGAACGGAGAGGTCTATTTTAAACCCTTTTGTAAAAGTCCCAAGGAAACGAATTTGCTTCCAAACTTGCCCACCGTGGGGTTTGAACCAGGTACGCTTGGGTTTATGACCTAGCTCACTACCGCTTGAGCTACATACGCTCTTATGATAGGAAGTGTAAAAATTGGCATTAAGTAGTCTGACGTAAGTCTTCCCTTCAAAATGTCAAAATCTATTCTCGTTAAAACAACAGGAAACAACAATTCAAAGAATTAAGAGGAAATACTTAGGCTATCGACCAGGATAACAAGAAGACTTCGTCGCCAGGTCTGTTTAGGGCGTCCTCTTTTTCGTCTTCTTTGCGGGTTCCACTCAAGTGCTTGTCAGTGACACTCGACTGTGTCTTCCTTAGGGTATGTACGACTCATCGCAATTTTCTCCTTTTGACCTGGGTCATCATGGGTTCATGTCCGGTTCTTATCCACGGGTCTATGTTTGCAACGTTATCTTACCATCTTAGTCTAAGAATCCGTTGACAAAGGTCTGAATCTTATCTGTATTTAACTTGGTGACTCGCCACGTTTCTGAGCCATACAGCAACACAGATTTCACATTTGAGCTGAATATCTTGAGTTTTGTTTTCGTGGAGATGGCAGTGGATTTCTACAATGTGTGCAGGATAGCAAAGGCTTGTCGGGCTTTCCCAATCCTGGTATTAATGTCCTCGGTGACTAGTCCTCTGTAAGTGTGGGTTCAACTCCGCGGACTGGCAGAAAAGCTACAGGTTCCCCAGATTTACGGTGTTCGTGGCACCGAGCCGAAGGGTTACGATGTCCATGCACCAGCGAAGCTTCAGCTCATGCTTCTGGATCGGGAAAAAACCCAAAACCCCGTACACAATTCATACTCTGGAGTGTGGTGCTGCTGAATTCTGTTCCTGTGATTATTATGTTTGGTTCTAAGACAAAAATGATGCTCTGTTCTCTGAGACATAAAATGTGCTTGATGTTGTTGATATTCGGGTTGGCCATGTAACTGTAGATTTCGCTTCCAATGCACCTATATACCTATATGTTCTGCAAACTTTCTTTATTGTCTGCTTTTAGGATTGTTTTACTGTTTGGAGAGTTGTTACTGCAAATGTTTACTCTTCTATTGATCATTTTTTCTTTAAGCTAACTTGTCTGTTTTGTTCTGTCCGGGTGTGCTTTAATGGTCAGGCTCCATTGCATAGTTACTTAGATGTTATGAAAAAGGATAAGTTGGTCAATATCTAGGACTAGTGGGGTTATCGATAGCCAAGTCGATAACGTGCTGTGATAATGACCACACGAAGTGGTAATTCAGAGGTACGAAGTAGATTTGGCTAATCACTTCTGTGTCGAGTTGGACTACAGGAAATCCTGATCTTTGACTTAATGATCTAAATTACAATACCTCAAAATTGAAGCAATACTCTGAATAGCTAGGGACACTGGGAATAAAGAAAGCAAGCCTTCTCGTAAAAATGAGCCAGAGAGCACTTGGTTTAATATTAAAAAATAATAAAGGACTAGTTGAAAAAGTTCAGTTGTCAGATCTTTTTCTACCGATGTCCACCAATGTCCATCAAGTTCTTCTAGAGATTGCAGGACAGCATTGAATTTGCAAAAATAATTATCTTTCATGTCTTTGATGAAAATGCATAACATGTTCTTCAGACGATTGATGACTGTAGCACATAAATGTCAACCTTATAGTAGGAAAAATACTTGCCCGCATGCATCAAGCAGCCTGTCAAATGATTTGCCTGGATACTGTATGTATACAATGTAACCTACTGAAAACATATAGTTAGTTTCGAACTTTGGTTCTGAGAACCGAGAGCTAGATCAGAACACTGGACTCGCCCGAGTGGTTGCCGGGGCCCAAATTTGGGTTGTTGAGAATAGAACCACTGTTGCCAGGTAACATGTTGTAAGAGGCGACTAAGGAGGTTTGGATGAAATCGGATGCATGTGTCCTAAACGTGTAGAAGTCTATGCGTTTAGGGGCCTACCAAACCAATGTGCAACGTATACCGTTCTTGGCAAAGATCAAACATATCAGAGAGAGTGATTAAAATTGGTCGTAAAGAACGAACGCAAGGAAGGAGGTAGGAAGAACAGTGGACTGAGAACAAAGAGTTAGTTCTGAACACTGGTTCTGAGAACTGAGAGTTAGTTTCGAACACTGGTTCGAGAACCGAGAGTTTGTTCTGAACACTGGTTCTGAGAACCGAGAGTTAGTTCTGAACACTGTACTGAGAACCAGTGATGCCAAAAGTCGGCTCGCAGATATAAAGCATTCTATAGACAGTAATAATTAATATATAATACAAACTTGCCTTATGAACGGTACAGTCATTGTTTCGAGACTAGCAATAGATCTCAATATACAATCATTTCAGAATTATAAACAAAATGTACATTCCATAATAAATGAATGGCATTTGCTCAGAATAAACACTTTAAAAGCTCTAGCACCATTTGAAATCAGTTTATACACACAAAAATGTCAATACAACGCTGTGTTATATATCATGTACATTTCAAATACTGAAATTATTGTGTATATTATAACAACACACACAGTATATACATCTGATGAGCAAAAATAATATATATTTTACAAATCTAATCCATAGTGATCAGCAAAATGTACTCTCTCTCTCTCTCTCTCATCTCTCTCTTTTCGTCTTTTTAACACCAATTGGAGCATAGGCCTTCAACCGACTCATGTTGTCTTCTTATCTTCAGCTATCTCTGGCAGCTTCTTCCAGCTTTTCAATAACTCCTTAATCTCAGTTATTCTCCATAGTTCTTCTCATGTATTCCTTCTCTTTCCTTCCCTGCTGGTTCCTGGAAAGGACCCTTCTTGGGAAAAAAATCTACTGAATAGCTAGTAATGAGAACATTTAGGACTTTAAGTTTAGACATTAGGAGGCTGTAACGTATTCGATAATTAATAACAGCTGCTGTATTATGATACAATAACAGATGTACAAATATCATGCTATGACAAGTACCCTTAAAACTGAATTGAACTATACACAGTTTGGGTATACTTGGATTGAGAAATCTACAATATAAACAATTTGTTTCCGACCACGATGTTCTACCAAAAATCCAGTTAAAATCTAGGTGTTTAGTCTGCTGGGATGCCTTCAAACACTGCATGCAAGACCCCATTCCAGACAAAGCAAGGCTGTTGCCCATTTCAAAATTATAAAGTTTCACGTACATGGACTTCTTATAAGAACACACCGAAGAGAAACACGACACACACATAAACACCAAGTGTTATAGCGTGTATTTATACGAATACGTTTCACGAAGTAGGAAGTATCTTGACAATTAACAATTTTAATATCATAATTTCATCGATTTTAGAGTCACTTTTTCGACTTTATCGAAAAATTACTGATACTGTGTTGTACAGGTCTTGAAATTAGACTGTATTGTTGTAGTAAATTAAAGGGACCCGTTTTCATCCCATGAGGTATATTGGGGTATACGGTAGTATTCGGCCTGTATTTTTTATTGCCCATCGGCACACGCCGATCTAGTCAGCATCAGACCGGGTGTCTTTACTTCTCAGTGCCTTTCTGTTAAAATTATGTAGGCTTGGTCTATCTGAGAGACGTTACAGTCGAAAAAAATCAACTCGCACTGCAGAGAATTTTTACCTTAGCGGTCGGTCGTATGTTATCGGAGCCCACTGATTCAGGCATGTTTGATTAATTACATGAGATCTTCAGTCTTTGCAGAAATAGTGCTACTCTTGAACCAAAATGCTAATTTGAAAAATAGAATTCTACATTCATTTCTGAACTTGGGACTGCAGAAGCCATACACGAACGCGTTTGCTGCAGTGTTGAAAAAGTAGGATCTGACGAAAATGTTGTAGAAAATCACGCCATTAGTACTGAGGTTCTCGACGAAGTTCTTGTTCATAGCTTGAATAGCCTTGAGCACGAGATGAGGTAAGAAGCTGACGACGAAGACGAGGGTGATGAAAAAGAGCATCATTGTTGTTTTACGTGTGCGAGCATCTACAGAATGCGACATCTTCCGAAAACGGCTCAAGACAGAATGTTTTCTGGCCAGCCTAGATTCCATTCGAGTAACTGTATGTGTCCTGTGGATTAAAGTATACGGTTAGATGCTGATTTTTAAATCACGCTTTTAATAGTTTGAAATCAAAATAAAACACAATTTCAAATATACAGGCATTTTACTGCTACTCTGATACAGTGAATACAAAGCTTCAGGCAAAAAGTGGACCACAGAAATAACAGAGGCAGTGAATGACGCTATAAATGAAGCGCAAACAAAAGCCCGTTCAAGAAATCACTTCTTATCCTGACGCTGTGAGGCAAAAAGGATTAGGGAAAAGAATACTGAAAAGATACGCATTCTTTTGAAGTATAACTATGAATCTTTCTTTTGTCAGCACACTGTTACCGGGTTGTTAACCCAGTGTCGTGGTTTTATGTATTTGTCTTGCGCTTCTCTGGTGACTTGTGTGATGGTTTTCTTAGTCCCTGGCAGAATTCAACTACGTTATCTATCCACCTTTCCTCGGTCTTCCTCTCGCCTTCCTTCCTGATATTATGTTGTGGAAAGCTTCATAGACAGTTTGGTCTGTAAGCATTCTTACTAAGTGACCAAACCACTTCATTCTCTGTTTCGCTATATAATTCAAGCACGGTATTGTTCCAACCGTCTTATATGAGTATTATAGCTACAGTTTCAAAAGAATAACATACTTATTGTTGTAGATGTCTAATGTAAGAATATAGTAAGTTATGAAATCTGCACTTTAACTCCTTAAAATACGACATTTCACCTGACAAGTCATTCTGGCAGCACCAATTTTTCCGCAAACCCCATCACGAATCAAAACAATAAACACCGTCTTCATTTATTTCCGAGTGTTTTTCTGGTATCAAATTGGGGCTGATTTGACCAGATAAACCTGATTCAACTGTGGAATTGAACCCCGTACCTTTAGCCATACCAAGCTAGTGTACTAAAGACTATGTTATCGAGGTTTTCTTGTGTGCGTAAACTAAGTGTTAATGTAGGTCACCAAGCTAATGGTATTGACAGTATATATTGGTAAATATATAGTATTTAGGGGGTCACTGTGGCTAAGTGGTTAAACCCTTTGCCTTGTAAGTCGAAGATTGTGGGTTCGAATCAGGCTTTTCTGTTCACGAGTGCAGTTTTACCCAGAGACCCATAGGATTGTTGCTGGAGCTACGGAGTTCGTGTTTTGTGCAATACTCTCGGCAGATGTCGTGACATTTCTGCGGAGGAGGACCGAGCCATATGGGGTAAAACCCGGTGCAATGAAGTCAACTCTTCGGCTTTAAAACCCTTTATATTGGTAAAGTAGCATGTTGCATAGAACGTTTCCTTATCGAATATGACACAAGAGGGTTGCGGGTTCAGATCCCACGTTCCACACGTGATAAACAGCGAAACACGTTAACACAAAGTAATGTAATGTTACAAAGTACAACAAGACGATACATCGACGCTTCTACATCCTGTTTTTGTTCTTTGTAACACTACGTATTCTGTTTTTACGTGTTTCACTGTAGCTACGTTGATTTACTGCAATCTTTCCTTATATCTAAAATAACACACTAGAGCAGAGGAATTGTCTCTTCTACATCCTGCACACTCGGGTTAGAAATGTGAAGTGAGAGATAATTCATACCGTGAGGTCTGAAAAAGCTACAGAAAATTCCCATATTTTATTCACTGCAGAATGATATATTATTGTAATGCTTGTGATCGATACTCTAGTACGACTGAAAACTATTGGATAATGTTCGCATGACTAGCTGCATAGCCTATAAAATAGAAAATTGCTGAAGTTAGAAGGCAACTCATTGTCAAAAGCGTATAACTACAAATTTCTTAAATTCATCATTGAGGCTCTGTCCACCCTGAGCAATTGCTCTATTATTTTATCACTAGGCGCTCGTTATCCTTGCCACTGTCGGTTGTATTCAGTGCTCGTCTGTTTATATTATTTAGTCGCCCGAGTGGGTATCGGGGCCCAAATTTGGGGTGTAAAGAATAGAACCACTGTTACCTTTCACTCATGTCGTAAGAGGCGACTAACGAGGTTTGGCTGAAATCGGATGCACGTGTCCTAAACATGTACAAGTCTATGCGTTTAGTGGCCTACTAAACCAATGTGCAACGTATACACGTTCTTGGCAAAGATCAAACATATCACAAGAGTGATTAAAATTGGTCGTAAAGAATGAACGCAAAGAAGAAAGAAGAAGAAGATATTATTGAGCTATTTTCTCATAGTGTTTTCAATCAAGGACCACCATTCATTTTTAAATCTCCTTTTGTATTGATTACTGTCTTGTTCTATTCCACAAATGTATAGAGCTGACATTTTGAACGCCCTCATCGAGTGTGGCCGCAAATAAGTTTTTCATTTACATCAATCCACGTCAACTACTAGATTGCAAGAGCTGAGATTGAAGATTGGGGTAGCAAGAAACGAACAGCACAATAGGTATATGAGTAGGCTCATCAATCAAAATCGAACTGGTACGGTCAGTCACTGGACGATGTTGGAGAGATTGCAAAGGAGATCGGAACCACATTTACTACCATCACGTGCCTACAACAATCGACACTCAGGACGCAGAGCACGAGGCAGGCCAAGAACACGATGGATAGATAACATCTCAGAGTCCCTGCGAAAGCATGGACTGACAACGTCAAGCGCAACACACCTGGCATAAGATAGAAAACTAGCTCTCCCCACGACGCTTCACGACAAATGTGGTTAAGCTAAGATAATACGAAGATGATGATCGAATCACATATGGACATGTCCGGAGTGCAATGAAGATATTCCAAACTGAAACTGAATTCCATAAATTTGTATTTCTTCTTCCCTTCTGACCATCTGAAATGAAGCTTGCAAAATAGACATCTGTTTAGTGAAGATACTATATTTTTAGTGAGTCTCTTTCTAGTAATCTTCTTTGTCATCTTAGAATACATCATGTCTTAGAAGTACATATATCTTAGAGTAATACAATATGTCTTAGAGAAGTACATCATATCTTAGAGTAATACAACATGTCTATGAGAAGTTCAGCTTTTCTTGAAGAATTAGACAATGTCTCCGAGGAACAAAAAATGTCTTAAAGAGAGATACAGAACATCTTCAAGAAATAAAGTAGGTCCTAAAGAAGAAGATAATGTCTTAGAGAAATGCACAATGTTGTAGACAAATGCAAAATGTTGTAGAAAACAAAGAAGTGTTGTAAAAACAAAGAATGTTGTATAGAAACAAAGAATGTTGTATAGAAACAAAGAATGTTGTAGAGAAACAAAGAATGTTGTAGAGAAACAAAGAATGTTGTAGAGAAACAAAGAAGGTTGCATAGAAACAAAGAATGTTGTAGAGAAACAAGAATGTGTATAGAAACAAAGAATGTTGTATAGAAACAAAGAATGTTGTAGAGAAACAAAGAAGGTTGTAGAGAAACAAAGAAGGTTGCAGAGAAACAAAGGAGGTTGTAAGAAACAAAGAATGTTGTATAGAAACAAAGAAGGTTGTATAGAAACAAAGAATGTTGTATAGAAACAAAGAATGTTGTATAGAAACAAAGAATGTTGTTGAGAAATAAAGAATGTTGTATATAAACATAGGATGTTGTATAGAAACAAAGAATGTTGTATAGAAACAAAGAATGTTGTATAGAAACAAAGAATGTTGTATAGAAACAAAGAATGTTGTATAAAAACAAAGAATGTTGTAGAGAAACAAAGAAGGTTGTATAGAAACAAAGAATGTTGTATAGAAACAAAGAATGTTGTATAGAAACAAAGAATGTTGTATAGAAACAAAGAAGTTGTAGAAACAAAGAAGGTTGTATAGAAACAAAGAAGATATGGGGTTTTATAGAAACAAAGAATGTTGTATAGAAACAAAGAATGTTGTATAGAAACAAAGAATGTTGTATAGAAACAAAGAATGTTGTAGAGAAACAAAGAATGTTGTAGAGAAACAAAGAATGTTGTATAGAAACAAAGAATGTTGAAAAACAAAGAATGTTGTAGAGAAACAAAGAAGTTGTATAGAAACAAAGAAGTTGTATAGAAACAAAGAAGGTTGTTAAACAAGATTGTATAGAAACAAAAGAGAATGTTGTAAAGAAATAAAAAGAATGTTGTATAGAAACAAAGAATGTTGTATAGAAACAAAGAATGTTGTATAGAAACAAAGAATGTTGTAAAGAAACAAAGAATGTTGTATAGAAACAAAGAATGTTGTAAGAAACAAAGAATGTTGTAAACAAAGAATGTTGACAGAAGGGAAACAAAGAATGTTGTATAGAAACAAAGAATGTTGTAGAGAAACAAAGAATGTTGTATAGAAACAAAGAATGTTGTATAGAAACAAAGAATGTTGTATAGAAACAAAGAAGGTTGTATAGAAACAAAGAAGGTTGTAGAGAAACAAAAGTGTTGTATAGAAACAAAGAATGTTGTATAGAAACAAAGAATGTTGTATAGAAACAAAGAAGGTTGTAGAAAAACAAAGAATGTTGTATAGAAACAAAGAAGGTTGTATAGAAACAAAGAAGGTTGTAGAAACAAAGAATGTTGTAAGAAACAAAGAATGTTGTATGAGAAACAAAGAATGTTGTAAGAAACAAAAGAAGTTGTAAGAAACAAAGAATGTTGTATAGAAACAAAAGTTACGAACAAGAATGTTGTATAGAAACAAAGAAGGTTGTATAGAAACAAAGAATGTTGTATAGAAACAAAGAATGTTGTATAGAAACAAAGAATGTTGTATAGAAACAAAGAAGTTGTAAGAAACAAAGAATGTTGTATAGAAACAAAGAATGTTGTATAGAAACAAAGAATGTTGTAGAGAAACAAAGAATGTTGTAGAGAAACAAAGAATGTTGTAAAGAAACAAAGAATGTTGTATAGAAACAAAGAATGTTGTATAGAAACAAAGAATGTTGTAGAGAAACAAAGAATGTTGTAGAGAAACAAAGAATGTTGTATAGAAACAAAGAATGTTGTAGAGAAACAAAGAATGTTGTATAGAAACAAAGAATGTTGTAGAGAAACAAAGAATGTTGTATAGAAACAAAGAAGTTGTATAGAAACAAGAATGTTGTAAGAAACAAAGAATGTTGTAAAGAAACAAAGAATGTTGTATAGAAACAAAGAATGTTGTATAAAAACAAAGAATGTTGTATAGAAACAAAGAATGTTGTATAGAAACAAAGAATGTTGTATAGAAACAAAGAATGTTGTATAGAAACAAAGAATGTTGTATAGAAACAAAGAATGTTGTAGAGAAACAAAGAATGTTGTATAGAAACAAAGAATGTTGTAGAGAAACAAAGAATGTTGTAGAGAAACAAAGAATGTTGTAGAGAAACAAAGAATGTTGTATAGAAACAAAGAATGTTGTAGAGAAACAAAGAATGTTGTATAGAAACAAAGAAGGTTGTATAGAAACAAAGAATGTTGTATAGAAACAAAGAATGTTGTATAGAAACAAAGAATGTTGTATAGAAACAAGAAGTTGTATAGAAACAAGATGTTGTATAGAAACAAAGAATGTTGTATAGAAACAAAGAATGTTGTATAGAAACAAAGAATGTTGTATAGAAACAAAGAATGTTGTTAGAAACAAGAATGTTGTAAGAAACAAAGAATGTTGTAAAGAAACAAAGAATGTTGTATAGAAACAAAGAATGTTGTATAGAAACAAAGAATGTTGTAGAGAAACAAAGAATGTTGTATAGAAACAAAGAATGTTGTATAGAAACAAAGAATGTTGTATAGAAACAAAGAAGGTTGTATAGAAACAAAGAATGTTGTAAAGAAACAAAGAATGTTGTATAGAAACAAAGAATGTTGTATAGAAACAAAAGAATGTTGTATAGAAACAAAGAATGTTGTATAGAAACAAAGAATGTTGTATAGAAACAAAGAATGTTGTATAGAAACAAAGAAGTTGTAAAACAAAAGAATGTTGTAAGAAACAAAGAAGTTGTATGGAGAAACAAAGAAGTTGTATAGAAACAAAGAATGTTGTAGAAACAAAGAATGTTGTAAGAAACAAAGAATGTTGTATAGAAACAAAGAAGTTGTATAGAACAAAGAATGTTGTAAGAAACAAAGAATGTTGTAAGAAACAAAGAAGTTTAAGAAACAAAGAATGTTGTAAGAAACAAAGAATGTTGTTGAACAAATGTGTATAACTAGATGTGTAAGAACACATAAGAAGATACAAAAAAAATGTTGTATCGATGTTGTATCGAATGTTCTGAAACAAGAATGTTTTCAAAAGTCTGATGACAAGTTCTATCATTCACGATGTTGTATGAACAAGGTTGTATCACGATGTGTATAGGTCATCTTTTGTTCTATTGAAACAATGTTCAATCATCCATCATGCCACTTTATCTCATTTATGACTTAGAAGTTGTCTTGAAATTCATATGTAATGTTGTCTTAAGTATACAAGATTCCTCTCTATACTTTCTCTCTCCTCCTAAACAGATCTCTCTGAGACAACAAGAACTGATCTACCAGAAAGTTCATAAATATTATTATTTGTCTTATCATGTTGGAAATCTGATTCATGTTGCTATAGAACAAGGAGTGCTTGTCATATAACAGAATTTGAGACAGGTGCTTATCCTTCGTGAGTGTCATGAGTTTTAGCCAGCGTTTACTGGGTTCGCTCTCTGTCAGCCTTGGGCTGTCCCCAGCCGACCTGCAAGGCAGCAGGTTGCTATTTTCTTTTAGGGTAGCTACCCCTAGACAACCTTCCCTCCCGGGTTGTAATCTACCCAGGTTACCAGTCTTTTTTTTGGACTACTTGGTTTTCTTGCCGTTCAGTTTTGTGTACGGTTAGCTCTTTTTACACTGGTATCTGGTGAGTTATGTCTCTGAGTACGTCATTCGTAATCTTATCATACCATCTATCTCTATCAGTAAACATCCATTTATGAAGGTCTGTAGTTTTCTGGCGGTTTCTTTTGTTGTCCTCCATGTCGTATGATTATTACGTTTATTTCAAGAAGTATCACACCACATGAACAAATCAAATGAACATGAATAATGTCACCAATGAGATACCATCACATCACATCTACTTACGCTGGCTTATCAGGTACCGTTATACTTGATGGTATATCATCTTCTGGTATAGTTTCAGGCAACACTGGAGAATCTTTTAGTTTGTCCGAGGAAGAGTGACCACCATCTGAACTGTTGTCGCTGCCTACAGTATGTCTACGAAATGATCCGATGCTGCCTTTCCTTTGTTGAACAGAATGTCTGAACTGAGTTTGTTTCACAACCTGTCTCCCAATGAAAATGTAAATAATGATCATTGTAATGAATGCAGCCAGAAATAATACACAAAGAATAGCACTGTACGCAATTCTTAGAGGGTGGTTCTTGAAAGACTGACTTGTTGAACATTCCATTCCATAGAAATTGTCTCTCGGAGTTTGGACAAATGCGATTCCGTAGACTATTGCAGCGGGAACGGCTAGTATAACAGCCAATACACACGATATGGCAACTCTATACGCTGCCTGTTTTGAGGTTAGCTGCTGGTGTAGAGGGTTGCATATTCTTTGATAGCGGTCAAGTGCGACGGTAAGTAAGGTAAAACCAGACGCAATCAGGACAATAGTTGTGAGAGTACGAAAACCCTTGCATAGACTCTGACTGGTGAAGCTGTGGGAGAACCTCAAATCAAGAATCTCTCCTGGAATACATAAAACACATGAGAGAATATCAAAGCAAGCCAAGGCAAGAATTGCAGTCCTGGTTGAGCTGGCACTGAACTTGGAAATGTAAATATAAAAGACCAGAGTGTTGCCTACTGCACCAGTGAGAAGAACTATTCCAAGAACCACAATCGCTGGAAGCAGAACCATAGCCATTTGATCACTTAGCTGTTGTCTGTACATATCTCTATCAAACAGTTCCAGATTTTCAGTAGTATTACTGTACAGTAAATCCTGCTCTGAAGCGTTGAATTCCATCGCATTATGTATTAAATTGAACGTATATTCTTAAAGTTTAACATTGCTTAATGTGACAATTATTTAGTGTAATACTTCTGATATCAAGCATGACGATTATTTAACACTATGTTAATCTGATGTAATTATTGTTAGTGCTTGATACATTACGCCAGTACAATCTATATATATATACTTGTAACGACAGAAGACGTTTAATCTGTTATTTAAATAATCGCCACAGGATTTTGAAAGTTCTCAGCTTCTGTATAAGTCAAATGAGAAAAATGAGATGTATGCGTAGGTGCAGACATTATCTAGGGATAAACGTCGTGGACTTTAAACATGCTATTTGTTTGTTTCACCTCAAGTTGTTTCCACTTGAGTAACATACAGTGTTGTTTACGTATCGCCGTCATAACACTTACAAATACTGTAAACCCTTGGAATGTGTAGTATCAGCTATGTGTTTTAGTGTCAACAAAAAAAAACGGGACAAGCACAGACACACAAACAGAAAGAGAGATAGGCGCATTTGACGAAAACTACAACATATTTGTTTTTGAAATATATAAACAAACAAACACACATACATACATGCATATATACACTCATACATAATACAGGGTGTTTAACTTAAAAGCAGCCCGTGAATGGAGCTAATCTGGCATATATGTATGGAAATGGAAAGGTTCAGTTATGATGTAGTATAGGTCAAGGTTGTGTGACGGTGTGTAATTGTAGTGCGGGAAGGGGCGATGAACAAATGTGACGTAGAACGAGCTAGTTCGAACCGGTTTAAATAGTAAATAAACACAACTCAATGCTGTACCTGGCAACTTTCGAATTGTTAATGGGGCTGCAATTATCTTGAACACCCTGTATAATGTGATGTATTATAATAAAATATAGCATAATATAATGGCATCGTGTTAAAAAAAAAAAATAAAGGAACCCATTCATACCTCGGGGTATATAGGTCAATACAGTGTTAGGCCTGTATTTTTATTGACCGTCGGCACACGATGGGTGATGTGGTCAGCATCACGCCGGCCGCCTTTACTTTCCCAGAGCAAATCTGGTACCAGCCCAGTTGAGAGGCTGGGTCGACCTGAGAGCCGTCGCGGTCGGGAAAATTCCACTCGCATTGCGGGAGCTGAACCCAGACCACCAGCCTTGCGAAGCGAGTTCACTAACAACTACGCTACAGCGGCTCTCTACACGCCAAGCGGCATGTGTTAGTTTTCATAAAAAAATGCACGCCAATGGGAAGATTGTGTATGAGCTGATGCTTTCTTCTTGTGCATTTTACATTAACTGTCTTAGTATTGCTTCACTAGTTCTTAGATAAGTGCTCAGAGCCTGCTTCCAGCTGAATCTGTTCTTGGTAAACCCGTGATAGTTTGATATATTTGCGTAAAAAACCTGAAAATATCGTTGTAGATGTAATTGTATCGTAGGAAGGGTAGTCCCACATTTCTCTTCCAGAAGTCAGGTCTCAGTACGAAACATCTTTAGTAATCCCGCCTCCTCCATCTGACACAGGTAACCAGTTTATTTTTGGAATTTACTGATTGTTTGATAGGAGAAGTGTTCTTTGACTTCCACTAATTGCTTACCCTGCAAGTTTCAATCCAAAGAAGCTATCTATGTAACTGTGCACTGAGAAGACGATTAGTTATCTAGTTAACTACGTCAATGTACTTGAAAATAAAATATGTAAAAAATATATATTTTACAGCAACTAGTAGTAGTTCAAGTGAGGTAAGTTTAATTTGTTTTATAAATGTTGACTATATCATGTGGACATGTCCAATCCTCTGGTCACTGACCCTTTATATTTTGTTAATTTTATTTGAGGTACGCGCGGTTTATCTTTTTAAACATAAATTTAATATTTTAAAAGCAATCTAAAATGAGACTATTAAAACGTTGAGTGATAGATTTAGATTCCTAGTAATTTACCAGTCGTGAGATTTTCCTTTGCTCTTCCCACTGTTTATTCCGGGCACCAGAAACACCAGAAGATTGGAGAAATGCAACAATAGTTCCCATCTGGATAAAAAAAGGTAGCAAGAGGAATTGCACAAAATATAGAGGAATATTGCTACTAAGTCACACCGGAAAAATATTTGGTAAATTACTAGAAAAAAGGCTCCGTCATATCATTGAGCCACAGCTTAGCGACTCACAAATGGGGGTTCTGGAAGAACAGAAGCTGTACAGACGCGATATTCGCCCTCAGGCAGTTAGTGGAAAGAACTGTCGAATCCAACAAACACCTGCACGTTGCTTTTGTCGACCAATAAAAAACATTCGACCGCGTAGACAGGCACAAGTTGTAGAAAGTATTATCAACTTATGGGGTTAATGACCACCTAATCAATCTATGCAAGAGCCTTTATATAAACAGTCAGTGTACAATTCGAACAAACACAGGACTATCAAAAAAATGTCACATAGGGTCAGGAGTAAGGCAAGGATGCGTACTATCTCCGCTGCTGTTCATCACATGTATCGATCAAATATGTGAAACAGCTAACACCAGCGAAGGAAACAACTTCGGGGAACTCTTAAATTAATTTTTTTGTGCAGACAATCAGGCAATCATATCAACAACAGAAGAACAGCTACAACAACACATTATCAGACTCCACTTAACATGCAATGAATACAATATGAGAATAAACATCGACAAAACCAAAGTAATGACATTCGCTAGAGAGGAAAACGCTACGAATATCTCCATTGACAATCGCCCATTAAAACAAGTCAAAGACCTTACATTTGTAGAGGGTATTTTTTCTGCAAACAGAAGAATAACTAATGAAATTCAACACAGATGCAACAAAGCAGATCAAATGATATGACAAATGGCGTACCAATTTTAAAATGCAAACATGTCAACATGAACACAAAAGAGCAATGTTCAACACAATCTTTCTTCCCATATTATGCTACCAGTGCCAAACCTGGACACTGACATCAAATGATAGAAGAAAACTAGTCACAACAGAGATGAAGTGTCTACTCAGAATGCTGGGGGTAAAAGAAGAGACCGGTTGAGAAATGAAGACATCAGGAAACAAGTGGGTACAACATTAGTACTGAACTTTATCAAGAAACAACAAATTAAATGGTTCGGCCACATAAGCAGATTACCAACAGACAGTGCACCTCAACGAACGATGTTGCTCAGATACAATGGATACAAAGCAAAAGGTAGACCATTTCAAAAGATGGACCACAGAGATAACAGAGGTGACGAAAGACACTATTTATGAAGCACACACAAAAGCCCGTGCTAGAAACCTCTTCTTATCCTGACGCTGTGACGCAAAACAGGAATAGAGAAAAGAGAACAAGATTCCGGGCACATTTTGTATAAAGTAAAATTAGCAGCATCTAGTGCACGCAAGCTTAGTTTATTATAGTGTTATATATATATATATATATATATATATACCCTATGTACCATTATACGTTACATAGAACATGAAAGCAATTTCTCCATACCACTCTGTCCTGGGCAACTGGCTCAATCTCTTCCATGGAATTAAGTCCAATATTTCTTGCCTCTCTCAATAAAGTTTGTTTCAGTGTTTTCCTAGGGCGTCTTCTCTCTCTTGAACCCGTTGCCCCCACTTCAATTTATGCTGTAGGTTATTAAACTCTTCCCTAACTATCTGTCTGTTGCCCCACTTATGAGATCTGATATGGTTTTCACGCCATGCCATGATGTTAAGTTGCCTAGAATATTTTCCCTCTCTCGACCTCTGTCACTCTTCCACTGTATCTTGCTAACTGTCACAGTGTATGCGTTTTTTTCTTCTGATAACATGTTCAAAGAATTTTGATAGTGTTTGTCTGAAGTGTTTTATAAACGATCTATTATCGACAGTGTTTTTGAGAACATTATCATTTTTCATCTTTTCTGCTCATGATATTCTCACCATTCTTCTGTAAAACCACATCTTTGTAGCCTCTAGTAATTGACTATTCCTGTTATTTGTTGTCCGTGACTCATATCCATATGTAAGAACTGGTTAGTTCTACCTGTAGCCCTGTAGTACTACTCTCTATCTCACTTTTTATGATAAGATCTTATTACTTAGCATCGCCCCCTCCGTATCCTACAGAAACCTGCCTTAGATTGGATGATTATACTCTTTATTTCTGTAGCTTTGTCTGACATTTATTAAAGCTAATTTACCTTTGTCCGGCAATAGTAATGGGAGAGAGATAACAGTTTTGAATATCTTTCTTCATTAATAATAAACCAGGAGAGAAGCGTGAAAAACCAAGACTGTGATAGATACCAGATGTGATAATTAGGGGTTATTGGTTACTAAACCGACATCATATCACTCCGAGCAGATCCTTAGGTGCTCAGTCTCCCCGACAGATGACGAAAGGTATGCATACTGATGGCTCATGTGGCTCGCAGGGTAAACATGCTCTTCACTGCCACTCAGACATCACGTTCTAGTTCTACAATGTGTAATTCCAAACTCCATAAAACGTTGAATATATTCAACATCGATTTTAGTGTCCTTTTCCAACAGGCGGTCGACAAGAAATCGAAGAAGATTCTCCTATATCCATCCTCACTCCCCGATGATCAATGCAGTGAAAGTAAACATGTCTGTACTCGCGTTACCGCAAACATCCTCATGACAAGAACAGTAGATTACCGTAAGCCTCCGAAGGTTGAAAACCTTTATAGACGACATCATTCAACATGTGATCGATGAATTGAATATGACAGCAACAGAGTGAGTTGCTATTCGGAACTAATATAATGGAAATCGTTACACCAAAATCTTGTGTAGTATTATCTTTGTAAGTAAGCTTAGTTTCGTGCTGTAACCATATCCAGATGTCTGTCTCCATGTCTTCTCAAGTACCGTACTAATTATTTTTGAAACTAAGCTTAATTTAGCATTGAAGTCACATTAAAAGGGTTTCTATATTTAGAATGTGGTCATGTGGTTAGAAGTAGATTGTATAAGATAACCTCGTCAGATCGGAAGTGTGTTGTGAAGTATTGTGTTTGTTCTCAAGTGTAGATTGTTATCACAGGGGGCGCGCTTTGTGAGCATCCGTCACTTTCAGTAGTCACTGTGATAGTTGAGTTAGGTAGCTAAATTCCAGGCGACAGGTTAATTATTAACTATTTTAATCAACAATCGGATTAGCAATGAGTTGCACTGTAACGACACGAACTGCCTCTATTTTTAATGGTATGATTTATATCATAGATTCCCAAACTTGTTCGGCCCACCGCCCACTTTGCGCAACATAAACTTTGTAACGCCCCTCCACATTATAACAGTTTGCCAACACCCCCACATATATACATGCTCTGTTTTCTCTTTGACATAGAAAATTGATGCATATTTCTGTCATACATGGTCAATTTTTAAATGATTATATGCATGAAATAGAAAACTGATGAACAAATGGATCGTGTAAGACGGGCATAAGATGAATTAAACTGCAGAATTCAAATTTTAAATGATTATTCAATCGCAAAATCACGAAATTAATTTATTTTAAAATATTTATTATTAATTTTTTCTTTAAAGAGTCACTGACCCCTAATCGCATGAACACCCCCAAATTCTTCTGAACCCACTATCGCTCCCCCTAGTGCGCTTCAGCGCCACTAGGGCGGTACTGCCCACTTTGGGAAACGCTGATCTATATGATAAGATCAAGATAGGGAAAAAATTAACGACAATATAAATGATGAATAACAGTTGAACAAAACTAAAGTGAGTAGTTTAACTCTCAGTTGAACAAAACTAAAGTGAGTAGCTTAACTCTCAGTTGAACAAAACTAAAGTGAGTAGCTTAACTCTCAGTTGAACAAAACTAAAGTGAGTAGCTTAACTCTCAGTTGAACAAAACTAAAGTGAGTAGTTTAACTCTCAGTTGAACAAAACTAAAGTGAGTAGCTTAACTCTCAGTTGAACAAAACTAAAGTGAGTAGCTTAACTCTCAGTTGAACAAAACTAAAGTGAGTAGCTTAACTCTCAGTTGAACAAAACTAAAGTGAGTAGCTTAACTCTCAGTTGAACAAAACTAAAGTGAGTAGCTTAACTCTCAGTTGAACAAAACTAAAGTGAGTAGTTTAACTCTCAGTTGAACAAAACTAAAGTGAGTAGCTTAACTCTCAGTTGAACAAAACTAAAGTGAGTAGTTTAACTCTCAGTTGAACAAAACTAAAGTGAGTAGTTTAACTCTCAGTTGAACAAAACTAAAGTGAGTAGCTTAACTCTCAGTTGAACAAAACTAAAGTGAGTAGCTTAACTCTCAGTTGAACAAAACTAAAGTGAGTAGCTTAACTCTCAGTTGAACAAAACTAAAGTGAGTAGCTTAACTCTCAGTTGAACAAAACTAAAGTGAGTAGCTTAACTCTCAGTTGAACAAAACTAAAGTGAGTAGCTTAACTCTCAGTTGAACAAAACTAAAGTGAGTAGTTTAAATCTCAGTTGAACAAAACTAAAGTGAGTAGCTTAACTCTCAGTTGAACAAAACTAAAGTGAGTAGTTTAAATCTCAGTTGAACAAAACTAAAGTGAGTAGCTTAACTCTCAGTTGAACAAAACTAAAGTGAGTAGCTTAACTCTCAGTTGAACAAAACTAAAGTGAGTAGCTTAACTCTCAGTTGAACAAAACTAAAGTGAGTAGTTTAAATCTCAGTTGAACAAAACTAAAGTGAGTAGCTTAACTCTCAGTTGAACAAAACTAAAGTGAGTAGTTTAAATCTCAGTTGAACAAAACTAAAGTGAGTAGCTTAACTCTCAGTTGAACAAAACTAAAGTGAGTAGCTTAACTCTCAGTTGAACAAAACTAAAGTGAGTAGCTTAACTCTCAGTTGAACAAAACTAAAGTGAGTAGCTTAACTCTCAGTTGAACAAAACTAAAGTGAGTAGCTTAACTCTCAGTTGAACAAAACTAAAGTGAGTAGCTTAACTCTCAGTTGAACAAAACTAAAGTGAGTAGCTTAACTCTCAGTTGAACAAAACTAAAGTGAGTAGTTTAAATCTCAGTTGAACAAAACTAAAGTGAGTAGCTTAACTCTCAGTTGAACAAAACTAAAGTGAGTAGCTTAACTCTCAGTTGAACAAAACTAAAGTGAGTAGCTTAACTCTCAGTTGAACAAAACTAAAGTGAGTAGTTTAACTCTCAGTTGAACAAAACTAAAGTGAGTAGCTTAACTCTCAGTTGAACAAAACTAAAGTGAGTAGCTTAACTCTCAGTTGAACAAAACTAAAGTGAGTAGTTTAACTCTCAGTTGAACAAAACTAAAGTGAGTAGCTTAACTCTCAGTTGAACAAAACTAAAGTGAGTAGTTTAACTCTCAGTTGAACAAAACTAAAGTGAGTAGCTTAACTCTCAGTTGAACAAAACTAAAGTGAGTAGCTTAACTCTCAGTTGAACAAAACTAAAGTGAGTAGCTTAACTCTCAGTTGAACAAAACTAAAGTGAGTAGCTTAACTCTCAGTTGAACAAAACTAAAGTGAGTAGCTTAACTCTCAGTTGAACAAAACTAAAGTGAGTAGCTTAACTCTCAGTTGAACAAAACTAAAGTGAGTAGCTTAACTCTCAGTTGAACAAAACTAAAGTGAGTAGTTTAACTCTCAGTTGAACAAAACTAAAGTGAGTAGCTTAACTCTCAGTTGAACAAAACTAAAGTGAGTAGTTTAACTCTCAGTTGAACAAAACTAAAGTGAGTAGCTTAACTCTCAGTTGAACAAAACTAAAGTGAGTAGTTTAACTCTCAGTTGAACAAAACTAAAGTGAGTAGCTTAACTCTCAGTTGAACAAAAGCTGCCGCTACTGCCTGTAATACCATTTTTAGACGGTGTAGAACAGGGGGGACATGTGCCTTTGGAATGTAATAGCCACATGGTTAGTGCAGGTGTCGCAAAATGTATAAGTTCGAATTTTTCTTTATGTCCCCGACAGAAAAAAACTAATTGGCATTACCGTAAATTCAACATGGGCCTCCCGCATGGGAGCTGCGCTCTAATCCATTCTGTCAGACGCTCCAATAACTCTGCCAGACGCTCCAATAACTCTGCCAGACGCTCCAATAATTCTGCCAGACGCTCCAATAACTCTGCCAGACGCTCCAATAATTCTGCCAGACGCCCCAATAACTCTGCCAGACGCTCCAATAATTCTGCCAGACTCTCAATAATTCTGCCAGACGCTCCAATAACTCTGCCAGACGCTCCAATAACTCTGCCAGACGCTCCAATAACTCTGCCAGACGCTCCAATAACTCTGCCAGACGCTCCAATAACTCTGCCAGACGCTCCAATAACTCTGCCAGACGCTCCAATAACTCTAGTATTATCATCATCAAGTAGCTTGTCCTGAGCAGAACTTTGCCACCCCAACAGTTCTCCGGAACTTCTCTCTCTCATATGCCAGATGTCCTACCTCTGCAGCCGTCATGTTCAAGCCATCAGTTACATCCTGAACCCATCTTCTCCGTGGTTTTCCTCTTCTTCTCTTTGCCGGTATGCCTCTTTCCATGATGGTCTTCTCCAGCCCTTCACGTATTTTTATGTCCAAAATATCTCAATTTTCTCTTTCTTATTTGTAGCATCAGCCAGTTTTCTTTGAGTTCTTTCTGGGTAGATCTATTTGTTCTCTTCTCTGTCCAAGATATAAGGAGGACTCTTCTATAACACTTATATTCGAAAGCACATATATGTTTTTCCACTGCTTTATTAAATGTCCATGCTTCACACCCATACGTTGGGACAACAGTAACTCTAGTATACGCATAATAAAACCACACTTTTGCGCACTGTTGGTAAACAATAAAATGTGTAATGAACGACACACTATAAATTCATATTCTACATTCTTCAAAATTATGACATGCCTTACATAACAGAAACCACCGAACTGAAGGTACACCACCAAATTAAAGAGATTACACATGGTTAAAGAGATCACAGCTAATTAAAGAGAAGCAACACAATTTTGGAAACTCGTTGAATTATCATTTATGAGAATACACAATTACTTAACTGGAACCTAGTTATTGACATGATAAATACTCTTCATCATCATCAAGTAGCTTGTCATTTCAGGAACTTTGCTCCCATGACAGCAACCCTGAAAAACTCTATATTCTGTGCAAGTTGACCAGCGTCAGCAGCAGTGATTACAGCTTATGTCGTATGATGTGTACGAAATATTTAATTGTCCTTGTTTTTCTGTTCTTTAATAACCAACTCTAATTATTATCAAGCTGTTGCAGTACAGAAGCATTTGTTCTCTGTCCATGGTATTCTAAGTAATTTTCTGTAACATTTGCATTCAAATGTATTAATGATCTTTTCCGCCGCTATGTCATTGGTCCATGTCTCACAACAATACGTTGCCAAGGAAAAAGGCAGGCTCTTAAACACTTGATTTTTGTTCTTATATCAGACTCTTCCATTGGTTCATAAGTTCCTTCATTCTTTTATTTTTTTGTTAAAAAGAAAAACCTCAATTAGTAACAAAAAATGGTACTAGTCTTTTATACAACCCCAAGCAAATGGGAGACGGGCTTCCGGGGTTTTCCGGGGGTGTGTCTGCTGTTTATCGTGTGTCGCGGTTTATTCCATTAGCGCTTATAGGGGTTTCAGTGGATAATACAGGAGTATACTGATAATGGCAAAGTTTCCGCTTTCTTTCAATTTCGTCTTTTTCCTTTCCTTATGACATTCGTTCTTCTTTTACGATATCTTCTGTTCTTCTTCTTCGATATCTTCTTCTTCGACTCTGATATCTAATATTTCATATGATATCTTCTATTCTTTTTTCTATGTTGTTTTCATTCTTTAATACATTCATAATGACGTTCCTTCGTCTTCTACGATATCTTCTTCTTCGACTCTGATATCTAATAATTCATTTTTAATACATTCTATCGTTGTTGCAGAGCGAAGTGGAGCGTACAGGGCAACTACTTTTGGTATGAGGATGGAGATTGAGGCCTCATTTACTGGGGCCGTTGTTGTATTTACGTGGATATACTGTCCTGGGCATGCGTGTTTGTTTCGGTAATGAGAGAGCGGACAGGCTTGACTGCTGTAACGATTGTTGGGGATGTTCTTCGGTCACTTCGCGACTGTCTGTTGGATGAGGACACTGAAATATATGTTGAATCGATCCAGCGATTTAGGCAGTTTGGAGTTACCCGGTGTACAAGTAGAACTGGATGCCTGAGAGGCAGAGATAGGTGTGTGTTTAATCAACTAGCTACGGGAACCCTCAGCATGCATACTCTTCGATATATGTTTGGGGAGATTGAGCACCTAGGGGTCTGCCCGGAGTACAATGACGTCAGTTTAGTAACCAATACCAATGTTATGTTATGCGATCGACATCACGGCACATTGGGCATTCCCATTCCTGCTCTGTCCTCCGTTGCAGCAGCTATCCCAAAGTCCATTTGCTCACAGTACCATGAGAAGTTGATTACTATATCTTCTCTCTCTACCACGAAACGACACTGTCTGGCATGTTCAAACTTAACGCCTAATTCTCGCACTCGTTCCAGTGTCTGAGACCCGCCCATGTCACACAATTGAGAGCGTACCGCATCGATGATATCGGCTCTGTCCATACTTCTGCATGCTCGACTCGGGGCATTGTTTGCAAGAGAGTCAGTACGCTCCTTACCCGGCACTCCAGCATGTACAGGTATGTACCACCAAGTCATTTTTATGAGATGTGATCTCCGAATGATGTCAACCCATTCCACACGCGTACTTCCAGATTCAATCAGTTGAAGCAAATTCATCGAGTCTGATATGATGATCGTATGGGTAACCTGTTGCTCAGCCACCCATGACAGAGCCCTGGAGGCAGCGGTGATCTCCATAGTCATGCTCAATGTCATTTTCTCGAAAGCCCCGCAGTCCACATGAAGTGTGCGACGGTTTTGTTGTGATGAGTAAGTCCGGGACCCATTCTCTACAGCGGCGTCCAAGTGTACTGACAACTGTTTAATAACATCCTCTGCCTCGGCCATCCAGGATCAGCCTCTCTTCAATCGCCTGCCCTTGTTTTCATTTATGGATTTGTGCAGAGGATGATTTGTGTCCGCAGAAACTCTTAGATAAGCTTTTTCCTGTGCGACTTTGTGTCTCATGGTCATCGTTGGCAATCCAAGGACATAGCGCATTGCCTCACAAGAAGTGTCACGTGTGCAACCAATTATAAGCCTCATCGCTTCATTTTGGATCCTGTCTAACTTATAACGTGATGTTCTGCTTACTGCCAAAAGACCAAGGCCATAGTCCACCACGTTCAGCAGTAGTCCCTGATAAAGAAAAAATAGCAGGCAGTGTTCATTATCCGCCTCCGCCATAACTTTGAGGCGAGTTAGCTTTACTTGCCTTTAGGATTACGTTCTCTACATGACTCTTAAATGACAGATTTCTGTCAACTGGTATTCCAAGATATTTTAATGTTTCGCTTCTGTCAATGTCTTTGCTACACATGTTGACAACTGGGTAGGTCTCTTACTATGTGAGTGTTAAGAGAACCATGTCAGAGAGGCCTTTGCTGGGTTCACATTCGTTTCGAATTCGTTGCACCAGTCACCAATCCTATTCAGTTCACACTGTATGGCAGATGCGATCTCATTTCTGTCCTTGCCCATGCGATACACCAGAATATCATCGGCGTACGACATTGTTCTGCCAACTCCGACCCTTTGTGTGCTGGTTACCCCGACGGTGTATACATTGAACAGGACTGGCGAGAGTGGTGATCCCTGAGGAAGACTCATTAGGACTTGTGGTTGTGATGATCATGAACCACAACACATTGATAACGTGCGCTCAAAAAGGGCAGCAGCAAGCCACTTGCCAAGCTTGATTCCACCTGCATATTCATCAATAACTGCATAAGTAAGGTGTAAGAGACATTGTTATATGCGTCCTGCAAGTCAATGGCGGCTGCAGCCGTTTCTGTCGCCATATTCTTCTTCTTTCGTTCATTCTTCACGACCAATTTGATCATTCTTATTTTGATGTATAATTGGTCCAATGGCAAGAACGGGGTGATCTACGTCGGGACGATTGTGTGCCCATGGTGACTAGGCCCGCCCGTCCGGTTTCAGCCAGATTTTGATTTACTAGGGTGAGCTTTTCCTAGGGTATCGCCATCTGAAACCCCTCATACGCAAAAACAAGCTGCATTGCACCATGTGTCCTTTCCTTTACGATAGCCGCCGAAAGTGGAGGGGAAAAGACCATTTGTTTTCATCATATTTGAAACTCTACGGGCTATGAATTTACAAGCAGTTTGCCGACAGTGTTTTGCAAGGTAATAATTCTATATCCATTTATGCCTGTGAGATTTTTTCCAGGTTTAGGCGAGGATCTCAGATAGCTGTGAAGCCAATCATTAGGAATAGCAAGAACAGAAATGACATCCCCGTTCTTATCTCAACGGATTCCGTCAAGTGTCCCTCAAATTCCTCTGCCCTGCCCCCGCCAGTAAAAACGCAGGCTCTTCTCTCTCTCTCTCTTTGCCTTTTACCCCGGGTTGGGGCATAGGCCCTCAACCAACTCATACCAAGTCTTCCTATCTCTAGCTATCTCCTGCAGCTCCTCCAGCTCTTCTTTATATTGTTGGTCTCGTCTCCAAGTATTTCTCGGCCTCCCCTTCTTTCGCTGTCCCTGCGGGTCCAGGCAAGGACCCTTCTTGTTTTATTTCCCTCCGGTTTTTGCAAAGTGTGTCCTATCCAGCGCCTTTTTTTAACCTGTTTGTTCACTGGAATCTGTTTTGTTCTCTCCATAAGTTCCTCATTTGTGACCCTATCATATCATCTTATTCCTCTATTCTGCGCAGACACCAGTTGTTGAATGTTTGCAATTTATGCGCTATTGTTTTAGTTGTTCTCCATGTTTCTGGCCCATACAGTAGAACTGCATTAACATTAGAGTTAAATATCCGAATTTTTGTTCTAGATTTGATTTCTTTGGACTTCCAAATGTTTCCCAGTGCAATGAAAGCTCCTCTTGCCTTCTGTATTCTTATTTTAACATCTCTATCTGTTCCACCCTCTTTGTCTACGTTGCTGCCCAAATATGTGTATGATTCTACCTCTTGAAGTGGGATTTCCCCAGGGAGATCGAGTTGTCGTTTGCTTGGTTAATTCTCAATATCTTTGTCTTTCCCTTATGAATGTTCAGCCCTATTTGCTGGGACCTTAGATTCAATGTGTTTAGCTTATCCTGCATCTGATTTCGTGTATGTGACAGAAGGGCTATATCATCAGCGAAGTCCAGATCATCTAGTTGCTCTGTCAGAGTCATTGGATTCCATTTCTGGTGTTAGTTACTGTGGTCTTCATAATCCAGTCTATTGTCAGTAAGAACAACAAAGGTGATAGAAGACATCACTGACGCACTCCTGTTTCTATTCCAAAAGTATCTGTTAGTTTACCTTCATGAAGAACTCTACATTTCATATCTGTATATGTTGCTTTTATTAGGTTAATAATTTTCTGTTGGATTCCATAATGCCTCATTAATTTCCAAAGGGTTTCCCTATCAATACTGTTAAAAGCCTTCTCATAATTCACAAATCCGATATAAAGTGGGGATTTCCATTCAATACTTTGCTCTATTATTATGCGTAATGTGGCTATCTGGTCAGCACAGGATCTATTTGGTCGGAAGCCTGCCTGTTCATCTCTCAGTTTCTCCAGGATGACTCTGCTTAGTATTTTCCCAGGTACTGACAACAGCATTATTCCCTATAGTTTTCACACTTCTGAAGGTCCCCTTTCTTTGGTAACTTCACCAGGTATCCTTCTCTACAGTTTGCTGGTATTTCTTCAGTCTCCCAGATTCTGCTAAATAATTTATACAGTATTTCTGTGGATGTGTTTATGTTGGCTTTAACTGCCTCCACTGGAATACCATCTGGACCAGCCGCTTTCCCATCTTTTAAAAGTTTAATGGCTTTACTAATCTCCTCCTTGGATGGTTTCTCACAGTTGATGTCCAAGTCAATTTCTGCCGGTTGGATATCTGAGGGGGTGCTGGTCTGTTCAGGAGTTCCTTGAAGTATTCCATCCATCTTTCCATTTGGTCTCTAACATTAGTGATAGTTTCCGCCACTATTTTTGATCAACCCATTTGATGGACTGTATTTTCCTGCTAGCTTTCTAGTGATGTTGTAAAGATCCCTAAGGTTTACTTTTCTGCTACCTCTGCTTCTCTTGCTAGATCTTCTACGTATTGTCTTTTATCTAACTTTATTTGTTTCTTTACTTTCTTGCTAGCTTATGTGTACTTTTCCTGGGCTATGGCAGTTCTAGTTTTGCTATTATTTAAATCTGCGTTCCTCTTTTTCCTTTCTTCTATTTCCCTGAGAGTTTCTAGAGTTATCCATGCCTTATGATTTCGCTCCTTCTTTCCTAATACCTCTGTGCATGTTTCATTCCAAATATTTTTGGCTTGCTGTCAGCATTCTTTCGCACTCACCTCTTCTAATTGCCCAAAACCTCATACTTATTAGAGACTGTGACCGTGAACTGTTCCTTTGTTTCTTGACTTCTGAGGTATCCTACATTATATTGGTGTCTATGTTCATGGGACAACAAGCACCAAGAGGAATAAGATGGACCCTTTCGAGATGCTTGAGGACCTGGACTTTGCAGACGATATAGCCCTGGTGTCACACAAATATGAACATATACAAGAGAAAAGTACAATACTTCACAGCACGGCAAAGACAGTAGGCCTCAAAACAAACACAGGAAAAACAAAATTATGACAAACAGTGAAATCCAACAACCAGTAATGTTAGAAGATGAAACACTGGAAAGGGTTGAGCAGTTTACATATCTTGGTAGCGTACTGACACTAAATGGTGGCACAGAGGAAGATATAAAATCACGTCTAAGTAAGGCCAGAACCGCTTTGCCAGAATGAAACCAGTATGGAAGTCCAAAATCTACAATAGGACCACAAAGCTTAAACTCTATAAAAGCATTGTTTTGCCCTACGGATCGGAGTGTTGGAGGATGACCAAGAGATACTAGCAGGATGTCAGCTTTCACCACTCTTGTCTTCGCAGAATCTTGGGAATCTTTTGGCCAGTAAAATATCCAATAACCAACTACTCCAAGACACAAGACAAGAGTCAATGAATGACATACTCAAAAAAAGAGAAGATGGAAATGGCTCGGACATGTTATGAGAATGAGACAAGAAATGCCTGCAAGGATAGCCCTCACTTGGACACCAGAGGAAAGAGAAAGAAAGGCAGACCACGGACAACATGGAGGCGCATGATGGAAGAGGAACTGGACACCGCATCTCTGGGGCTCTGCGCTGAAGGTTGCACGGGACAGGAGAGCATGGAAAGTCCTTTCTGAAGCCCCATGTTCACTAGGCATGACGGATTAAGTAAGTAAGTATGTTCATGGGATGATACCCCTTAGAACCCTTACATCTTGTAGAGATGACCTGAATTTCTTGTTTATGCATATGTGGTCAATTTGATTTTCTGTGATATCCAGGTTGCTTTATGTATTCTTTTATGTGGAAAGACACTTCCACCTATGACGTATTGATTTGCTGCACAGAAATTAGTGAATAGTTCTCCATTTTCGTTCATTATCCCTAGTCCGTGTTTCCCCATGATCTCCTCGTAGTCTATGTTGTCCGAACCTATTTTGGCATTGAGGTCACCCATCAGAATTTTGATGTTGCAGGCTCTTAGACACGTGATTTTGTTCCTTCATAGGTTAGTTAGTTCTTTAAGTTTTTTGCAAAGCAATCCGTCATTTGTCAGCAATGCCCCGCGATATTCAAAGTTGTCGCCCGAGTGGTTACCGGGGCCCAAATTTGAGGTGTAACGAATAGAACCACTGTTACCTGTCCCGCATGTCGTAAGAGGCGACTAAGAATGTTTGGCTGAAATCGGATGCATGTGTCCTAAGCGTGTAGAAGTCTTTGCGTTTAGGTGCCTACCAAACCAATGTGCAACGTATACACGTTCTTGGCAAAGATCAAACATATCAAAAAGTGTGATTAAAATTGGTCGTAAAGAACGAATGCAAAGAAGAAGATTCAAAGTTGTCCCTAGTTCCTCTGCCTTTCGAAGCCAGCCTGCACAATGTTGATCTCTTCCAATTTATTGTGGATTATTCCCATGACGATTTTAAGCAAGATCTTTCTAGCATGGCTGATTAGTGCCACTGTTCTATAAGTTGTGCACTCCTTTTGATTGCCTTTTTCGGTATTGGGATCTTCTTCTTCATTGCTCTTTACAACCAATTTTAATCACTGTGATAAGTTTGATCTTTGCCAAGAACGTGATACGTTGCACATTGTTTGGTAGGCCCTAAACGCATAGACTTCTACAGTTTGGACATGTGCATCCAATTTCAGCCAAACCTCCTTAGTCGCCTTTACGACATGCGTGGCAGGTAACAGTGATTCTATTCTTTCCACCCCAAATTTGGGCCCCGGTAATCACTCGGGCGGTATTGGGATAAATATAGTTCTTTTCCATTCTTTTGGCGACATTCCTCTGTTATACATCTTTTTGCAAAGTGCATGATAGACTTTTGCAATCTGCTCTCCTTCTTCATTCACACACTACTCAGATTAGGGCAGTCTTGCAGGATGTGCTCTGGAGACTGCTTAGGTGCTCTAAAGTTGGTGCATGTTTCTCCTGCTGCCAGAGAGTGTGTTTCTGTTTTTCCTTGGAGTGAGTGATGTAGATTCTGCTGCATCTGTGAAACGCTGTGTCCATGTGCTGGTGGGATATTGCTCTCGTTGCATTTAGAGTGACCTGGCTCTTTGCATTATTTTGGAGAATATTCCTGGGACTTCTAGGTGTATTTGGGCTGTTTTTGTAGATGTCCATAGCTCTGGTATTATGGATTCCACATTTTGGTCAGTTTCTAAGATGCCTGAATGTTGCATGTGAAATTATCTGGCCAGATGGCTGGGACTTTTATCTTGCGAATCTGTTATTTGTTTTCTCTTGCAATTTTGTGTGTAGAAGGTGTTTTTAGTTTTCAAACTGGGTGAGCGTTTTATATTTTCTGTGTTCTTGAAGCTCAATGTCTGCGGATTTTTTCCATTGCTATGATAGGACAGCTTTTCATTGCTCCCAGAGTTATTCTTAGGCCCATGTTTTACACTTTGTCTAGTTTCTGTGTATGTTTTGGCTGTTGTTGTCTAAAAGCAGGAGCCATATTCCATGATGGACCTGACTGATCCAATTTAGACTTGTTTTAATATTTTTGAGTTTGCAGCCCAGGACATGCCAGCTAGTTTCTTCATTACAGAAAGTCTTTGTATGGCTTTTCTTTGAATCTTATCTATGTTTGGCCTCCAGGTAAGTCTGCTGTCAAGGGTAATTCCAAGGAAGGTGGGTGTATCTGTTTGGGTATTGTTTGGTTTAACATACATCCATAGAATCGGACTCATTGTGTAGATATTGAACATCAGCGAACGAGAAGGCGATTTCTTATGTTTCTTCTTCTGTGGTATTAGTTTGCTGGCTGCTGACATGAAGATGTTTTTGGTATTGGTAGCGTCATAGAACATCTGTGTCACCAGACATGTTGTGAATTTCAATTGAGATATTTCTTAAAAATATCAGATTAAGCATGAATAAGTTATACAAATGTATTCAATCAAACTCTTAAATACAAGCAACCGCACATTACAATGACATAACACAATATATAGCTCAGGAATACATTTTTAATGGAGAATTGCAGTCAATGTTTAGTCAAGAACAAAGTGAGAAAACAAAATTTCAGGATAAGCTATTTGATGTTTAGTCCTCTGAATCTTCATCATGGCCCTTCTTGGCATTCTTCCTCTTGACACAACCTGATGAGAAAAAATATTGCAATTCTGTCTAATCAATGTTATTGACTATCAATTTCTGACCATAAATTGTAATAACCAGTGATGCCTATAAAAGTCGAAGGAAGTCTCTCCTCTACAGTACACAAGGCTGCTGGCAGAAAAGGCGGAAGATTGACAATGTCAAGAACGGCTTTGAAGGCGGGAGCTGGAACAGCCTGGTATCGGGCTCAGGGCCCACCAGAGATCATCATGGTTAAGTGGCCAGAACTAATCAGAGAGCAACGTCCTATAAAGAATACGCACCTTGATGATGCCTATAAAAGTATACATCAAATTAAGTAGACTAGCGAACTAGTATTTGTTACTCAAAATTCAAAGAACAAACAATCCCCAAGTATGGTGAGCTCAGGGAACAACCTGTGGTATTCCTAGAATATGAGACATGGCCTGTCAGTACCAAGTATATTAATTTGACAGTACCACACAAACTGCTAAAGAGAACAACACCCCACATATCTTGGAGTAACACTTGACCGCCAACTCAACCTGAAGAAGCATGTTGTGAATGTAAAGAACAAAGCATTAAGAAGATTACAGCAATGAGGTCAACACCAACCTCCGCATGTGAAATACACACAAATGTGGAACCTCTTGGGTTGCGTAGGGACAAAGTTGCTGTTGAAGCTTATGAAAGGAGCAAAAGAATGAATCAAGATCACCCCAATAAACTACTTGTTGAGAAGTGGAAACAGAGAAACAGAATTAAACAAAAGTCAATCCTCCACCACATCAGGGAAATCAAAGACAGATACCACCTTCCAGAAACAAGACAGCAGCTGCAGAGTAATAGCAAACTTACCACCACATACACTCTTGAATACACCTGAAATTAGAACAAAATTGATAGATGAAGCAACAAAACGCTCCGACCCATTCAGCCTTATGATAGCATCTCAAAGAACCATTGATGCCTATCCCCAAGAATGGGTACATGTCTATATTGATGGATCTGTATTTAAAGCCACAATCAAAGCAGGTTACGGAGTATATATACAATACCCAGACCGATCATCTGAAGAGCTGTTTGGTGCATGTGGGGAGATATGCTCCAATTATGAGGCTGAAAAATTCTTGTGATAGAAGCTGCTTTCTACCACATGAAGACTGTTTTCAATGCCTTTCCATCCAAGGCACAAAACAATTATTTTCACAGATTCAATGTCTGCCTTTCAAGCTCTAGAAGAAGGTGGACATTGTAAATCTGAACTATATCCCAGATAGCCCTAGATATTGACAGACATTACATCAAAATAACTATGCAGTGGATCCCTGGACATTCAAACACACCTGGAAATGATAAAGCAGATAGGCTAGCCAAGAAAGGATCAACACAGGAACAACCAATCACAGCAACAACTCTCCATACAGCAAAGCAAATTCTAATGGCAACAAATAAAGAAATTTGGCTGAAAAGATGGGCAATGGAGACACGGGAAGAGAGGTGTACAGCCATATGGCCAGCCCTAACCTTAATGATAACATCAACCACCTTACAAGAATAGATCGGAGCACCATTTTTAGACTCAGACCTCCTCCAGATTAGCCTACCTTACCGTGGTTGGAAGGTTTGCGTGCCTTGGTGATCCTTCAGGCTATGTCGGCGGGAGTCTAACTCCTGGCAGGTCTAACCAAGCCGAAGAGACTAAAGGTCAAAGGCCAGACCAAAAGGTGGGGAGCAGGATGGGGCCTCATAAGGTGACATCGCAGAACCCACCGGCGAGTGGTAAATGCTCTGGCTGCAACCAACCCAACCCCCAACTATGGGTTAAATGGCAGCCCTTTTTTCTTGTCTTATCTCCTACTTCTTTTACAACTTTTCTATTCCTCGAGTTAGACTACAGTCTTCTCTAGCAATAAGAGTGCTGAAGTGAGGCAACCAGCAAGAGGCGCACTGTAGCAATCAGGTTGCCACGCACTAACGCATAATGAATATGTATTTGAAAAGATATGGTGCTCGCCCTGTGCACCTTACTGGAGCAGTGAATTGGAACTACTGCACAATAATGTAGAAATTTCACCAAAGCAGGCAGAGACCACTCCGTGCCAAGAACACCACAACAAATATCAGCATGCCAAGGCTATATTTCAAAGGGACAAGCTGCATGCCAGGCAGAGGAGCTGGAAGGAAAAAACTTTAAAGAGTCCTTAAACTTTGAAAGAGATACCAGGAAACTGTGGAAGCTGGTAAAACAACTTGATGAAGGTACAGGAGAAATCCAAAGATTGCATTGAACAAAGATGGAAACATCCTCACAGGAAAACAGGCAGCTGATCATTTTGCAGACTCCTTTGCTAAAGACAGTAATATTGAAATTAGCTCAATGAAACAGTGAGATTTGTGAGAAAAAGCAAAATGTAGAGCAAGATGAAACCATACCTGAAGTTATTAAGACCCCAATCACATTTAAAGAACTGGCGATATCCAAATAAAAATGGAGAAAATCACCAGGAGTTGATGGTGTATCAATGAGATGATCAAGAACTTGGGAACTGCAGCAAAAATAAAGCTACTGCAGATTTACAATAATTATTGGATCTTGGGTAGCTGGATCATTGAAGAAGTACATGTGACCCTGGAAACAGACAGAGGATCCTGAATGGTTAAGTAGTAGTGCAAGAGTAGTTATATTATACAAGATCTAACCGTAAAACAGACTAGCAGAATCCCAGAGTAAATACCTTCGCAAGCCTCTCCCGGATGCTGGGAAAAGCTACATAAATACAAACAAATCGAGAAATTTGCAGGTAGTGGACTTATAATGCACCTATAGTTAACGGAATTGCACTATCAGAGCAGGAAATGATTTTGGAAAGCAGAGCTGGTGCTCAATGCTGTCTGCTGGAGTGCATACCTTTCTCATTCCAGGGATATGGATCTTGCATGAGTTGGTTGTCCTATGCCCCAATCCAGGTTAAAAGACAAGAGAGAGAAAAGAATCCAAACCTGGATTCTCAAAATTTCTCTTTAGAGGTGCGGGCTGTAATAAAAACACGCAAACCTGATGGGTCTATGTTTGATCAGAACACTAGCCTGATGAATGCTCTTAGCAAGGCCCAGGTTGAACACTTCTGTTTGCAAATGACGCTCTAGGAAATCTTCACGCCACAAGTTTGCCATCATCAAGTAAGCAAATGTGCACCAATCTACGAAGGAGATCGTAACCTGCAGGAAAGTGTAGTTAATGAAATTGGAGTAAACAGAATGGTTAGTAAATTAATAAGTGCAACTAATTAACTCTTGTGCACGTAGGATGTTAATTGAGATATTTGACGATGGCCCTGAAAAGGACCTGGGTGGTGTGAGGATGGCCCTGAAAAGGACCTGGGTGGTGTGAGGATGGCCCTGAAAGGACCTGGGTGGTGTGAGGATGGCCTGAAAAGGACCTGGGTGGGTGAGGATGGCCTGAAAGGACCTGGGTGGTGTGAGGATGGCCCTGAAAGGACCTGGGTGGTGTGAAGATGGCCTGAAAGGACCTGGGTGGTGTGAAGATGGCCCTGAAAAGGACCTGGGTGGTGTGAGGATGGCCCTGAAAAGGACCTGGGTGGTGTAACGATGGCCCTGAAAAGGACCTGGGTGGTGTGAGTCGAGAAGGCGTGTGTTCATTATGGATATGAGTTAACTGCAGCTTGCATTTGTGGCATGTGTTCATTCTGGAGGCAAAAGCAACAATGTCATCAAGAATGCGTCAATACCTGCGGATAAATACCGCGTCGCACATAAATTCACACAAGTAGGACTCTAGCAGATGCCTGCGAGTCCCATTCGTCTCTTGTTTTCCTCCTTTGCTGATCTCCACAGAGCGTTCAATTGCTGTGTATGTGCACCTGTGATTGGATCAACAAAGTTCCTGGAGTAGTTAACTGTCAGATGATCATATCCAACAATATTTACCTCGTTATAGGCACGCCATTGGTCGGATACAATAGTAGTACCGGGACTAATGTGTGCCTGAATGATTGTAACAGAGTTGCTGCTGTTCTATCGGCAACACAGAACATGAAGCATTCTCTGGTCTCACGACTATATACCAAATACCCACTGTGGGGAAAAAGTTCTCCCTACGTGATTTTTTTCGCCTAGTGAATAGGCTCTCATCAATCTCAACAATGGTATTTGGCCCTCCTATTACAGCAGGGTTTAGAAGGAGTTTATTGGCGCATACCTCTCGGAGGTAATTAGACCAATCAATAGTAGAACTTTTCGACATGCCTAACTCCTTCTGACAATATTCTATATTTGCCAATTTGTTACACCAACAGTATATAAACATAATTATCTGCCTATATGTTGACCAGGAACTTTGAACCAAGTTCCCGTCCTGAGAGGTATATCTTGCCGACAAGTGGTTCTCCGGCACCGCCAGCGATCAACACAGCCCTTCTTCTTGCCTAAAGATAACGTCATATCATGGTTATTTGAACACACCCTACCAGTATCAACACCCTTATGTTGAAGAAAAGCAACGCACCTTGCCTTGTCTTCAGTCAGGGCTGATAGTGCAATGAAATTCATGATATACAATAATATGTTAAATTGTTAATAAATTGTTAAATTCTAATAGTGCAAATAATTGACAGTGCTTGCAATATATGGATTGACAGTTCTTGCCTTGAACAATTGAAACTGGCGCAAATACTAAACAATTGAAACTGGCGCAAATACTAGAAAGGATAATGCCTCACCGGAAGACGCTTATAACGGCGAATAGTAATGTCGAATACAATACTAACGAATACTGATGGACATATCTAAAAATAGCCGCAATTGCTACCAAATTTGTAACTGGTTTACCTGCCCTAAAATGGACCATCCAACGACCTCCACCGACGCGTCACGACTGTCTTTCTTAAAGTCTGGAGCGATGAGGCGACAGAACGACCTTCGCACTCCAAGCAAGCACTTTCAATAGCCGGGAAAGCTTTCATTGCGCTAAACAAGAGACTAGTTTCAATCGAAAATTTCAAATTATGTTACAGCTTGAATTATACAATCTGAACTAATTGGTTGATTGGTTAGACATGACGTGTCCATAATTTGAAATTGGAGGACAGAGTCGGGATAGGGAACATCAGTTATGTGCGTTTAAGTTTTTTCAAGTAATTATAATTACTCGTTACTCATGAGATAAATACTCGTTACTTTATCGACCAGTACCAAGCATCTCATCTCCTAGTTTAGTTTAGTCGTCGGATCACCATCCCTGACGTCGAACAAATTAGTCCATAAGTGCTCCGATCTCTCCTCAGTATGTCCATCAGCGTGTGGCGACTAACGACACCGGTTCTTTGTTGGTTTACCATTCTTCTTTGTCTGCCAGCATAGCGTTCTTGTCGAGCAATACCACACTTAACTTTGAGTTCTTGCAGTCTGGTTAGTGTTGTGGATGCACCGCTATTACGTGAATCATGTTCACGCCCTCTCTCCCTTAAGGAATTTATAATATCAGCCTGGTCCATTGCTCGTCCGCTTTGGACAGCAGCCATACCTGCAAGCCTATCTGCACGTTCATTCCCCTTACACCTGCATGCCCTGGTACAAAAATAAAACTGATCTTTGTCAGCTTAGACCTCCCCAGCGATTCTATCCAATGTCTCCTAGCCCATCCTGTTTCAATCTTCCTGAGCATACTCATTGAGTCACTGAGAAACATGCATGGATAAAGTCTGTGATTCTAGCCAAATCATCGCTTTGGTAACCGCCATGATTTCCATAGTGAGACTGCTTGTAGTCACGGCAAAACCACCACTGTCTTCCTTCACAACATCACCTCCGACCTGAGCAGTGAAAGCCCACGAGCTCCGCACATGTCGATCACCGAACCATCCGTATAAATGATTACATCATGCTCAGATGCGTTCTCAGAAATTAATTCCTGAACCTCTGCCTCCACAACAAGTGGGTTGTGTTGCCTGCATTCTTTATCAAGTTCGATGCATACAGAAAAGGATGTAGCGATTGCTCTTGCACCGTATCCATTCTCATCTCCTAATGCTAGCGCAGTCTAATTCTGGCTCATGTTCAAAATAGGTAAATAACCTACATATACTGTAGCCATTCATTACTATTTACAATATAAACACTGCATGGTATAGGACCAAAGAGAAGAGCTTCTGGATCGTTGAAGAAATAGAAGCAATCATTACTTGATGATTATTGACTAGTACCATCCAACCGATGTGGGGAGTATTAATTAAGAGGTTTATGGCCAGGAGCGGCTCGTCCTTAAGGGTAAGTGGGGCCGCCCCAACAATAATCGAAAGAGGAATAAATTCCCGAATAGACATATAATAGTAGATACTTTAAAACTCATGATTTTTCTGAAAATTTGTTTCTGGCCCCACCAAGAAAAAAGACCACGAGCCGCCACTGTTTATGGCATACGTCGTTTATTGAGATCAGTGGTCGCATATGCCTACCGACATGGTATTTGATGATAATGTGGCATATGAAAGGATTAATTGGAAAACTATGCGTGTCTCCAGATATTTCAGCTTGTTTTATTTGTTACACTCGTACTACCATGCCCTAATTTAATAAAAGTCGGAGTTAGACCAAACTATTACTTCATTTGATTGAGGGTCTGGATTACCGTACTTTATAGAGCAGAACTGTTCAACGCGAGTTCAGCTTTAACGTTAATCAGAGTTTCCAGAAAAAAATGTGTATCTGAATAACAGAATGATTCAGTTTTTTCGAAAGCATAATATTTATTTTTAAAAATAGATAAACTTGCAGTCACTTGTAGTTCTCATTTGTTATTATTTGTATTCATGTTACTATTACTATTACTTTATTATTAGTAATACTAGTATTATTTCAATTATCACATAGCGGCCGCGTCTTCACAGTCATTAGTCAGATGCGCCAAAATATCTCAAGAGCTTGATAGCACGGGTATAGAGCATTCACAGTCATTAGTCAGATGCGCCAAAATATCTCAAGAGCTTGATAGCACGGGTATAGAGCATTCACAGTCATTAGTCAGATGCGCCAAAATATCTCAAGAGCTTGATAGCACGGGTATAGAGCATTCACAGTCATTAGTCAGATGCGCTAAAATATCTCAAGAGCTTGATAGCACGGGTATAGAGCATTCACAGTCATTAGTCAGATGCGCCAAAATATCTCAAGAGCTTGATAGCACGGGTATAGAGCATTCACAGTCATTAGTCAGATGCGCTAAAATATCTCAAGAGCTTGATAGCACGGGTATAGAGCATTCACAGTCATTAGTCAGATGCGCTAAAATATCTCAAGAGCTTGATAGCACGGGTATAGAGCATTCGTTTATCAAATCAAAGGGTTGCTATTTCATATCCGCACCCGAGTTTCCACAAGTTAGGAGAGACACTGGCCTTTCTATCTCCTGCAGAACTTGGACTAAAAATGAGTGATACCCACTTCATACCCAACGGTCTGCAAAGGTTCTTCTTCTTCTTCTTCATCTCGAATCCTGTATGCCTCACGCGTCAGGTCAGGAAGAGATTTCTAAAACGGGCCCTAGTATGCGCTGCAAAGGTTTAGAGACATTTTCTTCTTTTTTTTTCCAAATTATTTAATTTAGCCCCCAAAATGCTGGCATCTTATTAGTCTCGAGAGACATTGAACGTAGAGCTTTGTATCTGCTTCTTTCTAGCACATTTTATGCCAACAAAGATACACCAATTGTGGCAATAAGATTTATTCTTGACTTCCCCACTATTTCTCACAGAACTGAAACTTGAAGGGTTTGATCATATATAAAAAATCAACGCATACAAGGAACATTCCTGCATGAAGAACTCATTAAGGAGAAAGTGTGTAGACTCGAGAGAAGCAGATCATGGCTGAGTCAGACTGAAGGTACCTTTGGGTGAATATATGAACCTACCGGAATTGAACTAGGAGAGGAACGGATTGCTGTATCATTTCAATTTCAGACTGCTTTCAGTTATTATATCCATTAAGAAAAACTGAACAAAATAATCCATTACTAATTAACGGGGAGGTTGAGGCACTCTTGAATGACAACGTCAATTAAACAGATGTAATTATTTACATTGATGGGTTAGTCATTCGCCAACAACGATGTGCCCGGGTTTTTTCATCACGCAGGAGTAAAAATAATAAGAGAGGCTAGTGGGGCCTACGCGACAACTACAAACAGTTTGGCAATGGAGGTACGGGTGGTTAGAGAGGCGGTGACGTAGTTGGGATCGCGTGGCTATTTTCGTGTTTTCGTACTAAGCGATGCATGAGTATGATTTTTAAAGTCGAAACACGAATGATGAGACGAAGCTGGGCGGAAATACTGGTACAGGCAGGAATTAGAAAAAATACTTTCACTTTTGTTCATGGACACGCAGGAGTCAGGGGTAATGAACGAGCTGATAAATTGACTGGCATATCTACGTTATTATAGAGATCTGCAATGGACTGACATGACATTCCTAAAGCATTGAGAGAGTCTTTCGAACAGAGGAAATTCAGGGCTGTGAACCATAGTCGCTGACCACATTGAGAGAGATGGATGCCGATACTGGTACATCCCGAAAAGAACGACATACCAGATATGCAAAAAAGATTGTTTGATCAACATCGAACTGACGTGTTGTGCCGTTCTAAGTTGCTGAGTTTGCTGATGCGGAGATCGGAGCACTTATGTACATGTCCGGAGCGCTATGACGATAGTCCTCATATAACTGATGTCAGCAAATTCTCTTAGATTGGCTTCACCAATTTCTCAAACCTGTCTCCAGCTGAATCTGTCCATGTCCGACTCCTCCCAGTCTCGTGTACTCATATCAAGCGCCTTCAAGTCACGTTTATATCCTTCTATAACAAGACTTACGCATGCACCCAACGAGCATGACGTATTTAAGTGGCAATTTATCTGTACGATAACTACACTACTCATAACAAACAACCACTTGTATCAAAGAAAGCTTATAGACGGCAATATTTTTTGTAATTTTACATCCAAACACAAACCAGGATTCTACTCACTTTACTATTAGTTGACATTTTACACAATACATTTGTTTGCGTGTCAATAATTGGTTTATTTATAGTCCGTCTCATACAATGATGCCTGTTGTTGAAAATAAACCCATTTCAAGTCTTTGTAAAAGTAAATTGTAGGAAATCTTCAAGTGATTTGAGCGGATTAGGAATCTATTACAAAGTGAGTGGTACAATGATGAACAGTAACGTAAGGACACATAAACTTAAAACAAATATAGAAGAAACACGTACTCATTATTGGACATGATAGTAGTAGAAGGTGATAACTAATACAGTTACAGCAATTGAAATGGATAGGTATAGTAGCTAGACTTGTCAGCGACAGAGCACTCTCGCAGTAGCTTAGGGGACAATATATAATTTCCCCCACCTCACGAAGCACTGGTATCCATTTTGAGCTGGTGACTAAAATTCGAATGTATCGGGAATTGACCACGGCTAGATTGTGCGTTTATATAGCTGCCTGTCACTGGGTTATACTGACTCTAAGTTGGCACATTGAACGTACATCACTCAACGATCATACGTACATCAATCAACGTACATCAATCAACGTATATCGTACATCAATCAACGTACATCAATCAACGTACATCAATCAACGTACATCAATCAACGTACATCAATCAACGTACATCAATCAACGTACATCAATCAGCGTACATCAGAGAATCTACATTTAATCATTCCAAACATCTGTCCGTATCTATAGGTACTTTAATTACTCTTTCCTGTTTGTTATCTTGCTACTGTTAAATTTTGGGTAAAGTTGATCAGTCCATTCTGCATAGCTTATAGTGGTTTTTTTAGACACCTACAGTAGTAACACCAAAGTTCTTAGACAACTACAGTAGTAACACCATAGTTCTTAGACAACTATAGTAGTAACACCAAAGTTCTTAGACAACTACAGTAGTAACACCAAAGTTCTTAGACAACTATAGTAGTACACAAGTTCTTAACAACTATATATAACGCCTTTGAGATAGTTTTCCGGCTTTTGGTTAAGATCAAGTGTGTACCCACTGATCAGCGAAAGGGTGACGTCGACAAAACGCAAATGGTACAATAAAACCACCAAAAAGCTTCATTTCTAATGAGAGTTCTCATTCAAAAGGAACGACGACGCTCAGAATTGACATTTCAAACGTACTGGGTACAGTCGTTGTGACACTTCCGGATAGGCCAATAATAATAATTATTATAACTTTCAATAAAACAAGCAGTTTATCAATAGGTGCGCCAAATATGTATGAATTATGTTTGGTAAGTCTTTGACATCTTCTAGAATAAATACACTTTTCTGATCTGACCATTCATAGCTGCTAGATGGACTACATTGATACCATCATCCTGTTTGGTCAACTAATTAATAACATCATCCTGTTTGGTCACTGTTTGTACTAGTAATCATGTTACTTATACATCATCCTGTTTGGTCAACTACAGTAATAACATCATCCTGTTTGGTCAACTACATTAATAACATCATCCTGTTTCTAAGATGGTCAACTACATTTGCAACTACATCATCATCCTGTTTGGTCAACTACATTAATAACATCATCCTGTTTGGTCAACTAAATTGATAACATCATCCTGTTTGGTCAACTACAGAATAACATCATCCTGTTTAGTCAACTTACATTGTAACATCACCTGTTTGGTCAACTACAGTAATAACATCATCCTGTTTGGTCAACTAAATTGATAACATCATCCTGTTTGGTCAACTAAATTGATTACATCATCCTGTTTGGTCAACTAAATTGATACCATCATCCTGTTGAGTAACTACGTAATAACATCATCCGTTTGGTCAACTACTTGATATATATATATATATATATCTCGATCGTTCTATGCCGTTTTATCATTCTAAGGTGATATGTAAACAGCCAAACACCAAGAACGGATGTACGTGCACAACCTTCAGTACCTATTGGAGCTCAGGTGCTTATCTTTCGGTGGTGTGTTCGGTTTCAACCAGCGTTTACTGGGTTCACTCTCCTAAGCACTTTGCTGTCTCCAGCCAAACCTGCAAGGCAGCAGGTTGCTATTTTCTTTAGGCAGCTACCCTTAGATGACTTGCCCCCCCGGGTTTATGAGCGCCATCTGTTCAGTGAACAGGTCTTTTTGTGGACAACTTAGTGTGTCTACCGTCCAGTTTTGTGTACGGTTTGCTCCGCTAGCCTTTGTTTGTCCCCAATCAAACTACAAGGCAGCAGTAAACTACATTGATATAACATCATCCTGTTTGGTCAACTACATGATATAACAACATTCTGTTTGGTCAACTACATCGATATCATCCTGTTTGGTCAACTACACTGATAACATCATCCTACTTGGTCGAAAATTAGTAAAGCTGTTTTAACTCATTATATCTTGCTCTTGTCCCTGAGGCAGGAATTATATTTTTGTTCAAGTACAGCCCATGATAACTAAAAGTGGTAGGGCGCTCATGGAGATGCACTGAATTTATATTCTGGCTTATTCCTCTCTGCTCCGCGTGGAACATATGACTGCAACCGTTGTCATCCACTTTCACCGGTCTCTTGTCGTTTTCTTTGCGGCTTTCCATGATAATCTTACATCGTTCATTTTCTCAGGAGGACTCCGTGTCCAGGTTTGCTTGGGACGTACTCTTTTTTTGTTTCTCTTCGTTTTACTGTCAAGTACTCATCCAGAGACACTCTTCCGCAAGGTATACCCGACCACCACCTTTTTCTCCCTCTGACCTGGATCATAATGGGATCATGTTCTATCCTTATTTACAAGTCTATGCTTGCCACTCTATCACACCATCTCAGTCTGAGAGAATTGGACGAAAAGATTTGTTGATAAAGATTTGAATCTGATTATATGAACGTCGATTTGATTGAGTTCTCTAGATTCTTGTGTTGTTAGTCACACCCAGTCCTAGCCTTATTTGACGACACCGTCGAATAGTGTACCTGTAACCCATTGAATGTAACTACTTGGTGGTTATCACCTTCTACTGATAACCAACCATTCAAGACAAACTGTTATCTAACTAACAAACTTGACACCATTTGTTCCATTACACTTCTTTAATTTCAGTTTTTAATTTCTAAAACTGATACGATTCGTTGAAATAAAGTGAGTATGCAGAATGATATATCAGTTAAACCGTCTGTCAAGAGACTACATTTTATCTTTCAAGTTACCAACAGAATTTCAGTTTTAGTGACATTATAAAACGTTGTTTCTTTATCAAATAGCATTGAATGTGAGAAATATAGCAGCATATTTTGAACCTTCATATTGAATTAGAAAAGTAGTTAGGCAAATATTGCAATTTCATTCGTGTTTGTGTATAAAAAAAAGTTCATTGCATATCCTTGACAGGACTTTGCTAATCAACCCCAGCTTTTTAATGCTGTGTGTGATGATTTTTCAGACATTATTGCGTTCAGTAGTTTGCCGTATACATAATATAATAATTGCTAGTAATAAATAATATAACTGCTACTAATATGACTACTGTTTTAAACAGAGCATATGGCGTACTGTATACAAACATGGAAATATCATTCTTTTAGGCAAAGTGCAACTTAAACCAACATACCGTGATCTAGTATCAACAATACAGATATTACGAACAGCAGATTCAGTGTTAATAAAGTTCCAAATAGCAGGTACAAAAGTACTATACAAAAGTACTATTTACTAACCTATTATACCAACTTTGATCAGAACGTGTTTGTACCTTCAATCTTTAGTTTTAGTTAATAAATATTTATATCACGCATTTTTGTGTAAGTCATACAAAACTATTTCAAAAATGGAAAACATCAGACTTCATTCTCATACATTGAACAGACTAAGTATAGATATTCTTTTGTTATTGTAAAAAAAAAACATTTTCTATATATAACAGTTTATTGTTAGATGTCTATGTTTTAACGGTTATATGATGGACTATGCGTTCGTACTTTCATATTTCGTATATTTCATGCTATGATATTGTTATTGTTCCTGTCAGTGGCGGCTCGTGATAATTTTTGTTGGTAGGGCCAGGCACACATTTTCGGGAAAATCATGGTTTTGAATTAGGTTATATTTTAATTTATTAAATAATAAATACACGTTACACATTATTTTTGGTGGGTCCGGCCCCACAGACCCTTAATGACGAGCCGCCACTGGTTCCTGTTATCGATGCAATAACCTTGCAGTCTTTCTGTCGTTTTTGTTCAATACAAGTTTTTAAAATTGTTTTTTGCTATCTCTATTTTGATGATTATATAGTCGGACGCGTTTTAATGATGAAGTCGAACGTTGTCTGCAGCTAATTTCTGGTGTCATGTAGTTTTGAATGTAGTGTTGCGTTGTAAGGCCATCAACCCTTTCTATGGTGGACATACAAGGGACAGTCTTGCAAAACATCTTCTGTGGTTTGATCAGAGATGCCACTTGGACACAGAGGGGATGGGAACAATCGTAGCCTGTGTGTTTACTCCTCAGTCTTTTATGCCTTGTCCTGAGACGGAAGCTGATAGTCTGTCCTTGTCTATTGAGTGTGGGATAGTCGTCGCAGGATAGTTTAAGTTCTTTTCTAATGTCCAGCATAGCTCTTTTTTTTCAAAATATGTGATTTTGTTTTCGTTCAGTACAATTCTTAGAGTCTCTGGATTTTCTGTTGTCCTCTTCTTCTTGCATAATTCAGCAATGTGTGAGTTCTTGTCCTTCTCATAAATGCCACATATCATTAATGTTGTATTGGCAAGAAAAGAACGGTACAACAGGTATACGAGTCGGCTCATCAATCAAAATAAAACTGGTACGGTCAGTCGCTGGACGCTGTTGGAGATATTGCGAAGGAGATCGGAGCACCTATGGACATGTCCGAAGTGCAATGAAGATATTCCAAACTGAAACTGAAACTGAAACTAATGTTGTATATAGCATTAAAGTGCTAGATTTTATACGATCCCCCCCCCTTTACGAACAGGAGCCTGAATTGGGCTACTCTAGCGCTAGGAAACAGGAAGAGGTGGGGGAGATTCTCAATGATACAGTAAGCACCGAAAGGCCCACTGGGCTCTCATTTTCCAAAACAACACGTTAGTTTGTTGGTCGTGCATAGTTATAATTTATTCTAGGCATATATTCAAATAATTAGGAACTTTTAGAGCGAACGAGACAGATCCATGTCAACAAAGAGGTGAAGAAAGGTGCTAATGGTCGATAGGAAACACCTTAATAAAACCTGAGACGTATATAACTAGAAAGGTCGATTCCACGAACCAGATAGCAAATGAGAGGGACACCTAGAAATAAATTGAAAAGAGATTTGGAAGCATAGATTAACGATATACGAAGAGGTTGGAAATGCGTTGCAGTATACAGCTAAAGACATGAAGACTTGGTATAAGTTGGCGGAGAGCCTATACTCCAATCGGGGTTACAATTGCGCAAAGAGAAAGATATATTTTCAAATGTTCAAGGCAAGAGGATCAACACTGCCTAAGTCACCACACCTGTACAATTGGGTGTCAGCTGCCAGGTAGATGTACTTGTTGATTATCAATCCTCAGGTCTGTAAATTATGGCCTTTTTCGTCTTTACATTTGCAGTCAGCCCTATGTCAATGTTTTAATTTGACTACTTCTTGCCTTCAAGCTAATTTATGTGTCTCTTTTCAAAAGATGCTATTTTTCTTTTTTTTCTTTCGTCCGCTTTCAACTCAGACGAAGTTTCATCTCTGAAACTGATTTTTGCTTGAAAATCCGTTTTCCAATTTCTTACAATGGCAGCAGCGTGCACATTGTAAATTACTTTACACTGCAGCCGTGTGCTCAATGTACTCGTAATTAGTATTCCTCGCCATACAGGCAGATTTTCTCCGACTTCAGAGGTACTCACGTTATCGTCCTGAGTAAGACCAGGGGACTCGAACAAATGCCGGACAGTAGGTTCGAACCCGAGCTATGAGGCGTCTCACAGCTAGCAGGTCGAGCTACTATCAACTACTCTAGGCAGTCCCCCAAAAGATTCTCCAACTTTGCGTACTGTTGTTTTCCACACAACTCGGTCAGCAGTTCAATTCTCTCATTTGTTGTGATCGATAGAAAAGTTATTCATTAAGGTCTTGTAGTTATCCTTATAGATGCGTATTGGTCTGCCTTGGTGTCTCGTCTCTTCCGAAAGTTCACAGAACGTGTTGAAGTATGCGGATACTGTCCATTTTTCTCACATGTCATAGCCATCTTAGTCTTCTACTGCTGAGTCTTCTCTTTATGGATGGTATGTTTGCACGGTGCAGTATTTCAGAGTTGGTTATATTGTCATACCACCTGATTTTCATAATCTTGCAGAGATATCGAAGGTGAAAGATGTTAACTCTCCTCTCATGCCTTGAGTAAGCTGTCCATGCTTCTGAGCCATATAATAAAGAGCTATTGACACAGGTTCGATAGATCTAAATCTTTCTATCCTTCATCATCATATGGTCTATGTGTTCCGTATAAGAACGACATCGATCAAACCGCAATCCCAGTTATTTCATTGCCTGAGACCTCTCCAACACCTTCAAACACAAAATCACAGTTTGTTAAAATAAAAGTACTCCTAGCTGTCTATTCTAATTCCAAAGTTCTCGATCTAACAGTTCTCTATCAGTCTATGTCTGTAACAACTACCCTTTTATATGCATCTGGTAGTGCAAACTTATCCTCTATATACAATTTTTAACCTATTCACTAGGTTATTCACATTTATTTTCTTACTATTAACGTTAAAGTTGAGATATCTCAAGCGATAGTGAGCTCGATCACAAACCCAAGCGTACCTGGTTCAAACCCCACGGTTTGCAAGTTTGGAAGCAAATTCGTTTCCGTGGGATTTTTACAAAAAGGTAAAATAGACCTCACCGTTCAGAAAGCAATGGCAAACTACTGAACGTATAAGTGGTGCCTAGAAAATCGTTTACTGTGGTTGATGGTTACGTCCTGTAAAGGATATGCTACGATTTTTATTAACGTTAAAGTCGGAGTAGTAAAATAGGACTCCAGGGCTGTATCACACGGACACCATGGCGCCCTTCGACAACACGTTGAACAGCGCTGTTCTAGTGTCTTGGCTACACTATCACATCTCACGCTTTTTTCGAAAAAGACTTAAGTATTGATTGATTGATAGGACCATCATCGCACTTTTGTGAGCAACCATGTGTGCTCCGATCTCTTTCTTACACAGGAAGATCTCAGCAGCAGTGCATGAACTCCGTAGCACCGGCGAGGGTCCCAGTGTAATTTTGAAGAAGTGTATTCTGGTTTAGATAACTGATCAGGAGGCAAATAAGACCTCTTTCTGTCCTGAGAGACCATAGAGCTGTAAAGCTGGATAGGTACTTCACAACTTCTGATTTTAATATGTTGTTCTTAAAATCTTTTTCATAGTTGTAGTAATAATTTTAATTTCAATGCGAATTCTTTATATGAGGATTTCGTGTTTGTTCATGTCAGCAGTCTCAAATTAACACTACAAATAACGACAAATAATTACAAAGCAGAATCAATTATATCATGTCAAGATTACATTATACGCCTATATTTGTTTCATATATATTAATAACATTTCCGGCCGTCTTTTCAGACTTGTGAATCGAAGGTCGTGGGTTCGAGACCCGACCGCACCGTTCTGTTCACGAGTGCAGTTATTTCAGAGACCCTAAGGATTGTTGTTGGAGCTACGAAGTTCGTGCTTTGTGCAATACTCTCGGCAGGTGGTGTGCCATTTCTGCTGAGAGGGACTGAGCCATATGGGGTAAAACCTGGTGCAATGAAGTCAATCCTTCGGCTTAAAAACCCTTTAAAGGGTAGGAAGTGCCTATCATGTCATATTTCTAGACCCAAATGTGCAGAGGTAGAAGGGTAAATTCTTTCTCACGTGTGGAACGTCGAGTGTGGGATTGAACCTACGACCTTCTTGTGTCCGAGCAGATAGGAGAACGCTTATACATTACGATAATCTGTTTCACATTTTGTGACATATATAAACCAAAAATAACATTATATAAGTAAAAGAAGACGGTTTAAATAAATGAAATTGATCTTTTTTGTAATCTTAGAAAAAGAAATATCTGCATCATGTTTGTTTGCGTTCGCTGTTCTCAAGCAAGTTAACCGCTATAAATGATCTGAGTTTGCATCCAATAGCGGGAGTACGCTGCTCCTCTGTTAGTCCTCTAATGGCATTAAGACAGGAATATCCTGATTTAGGTCAAGATATTTGCATATTGTCAGGACACATATTTTTACCGAAGTGTAAGTGTTAAAAATTTACAAATATAAAACCACACCCTTTTTTTTCCGGTCCAGAAGCACTTGAGCTTTTCAGCTCTTCGGCTCGGTGCCATGGACATCGTAACCCTTCGGTTCGGTGCCACGAACACCGTAAATCTGGGGAATCTGTGGCTTTTTCTGCCATCCCGCGGAAATTGAACCCGCACACACAGAGGGATAGTCACCCGTAGTCCTACACGCTACGAACACGCTGGGCAGACGGGCTAAAAACCACACCTTAAAATACCACATCTGGACTTATACTGTAGAATGGTATCAGTTCTGATTGGTTATATGGAGACCGTCAGATCAGAGCTGACTCGTGACACAAACCTACATCAAACATTTAAATTAGAAAAAATTAGTAATGACAGTTGTAAAAACAGAGGAGAAATAAAATGTATATCTCAACGTGACACACCTAAAGATAATGATAACATACAAAATAAACATGTCAATGGATATATTTATCAATGATGAGAAAAGGGAGTGAACAGGTTCGAATTGTCACTGATAACAAACAGTAGAGATCGGATGAAAAACATTAAGAGCAGAGTAGTTGCAGAGCGAATTGGATCATATAAAGTAGCTACTTCCATTAAGAGGATGGAGGTTGAGACCGTTATTGTTGTCCTCCTGTGGTTTTCTGGGATTTCGTTTGCTTGGGCCGTTTTTCTGTCCGACTCTCAGTCGATGCTTCGGAAGATTTAAAAATGCGGGGATGTGGTATAAGTACATGTCGTCTATCGAGGTCTCTAGCTTCCAGAGACTTTCGTGAATGTCCTGTCCTGGGTAATTTACTGTCGCGATGTTCGTGAAAAGGAGAGAAAGGACAGACTTGCATCAGCAGCACTGATCTTCGGGGAGTTGATGATGAATACGTGGGATATTCTTTGGTCAATTGACGACCTCATATTAATGGCACTAAAATTGATGTTGGATATATTAGCGACTTAAAGTGTTTGGAATTACACGTTGAATAAGCACAACTGGATGCCTGTGGGTCAGAGTGAGGAGTCTGTTTAGTCAGTGAGCTACCAGACCCATCAATACTCATGCTATCTGACATCTGCAGGGGGAGACTGGGGCCCTATTGCTCTGTCATGATTGTTTTTTTCGTCGGTTCAATGATCAATAATCAATTTATCTGATATAATCAATTGTATTGAAAAGGATACTTTTTGTTGTTGTTACATAATACTACTTTGTTTATATTTTTATTGAGTTTAACCAACAACAAATAACTGATAACTCATCATCGTCATCATCATCATCAAGTAGCTTGTCCCTTTCGGAACTTGGCTCCCATGAGAGCAATCCTGAAAACTCTTGTTCTGTGCAAGTTGGCCGGCATCAGCAGCAGTCATTCTCAGATCGTCAACGACATCTTGCATCCATCGTCTTCTAGGTCTTCCTCTCGTTCTTCTTCCAGGCACCGTTCCTTCCAAAATTATTTAACTGATAACTATATCTAATATTTTATCTTTACATTTGCAAATATTTACTGCTGCGACAGTCTCATCAACTTAATAATATTATTTTCATCAAATTAAGAAGTCAGAATGTAATAAAATAGTTACATAAACAACAAATTTAATAGCATACACTGTGCTTTGGCGCAAGTATACTCAAGACTTCTTATTGTAGTGTTCCTTAATATTCATTGAGAAGTCATGTGTAATACAAAGCAGTTAAAAAGTCGCTGTTTGAAATTACCGAACATAATTTTTTTAATGAGTCAACCCAATTTTGTCATCGTCCGCATTCGCTGTGCTGAGAACGCTGAACATAAAATTATGTATAAAAGTATATTATAATAATATTATGTAATTTTAAAAATATATACAGAATGTGTTCCAAGTTATGGTCTATAGTTGCAGACTAATAGAATTTACTGCAGACAGTTAGAATACAAGACACTTTCTTCTTCGTGTGTGGGAAAATACTTATTATGAAGTTAATTAGTCAGAGTTTTATGTTGGCTGTGATCTATTTCAACAGTTTGTGGTCAATCATAATGGCAGACGGTAAGTTTCCACGTTACCTGTGTTAGAAATTAAGAAATAGTCTGTGGATGATCATGAATACCTGTCATGTGTGATTGGTGTAACATTTATCTGTTTTTGGTAAAAAGGTGAGTGTGCAACTACACGCGTGTTTCTTTATTTGATTGTGCTTTTGTTAAGTTTACATTACAGCTCCTGTAAGAGAAAATGGGAAATTATTCAATTACCATTTGTTAGACGATAACACGACAGTTGATCAAGTAGGAATGCTGGAACTGTAGGCATTTGATGAAGTAGGAATTGAAACTGTAGGAAGTTGATGAAGCAGGAATCTTGAAACGGTTGATAAATTTGGAACTGTAGGAAATTGATTGTAGGGAAACTGAAACTGAATTTGATGAGAGAATCGTGGAGCTGTAGGAATTTGAGGACGTATGAATCTTGAAACTGTGGCTAAGTGGTTAAGCATTTGCTCAGCTTTCCGAAGGTTTCGAATCCAGACAGCACCTTTCTGTTCACGAGTGCAATATTTCCAGAGATCCCTACAATTGTTGCCAGAGCTACGCGTTCGTACTTTGTGCAATACTCTTACAGGACATGCAACCTGGCTTGTGTATTCAGGATATCCATTGCTTCCTTACGTGCTACTGGTATTAAGCTATATTACAATAGTGCTAGTGTTACACTGTCTCCGTATTATGATAATGTTTACTATCAAAATCTGTTTTAAAATTAAGTAAATATTAGAATTTCTTTACGACAAATCAGCATTTTAATTACTACAGTACAATGATTTTTTTATATTAATCTCAGAGGCAAATACATTACACACATTGAGACAGGTTTCAACATGTTGTGAAAATACATAATGGAAGTGTAACGAATGTCTTTCATTCTTTTATTTGATAATACTTTCATTTATACGTTCGAACTTTTGGGGTGTTACATTCACCCGCATTCTCTCATCTCATTCACTCTGTGTGCTTTTGTGTGTGTGTGTGTGTGCGTGTGTGCGTACGTGTGTGTATGTGTGCCAGTTTCTCGTTGGGTTATGTGTGCAGCTTTCTGGCTGTATATGTGTTTGAAAAGTTCTGCGTTATATCGTTGTTTTTCACGTTTTGCTTTGTTTCTGTATAGTTACAATTACAATTACTGTTTCTGTACGGTTACAATTACTGTTTCTGCATAGTTACAATTACAATTACTGTTTCTGTACGGTTACAATTACAATTACTGTTTCTGCATAGTTACAATTACAATTACTGTTTCTGTACGGTTACAATTACAATTACTGTTTCTGTACGGTTACAATTACAATTACTGTTTCTGTACGGTTACAATTACAATTACTGTTTCTGTACGGTTACAATTACAATTACTGTTTCTGTACGGTTACAATTACAATTACTGTTTCTGTACGGTTACAATTACAATTACTGTTTCTGTACGGTTACAATTACTGTTTCTGTACGGTTACAATTACAATTACTGTTTCTGTACGGTTACAATTACAATTACTGTTTCTGTACGGTTACAATTACTGTTTCTGTACGGTTACAATTACTGTTTCTGTACGGTTACAATTACAATTACTGTTTCTGTACGGTTACAATTACAATTACTGTTTCTGTACGGTTACAATTACAATTACTGTTTCTGTACGGTTACAATTACAATTACTGTTTCTGTACGGTTACAATTACTGTTTCTGTACGGTTACAATTACTGTTTCTGCACGGTTACAATTACAATTACTGTTTCTGTACGGTTACAATTACAATTACTGTTTCTGCACGGTTACAATTACAATTACTGTTTCTGCACGGTTACAATTACAATTACTGTTTCTGCACGGTTACAATTACAATTACTGTTTCTGTACGGTTACAATTACAATTACTGTTTCTGTACGGTTACAATTACAATTACTGTTTCTGTACGGTTACAATTACAATTACTGTTTCTGTACGGATTACAATTACTGTTTCTGTACAGTTACAATTACAATTACTGTTTCTGTACGGTTACAATTACAATTACTGTTTCTGTACGGTTACAATAACAATTACTGTTTCTGTACGGTTACAATAACAATTACTGTTTCTGTACGGTTACAATTACTGTTTCTGCATAGTTACAATTACAATTACTGTTTCTGTACGGTTACAATTACTGTTTCTGTACGGTTACAATTACTGTTTCTGCATAGTTACAATTACAATTACTGTTTCTGTACGGTTACAATTACTGTTTCTGCATAGTTACAATTACAATTACTGTTTCTGTACGGTTACAATTACTGTTTCTGCATAGTTACAATTACAATTACTGTTTCTGTACGGTTACAATTACAATTACTGTTTCTGTACGGTTACAATTACAATTACTGTTTCTGTACGGTTACAATTACAATTACTGTTTCTGTACGGTTACAATTACTGTTTCTGCATAGTTACAATTACAATTACTGTTTCTGTACGGTTACAATTACTGTTTCTGCATAGTTACAATTACAATTACTGTTTCTGTACGGTTACAATTACAATTACTGTTTCTGTACGGTTACAATTAATTGTAACATATTATAGAATGAAAATGTATATAGTCTTCGTCTTCTTCTTCGAATGTTCCATATGGATCACTTGTTAAACCACTCTTATGATTTGTATGTGATCTGAGTCTAAGAGCGATTGTACATTGTATCAGTTATGCGCATACGAGTAGGCCAGCACATCTGATTTCTGCAGTGCGTTTTATTTTCTAGGGTAGCTTCCATAGGCCCTACCTCAGTCGCCTCTTACGATATGTCTTGTAGGTCGCAGTGTTACTATTCAGTATTACTATTCAGTATTACTATTCAGTATTACTATTCAGTATTACTATTCAGTATTACTAGCCTTTTGCTTTGTATCCACTGTATCATAGTAACATTGCTCTTTGAGGCACACTGTCCGTTGGTAATCTGCTTATGTGGCCAAACCATTTAATTTTTTTGTTTCTTTAAGTTCAGTACTGATGTTGTACCCACTTTTTTTTCTGATGTCTTTATTTCGTGAGCGTCTGTAGCTCAAGCGGTAGTGAGCTCGATCACAAACCCCAGCGTACCTGGTTCAAACCCCACGGCGGGCAAGTTTGGAAGCAAATTCGTTTCCGTGGGATTTTTTTACAAAAAGGTAAAATAGACCTCACCGTTCAGAAAGCAATGGCAAACTACTGAACGTATAAGTGGTGCCTAGAAAATCAACGACTCGTTTACTGTGGTTGATGGCTACGTCCTTTGGGATATGCCACGATTTTCATTTTCATTACTATTCAGTATTACTATTCAGTATTACTATAACAGCAACCTTGTTACATGCAACTTTCCATTGCATTTGATGAGAGAGGGGGAAATCTGAAACGAAACAATTCCAAAAGCAATGAATAATTAAATTATAAACTACTTCTCCTAACTTAAGATATGAAAGATCACGAGTTCGATCGTTATCGTCGTTGGTGATAACAAGCAACAGTATCTACGTTATATATGGGAACACCATCTTAACATCTGTCAGATGTTATAATAATCTTGATTCTTAAATTGTCCACTCCCTTTTGATTGCTGGTAAAAATGACGTGACCAGTCGAGGTTCATAAATGTACATTCTTGACATTCGACGTCAAAAACACATTGTTATCTCCAAACCATCTGGTAATTCACACAGTCCCAAGTTTCTAATCAATCTTCTTAATGATACAAAAGTATTTGAATAGGAATGTTCTTCTTCCAAAATGTATTATTCACAAGTGATTCATTCTTGTGGGAAGGATTAGCTTAATGCGTAAAAAGGGGGGACAAACCCCATTTGATACCACGGGGTACATTGGGTAATACGGTGATAGAGCCGTATTTTTCATTGACCATCGGCACACGACGGGTGATGTGGTCAACATCCCCCACCCCGTAGCCTTTACTTCCCAGTGCTTTTCCAGGTATTCAGTTGGGTCTGGTCGTCCTAAGAGCCGTTGCGGTCGGAAAATATTCCACGCCCACTGTGGAATTGAACCTGGACAACTAGGCAAAGAAGCGAGTTCACTAACACTACGTCTACTGCGGCTCTCCGTAATGCGTAAGTGTTCGAATATCGCCTCGTGCCAAGGGGTTCTGGTTTCAGTCTCACACTGACGTTCTACATGTGAGGACAAGAAATGGCCCTCCTACCTTCTGCACACTAGGTTGAAATGATAAATTATACCTAAAGTCTTCAAGGTACGAAATGCTATTTGTTATATTCTTTTTGGCCCAATGCTTCGATATACAAGTCTCTCTAAAGTAGTCGTATTTTTTTGTGCTTTGGTGTTATTCCATTCTCATCTCATCACCTGTGTGCTTTTGTGTGTGTGTGTGTGTGCGTGTTGTGCGTCGGTGTGTATGTGTGCCAGTTTCTCGTTAGTTATGTCAGCTTTCTGGTCATATGTGTTTGAAAAGTTCTGCGTTATATCGTTGTTTTTCTTTTGCTTTGTTTGCATATTACAATTAAAATTACTGTTTCTAACAGTTACAATTACTATTTGCATCTCTGATTAATTTTTGCTTGAAAGCTTCTTTCTTTATCACCAGTACCACTCGCCATTCAGGTGAATCTTACTTCGACTTCAGAGATAGCTGCAATTTAGATCCCACAAGAAAAGGAGTGTATCGGTTTTAAAATATTTAAATCCCATACAAAACAAAAACATACAAGAGCGTTAAACTATTGACAACGTAATGGGAAAAACATGGTTGCTCAATGGGTAGTGCACTTGTTTCCTAAACGGATGATCTCGGTTTAATTCCCACTACGAATGGGGTGCCCTTTTCCGACACAAACGACTTACAGTTCGATCCAACCTCAATTTGATACCACAGATACGCTGAAAGTAAAGGTGACCTACAAAATGTTCGCAACGTCACTCATCATGTGTCCTTCTTCTTCTTCTTCTTTTGTCGTCACACTGCTATCGGGTTGTTGCCCAGTGTCTTGGTTTTCTGTTTTTGTCTGTTATTGTGGCTTGTGTTATTGTTATTTTTGCTCTTTCACGTGATTCTGCTACGCCATCTAACCATCTTTTTCGTGATCTACCTCTTGCCTTCTTTCCCGATGCTCTGTTGTAGAAGACTGTATACTGTGGAGTGTGTAGTTTACTTAAGAAAACTATGAGTCTAACAAGGAATTCCTCAATACACCTCATGATATGAAAATGTGTTATTTACTAATTATGTTTATATTAACACGAGGCAACATTGTCTTCCATAGCTTTACCATCCAAGCGATCACTGAATCAAGCCACCAGTACCATAGATTCATCTTGTACTGCAAACACATGGAGTACACAATTTTGTAGTTTCGCTCATTCTTATGAGAATAACTCGCAAAGTGGTGATGGCTCTGATTGGATAATAGAGAACGGACAAACTGGTCTCACTGACCGTGTGAGACAGCCATTAAATAAATCTGGTAAGATTAAATCATTTTAGGGCCGTTAAGGATTTATTAACTGATTATATTTATGTCTGTCGTATAGAAAGTCTGAATTTCCTCTCTTCTTTTGTATTCTTTGGATAAGGACATTTTAGTCGAAATGTCGTTGTATTTGGTTTTTGTGCTTTGTAAAACTACAATACTTTGTTTTTACATATTTCGCCATTGCTACATAGTTTTACTCAGGGGCGGCTCGTCATTAAGGGTCAATGGGGCACGGCCCCACAAAAAATCGAAAAGGGTAATAACTTCCAGGAATAGACAAGTAATAGAAAAGACTCCAAAAACCATGATTTTTCAGAAAATTTGTGTCTGACCCCACCGAGAACAATGATCACGAGCCGCCACTGGTTTTACTGCATTTTCCCCTTATCTATATATCCTCTTCGTGTCCCGATTGATACATAAGGCTTCCACAAAAGACTTCCACTGTTGCCGTTTTGCTGTCTTTCTACCAACCGTTTCCCGCGTCAGGCCACACTCCTTCAACTCTCTCTCCGCCGTTCTTCTCCATGTTTCCTTTGAACGTCCATGTCTTCTCTTCCCATCCGCTGTCCATCTGAGAGCTGTCATAGCCAATGCCCCCACAGTCATACGACGTACATATCCAAACCACCTCCATCTTCGGATGTCCCCATATATCGATAAGATAAAATTCCACGTTAGTAAAGTATATAAATGTAACGAATAGATAAGCAAGTTCCTTGTGGTGAGCAATTACTCCACTGTGTTCAGTGTTGAGGCTAAAAGGTGTGTGTACATGTAGTACGTCTCTTAATGTAGCAAGTTCTTCGAAGATTATCGATGTCTTCAAAGACTATCGATCTCTAGCCAGTTTTTTTTCCTGCCTCCTCTATGGTTGTGAACGAGATTTCCTTAATGTCCTGTCACCATCGTTGTCTTGGTCGACACCTGTCTCGCCTTCTATCAACCATATCCTCCTTCATGGCTCATTACTGAATATATATATATATCATCATCAGAGTGCGTATCCTTTATAGGACATTGCTCTCTTTGCAGCACATCTGAAATTCACCCTGTCTCTTGCCAGTTCACCCACTTCGTCGATGGTCATGTTCATATATATATATGTGTGTGTGTGTGTGTGTGTGTGTGTATATTCCTCTAGTACCATTATACGTTACATAGGACATACAAGCAATTTCTCCATACCCCTCTGTCTTGGGCAGTTCACTCAATCTCTTCCATGGAATTGAATCCGATTTGTTTTGCCTCTCTCAGCAAAGTTCGTTTCAAGGTTTCCCTAGAGCGTTATATCTTTCTCGAATCCTTTGCTTGTCACTTCAATACACGCTTTGATAATCTTTGATCATTCCTTCTCAAGGTATGCCCAACATATCTCAATCTTCTCTTTCTTATAACAGATGTTACTAGTGGTTGACCAGACATTTCTCTGAGTTTATCACTTTTACTGAATTCGTCCAGCTTTTTTTTCGTTATTTTTCGCATGCATTCAACTTACTTTCCATATCTTTAGTCATTTTCTGACTCCCAATGGCATAAGTAAGGATTGATACATTGGAATTGAAAATTCATAATTTAGTTTTAAAACTATATAACTTGCAGTTCCATATTTTATTTAGACTTTTAAAAGCTGATGTTGCTTAGACAATTCGTAGCATAATAACTTTTAAACATTTCCAGTGCAATCAAAATTCCTACCCAAAGGCGGGCCATCGTGTTCGTGGCGCGTTGGACTGCGGGTGACAAATCCTCTGTGAGTACGGGTTCAATTCCGTGGGCTGGCAGAAAAAGACACAGTTTCTCCAGATTTACGGTGTTCGTGGCACCGAACCGAAGGGTTACGATGTCCATGGCACCGAGCCAAAGAGCTGAAAAGCTCAAGTGCTTTTGGATCGGGAAAAATTCATTCACCAGAGCTCTAATATATTATGTCCAGTGTCAGATGAAGCACTGTCTCCACATGAAAGATTTTACCACAATGTATCTCCATCACCCTCGACAGTCTCTCGATCTGGTGTTACGTTCTGACAGACGGTTGTTTGTTCAGGTCTCGATTTTGTCTTATATTTGCTCTTTCGTCTTCAACTTCTCCAATGCCATCTCTTCCAGATCTCTCCACTCTCTATTTTCTTGCATTCTTTTTTTTTTTTCCGATCCAGAAGCACTTGAGCTTTTCAGCTCTTCGGCTCGGTGCCATGGACATCGTAACCCTTCGGTTCGGTGCCACGAACACCGTAAATCTGGGGAATCTGTGGCATTTTCTGCCATCCGCGGAATTGAACCCGCACACACAGAGGGATAGTCACCCGTAGTCCAACGCGCTACGAACACGCTGGGCAGACGGGCTCTTGCATTCTTTAACTCCCACCTCCAGGTGTTCCTAGATCTTCTCTTACCTCTATTACCCTGCTGGTTCCATAGGAGGGCCTGTCTCGTGATGCTGTCAGGAGATCTCCTCAGAATGTGTCCTATCCTAAAATCGATATTAAATATATTCATCGATTTGGGGAGTTTGGAATTACACTTTGTACAAATACAGGGTGTTCAAGATAATTGCAGCCCCATTGACAATTCGAAAGTTGCCAGGTACAAATTGAGTTGTGTTTATTTACTATTTAAACCTGTTCTAACTAGCTCGTCCTACGTTACATTTGTTCATCGCCCCTTTCCGCACTACAATTACACACCATCACACAACCTTGATCTATTCTACGTCATAACTGAACCTTCTCATTTCCATACATATATGCCAGATTAGCTCCATTCACGGGCTGCAATTATCTTGAACACCCTGTAGAAATGGATGCTTGAGGAGCATAGTGAGAAATGTGTTTAACCAGTGAGCCACAGGAACCATCAGTATGCATACTCTTCGACATTCGCATCGAGAAACTCAGCACCTACGGGTCTGCCCGGAGAGCTATAACATAAGTTCAGTAACCAATAACCAAGTTATCTGATTTCAGAAATTGTATTTTAATGGATTGATTAATTGATAGGACCATCATCATTGCACTTCGGTGAGTAACCATATGTGCTCCGATCTCTTTCTTATTCAGGAAGGTCTCAGCTGCAGTGCACGAACTCCGCAGCATCGGCTAGGACCCCTGTGTAATTTTGAAGATGGTGAAGATATTTTTGGGGAATTTAATTGATTTAATGAATATTTTAATGGATACGTTTTGCTCCTTCCTAATACTACCTTGAGGAGGGAGGTTTAGAACACATTGTGACAACCGGTAAAATCGAGGGTAGACGAGACAGGGAAGACAGAGAGAGAAAATTTTGGATGGCCTGACTTCATGGCATGGTAGAGCGTCAACATCTGAGTTGATAGCAAAACCAAAGACAGAGATTTGTGGAGATCCATGATCGCCTACGACAGCCGGCACGGCACCTGATGATGATGAATACTACCTTGTTTTTCTTTTTCTTTTCCCATGTTCATATATTGATCTGCAAGTTAATAATTCTAATATCAAACTAAACTTTCCAGACACACGTACAACTTGCTATTTGGATTTCAATACATCAGCCACATGTATCAGATTTTACTACTCAACGAGTGATACTCAACCACACAATATTATGGTTTACAGTAGTAAAACTCCTTCTGGTGGACATATCAGTACAGACAAACTTATTTATAAGATTAACAACGTCAGCACAAATACTCATTGGCGGGAAGTCAGTTTTGCAATCTGTGTTGACGGTGGGAGTTACGTAAGTCGTTAAGTGTTTGTTTGTCAAATGTTGATATAACGGTTACGGTATAACGGCTCCAGTTGTTAGCGGGAAAATAAATATTATTACTACTCATTATCATCATCATCATCTAAATGCTTATTCTTAGAAGACTTTGCCGTTATAACTTACTTTCAGAAATTATCTCTTATATGCCGGATATCCCGCCCATGCAACCGCCATGATAAAATTAATAATCACATCCTGAATCCATCTTCTCCACAGGTTTTCCTCTTCTCCTATTTGCCGGAATACCTCCTTCCATAAAGGTCTTTTCCAGACCTTCGTGTATATTTTTTTTATATGTTCAAATTATATGTTCTGCAGCAGCTTGATATTAAAAAGTTGGCTATAAAAGAACATTAAAATCTAGGAAAATGCAATATTTCGGATATATAAAACGACATGAGTGCACAGTGAAGATAATTTTGGAGGGAATGATACATGGAAGAAGAATGAGAGGAAGACATAGAAGACGATGGGTGCAAGATGTCATTGACGGTCTGAGAATGACTGCTGCTGACGCCAGTCGACTTGCACAGAATAGAGAGTTTTTCATGACTGCTGTCACAGGAGTCAAGTTCCGGAAAGGACAAGCTACTTGATGATGATGATGTCCAAAATATTTCTTATTTTCTCATTCCTTTTTGTAGCATCAGCCAGTTTCATTAATATTACATTAACTGTGACAACAGTTACTACTATGCTGTTCTATGGCTCGAAACATGGAAATAACAAAAGAAACCATCAGAAAACTGCTGATCTTCGTAACTGGATGTTTTCGTAGAATAGAGGAACTCAGAGAAAGAACTAAGCAGGTACCAGTGGAGAAAGAGCTCAGGAAGAGACGCTGGCGATGGATAGGACATACATTGAGAAGACCGACCGGAAGCATTGCAAGACATGCACTGTTTTGGAACCCGCAGGAAAGAGGAGTAGGGGAAGGCCTAGACAGACCCGGAGAAGGGAACTGGAGGCTGATATAAAAGGGATAGGTAAAACATGGAAAAAGTTGGAAGGGATGGCAAGAGAGAGGAAGAGCTGGAAGAAGTTTGTTGAAGACCTTATCTCCGCTGGGAGTTGAAAGGTGAAGAAGAAGTTACTACTATACCACCGGTAGTATAGTAAGATTACTGTTACAACAGCAACTACTACTACTACTACTGCAACTACAACTAATACTAATACTATACTGCTGCTTCTATTCTTACCACTTTCTTCTTCTTTTTGCGTTCGTTCTTTAGACCAATTTAATCACTCTTTGTGATATGTTTGATCTTGCCAAGAACGTTATACGTTGCACATTGGTTCGTAGGCCCCTAAACGCATAGACTTCTACACGTTTAGGACATGTGCATCCGATTTCAGCCAAACCCCCTAGTCGCCTCTTGCGACATGCGTGGCAGGTTGCAATGGTTCTATTCTTTACACCCCAAATTTGGGCCCCGGTAACCACTCAGGTGATTCGTACCACTATTTCTGCTATGTTAATGAACGTGCAACAGGGAGGACGACTGTACTAGCGACAATAGTTGTAAAATATAATCAAAGGGAAGGAATTGGAATGACAAGATTAACATGTTTAGACAGAGTTATGGGGTATGTATTAACGGCATCCAAACGAAATGTATTCTAAACACCGTGACAAGACTTACGTGTGTGTCGAAGATAGCGACATCGCCGGTCAAAATTTAACATCATCTGCATTTGGTCGTTGAAATCGACATATTCCTGGTAGTACGTGCTCCTTATATAAATCTGTCTAATATTATCACGCACTACTATATAACTATTGTATAGCATGGCCTATGATATGTTAAGACTTTACTGTTAACAGTAGAAACAAAGATGTTATGTTTCAGCATACCCTTGGAGGGCAATACAATGACCCAGTCATCAGTATTAAATAGCAACGTCTACTGCAAGCAAACAACGTTGTTTATCTTGGCAACAATCTATACAGAGTATAAATCATCGATTCTGGTGTCAACAATAGAAAATCCAAAGATAGGGTTTTATTTGGAAGACTGCAGCTATCTACTGTGTGACGTCGAAGGATCACAATGCTGGGGAATTACAGAACAAGATATGTACAAACTCTCCATCGTCCATGCAACTTGTCTGCGAAAGATCTTACGCGTGTTCTGGTCAAATACTATCTCTAACCAAGAACTGATTTCACTGTGACAACAAAATATGAGCACTATCGTCCAGAAGAGACGCAGGAGATGGAATGAACATGTGATACGCATGGAAACGAACTCAGTCACGAAAACTGTTGCTAGATGGATACCAGAGGGTAAACAAAAACGTGGAAGGCCCAAAAGAACCGGAAGGAGAAATACTTGTTCACGCCACAGTAGAACAAGCACCGAAAGAAATGAATCACAGCTCAAACATAATACAGAGGACGGCCAAGAATATAGACGAATATTGTGCATTTGTTGTGCCCAAGCGCCAGCGGCTTGACGGGCTAGAGAGAGAGAGAGAGAGAGAGAGAGAGAGAGATAGTAGAATTAAATCAAGGGTTTTTTTGTGTGCAAAAATCAATACTTCGATAGACAGAGAATGGAAGAACGAGACGGGATAGACAGAAAATGGAAGAAGGAGACGAGATAGACAGAGAGGACGGAACAGACCAAAGACAACCTGGAGTAGGACAGTGGGAAGATAAATTTAAAAGTGAGGACTTACATGGAATATCATGCGTAGAAGAACAACAAACTAGCAGCAATGATGGTCACTTTGAAATGTCGTACGTGTCAAATGTGACAAGAAAGGGATATTGAGATTTTTTAAAATCGTATTAAATTACGTATTGCATACATATTAACACTAGTATGATAGTCTGTTTTATTTTCGTTGACATTTATATATTCCTCAGATTGTCTTTGAGGACGAGAAGACACAAAGAAATTCTACCTTAGCCATAGACAACATCGAGATCGCATTATCTACAATGATCTGTGAGTCTGAGAAAACAACCATCAGTACAGCTACAACATCAGAACCACATATCACCAATATCATCAAACTTATGCCAGTTGTAGATTACAAATCAGCTTTACAGATTACTAATGAGACGGCAACTACTCACGCACCGATACCTACTGACGCACCGACAACTACTGATGCATCCACAATTCTGATGCCTCACAACTACTCACACAACGACAACTACTGATGCGCCCACAACTACTCACGCACCCACAACTACTCACACACCGACAACTACTGACACACCGACAACTACTCACACACCGACAACTACTGACACAACCACAACTACTCACGCACCGACAACTACTGACGCAACGACAACTACTGACGCAGGTACAGTTACTGACCTACCGACAACTACTCACGCACTAACAACTATTGATGCACCATCAACCACTGATAATACACCAACAATTAGTGATATAATAGCAACAACAACCAGTGATACAACAACTAATGATACAACAACAACTAATGATACAACAGCAACAACTATTGCTGCACGAACAACAGTTAGTTATGCAACAACTACTGAAACATTACCTATTATTGATTCAACTGTCAGTCCCACACATAATATATCAGAACCTTCGGCCAGCGGGAGTCCGCCACAGAACACAACTGAACATACTTCAAGTACTAGTCCGGCACAGAACACAACTGAACATACTTCAAGTACTAGTCCGGCACAGAACACAACTGAACATACTTCAAGTACTAGTCCGGCACAGAACACAACTGAACATACTTCAAGTACTAGTCCGGCACAGAACACAACTGAACATACTTCAAGTACTAGTCCAGCACAGAACACAACTGAACATACTTCAAGTACTAGTCCAGCACAGAACACAACTGAACATATTTCAAGTACTAGTCCGGCACAGAACACAACTGAACATACTTCAAGTACTAGTCCGGCACAGAACACAACTGAACATACTTCAAGTACTAGTCCAGCACAGAACACAACTGAACATACTTCAAGTACTAGTCCGGCACAGAACACAACTGAACATACTTCAAGTACTAGTCCAGCACAGAACACAACTGAACATACTTCAAGTACTAGTCCGGCACAGAACACAACTGAACATACTTCAAGTTATCTAGCTGAACTCGGCAGTCGCAAGAACACAACTGAACATACTTCAAGTACTAGTCCAGCACAGAACACAACTGAACATACTTCAAGTACTAGTCCAGCACAGAACACAACTGAACATACTTCAAGTACTAGTCCGGCACAGAACACAACTGAACATACTTCAAGTACTAGTCCAGCACAGAACACAACTGAACATACTTCAAGTACTAGTCCCGCACAGAACACAACTGAACATACTTCAAGTACTAGTCCGGCACAGAACACAACTGAACATACTTCAAGTACTAGTCCCGCACAGAACACAACTGAACATACTTCAAGTACTAGTCCAACACAGAACACAACTGAACATACTTCAAGTACTAGTCCGGCACAGAACACAACTGAACATACTTCAAGTACTAGTCCCGCACAGAACACAACTGAACATACTTCAAGTACTAGTCCGGCACAGAACACAACTGAACATACTTCAAGTACTAGTCCGGCACAGAACACAACTGAACATACTTCAAGTACTAGTCCCGCACAGAACACAACTGAACATACTTCAAGTACTAGTCCGGCACAGAACACAACTGAACATACTTCAAGTACTAGTCCAGCACAGAACACAACTGAACATACTTCAAGTACTAGTCCAGCACAGAACACAACTGAACATACTTCAAGTACTAGTCCGGCACAGAACACAACTGAACATACTTCAAGTACTAGTCCGGCACAGAACACAACTGAACATACTTCAAGTACTAGTCCGGCACAGAACACAACTGAACATACTTCAAGTACTAGTCCGGCACAGAACACAACTGAACATACTTCAAGTACTAGTCCAGCACAGAACACAACTGAACATACTTCAAGTACTAGTCCCGCACAGAACACAACTGAACATACTTCAAGTACTAGTCCAGCACAGAACACAACTGAACATACTTCAAGTACTAGTCCGGCACAGAACACAACTGAACATACTTCAAGTACTAGTCCGGCACAGAACACAACTGAACATACTTCAAGTACTAGTCCGGCACAGAACACAACTGAACATACTTCAAGTACTAGTCCCGCACAGAACACAACTGAACATACTTCAAGTACTAGTCCGGCACAGAACACAACTGAACATACTTCAAGTACTAGTCCGGCACAGAACACAACTGAACATACTTCAAGTACTAGTCCGGCACAGAACACAACTGAACATACTTCAAGTACTAGTCCGGCACAGAACACAACTGAACATACTTCAAGTACTAGTTCAAGCACAGAACACAACTGAACATACTTCAAGTACTAGTCCGGCACAGAACACAACTGAACATACTTCAAGTACTAGTCCGGCACAGAACACAACTGAACATACTTCAAGTACTAGTCAAACACAGAACACAACTGAACATACTTCAAGTACTAGTCCGGCACAGAACACAACTGAACATACTTCAAGTACTAGTCCGGCACAGAACACAACTGAACATACTTCAAGTACTAGTCTCAGGCACAGAACACAACTGAACATACTTCAAGTACTAGTCCGGCACAGAACACAACTGAACATACTTCAAGTACTAGTCCGGCACAGAACACAACTGAACATACTTCAAGTACTAGTCGGCACAGAACACAACTGAACATACTTCAAGTACTAGTCCAGCACAGAACACAACTGAACATACTTCAAGTACTAGTCCCGCACAGAACACAACTGAACATACTTCAAGTACTAGTCCAGCACAGAACACAACTGAACATACTTCAAGTACTAGTCCGGCACAGAACACAACTGAACATACTTCAAGTACTAGTCCCGCACAGAACACAACTGAACATACTTCAAGTACTAGTCCGGCACAGAACACAACTGAACATACTTCAAGTACTAGTCCCGCACAGAACACAACTGAACATACTTCAAGTACTAGTCCGGCACAGAACACAACTGAACATACTTCAAGTACTAGTCCCGCACAGAACACAACTGAACATACTTCAAGTACTAGTCCGGCACAGAACACTATACTTTATAAGAACAATGAACTTTCAAGTACTAGTCCGGCACAGAACACAACTGAACATACTTCAAGTACTAGTCCGGCACAGAACACAACTGAACATACTTCAAGTACTAGTCCGGCACAGAACACAACTGAACATACTTCAAGTACTAGTCCGGCACAGAACACAACTGAACATACTTCAAGTACTAGTCCGGCACAGAACACAACTGAACATACTTCAAGTACTAGTCCGGCACAGAACACAACTGAACATACTTCAAGTACTAGTCCCGCACAGAACACAACTGAACATACTTCAAGTACTAGTCCGGCACAGAACACAACTGAACATACTTCAAGTACTAGTCCGGCACAGAACACAACTGAACATACTTCAAGTACTAGTCCCGCACAGAACACAACTGAACATACTTCAAGTACTAGTCCGGCACAGAACACAACTGAACATACTTCAAGTACTAGTCCGGCACAGAACACAACTGAACATACTTCAAGTACTAGTCCGGCACAGAACACAACTGAACATACTTCAAGTACTAGTCCAACACAGAACACAACTGAACATACTTCAAGTACTAGTCCGGCACAGAACACAACTGAACATACTTCAAGTACTAGTCCGGCACAGAAACAACTGAAATACCAAGTACTAGTCAAGACAGAATACAACTGAACATACTAAGTACAGTCCGCAAGAACGTACGAAACGTAAGTCACACAACACAATCAATTTATCAGCACTAGTAGCGGCATCGTTAACATTACACATCTGGCTGCACGTGATACAGACAATGACATTTGGACAGAAGAAGAAAAAACTGCAACCATTGTGGTCTTGTCATTGTTCGGTGTCGCTCTGATTGTTATTGGCATTGTCTGTATCTACAAACGAAGACAGAGAAATACAGGAATATTTGTACCTGATAATGGATTCCTAGAATCAGGTGTTGCTTCGACTGGCACTTTTCCTTTGCATTCTATAAACACAGGGACGTGATTTTAGTCTCCATTTTATCATCATTGTCGACTTCGTGGGGTATGCAAATATTGGAACAAATAAACACCAGGGTATGGGGAGATATTCAATTTAAAAAATGATACCAGACAACAGAATTGAAACAAAACTATTTCTAAAAGCAATACCGCACGGTCAATCTAGTCTTCTTCTTTTTCGCATGCTCCATATCGACCCCTAGTTAAAATCCCTCTTTGTGATTTGTATAATGTGAACTGTACCTAAGAGCGATTGTGCGTTATGCTAGTTATGCACCTACAAGTAGGCCAGCACATCCGATTTCTGCAACGCTTTTTATTACTAGGGTAGCTTTCCTTAGTAGCCCCTTACGACATGCCTTGTAGGTCGCAGTCTTACTATTCTTTGCTCCCCTTACTGACCCCGGCAACACACGGGCAACAGTCAATATAGTCAGTTAGTGTCTTCGATCAGCTAAGCTTCTACAAAAATAAAAATCTTTTGCTAGACGTGTTTATTGAACACTTCAATCTAATAATAGATTTTAACAAATGAGACCATATTATTATAACAATGTCATTCAAGCGTAGATATAAATCATGATGCTAGTTTGGTGGTAGACAAACCATGAACACCAACATACAGGTAACTTCACATTAAGATATAATTAGAAGAATTAACCCTTTCAGTTCATCATTTTTGTTTACCTCTGGATGTACTTTTATTGCACAGTGTAATGAAGTAACCTGTATATTGGCTTTGTGTCATCTTAAAGCATACTGCAAGCCAGTATATTTGCTTGGAAGGACGAAGGAGTTGAAGGGAATCTCCGAGATCAATAGTAATATAAGAATTCGCCCGAGTGGTTACCGGGGCCCAAATTCGGGGTGTAAAGAATAGAACCACTGTTACCTGCCACCATGTCGTAAGAGGCGACTAAGGAGGTTTGGCTGAAATCGGATGCGTGTGTCCTAAATGTGTAGAAGTCTATGTGTTTAGGGACCTTCCAAATCAATGTGCAACGTATACACGTTCTTGGCAAAGATCAAACATATCACAAAGAGTGATTAAAATTGATGTAAAGAACGAACGCAAAGAAGAAGAAGATATAAGGATTCAGAATGAGAAACAACAATTTCTGAAAAGGTATGCTATATAAATCTTCTTCTTCGAAGGCTCCATATCGACCACCTGTCAACCACTTTGTGGGATTTGTATGTGATCTGAGCATAAGAGAGAGTGTACGTTGTGCCAGTTATGCACCTACAAGTAGGCCAGCACATCAATTTCTGTGCTGCTTTTTATTTACTAGGGTAGCATCTCTAGTGCCTACATTAGTCGCCTCTTATGACATGCATTATAGGTCGCAGTGGTACTATTCTTTGCTTCCCTTGCGGGCCACGGCACCACACGGGCGTGCTATATAAATGACACCAGAAATTCGTAGTGTTTTCTAACCGATGACCTCCCAAGCCTTGCTGACTAATCTAACCAGAATAGCGAAAATAATCGTGACCAAATAAAAATGAGATAGATGTCTGATGGAAATCTGGGACAAACAGGAAATAAAAATGCAGTAATAGGTAGAGTATGTTTTAACATAATAAGTAAAATTCATAAAAAAACAGATAGTTTTAAAAACAAATTCCACCTCATTCATCATCAAAATCTAGACTTGTCTATGTTAGAATTTGTTCTTCATTGACATCAAATTATAAATGCCTCCATCTTCTGCTAGAGACATCCTGCGTCTGTCACAGTCATACTCAACTTGTTAATGTTGTATTGCACCCATATTGTTCTTTGTCTTCCCCTAATTTGTCTGCACTGGATCATGCTTTCTAGAACGATTTCCTCCAGAGAATCCTATATTTTTGTTGTATGTTCAACGTATTTCATTTTTCTCCTTATTATATTCTTTATCAACAAATTTTCTTTACTTCTTAGATGTTGTAAAATAAACAAATATATTCTTTTGTATATACCTGATATTGTAAGTACTTTTATGCAGCACTTGCACTCAAATACATTACTCGATTTATCAAATGCTTTATCAATAATCCACGCCTCACATATATACGTTGCTATGCATGCTGAGTACAGAATGATCTTATGCAGATAGTCGTACTCGCCCGAGTGGTTACCGGGCCCAAATTTAGGGTGTAAAGAATATAACCACTGTTACCTGCCATGCATGTTGTAAGAGGCGACTAAGGAGGTTTGGCTGAAATCGGATGCATGTGTCCTAAACGTGTAGAAGTCTATGCGTTTAGGGCCCACCAAACAATGTGCAACGTATACACGTTCTTGGCAAAGATCAAACATATCACAAAGAGTGATTAAAATTGGTCGTAAAGAACGAACGCAAAGAAGAAGAAGAAGATAGTCGTACTGATTTATGTGTACACAATTTAATTTGTTCTTTTTATCTTTATCAGCCACTTATCTTCCCTAGCTGTTGCAAAATGGACATAATTACTGTAATTTTTCTGTCCATTGTGTTGTGGGTATTATTTTCTTCAAAGACACCCTATCGATTTTTCAAATGTTTGATCAAGAATACATAACTCTCCTTTCCTTTCCTTTGCGTTCGTTCTTTACGACCAATTTTAATCACTCTTTGTGATATGTTTGATCTTTGCCAAGAACGTGTATACGTTGCACATTGGTTTGGTAGGCCCTAAACGCATAGACTTCTACACGCTTAGGACACATGCATCCGATTTCAGCCAAACATAACTCTCAAAACCGTACGTTGCTATGGAAAAAAATACATGTTTTAAAAAATGCTTTGCTTTGTCTTAATGTTAGTTCTCTTCCAAGGGTTGTGTAGTTTTTCTAATTTCTACAGAGTCAGGCTCATTCTTTTTTAAAAACCTCTCGCGTACGGTAAGTAAAAAAAAAAAAGTAAAGGACCACGTGGTATATAGGGTAATATGGTGTTAAGCCCGTATTTTTCATTGACCGTTGTCACACGATGGGTAATGTGATCAACATCACGCCGGTCACCTTTACTTCCTAGAGATTTTCTTGGTACCCAATTGAGGTTGGGTCGATCTGAGAGTTGTTGCGATTGGAAAAATGTCACGTCTACTTCTCACGCACCACTAGTCTAAGAAGCAAGTTCACAAACAGCTAGGCTACTAAGGCTTTCTCGCTAGGCTACTAAGGCTCTCTCGCTAGGCTACTAAGGCTCTCTAGCTAGGCTACTAAGGCTCTCTCACATACTGTAGTATACAGTTAATGATGAATGTTAATAAGTTTAAAATGCAATATTAGAATGTATTTTTGTTTTTAGACAAACATCCTTTTCAAGTTGTAAACTTGCTTCGTGCATGTATGTATGTATGTGTATTTTTTATGTTGACACCTAGGATTATTACCGGGGCTACGGAGTTCGTGCTTTGTGCAATACTCTCAACAGGTGGTGTGCCACTTCTGTGGAGGGGGACCGAGCTATATGGGGTAAAACCCGGTGCAATGAAGTCAATCCTTCGGCTCTATACACTTTTAGATGCATTAAAACATTGTTTTAACATTGTGTTTTTACATGTAGTGTGATGTTGCGTTGTTTTAACATTGTGTTTTACATGCAGTGTGATGTTGCATCCACGGGACAGAGCAGAGACCACAATTTGCATAATACTCGTGATTAGCGTCACTTATTAATTAGTGTTCTTGCATTAATTTTTTTTTAGTGTATGTACTTGATAAAGGTTTTTTGGTTGAAACGTTGATTTTGTCATTTGGTGTAACAAACTGTAGTACTGTCTTAACTGGTGTTATTTAAAAATATATTTGCAATATGAGTATGTGTGTCCGTGTATCTGTGTGTATGCGTGTAGCTCATAGATTCTCAAATTTTTTCGGCCCACCGCCCACTTTGCACAACATAAACTTTGTACCGCCCCCTCCCCATTATAACAGTTTGTCAACGCCCCCTTCCACATATATACATGCTCTATTTTTTCTTTGACATAGAAAATTGATATATATATATTTATGTCATACATGGCCAATTTTCAAATGATTATATTCATGAAATAGAAAATTGAAGAAAAAATGGATCGTGTAAGAAAGGCATGAATAAATATGCAGAATTCAAATTTTTAATGATTATTCAATCGCAAAATCTCGAAAAAATGCCCCCTAAATGCTTCTGAACCCACCATCGCCCCCTGAGAAGCTTCAGCGCCCACTGAGGGCGATACCCCACTTTGCGAAACGCTGGTGTAGCTAATAAGAACAGTGTAATTTCATGTGCACCATAACGAATAAAAAGAAATGATCAAAGAATATCAAAGCAGGCAATGAAGTGGGATGCAGAGAGTTCAAGAAAGAGAGTACGACCTAAGGAAACCCTGAACGAACTTTGCTGAGAGAGGCCAGAAATATCGGTCAGTTCCATGGAAGAGATTGAGTGAGTTGCCCAGGAAAGAGCAGAATGGAGAAATTACTTATAGGCCCTATGTAAGGTATAACGGTACGAAAGAAATTATTATTATAACAAATAATATTAGCCGTACATGTCAACCGATGATGACAACAACCTCAGACGTGTGTTGAATATTATTTGTGTCTGTGTGATGTTGACAGGAAACCAAGCCAAATATGGATGTACTTTTGTAATGCAAGGGACACGAAACGCAAAGGACAACTCTTCTAAGACATTTCTCTCTTACAAAGTTGGTGTCACACCAAATTTAATATTTAAAATTTAACTTTTGAGCATCCACCGTTTACCATCGGGAAGTCAACCAGTAAGTGTCATCCTACACCAGAAATTACAGCTGCTACCACTCCGTTATTCGATACGATCACAGACGTCTCATACCCTTGCAACACATTTGCTACTATCACCCGCATTAGTGATAGACATGCTTTAGAGAAGGCAGCATCGACCACCATCATTCAAACAACTCTCTCTCTCTCTCTCTCTCTCTAGATGTATATATATACTTATTTCATTGCTTGACCATCAAGTTTATCACTTGATATAACTTGTCCTTCTGTCGCATATAGAAATAACTATGTTTTTCACTATTATTTTTGTTACTGAAGTATAATTAATAATTTGTAAATTCCCATTTATAATGTTGATAATGACACTACGTTGTCAGCATATCTTAGGTTCATTTATTTCTTATTTCTCTGAATAAAAAACAAACTTAAAAATAGTTTTTCACCTTCTTCTCATTGCTCATTATATTGTCAGTGCAGTGGCGGTTCGTCATTAAAGGCCAGTGGGGTCGGCCCACCAAAATAAGGTTAACATGTATTTATTATTTTATACATTAAAATATAACCTAACCGAAACCATGGTTTTTCCGAAAATTTCTATCTGGCCCCATCAACAAACATGATCACGAGCCGCCACTGTGTCAGTGTATATAGTAAATTGATATGTGGACATAACCTTATCTTGTATGACGTCATATATTATATCACAATATATATTAATGATTGAATATATTATTATTGTTTGTATAGTATTGGATATATTATTTATATTTATATATTATTGAATATATTATGTAGGGTGTGTATCAGTGGCGGCTTGTGATAATTTTGGTTGGTGGGGCCAGACATTTTTTTCAGGATAAATCATGGTTTTTAGATTGCTATACTTTAAATTTAAAAAATAATAATACACGTTATACATTATTTTTGGTGGGCTCATCCCCACTGGCCTTATAGACGAGCGCCACTGGTGTGTATTATTAAATATACGAGTATTGCAATATTATATCAGAGTGGTATCGGCGTGAATGTATATATATAACAATATAATTAGCTTTATATAATATAGTAATTTACATGGCAAGACTAAGTAACCCACACTAAGTAACGAATACTTGTTGCAAACGTAGCGATTAACTGCCAATGTACATGGACATTGTAACCCTTCAGTTCGGTGCCACGAACACCGTAAATCTGGAGAACCTGTGGCTTTTCTGTCAGCCCGCAGAATTGAACCGCCCTCACATAGGGCTTGTCACCCGTTGTCCAACGCGCTACGAACACGCTGGGCAGGCGGGCCCCAATCCGGGTTTAAAAGGCAGAAAGAGAGAGAGAACATCAATGCTACACACAAAGTAGCACACTACACTCACTGTGTTCTTCTCTGTTAAAGCATATAATCGTTTATTGTGATGATACTCTGCGTGTAGGGTTGGAAAAATAGTCTTTACACTCATTATGTTTCTCCTCTCCTTGGAAATCTTAGCAAAATGAGAATTTGTGTGTTTCATATGTTTATTTTCGTTTTTCATAGCAATTCCAACAATTTAATGATTTACATACATAGTGAAAAAAATGTGATTTTGATCATAAAATGAAATATGAGATGGTGGTAAATGAATAATGAATTGGGACGCAAAGAAGAAGAAGAAGAAGAATGAATAATAATGATGATAATTATACATATGTAAATTACATTTTGAAAGTGTACATGAGGAATCCGGCGTGATGCTGGCCACATCACCCATCGGGTGCCGACGGTCAATGAAAAATACAGGCCCAACACTGTATTGCCCTATATAGCACGAAGTATGAAAGGGTTCCTTTACTTTTTTTTTTACTTACATGAGGAATTGGAGACAACAATGAGTCTTTCTGTAGACCAAAAGGTGTCTCATCCAATCTGAGCAAGAAGGCTAGAACAAACAACGCTCGAGGACCAGTAGAAACTGTCGCCCTGGTAATTTCTATCCTGTCTTCCGTCGTGGCCACTTGTCGTTTCTCCACTTGACTCTTCTTCTTTTTCTTTCTTTTGTCGTCACACTGTTACCGGACTGTTGCCCAGTGTTGTGGTTTTCTTTTTGTCGTCACACTGTTATGGACTGTTTCCCAGTGTCGTGGTTTTCTTTTTGTCGTTACACTGTTACCGGACTGTTGCCCAGTGTTGTGGTTTTCTTTTTGTCGTCACACTGTTACCGGACTGTTTCCCAGTGTCGGGGTTTTCTTTTGTCGTCACACTGTTACCGGACTGTTGCCCAGTGTCGTGGTTTTCTTTTTGTCGTCACACTGTTACCGGACTGTTTCCCAGTGTCGTGGTTTTCTTTTTGTCGTCACACTGTTACCGGACTGTTTCCCAGTGTCGGGGTTTTCTTTTGTCGTCACACTGTTACCGGACTGTTGCCCAGTGTCGTGGTTTTCTTTTTGTCGTCACACTGTTACCGGACTGTTTCCCAGTGTCGTGGTTTTCTTTTTGTCGTCACACTGTTACCGGACTGTTTCCCAGTGTCGGGGTTTTCTTTTTGTCGTCACACTGTTACCGGACTGTTGCCCAGTGTCGTGGTTTTCTTTTTGTCGTCACACTGTTACCGGACTGTTTCCCAGTGTCAGGGTTTTCTTTTGTCGTTAGACTGTTACCGGACTGTTTCCCAGTGTCGGGGTTTTCTTTTGTCGTCACACTGTTACCGGACTGTTGCCCAGTGTCGTGGTTTTCTTTTTGTCTTGCACTGCTTTATTGGTTTGGGTGATAGCTATTTTTGCATTTTTTTAAATACAGGTTTCTGCTATGCCATCTCACCATCTTTTTCGTGATATTCCTTTTGCCTTCTTTTCTGATGCTCTTGGACTCTATTGGCGCTAATGTCAACACGGGTGGATTATTCAGTACGGTTAATTCTTTGTCTTACTTACATTTACTCCTGGTTTTTATTTGAAGTTTTCACACCAGATGTATACATAAAAGATACATTAAAAAATAATAAACTTTCAACACGTATTAACTCTGCATTTTGTTCTCAGTTTAGAAAAATGTCTGATTTCAATTACGGCATATAATATATATATATAAGCATTAATTACATGAGATTGATGTTAAATGTGTTTGTGTTATTGTATTGATGCTGTTTTTTTTAGAAATATTTGTTTGAATAAACGCAAGTTGTATGTTTTGATGTAAAACCTTGCTGCATTTCTGTAGGCCCATCCATGTTAGCTGTCGTTATTCTGCTATTAATTCTGTGTGTATGTCTGACGTTTTGAATAGTGTGCTGAGCATAATGGCTCTATAAATGTAAGTCGTTTTATTTGAGTGTGTGTGTCTGTGCGTGCGTGTGTGCGTGCGCGTGTGTGTCTTGATTATGTTTTGAAGCGTTTCTTTTGTCGGTTTGATTATGCTACATTCCAAGAAAAGTTCTTTTCCCTAGCACTTTCATGAACACGATTCTCACGCTTCAGCAGTTTAAAAAAACATATTTTCTTACCATTCTACTGCCCCTACCTATCGAAACGTTGCTGTTTATCGTCACTGTTTCTATATTTTGTAAAACTATAGTACTTTGTTTTTACGTGTTTATCTATTTTTCCTGCCCGCGTGCCCAGCGTGTTTGTAGCGCGTTGGACTACGGGTGACTAGTCCTCTGTAAGTGCGGGTTCAACTCCGCGGACTGGCAGAAAAGCTACAGGTTCCCCAGATTTACGGTGTTCGTGGCACCGAGCCGAAGGGTTACGATGTCCATGACACCGAGCCGAAGAGCTTTCAGCTCAAGTGCTTCTGGATCGGAAAAGAAAGATCTATTTTTCCAAGTTTTACTGCAGTCTCCACCCTTTTTCCCTACCTATCCCCACCCTTTCTTTTTATACTAAGCGTCGACATCTTAAATATACTAACATTACTATTAATATTACTTATTATTAGTAGTAAAATTACAATTATTACATGGCACCCCCGCCCTTCCATAACCATAAATCAAATGCAAACTCAATATATAAAAACGCTGGATATCTGTGTTGCTGTGTGGATCGGAAATGTGGCTACTCACCGAGTAAAATACAAATACGATTCATACCTTTGTTACCGGTTGTTAATGGATGTCTTCGGCCGATTGTCAGGCTGATATGGTATGACAGAATTGCAAAATCATACGTGTGGGTACGAGCAGGACAAGAACAGATGATGACCCAGGTTAAGGAGAACATGGTGGTGGGGTTGGGCATACACTACGAAAGACACAGTCGAGTGTCACTGGACAAGCATTTCAGTGGAACTCGCAGGGAAGACGGAAGAGGGTGGAAATATTGATTGTGTATATGAGGATATGACGGGTTATGTGTTCTATGTATGTTTTGTCTTGAAGATGTGTGCTGTTAATTTGCATTGTGTGTAGCACTAATGGCACGGTATACATTTCGATAAAACATTACCTTTTTTAACGATTGCAATACATATTTGACTGGAATCATTATTAAGTAATGTCGAAGAAAAGGGTACAAACAAATTAACGTGCAACAAAGCAATAACATGCTCTTCTTTGACAAATAACTAATAACATAGCAATAGAGTTTCTCCTTAGACAAAGTAACACGCAGCAATGTAATAATAGAATAGATCTTTAATTAAATTAAAACGTAACAATGTAATAATAGAATAGATCTTTAATTAAATTAAAAACGTAACAATGTAATAATAGAATATATCTTTAATTAAATTAAAACGTAACAATGTAATAATAGAATAGATCTTTAATTAAATTAAAAACGTAACAATGTAATAATAGAATAGATCTTTAATTAAATTAATACGTAACAATGTAACGGAGTATTTTTTAATCAAAATATCACACACCATAGTCCAGAGTTTCTTTGCATACATACCAACGAGCAGCATAGAAACAGAGATTTCCAAAGAGAGATACACTGGCCATGTTTCGTGTATGCTCATTGCCTATCAGGTCCAGTGTACTTTTTAGAGCAGGAGTACTTCTGGCAAGACTGGGAATTCTGCAACGGTGAAGTACGAGAGCGGCAAATCACTTCATGCTTGTTAAGAGTCAAATGCTTCCTGTTCGTCTCTGAACTACTATCAGGCGACATTCGTGTAATAGTCGCAAGCTTCCTTCCAGCATAATATCATTTGATTTTCATATCTACGATCAGACTACATCACAGTGCTTCATTGGAGACCGTTACATAACGAAGATATGGCGAACGACTAAAATAATAACGCATAAATTGTAAACATTCAGCAACTGGTGTCTGCGCAGAATAGAGGAACTGAGATGGTATGATCGGGTCACAAATGAGGAACTTATGGAGAGAAAAGACAGATTTCAGTTAACCAAGAGGTTAAAAAAGACACTGGACTGGATAGGACACACTGAGAAACCAGAGGGGATATAACAAGAAGGGTCCTTTCCTGGAACCCGCAGGGACAGCGAAAGAGAGGGAGGCCTAGAAATACACGGAGACGAGATTTTAAGGCAGGGATCAACAATATAAAGAAGAGCTGGAGGGAGCTGCAGGAGATAGCTAGAGATAGGAAGACTTGACTGAGGGCTTTTGACCCAATCCGGATTTAAAAGGCAGACAGACAGGGAGAGAGAGAGAGAGAGAAGTAGGGGTGTTGACAAGGCAGCTCTCCGATATACCGCAGATGGGAAAAGGCGGCATGGACGTCTAAATGAAACACGGAAAAGAATGTGGAAAGAGAGCTGAAATATTGTGATCTGACAAGGGAAACATTTGGTAGAGAAATGGCAAAACGACAATGATGGAAATCTCTTGTGGAAGCCTTATGTGTCATACAGGACGATGATGTAAACAGAAAATACAACATTTAATTCTTTTTGTTTTTCTTATTATTGTCCCTAATTTTTATTTGTAGCAAATTCGTTATCAGTGATTAAAAACAGTTTGAAAAATATGTACTTGAATATAGTTGTATTTCTATAATCTGAAGAGTTCACTAGTAATTTGCGAATAGTAGCTATTCGCTTCTCAAATACCTGTTACTAACTGGTTCTGAAATAACGTATATTGAAAATCATGCACTTCCTTTACAGAACGTAGCCATCAATCACAGAAAACGAGTCGTTGATTTCTCCGCACCACTTATACGTTCAGTAGTTTGCCATTGCTTTCTGAACGGTGAGGTCTATTTTACCTTTCGTAAAAATCCGACGAAAACGAATATGCTTCCAAGAACCAGATACGTTGGGTTGTGATCGAACTCACTACTGCGCTACAGACGCTCACTATGCTTCCTGTATATCGTGCTAACAAAAACGTATGTGCTACTTATCACTACTTTGCCACCAGTTTGTGAGATCCCCACATGTATAGGGCTACCAGACGTTCAGATGTTACAAAGATTGGACAGGTTTGGGATGCTTTGCTTCAGTGTAAAATTTCATTGGTACTCAAAAACGTTCGGTTTTAAAACATTCGATCAGTTGCTCAATTCAAAGTAGTATTTTTTGTATTGCTGCATGAACGAGTACAAGACAATGATCATGCAGATCAGATTGCTTATACAGCAGTGGTCAGAGAAGAACAGCCAATAAATAGTGCAGAAATTGTCAATGCCAAAAGAGCAACAGGTCATATAAATTACTTTTAAAATGTTGACCACTTTACTAAAGGCATGATAAATTTGATGTGTTCTCAGCACTCTGCTGTATGGTAGTGAGACATGGATCACATATGCTAGACAAGAAATCGTCTCAACACCTTCTACATGCGCTGTCTCAGGGGAAAATACAACATCCGATGGCAAGACCACATCTCTAATATAGAAGTCCTGGCATTCCAAGCAAGTACACCTTACTGAGTCAGCGACGTCTGAGATGGCTCTTGCACGCGTGCCGTATGAGTGATGATAGAATCTCAAAGAACATTCTATATGATCAACTCGCAACTGGTGCTAGACAGCATGGGCGCCTATTATTACGCCTCATTGACACCTGCAAGCGTGATCTAACTTCATGCGGCATTGACAAAGAACACTGGGAGCGGTTGGCCATAGACAGGCAAGCATGTCTAGCGGCAGTGAGGGGCGGCTCAAAAAGAAAAGAAGAAAAACCACATCACATGTGGAGGCAAAAGAGAGCACAGAGGGCAGAGAGAACATCCTATGTGTCAGCTCCAGTCTTCAGTTTTACCTGCAGCAACTGTGGCAAGGAGTGCCACTCCAGAATAGGCCATTACAACCACAAGAAACGTTGTGATTCCGCGCAGAACATACTACGTGACGCAAAACCTATTCTCTCCTGAGACAAAGAGACCAATAAAGATACATTTGATTAGCCAACACAGTGCGTGGATGATCGGTCGTTATATGCTGGCTAAAATACTAGGTAGAAGATCGAAGCGCTTACTGGCTTATCAGAGGAGCTGCCATGGATCGAAATGACATTCTTCACGCATTGAGAGAGTCTTTCCGAACAGAGGAGTTTCAGGGCTGTGAATCTCACTCGCTGACCAGATTGAAAGAGATGGGTGTCAATATTGGTGCAGCCCGAAAAGAACGACATACTAAATATGCAAAGAGATTGATTAATCAACATCGAACTGGCGTGTTGGGTTGCTGGATGCTGCTGGATCTGCTGAAACGGAAATCGGAGCACCTATGGACATGTCCGGAGTGCTATGATGATAGTCCTCATATAACTGATAACTGGCTTGACCGAAATTGAAGTGGGGGGACATAGATCTTTACTAAATCTCTAAGTTAGTTAGTTAGTCTTTCCTCTTGGGCCTGTGGGCGCATAGGGCAGAGGTCATAGTTCTCCATGTCTCGCTGTTCGTTGCTATCTGTTTTAGGTCTTTAATGTTTACTAGGCCCATCGTTGAGCCTTCTCTGGTGATGGTTCTACGCAGAGTCTCTCTTGGTCTTCCTCGTTTTCTTTTTCCCTCTGGTGTCCATATGAGGGATTGGTAAGGAGTCTTCTCTCATCCATTCTAAGTGTGTGGCCGATGTAGTTCCAGCGGCGCTTTCTTATAAAATTTGATACATTTTCTTGCTTGGTCTCTTGTCTTATTTGTGTATTGGGTCTGAAATCTGACCATTTGAGGTTCAATATTCTTCTAAGACATTTATTCTCAAAGTTATCTAATTTTCTTTCTAGAGCTTTTGTTGCTTTCCAACTCTCGCATCCATAAGTTAATACTGGAATCACACAAGAGTTAAAGATCTTTAATTTTAAATGCTTGCTGAGTGAATTGGACTTCCATATATTTGACAATTTGTTAAAAGCACTTGATGCCAATGCGAATCTGTGTGGAATTTCTGGCGCTGTATCCCCCGTAGATGTCATCATACTCCCTAGGTATGTAAAACTTTTGACTTTTTCAAGAGTGTAGTTTTTAGTTGAATATTTTCTGGACTGCTGGTAAGGTCAACAATTTTTGTTTTTGTGGTGTTTATTTGGAGACCAATTTGTCCTGAGATATTTTGGAGTATTTTGGAGCTACTTAGATAATCTCTAAGTAGCGAGTACTATTTAACGAGTATTTGTTGCTAGAAAATAAATAAGTCCTAATAATTTAAAGTAACTGAAATACGCATCACAGGTGCAAACAATTTTAAACGCCTGGTGAAAGTGACGTAAACCCACATGCCACACTCGGTCACATGATAAAGTCATATGATCTATGCAAGATGGAGATCGTAGGGATGAAAATGATATTGTCTGTCCTGACTTTCGCTGTCGTCTTCCTTACAGTTTCATGTGATATTACAGAACGAACAGTAAGTGTGTCATGTAAAACTTAGACTTTATTTCTATTTAAGCATGATGTGTTAAGTTGAAGTGTTAATTTATTCTGTATTTTTGTGGTCTCCGTATCACAGATGAGCAAATGAGAAAAAAACACTTCTTCTCAGTAACTGACTAGTGAGTTAAAACCGAGAAAAAGATTTGATAGGAATTATAACAAGTATGCCACATACTATGTCGCATATAAGGGATAACGAGGGCAAGTTGCGATACTTGGACCACAGAATCATAGGATTTGCAGATAGGTGTGGTCATCACTGTTATTGTAGCATATGATGATTTAATTAATCATTATCATCATGGCTTCTGTTCTGCCAACTGGTGACAGACCAAGATAAATTGGCACCTTACAATGACAAATTTAAGACTAATACCGTGTCACAAACCATATAAGAGTATATGGCCCTAAAGCACGCAGATTTATTCTAATGTTGTTTTTACCATTTTGAATACATGTGGTCATGGAGTGTTATAAGACTTACCACCACACTCAAACAATGTTGACTCATATGTAGACTAAAACAAGAATGAAATGGGTTATGACATGGAGGTCACCCCTGAAGGCGCATCAACAATTACTGTCTTTGTAATATTTCTGCTGTTGTAGTTACACATCTAAACTTTATCCACCACAGACATTCGATGTCACAAATTTACAAAATATTTTTTTTTAAACTGAAACAGATGACATGTGCTGTGCCCATTCAAGCACTCCACAGCCTATCTAAGAACCATGTGATCATTTGTCTTTACCAATTCTTAGATATGCTGTGGTGTTTAAAAGGTGTAGATAATTTTTAACATCCATTCTCTTTTGTTCCTTAGTTTTCATTTGCAGCAAAGTTGAAAAACCTGACTCACAAAGGTATGTCGACAACTGAAAGCAGTGCAATATTAGCTTTTTCTGCACATTTTAGGTAGAAATCGTTTATAAAGGACCAACATTGTGGGTTTGATTTCTCATCAAATATATCTCTTTCTCCCAAATCAGTCTTGAGCTACAGAAATTTATCTTGGTAATCATGGAGAACTTTTCCAACGACAATATGAATAATTTTTGCACCTAAATTCAACTTATCATCACTGAGCTCATGACAATATTGTCAGAGTTCATTATGTAGTACTGTAAAATGATGTAAAATTTCATATTTTTGCTAATTCTGAAGCACTATATCACCAGCAACAAGAACTGATGTCAGTTTATCAAACAGTGCAATATTTTTTATCTCGACCTTTCTGTTTCACAGCTTACTCTTGAAAGCATTCATTGCTTCAATGAATTTTGTGTTTGTAAATCAACACTCCAAGCAACTAGCAAGAGAAGATGTTGCAGATGAGCACCTTGATGTGCACATGAAACAAGTCGTTGATTTTCTAGGCACCACTTATACATTCAGTAGTTTATCATTGCTTTCTGAACGGTGAGGTATATTTTTACCGTTCATAAAATCCACGGGACAAATTTGTTTCCAAACTGCCTACAGCAGATTTTGAACCAGGTACTCTTGGATTGTGATCGAGCTCACTACCGCTAAGTCACAGACGCCCACTTATTGAGAGATACACATAATAAGGTATATTTTGAAGTTTACTAAGACACTACAAATTGTTGCAACTTGAGATATGATTTGGTTTTTAATGTGTTACATCTACTTTCAGGTTTCACTTAAAGAATGGCCAAACTGTAACGAATATAAAGAGGCATGTGACAAAGCCAAGGCTAATTTCTCAAATGTTGTATATGCTAAGGCTCATGCTGCCAATGACAGCCTTTTGTATGCCTTCAGTACTATTAGTATACCTACCATAGTTGTGGCCAGAGTGACAGGAGGAGATATTGATATGCATTTTAACTGGACAAAACTAGTTGATGGAGATTCTCTTGAAGATGCTATCACAATCAATGAAACTTTTGCAAAAGTCGAGTACAAATATGGTGTTGCCTTCACAAGAGTGAGTTCTCTTTGATAATTAATCTTTTCATATTTAGTGCAAAGTTTTACGTACAACATAAGTCATGATAGACCATATGCTTGTTTGCATTCGTTCTTATCAACCAATTTAACAACTTTTTGTAAGCTGTGTGGTTTACGTCGAGAATATGAGTATGTTGTGCCCCCCCTCCCGTTAGACCTCTATGCATGACTGGCTCATCTGAATTTCAACCAATATATGCTACGCAGAACAATGGATAACTCACCCCATATAAAAATTATGCCAATATCTTCAACAAACAGAAAGCACAACTATAATAAATAACCTACAACCATCTGAACTAGGAAAGGTCCCAACAGGGGCAAATGCCGTAATGCAGGGAAAGCCGAAAGATCGGATGCTGAATAACCTTCTTTCCTGTCAGAAAATGACCAATGATTGCTGGACTGACGTGTAAGTAGGGCAAAATATGTACTACAGGATGACATTCTGAAACTCCTAAACAAGATGGAAAGGGATAGACATGCTTAGTAGGGCAAATATGTACTACAGGATAGACATTCTGGGAAACTCCTAAACAAGATGGAAAGGGATAGACAAAGTTAAACTGCACACAGACGAAAAGAGGAAATGGGGAAGTCCTAGACAGACCTGGAGAAGACAGCTGGAGGCTGATATTAAAAGGATAGGAAAAACATGGAAAGAATTGGAAGGGATGACAAGAGAGAGGAATAGCTGGAAGAAGTTTGTTGAACACCTGTGTTCCATTGGGAGTTGAAAGGTGAAGAAGAACAATGGCATGAAGTAATAGGTACAAAATAAGTTATAGTATATCTGACCGTGGCCTCCGTCAACATAAGGCCAACTGGCTCAGATGGGAAAATCAACATTCCTGTTTATGGGTGCTGGTTTTTTTTTTAATGTTTGAAAGACCACAGTGAGGTTTTACACTGTGCAATTTTACACAGTTCTATAAGTCCATAGTTATTTATTGATGAAAAGTGTTAATAATACTGATATTTCTTAGCTTTAAACTTAATTTGGGACATAATATAACCTTGTTCTTGCATGTTATACTGTTTTTAAAATGAATTTGTCTTTATCTAATCAAACTGAAATGCGAGGTCATGCGATGGTCATGATCTGATTTCCTAGAATGTTTACCTGAGTTCGCCGGCCTTATGTTTTCAGAGGCCATGATCTGACATAGAACATTGATAGGTACAAAGTGAGTTATAGTACGTCTGATATATAATAATGATATGAAGTGATAGGTACAACCTAAATCATGATACACTGATAGACGATTAACACTTAAGGAGAAGTAGGATCTTGGTTAGTTCTGGTTTGCTGACTCTGACTTCTGTGATCTCATTCTCTGCATCTTATGCCAAGTCAAAAATACTATATAATTATCATCTATATGTTGCATTATTTACCCTGGTTACATCATGAAATCACCCACTCCGGCCTCCTTGCAGGAAGTCAAAAGTCCTTCCTTGGCAGGAAGACATTAAACTAAAACAAGTTAAATATTTAATACCTAGTGAGCAATTTCTCAGCAACCGGAAGAATAACTAATGAAATCCAAGATAGATGCAATAAAGGAAATTAAATCATATGACAAATGGCACACATTTTAAAATGCAAACATGTCACTATGAACACAATAAGAACATTGTTCAACACAATATTTCTCCCAACATTATGCTATCAGTACCAAACATGGACACTAACAATAAAGGATATCAGAAAACTAGTCACGACAGATGAAGTGTCTACGCAGAATGCTGGAAGTATCAAGAAGAGGCCAGTTTAGAAATGAAAACACCAAGAAAAAGTGGGTACAACATCAGTACTGAACTTCATCAAGAAACAACAAATAAATGGTTCAGCCACATAAGCACATTACCAACAGACTCTAAGAGCAATTTTACTAGAATAGATTGGATACAAAGCAAAAAGCTGTGCACGCAAAGGTAAAACACAGAGATAACTGTCTACTGAAAAATACTGTTTATGAAACGCACACAAAAACTCATTCTAGAAATCTTTTCTTATCCTGACTCTGTGAGGCAAAACAGGATTAGAGAAATTAGAGAATCCAACACCAAAACATTGGTTTAATTACAACAGTTTTTATGTAGAATAATGTTTTTTTTCATTGTCTCACACACAATCATCCTTAGCGGCCTTTCTATGTCATATTTAGTAGTGGACATACTCTCTCCTTCTTGTTAAAGAGTCCAAAGTATCTACATCGGAAAATGTGCATAATAGTTAGTTGTCATAGAAGTTATGGTTAGGAACTTATCAAGTTTCTGAGTCTATAAGATTGCTTGGTTACAAACACAAATAATATCTAGTCCTTACTATTTTTAATGATGCCTTTAAAATCTACAGTTCCCAACTCTTTCCTGTCCATTTTTATGTTTTTTCTTTGTAAAGTGGTCTAAAGCTGAAGGATTGACTTCATTGCACCGAGTTTACCCCATATGACTTGGTCCTTCTCCGTAGAAATGGCACACCACCTTCCGAGAGTATTACACAAAGCACAATCTCCATAGCTCCAGCAACAATCCTAGGGGTCTCTAGAAAAAATGCACGGGAAACAGAACAGCGCGGCCCAGATTTGAACCCACGACCTTTGTATCACAAGACAAAAACTTAGCAGCAGAGACCCCCCCTTTATTCTTTATGTTTATCCTTATTACTTGTCAGTTATCTGAGGGTTATCATCATAGCACTACAAAAATATCATAGGTGCTCTGATCCCTGCATCAACAAATCTATCAGCATCCAGCTCCCCTCTGCCACATCAGTTCAATATTGATTAATTAATCAGTCGTTTTGCATATTTAGTCTGCTATTCTTATAGGGCTTTACCAATGTCAATTCACAACCCTGAATCTCCTTTCGGATAGACTCTCAGCGCCTTCCGAATGTCATTGCAATCCATTTCCGTGCTCTTTGATATCATAGCTCTCCAAGCTCTATCAGCTTGTTCATTACCTCTGACTCAGATGTGCCCAGGGACAAAAATGAAGGTAATTTACCAGGCCCAAAAAAAGTTGTATTTCCTTTAACTTCAAAAAAATATATGAGCTCATCTCTAAGCTAAAAAGTCAGCTCAGTTACATTTTATTTTTGAAAGCCATCAAATATTTTTGTGTGGAAAAGAAGCAAATACTGTCCTGCGTCCATATCAGTATGTAATTACTTGAAAATTTGTCTCCTTTTGATAAAATTCACAATTTGAATTGTTTGATCCAAAATCTTGTCTTGTAGAACTGGACATGCGGCACTTATGCAACATATATTCTGCACCACATTTGATTTGTCTTGTATATATTTTCCTTGTCTTATTTCATTGTACATTTGATTTAACTTATTACAGCATACCTTTAATTTGTTGACTATATCAATCATGAATTTCTTTTACAGTTGTTTGAATACTTTGACACGGAAAATTCAGCAGACATCACAGACCCTGCATATGGGTACCCAAAGAACAATGGCACTGACTGGATTATACGTGATTTTACTATGTTTAAATGGACTTTAGATACTAAAAACACAGCCAAAACGCTTTTATTTTCAATGCAACTTATGAGAACAATGATTTTAATCCACCTGATTTGCCTGAAAATAAATCACTCTTTGGGAACTGGAGCATAAGTTTTATGGTAAGTTTAAATGGCTTATGTTATTAAGTGTTAATGTTTGTTCTATTGTTTGTTTAATTATCTCTTTTTATCTTCTTCTTCTTCACGTTTGTTCTTTACGACCAATTGTAATCGCTCTTGTGATATGTTTGATTTTTGTCAGAACATGTATACATCGCACATTGGTTTGGTAGACCCCTAAACACATAGATTTCTACACGTTTAGGACACATGCATCCGATTTTAGCCAAAACTCCTTAGTCGTCCTCTTACGACATGCGTGGCAGGCAACAGTGGTTCTATTCTTTAAACCCAAAATTTGGGTCCCGGTAACCACTCGGGCGTATCTTTTTATATAGAGTACCATTATTTCTGTTACATGGGTACGGTGAGCAAATGGACTTTGGGATGGCTGCTGCAGCGGAGGACAGAGCACAAATGGGAATGCCCAATGTGCCATGACGTTAATCGCATAACATAACATTATTTCTGTTCACTATCTTGTATCTTTCTCATTTATGGACAGACATCCTTTCTGTTTTTGTATTTGTTTAAATATCTCTCTTTTTTTTATCTTTCATTGATAATCCCTTATCATAGTATCAGTGTTGTTGTTTCTCATTAACTTTCTTTAAGAACCATTTCTTAAATTTAGTGACTAATTTTGCATGTAACGTATATATTTGTTGTTCAACTTACTGAGTGACATAAATTATATTCTACAAATTATAAATGATATTTTTTATTTTGAACAGCAATGTTATACATTTTAAGGTTTAAAAATTATTCTTGACGGACAAAATTGTTTATTCTATCACATCTCTGTGTTATATCACAAGTCTCTTTGTCATATCACGTCTCTGTGTTATATCACAAGTCTCTCTCTGTGTTATATCACAAGTCTCTTTGTCATATCACGTCTCTGTGTTATATCACAAGTCTCTCTCTGTGTTATATCACAAGTCTCTTTGTCATATCACAAGTCTCTGTGTCATATCACAAGTCTCATTGTCATGTCACACGTCTCTGTACTCCTTCCAATTGTCCACTACGATCTTCTCCTCCCACACAGGTGGGTTGTATTCCTCCAGACCTTCCATTATCGGACAACGAGAGATCTGTTTTAAGTAAGGGTCTTAAGTTTGTTCCTCTCCGACCCACCATTGACCACTACTCAACTCTTCAAGATGTGACTCGTTTTCACCGTGGCTTGCGATTGAAATTTCACTTTCAGAACCAGGTTGACTCTGACCTATGTCCTGACACAAGTATGTTTTCCAAGTTTTCTACTCGTAAACATGACTGGACACCCAAACCTGGTGCCTCTAACGCTCTTGATCTCTACATCCAGAATACTATACATGATATTGGACTGCTCCACCCAAAACGCCTTTGGCAGTCTAACATGTCACCGTCGGAGTTTCGTGCTCTATCACACCTCCGTCGCGTGATAACATTGTTATCAAACCGCCGACAAAGGCGGAGCTATAGTCGTCTGGAGCAAAGATCTTTACCTTCAGGAAGGTCATACCCAACTGCGTGACACTCAGTTTTATAAAACCAGCCCTACTGATGTCACTCAGTCTAATAATAATAAGGTTCGTGAAGTCATTAAGAACTTAATTGCCACGAACGACCTTCCATCCAGTGCATCATCACTCTGTGATCGAGTAGCTGTTTGGGTAATCCGCCTTTTATATGCTCCCAAAATTCATAAACTCCACAATCCCGGTAGGCCTATCGTTCTGCTTGCTCTTGCCCTACGAACACATCTCCAAATTTCCCTTGATAGCATCTTTAATCCCGTAGTCACCACACTCCCGTCATTTTTGAAGGATACGAACCACGCTTTGTCTGTCTTTTCTACCATTGAGTTGCTGCCGAGAGAACCTACCGTCTCTTCCTCCTTGATGTGTGCTCATTGTACACTTCTATACCTCATCCTGACGGCCTTATAGCTCTCAGTTCTTTCTCAATAGGAGAACTAATCCACTTGTGTAACTCTGCCTCTTCAATGTCTTGCGAACTAGTTCTCCTCCTCCTTTCAGTTTAATGCCAATTCTTACGATCAGTGTGCCAGGGTACTAAAATGAGGAATTTATGCTTTTTATTCATTTATCTTAACAAGAGAATATATGGCTCATCTCGCTAAGTCACTCAAGTTACATTGTCTTTTGAAGCCATCAATGATTTGTGGAAGCAGAATCTGTCTCGCCATATTCATTAATGTTCTGAAAATTTGTCTCCTTTTGATAAATTCACAATTTGAATTTTGTCAAACTTGTCTTGAAACTACATGTGCACTTATGCAACATATATTCTCACACATCATTGATTTGCTCTGATCACATATTTTCTCTCTTATTTCTTGTCGTTGATTAGACTTTTGCCATCTCTTTATTTGGACTATTCAATCATGCATCTTTTACGAGTGTTTGAGATTTTCGTTAGAGAGCTCACAGATGCTATTACCCAAGAACATGCACTGAGGATGTTGATTTCCTATTTTATCGGACTTTAGAAAATCACACAGCCAAGGCTCTTATTCAATGCAACTATGAGAACTGTTTTAACTCACCTGAGTAAAACTAATCTTAACTTAACTAGCATAGTTTTGGTAAAAATGCTTTTATTCAATGTTAATGTTGTTCTATTGTTAGTTCAATTACCTGTTCTTCTTCTCCACGTTCTTGTTCTTACAGACGACATTTTAAGTCTTGTGATATGTTTACATCTTCAAGAATATCAGACTCATTTTGGTAACTGTCCATGGCAGTCCTTGCAACACGTCTTAGGATACATGCATCTGATTTTAGCACTCCTTAGCCGTTTCTTAGACATGATGGGTCAACATGGTTCTATCTTAAACCTCAATTTGGCGTGTAACAAGGCTTCTATATGAGTCATATTGACAGGCAAGAGATTATTACGATTCCATGGCACTTACGCGAAAATGGACTCTGGACTGTAGCCCCTTCAATGATACTGGCCATTTAGGAAGCCTCAATGTCCAGGTAATCGCATCATCATTTTTCGTATGATCTTGTACTTCTCATTTCTGGAAACACCCTTTTTGTATTGTACTTAACACCCTCTCAACTATTTATTCTTATGTTCTTATCACTTATCTTCATGCTTTGTAATCTATTAGTATATTTGAACATTATTCATTTATATTACATTGCTGTAGCTTTAGTATTTTTTTCATCTTTGTAATCTATAATTATATCTCAATTATAAATGTATTTTATATTTAACAGATGTTATACATTAAGTTTCTTTTCTTCAGATATTTGTTTTTATTAGTCTCTGTGTCATATACAGTTTATTTCAGTTATATCGTTGTTTATTCCAGTTTTGTCATATCAAAGTCTTTGTCATAGTCCCATTTTGTCATATCATTTTATTATATCACTCCTTTGTATATCAGTCTTTGTTATAAAGCTCTTTGTACCAAACGTATCTGTATTATGTCAGTTTTTTTGTATTGTGTAATATCACAGTCTTTGTTAATACGTTTTGCAATCAAAGTTCTGTTTACACAAGTTTTTGTCATATATCTCTTTACTATCACAAGTTTCCTGTTATATAGCAGTCCTTGTTATACAGTCTTTGTATATCACAAAGCTTTTCATTCATATTCAGCATTACACTGTTCTGTGTTTATATCACAAGTCTCTGTCATATACAAGTTCGTTATCAAAACTCTGTTTGTATCGATTACTTAAATCAATAAAATGGTTACACTATATTCAGTAAATACAACTATGTAGTTGAAACTAAATCACAATGAGATTCTTCTTTCTTTTTTCAGCCTAGGGACATACTAAAGATTGTTGTTACTAAATCCACAAAGATTTCACTATATTCAGCAGTACACTGATGTGTGTTGTTACTATTACTATCTTTACAGTTTACAGTGCGAGGAGACTCTGGCAGAGCTTCAACTATGCCATCTATGAAGTATGAAGCCAATGAGACTCAGTTTGATTTTATAATGTCCAACTTTACACCAACATTTAATAAGTCTAGATTTGCAGTGGAATCTGTACTTGTGAGTCAATCAAAAAACAAGAACATGCAAATAAACACCGTAGATTCCATTGATGATGAGTATTCTCCTGGTGTTTTTCAGGTATTGTAACTGTTTTGTTTAGTACTTTTCAGGTAATGTAACTTGTGGTTTGTATTTTTCACATATTGCAAATGTTTTGTTTGAGTCTTTTCACATATTGCAATTTCATATTTTTCACATATTGCAGCTTGTGAAAGATTAGTATCAAACATGTTTTACAAGTTCTTACTGTTGTACACATTCTTAGAATGTTATGGTGTATTTGAAGAAAGAAGTAAAAAACATTATAAAGAACCCATTTTTGTTTACTAGAACAGCTATTGTGTCCAACTCTGTCCATGCTTTAAAAAATCCAATCAGGCCATTTTGATTTGATTGAATGTTATCTTTAGATGCTTTCAATTTGTAGTGTCGTAACTGGATATATTGATATTGGCATGTAAAAAAAGTAAAGGCACCTTTTTATACAATGTGGTATATAGGGTAATATGTGTAGGCCTGTATTTTTCATTGACCCCGGCACACGATGGGGATGTGGCAACATCACTGGCTGCTTACTTCCCAGTGCTTTTCCAATTGAGGCTGGGTCGACCTGAAGTGTTAACGGTTGGAAAAATTGTGGAAGAACCGGACCGCTAGTCTAAGAAGTGAGTTCACTAACTAACTACAATACTGTGGCTCTCCATATCAACATGTGGATGTTTGCATTAGGGAGAGAACAGACAGATTCACATTGAAAGCACATATAGTCAGAGTGTTGAAGCTGATAAGATAATAAGAGAGACATACTTTGGTTATTTAAATTGCCTGTTGGCCATAGATCACATGTATACTGTGTTTTTCTTTTCTTTGTGTTTGTTCTTTATGACCAATTTTAATCACTCTTTGTGATATGATTAATCCTTGCCAAGAACGTGTATACGTTGCACATTGGTTTGGTAGGCCCCTAGACACTATACATTTAGGACATGTGCATTCGATTTCAGCCAAACCTCCTTAGTTGCCTCTTATGACATGCGTGGCAGGTAACAGTGGTTCCATTCTTTACACCCCAAATTTTGACCCCCGGTAACCACTCGGGCGTATACTGTGCTGAAAATGGTTGTAAATTTGGCTTACACATGCAGGACTGGACATCCAAGGAGTAAAATAAGGACTCTGTTTAACCAGCGACCATGCCATTTCCAACTCAACAAAATGGAGTTTAACTGTGGATAAAAAAGTGTGATTTAAACTGAAAGTAGAAATAACATAAAAACCGGAAAGAAACAAACAAAATTATGTGATAAGGATAATGTGGAGTGTAATTTATCAATCAATCAAATGCCACGCCTGTCAGCATAAGCGATCATGTCTCTCTACAACTCTCTCTCCTTAGTGCAGTTAATCAGTTCTGACATCAATCTTTTGTCGAACATCAATCTTGTGTCGAACCACGATATCAGACCATCCAACATCTCCTCTGTCTTCCACGATTCTCCTTCTCGTATTATACCTTTTGTCACCAAATGTTCTAAACCTCCTTCGCATTATATGCACGAAGAACCTTGATTGTCTTATTCTTTTGATAATGTTTTTTTATCTATTTATACATTTAAAAAGTTTACAAGCCGTTGATATATTGTTGTTAGTACTAACCTCCTTTTATATCTGCAGATTGTAAACTGGCTATCTTACCCGGAACAGGAGCTATCTAATGCATATTTTCAATGGAAGCCTGTTTGCTATCTTAGCGCTAGCAGAGGTCGTTCAGTAGCAACACAAGTCAAACATTATGGCCTAACAGATATGAGAAATGTTGAAAATATGACCTTGCTTTTGAAACAGAGTATACTATTCGGCCTGTTTGGAGAAGATTTGTATAACGAGAAGGTAGTCCTTGCCCAGGCAACAAACATATCGTTTGGCCTTACAGATGATGGCTACTATGTTGGCACAAATTATACTGTTTGGTATGAGATTGTGTGTTGTCAAATATATACTTTACATATTTTCAGAAATGATCATTTTATTTATTATCTTCTTTCTTTGCGTTCATTCTTTACGACCAACTTTAATCACTCTTTGTGATATGTTTGATCTTTGCCAAGAACGTGTATACGTTGCACATTGTTTGGTAGGCCCCTAAACGCATAGACATCTACACATTTAGGATACATGCATCCGATTTCACCAAACCTCCTTAGTCGCCTCTTACGACATGTGTGGCAGGTAACAGTGGTTCTATTCTTTGCGCCCCAAATTTGGGCAGATTCATACCTTTCGTGGTCTTCTTCTCGCATCAGGAAAGAAGGTGAGAGGAAGACCATGAAAAAGATGGTTAGATCCTGTCAAAGAGCAAAGATAACTATCACCTAAGCCACCAGAACAGCGCAAAACAAAACAATAGAAAACTATGACACTGGGCAATGAGCGTGGTGAAAAAGCAGACGCACATCGCTGCTGGAAAATGATTGAACCATTCCGCCCATGTCATGCCCGGGCCCGCAAGGGAAGCAAAGAATAGTACCACTACAACCTACAATGCATGTTGTAAGAGACGATGCGTAGGCCCTAGGATGCTACCTTAGTAAATAAAAAGCAGCGCAGAAATCAGATGTGCTGGCCTACTTGTAAGCGCATAACTGGCACAGAGTACAATCACTCTTAGGCTCAGATCACATACAAATCACAGTGGTTGACAAGGGGTCGATATGGAGCATTTGAAGAAGTAGAACTGAACCATTGGTGTAAATGACTACATCTGTTTGGTTGACGTTCTCATTCAAGAGGGCCTCAACTTACTTACTTAATCCCGTCATGCCTAGTGACACATGGGGCTTCAGAAAGGACTTTCCATGCTCTCCTGTCCCCTGCAACCTTCAGCGCAGAGCCCCACGTCAGAGATGCGGTGTCCAGTTCCTCTTCCATCATGCGCCTCCATGTTGTCCGTGGTCTGCCTTTCTTTCTCTTTCCCTCTGGTGTCCAAGTGAGGGCTATCCTTGCAGGCATTTCTTGTCTCATTCTCATAACATGTCCGAGCCATTTCCATCTTCTCTTTTGAGTATGTCATTCATTGCCTCTTGTCTTGTGTCTTGGAGTAGTTGGTTATTGGATATTTTTACTGGAGAGGGCCTCAACCTTCATATTAATTAGTAGTGGATTATTTTGTTCACAGTTTTTCCTAATGGGTATATTAACTGTAAAAGCAATCTGAAATTGAGGTGGCACAGCAATCCATTCCTCTCCTGGTTCAATTCTGGAAAGTTCACATATTTTCCAAAGAGTATCTTTCGCCGGAATATCTTTACCTGCTTATTTATACTAGCTTGTAGTCTTTGTTTATTTTCCTCCTCCATTTTCAGGTATTGTTTCAGAAGCACTTTTCTTTTTTCATATCTCTGGGATAGATAAGACTGCTTCAGGTTTATGCAGTCTTTGCCAGCTCATTTTGCTCATTTTCAGAAACAACCCTGGGATCCACTGCAAGATCAGTTCTGTTTTTGTGGACAGAAATCCCACATTGAATTTCTCTTCTTGGATGAGTCCGTCTTGTTTGAAACATGGAATAATTTGGCAGCGGATTTTGAGTATTCTAATAATGATTTTAGTGGTTTAGAGATGAACAATATTTACATATTTGTCATTTGGTACATTTTAATGGAGTTTATCTATTCATCATCTTTCATTGTTCATTATCTATTATCATCTCTTCATGTTTTCTTCTATATCATTATCTATTCATTCTCAACAGTTTCATACACCTTGCATGTGTCCTAAGATTATATCCCTTTTCATCTTTCAACTATACATTTTATTATCACTTCATGATTATCATCTATTCATCTCTTGTCAGTCTACTCTTCATACAGTCTCTTCAAAAGATTATTCGATATATTATGCTATTCACACAACTCTGTCATCATTTGCTATAGTCACTCCATGTATTCATGATGGATCTATAGCATTGTAATGTTTATTATTTTTGCAGGTTTTGCATGACATCATTCTATGTCATATCATCATCCGGTCTCACTGTGCTTCCAGTTCAGAAACAGTTTGAAGTTTATCTTCAATCCAACCATCTTATCCTCTGGGAGCCATGAGGTTCTGTCTGTGTCTTTGTCACCTTTCTATTGAACAGTGAAGATGTTATCCTGTTGGTGTCCATGTTGCCATAGTAAATCGCAATTGGTTCTGCAATTTTTTGGTCCCTGATAGATGCTGAATGTAGACCGCCTATCTGATTTCATCGAAGCTGGTGACCGGACAAGTGAATTTGCTGGTGTTAGATGGTTACCATTAAAGTGATCAAAATGTAATATATATATATATCAACAGCAAGTATGTACATTTTGTATATATGCACAAATACATGTAAATTTATGTATGGAAATGTGTAAGCATTTTGTATATTGGTTTATGAAAATATTTCTCCAGGTCCAGCTGCCCTTGGCTATGCACGCACCAACTGACACAATTTCCCTGACTGTCATTATCATCATCTCAGCGGGTCTCGGAGTTCCTGTGCTGGTTCTTATATTTGGTGGTATCTACACTTGCATAAAGAAATCGAAAGCACGAAAGAGATCGCAGTATGAAAATATTGACTCGAACACAGTAAGCTCTAACCAACATATAATCAACTGAGACCAACCAAATTATCCATGATTTTGTTACTCTACCAAGTGTGCATTTTTGTGTGTATCATCATTAAGAAACAAGGTTGTTTTACTTTTTTCCCCACTCCTACTATAATCATCTTCTCACCCACACTCTATCCCACCAACAGAAATGAAATGTTAATTATATTTCATTATTTCAAGTCAAATTTTGTATTTTTAAAGAGAGAAAAACATTCAGAAAAAAATAACCTGCACTGTAGATTGGTTTTAATTCTTTTTTAACCACAGTTCTGACCCAGTTAATTGATTGGTTTCTATAAGCCGCTGAGAGTGCCACTATTTATTTGTTTTAGAACGATCTTAAAGAAAATTATTTCCTACAAATTGGTATATCATAGAAATCTGTTAATAAATAATAAAACTACAGCTGAATTTGTATATACACCAGCAATGGGAAAACAGGACCTACATTTAATTCAGCCACAACCTGTTTTTCAATTCAGTAGCTAATCAGTTAAATAAGGCACAATGTATTGAAATCCAGGCACAAAATCTATCACTTTTTATGATCTGTACCAGCAACAAATTGTTGGTATGTACAACAAAAAGTGCTAGAATAATGGATTACAGTGTGCACATATTTAGCTTCAAGCCCTGCTATCTATAATATGCTTACCTTGATGAATCCTGCTAAGAGTGAAACTTCCATTACCTCATACCTTATGTAAATATTTTCAAAATTGTGTTATCTTAAACGTATAAAGGAGATGAGAGCCTTAGGAATTTAATGGTCGCATGGTTAGTGCAGTCACCTTGAAACTGTTCAGATTAGGATTTTTCTTTTATGTCCCTATCTTTGATTATAATTGTAAGTTTAAAAATATATTTTATGTAGTCTCTGTTTTGTTAAAAGTCTCTATTCTGTTATAAGGAGAAGATGGAGATATGTTGGGCATACCTTGTGAAGAAAGGATCAAATAATACCAAAGCAGGAATTGAAGTGGGAGGCAAAGAGTTCAAGAAAGAGGATGCCCTAGGGAACCATGAAACGCACTTTGCTGAGAGAGGCAAGAAATATTGGACTCAACTCTATGGAAGAGATTCCCAGGACAGACCGGTATGGAGAAATTACTTGCAGGCACTATGTAACGTATAATGGTATGAGAGGAATATATATCTTTAAAAAAAAACAATTTAGCATACTATTTTGTTCTATTTAATTTATGTATATAATTATTTTTACTTGACTTGATGCTGTGTTTATTATTTTATTTTCTAATGTTGTGTCATTTATGACAGCAATATTAGAACGCTTGTGCTGTCAAGTGATTAGAGCGCTTGCTTCACTATTAAATGATATTGGGATCACGTCCCAGCTTATGCACAATTTAATCAACCCAGCTGATATTGAACGTCTGACGATTTGAGAGTGAAACAATTAGCGAAGAAGGTAACCGGTCACATCACCTCCAAATAATATTATGAGAGTTGTCCAGATAATCTCCAAATGCTAAGATGTGAACTGACTACACCTACAATTCTAAGATAGTAGCTTGCCCCATCATCTCCACATTTCAAAACAGGAATTAGTATCACCTTCAAATGCTAAGATGTCAATTGGCCACATTACTTTCAAATGCTATGGTCATGCACTCTTGGGACACTTCACACCTCTATAATAAGCTATGACTTATCTTAAACTGTTGTATGTTTAGTTCTTTGCTGGTGAAATTATCCAAGTTCTTCACATGTACCACTATGGTAGTCCTTCATGTGTGCAGTTATGTTATTTTGTCATTGTGAAATGAAGTTAGTTCTTCAAGGATAAAATTATGTTAGCTCTTCACTTGTAAAGTTACACTATGGAAAGCTTACACTTAATGGAGCTTTTGAATTTTATTTTTAACAAAAATCTGTTGCCCATGCATTATTTTTGACGTCTTCATTTTATTGATATTTCAAAGGTAGCTGACACATTTTGGTATCACTGACTTTGCAGAAGCTACCATAATAATACTGAAAACCATCTGCTATCTTGGGTGGTCCTACCCTGCATTTGCAGGTTTTACTTTAGAAGCCATTCTCATAAAACTATGATCCCTCAGTGAAGTATAGATTTGAAATCAGTGTTAGAATATGGGACAGACAGCAGTGAAACTATTTTCAAAAGTAATACATTAAAACATAAAGTAAGCTAATTTTACAAAGTACAACAATAGATCAAATGTACTGTATCAAGCAATATATACTAGAAAAAAATAATATATCAGAAACTACCACACACAAAAAATATAGCAAGAAATACAATATTGCTAATTACACATTTTATGTTCATTATATCCACACTACTTCAATGTGATATTTGTGATTAATTTGTATATTTCAAATATATAAATGTAATTTTCAATGATATATATATATATATATGTAGGTAGGATGAATGTTATAAAATATTTGAAAATATGTTGTTAGTCATAGAAACAGAAGCGAATAAGGTAACAGTTAATGCGAAAGAGAATTTGTCACATCCAAATGTTAATGTCAAGTACTGTGAGGTCTCTATAACTTCATGCTGCTATGGCATTATATGCTTTGGAATAACCTTTAACTTTCTTTACTGTTGGGATATTTTACTTTTAGAATAACTATATTCATTCCAGTGAAAAAGATGTGTGAATAAATATTGGTATTTTAAATGAAATTCAATTAGTAATTTATTTAAATGGGTATATAATTTAATTTATATCTGAATGCTATGTTCAATTTTTTAATGTGATTTTTCGTTTATTTCTGTCCTCAACTAACATCAGTGTTGACCTGTGAAATATAATAGTTCATAAGTACGGTTCCAACTTCACTGCAACGGGTCACCCCATAATTGCTCCGTTCCTGTGCCAATGAATATCACACGAAATGCTAACAATTGTGAAAAGTTTCTCGTGTGAACTAATTCCAGAATGAAACAGCCGTGTACCGCCACAAAAAAGCAACCTGTACCGCATAAATGCATATGGCGTCGCGAATGTAGCAACACAAAACTGTTCATCACTTGAATTGCAATTCTTGTCGAAGGGGACATCAATCACGGCAAAATCCAGCTTTCTGCACTCGCAATATAACTACATACGGCAGATTGAGCTTGTTCGTCATAACCGCTGTCCGCCATTTTCTGAATACACACAACAAACGCACGGTTGACACAGCAAAAGCATTCCATGTAACAGTCACAGCGTTACTCAAGCACTAACTCAGTAGCTCGGCAAACGAAACCGGAAAATACCCGACCAAACATGGCGGGAATGCGCTAGCAAAGTCGTGTTCAGAATCAAACCGTTCTGACTCTGAATGGCCATCCCGCATTCCGCCATTGCTGGTCAGATTTTTTTCGAAATAACCACAGATATTTGGTAGGTTGCTTTATATGACTGAAACATGGGCCAGAACAATTTTTGAGAAACTTAAGAGATTTATGAGGTGTGGTACAATTGCAGAATAGAATGTATAATCTGAATAGACACAAATCAAATGACTAAAGACTTAAAGAAATTAGACAAAGGCTGACAAAGGATGCAAAAATGTAGACTATCCATACTTTGTCAGATTAGGAGACAAATATGTTTATTGTCCTGGCTTGCTCATAGTATGAGTAAAAAATGTCTGCTATAGAGAATATCTACATGCAATAATACTAAGAGACTCAGTGAGTATACTTAAGGGCATTGATGCAGGAATGCTTTACACTGAATAGTTATTCATCAGTCCTGTGTCAAGAAACTGTATTGACTTTACACATCAAGATTTACAATGGTGAAGAGAAATGAAGGGGCAGATAGGAGAAGTGTGAACATGGAAGACATTATAAGTGCCCTCTGTTCCACGTTTAGTTTAGTTAGTTTAGTCTTCCGATCATCATCACTGCACATTGAACCAAATAGTCCATAAGTGCTTCGATCTCCCCATCAGTATGTCTCTCAGCGTGTGGCGACTAACGTCCCCGGTTCTTTGTTGGCTTACTATTCTTCTTTGTCTTCCAGCATAGTGCTCTTGTCTAGCTACACCACACTTGACCTGGAATTTTTGCAATCTGGTTAGTGTAGTGTTGTAGACGTATATGGAAACAGAATCAGAGACATTGAACCATCTGATTGAAATGAGGGTGAAGCGCAGACAAACACCTCAGTGCTGACTGCATGGTAGAGAGAGAAGATATGCCAACCAACATCTAACTCTTTCACTCCATAATTTGTTTCTATCTCTGGACGTATTCATATAGCAATGCATACTGAAATAGGCAGGTATACTTGCTTTGAGTCATCTTAACAAATACTGGGAGCCAGTGTATTGGCTCAGAAGGGCAAAGGGGTTAAGTACAGTGAGTGTGAAAACATTGAGATGACTGCTAAATTGGAGAACATAGCATGCAAGCACTTGTCCATAGAAACTAGTTGCTTTTAGGTGAGATAAATATCCAATTTGATATTAGTTTAAAGTAGCATATGCTAGGTGTCAAAAGAACACAGGAGGTATATGAGTAGGCTCATCAACCAACATCGAACTGGTACACTTAAACGGGCAGAAGTATGGACAGATCCGATATCATCAGTGCGTACGCTCTCAATTATGTGACATGGGCACGTCTCAGACACTGGAACGAGTTCGAGAATTAGGCGTTAAGTGTGGACATGCCAGACAGTGTCGTCTTCGTGGTAGAGAGAGAAGATATAGTAATCAACTTCTCATGGGTAGGGTGAGCAAATAGACTTTAGGATGGCTGCTGCAGCGGAGGACAGAGCATGCATGGGAATGCCCAATGTGCCGTGACGTCGATCGCATAACATAACATCGAACTGGTACAATTAGTCGCTGGACACCGTTGGAGATATTGTGAAGGAGATCGGAGCATCTATGGACATGTATGGTGTACAATGAAAATATTCCAAACTGAAACACTAGGTGTCACTTGTACATGTGCATGCATAGAAAATATCTAGACATACTGACTAGAGTAGTACTTCACAATATCAGACAACACGGCTTGATTAACTGTATATCCATTTACAGCGCCAACTTTGCCTAGAGCGATTTAAAACTCTTGTCCGCAAGTAACAAACCTTGGCGGCAATTGCTTTGCAGCTTACTATAATGTGTGAATGTAGGTTAGACAACATACACAAGACTTCCATGCTACAGGGTTTGTGGCACTGATAAAAATGATGGGATAATTGTATCAATGTTTGTGAAGGTTATGCTGTGAAATAAAAGGAAATGTTAATACATGGTTTTCAAATTCTTGTCTCATTTAGTCTTTTTTTCTTTCACACCATTTGTAACTTAATTATTGGCTTGTATTTGATCAATACATTTTTCTCATGACAAATATTAGATCATTTGTATTTTGTTGACTCATGATTGCGTTAATTATTTCGATAAATTTTATGTTCTTCAATAATTGATGTATTATATTTTTCCGTTTGTAGATTCAGTAATCACATTCCTTGGTACGCCATTCACATTATTTCTATTGACTAACTGTTGCATAATTGTTGCGCATAAAATGAAATGCCTTATATGTTTTTATATGGGACTACCTAAATGAAGTTGTCTGTGATTTTGTAGTCAACGAGAACCTGTATTAACTTAAATTGTCTGACCTGTTGCACTAATCTGAGTAAGTACATGTGTCCTTAATTTGAAATAAAATTAAATATGTGTCTTCATGTTTGATTTGTTTCAATATTTTACTGCTGAAACTACACAAACACTCATTATGAGACTCAATAATTATTATCATGTATCTCTAGTATTTCAAAATGACACAATATGTGTACCATAGGCAATACTTAGAATTTGTGCCACAATTTTAGTTTGTCCACCTTATCCATCACCCTATTTACCAATAAACTGAATTCCTACCCATTAATTTCTCTGTATATTATGTTTCAGCTTTGCTGTATGTTATTGAGTTTTTATTATATGATGTAACTATAACAATACAATGCACAATTATGACATGGAACATAACAAAATAGACTTGTATTGTCATCCATTCCTCCTCATCCACCTTCTCTTTCCAAAGTCATTAAATTCGTTAACTCAGAAGTTACATTCTATTTAACATCAACAGCAACAACGGCTAACATTTTACTTAAGAAATGTAATAATACAACCAAAGATGAAAATAGTGGAGATTGGACAATAAAGATATTTATAATTTATTTGAATCACCATCATGAAGGTTAATAGAATATGATGGCTAGGGCATAGAACAGAAAGAATTAGAATTGCTTTAAAAATGAAGGGAAGAGACCACAAGACAGATTAACTCTTAGTTTACCAGGGCAAAAAGTCACGTTTTGACAAGCCATTTGTTTTTAGAATAAGAAACGCCTTTAGTGTGGCTCCTTGTAAAAAGGTGTCCAAGCCACATCATATGGTGTTTGGTCTGCAAGGCAGATTAAGAAAGTAATGGAGAGACAATTACTTCTAGAAATACTAGGAGTCAACAATTGGTAAGAGAAGGCTAAGAACAAAGATGGATGGAGGTGGATGATATCTGTTGCAATGAACTTCTTAGGCTCGGAAAGCTGCAGAATAAGAATGAGTGACACAATTGGTGAATTTTACTGTTTTCTTCAAATATATAATTCTTGTTTGTTTTGCAGAAATTATTTTCACAAATAAAATTCTTTCAATTAATATCAAAGGTCATTTGTTTTTCTGTTACCAAAATGTGAGCAGATTAGACAAAATTGTCATTCTGTGCCTCAGACCAGGAAGACAATTGGCCCCACAGCCACACATATACAAAAACTCAGCCATGTGTAGATGTAGACAGACACAACAGATTGCAGAGCTTGTACTTGAAGACTGCCCCAAATATGATATACTTAAGTAAACTGACTATCCTTGTGAAACAACACTGGAAAGAAAACTGTACGGACCTCTGCGGGAGTTGCAAAAGTCAGTGAAGTTTATACATACAAGGGAAGACTGCAATAAAACTATGTAGAAAAAGCAAAACATATAAAAATGAATAATAATTAGTCAACTGGATAATAGTTTATATTAATGATGTGTTAACATTAGAGAGACAACTAACCAGTAACTGGATAATAGCTGATATTATTGATGTGTTAACATTAGATAAAACTAACCAGTAACTGGATAATAGTTGATATTATTGATGTGTTATCATTAGATAAAACTAACCAGTAACTGGATAATAGTTGATATTATTGATGTGTTAACATTAGAGATAACTAACCAGTTACTGGATAATAGTTGATATTATTGATGTGTTAACATTAGAGAGAAAACTAACCAGTAGCTGGATAATAGTTGATATTATTGATGTTAACATTGAGAGAAAACTAACCAGTAACTGGATAATAGTTGATATTATTGATGTGTTAACATTAGAGAGAAAACTAACCAGTAGCTGGATAATAGTTGATATTATTGATGTGTTAACATTGGAGAGAAAACTAACCAGTACCTGGATAATAGTTGATATTATTGATGTATTAACATTGGAAAGAAAACTAACCAGTAACTGGATAATAGTTGATATTATTGATGTGTTAACATTAGAGAAAACTAACCAGCAACTAGATAATAGTTGATATTATTGATGTGTTAACATTAGAGAATACTAACCAGTAACTGGATAATAGTTGATATTATTGATGTGTTAACATTGGAAAGAAAACTAACCAGTAACTGGATAATAGTTGATATTATTGATGTGTTAACATTGGAAAGAAAACTAACCAGTAACTGGATAATAGTTGATATTATTGATGTGTTAACATTAGAGAAAACTAACCAGCAACTAGATAATAGTTGATATTATTGATGTGTTAACATTAGAGAATACTAACCAGCTACTGGATAATAGTTGATATTATTGATGTGTTAACATTGGAGAGAAAACTAACCAGTAGCTGGATAATAGTTGATATTATTGATGTGTTAACATTAGAGAGAAAACTAACCAGTAGCTGGATAATAGTTGATATTATTGATGTGTTAACATTGGAAAGAAAACTAACCAGTAACTGGATAATAGTTGATATTATTGATGTGTTAACATTGGAAAGAAAACTAACCAGTAACTGGATAATAGTTGATATTATTGATGTGTTAACATTAGAGAAAACTAACCAGCAACTAGATAATAGTTGATATTATTGATGTGTTAACATTAGAGAATACTAACCAGCTACTGGATAATAGTTGATATTATTGATGTGTTAACCCTTTAGCCTGTATTATTTTGACCTCTGGACGCATTTATTTTGCGATTCAAATTTAACATTCAATGTCAATTAGGTTAATCCTTTATAACTCTTGTACTGTTTCTCTAAAGTATGACATATTATTTATTAAATTGTTGCTAATTGGATGTGGAATACATTAATATAATAATATTTTACATCAGGTGATATACATTTGAGAAAATTAGATTATTGTAGCATGACTATTTTGAAAAAAAAAAAATCATAAAAAATATTTTTACTCTCCGGTATTTATTACATCTTAACATTCATATATGTTTCCAGATGTAGCAGGTAAATGAAGATAATCCATGTGCAAACATATTCTATAAGTTTCATCTAACTAGGTGCAGTAGTTTTTATAATATTCACTTTTAGTGCGGACACGTCAATAAATGGAATGTGGAACGCCCATTCTTTAGATGCAATTATTACATTAGACTTACAACTATCGTTACTGCATTTCATAAACAATCAAATATCATTATTACCATCAATTAAATCTTCTTCATTACTATCACAAGTTATAATTTGATCTAACAGTACTCAAGATTACACTGTAAACATCGTCGGAATCATTAACGTTTAAAAAAAAGTCTCAACTTGAACACAATAATGCACTGCTTTCCCTCTTTCAAATATTTGTTAAATGGAGATAGTAATGTACCTACATATATGTACTTTCTGTTTCTGAAGATATTTTTAACTTCAGTAAAGAGGTTCTGAAGATACATTCGTTTCCGTGAACAGACATCCAAAAGCCGATATATCGGTTCTGCGACATCATGAACATTACTCTGAACCGATATATCGGCTCTGCAGTCCCGTTAGTTAACATTGGAAAGAAAACTAACCAGTAACTGGATAATAGTTGATGTTATTGATGTGTTAACATTGGAGAGAAAATTAACCAGTAGCTGGATAATAGTTGATGTTTTAAATATTCCCTTTTTTTGTTGGTGCATTCAATAATATGCAGAACATTTTTATTAAGCAAACAAATACTCTTTCAATGTCATGAAAGCGTTGTGTCCCGACCTTGAGGTATAAATATTCACACAACAGAGAAAACATAAAACTCACAAATCTGATCATATGTCGGCTAACATCTATATTTCACAAGTGTGTTGCCGGGCTCACAGGGGAGCAAAGAATAATAACACTGCGACCTACAAGGCGATAAGAGGGGACTAAGGTAGGATCCTAGGGAAGCTACCCTAGTAAATAAAAAGCGCAGCAGAAATCAGATGTGTTGGTCTACTTGTAGGTGCATAAATGGCATAACGTACAATCGCTCTCAGCCCACATCACATACAAATCGCAGAGTGGTTAACAAGTGGTCGGTGTGGAGCATTCGAAGATGAAGATATCTTTATTTAGACAATAGTTATTACGTTATCTCATTCACATTTTAACACACATATTTTAACATTAACAGAAACTTCATTTTGATTGACTGAGATCCGTACAGAGTAGACGGCCGACTAAGCCGACCATTATCATATAACTATTTGCTTAATGGTGTTCATTCTTACTTCCCATTTCCCACACATATTTGTTATTACTTCCCTTGCACAACTTATTACACATTAAAGTGTTTCTATATAAACTCGCAGGTCAAAATTGTTTTAAATTTGATTAATTTAGCTAAACATTTCGAGATGTCTGTTATTAAAACTGGCAAAATTTTGTTTTAAAATATTAAGGACAAAGAAAAACGTGAAGATTAATACATTATTTTTTAGTTGTGATCTTCAGTATCAACCTTTATTTAAATTGTTTCTGCTTGCAGTGTTTAATATATTTTTTTTAATGTTAAAGCGCATAAGGAATATATTTTCAGAGATTTTATTTCTGCATAAATTCTTATTTGTATAAGCTAAATGTCTGTTTTGGCTAAGATAAAAGTATAGTGCCCACTTGATCGCGGCCAAAAAGTGGGTGCCTCCATAGAGCCAATAGGTAACTATTTATTTAAATATTGCCAAAGGGTGGGAGCCTCCATAGAGCCAATAGGTAACTATTTATATGAATATTGCCAAAGAGTGGGAGTCTCCATAGAGCCAATAGGTAACTATTTATATGAATATTGCCAAAGAGTGGAGCCTCCATAGAGCCAATAGATAACTATATGAATATTGCCAAAGAGTGGGAGCCTCCATAGAGCCAATAGATAACTATTTATATGAATATTGCCAAAGAGTGGAGCCTCCATAGAGCCAATAGATAACTATATGAATATTGCCAAAGAGTGGGAGCCTCCATAGAGCCAATAGGTAACTATTTATATGAATATTGCCAAAGGGTGGGAGCCTCCATAGAGCCAATAGGTAACTATTTATATGAATATTAGGCTAATAGAGTAGGGAGCCTCCATAGAGCCAATAGGTAACTATTTATATGAATATTGCCAAAGAGTGGAGCCTCATAGAGCCAATAGGTAACTATTTATATGAATATTGCCAAAGGGTGGGAGCCTCCATAGAGCCAATAGGTAACTATTTATATGAATATTGCCAATAGACAATATTTAAAAATTTCAAGCAGCTCTCATTCAAAAGAATTATGACGCTCTGAGTTTTTATGTGTTTCAAATGTAACTGGGCCCACCCGCTGCAGGTCTAACAGGAAAGGGCCCAACACCAATTTTATAAAATAAATAGCTAAATGTCACAAATGAACCTACATCTATTATGACTGAATTGTAGTATATTGTACAAAGTGTTCAAGATAAAAGTAGCCTGTCAACGGAGCCAATCTGGCATATATTTATGAAAATGAGAAGATTCAATTATGACGTAATATAGGTCAAGTGAACGAGTCTTTTTGTGACGGTGTGTAATTATCGTGCGGGATGGTGCGATGAACAAATGTGATGAAAGGACAAGCTAGTCAATACCGGTTAAAATAGTTAATAGACAAAACGCAATGCGTAACTGGCAACTTTTAATTTGTCAATGGGGCTACTTTTATCTTGAACACCCTATATGAACAGTTGTTAGCTTAAAATACAGGAAATATTTTGCAGGTAATTTAGTGCTACTGCTTGATTTCATCAGCTACTCATTTTTATGACATTTTGAAAAAAGAAAACTTTGTCATGTTACTAAATTTGTCACTTTTCTCCTCTCGTCACTTCAGAAAAAATAAACAGCAACTAACCTGAATAATCTGAAATCAGTGCAAGAAAGAATCAAAGCAACTGAAAAATTGTTCAAATGTTGTTACCTTCAACAAAAGGATACGCCTTTTTTCTAGAAAGTCATGAGTTTACATTTTTTATTTTTGCTGTGGATTGTTGGTTTATTTATCCTGTGGGAGAGTTTGCGGTTGTAAATGTACATCTGTGACTTTGTCATCTGTTTCTTCGTTGTTTGGTTGACATTTATTTGTCAGTTTTCTATTTTTTTTAATGAGATTTATGTTTTTTGTTGTGATTTGTTATGTATGAATGCATGTATGTTGTCTTAGAGTTCTACTGTAAACTAACAATCTTGAAGTTACTCAGCAGAACTGATGTGGATGGTTTGTCATAGATTTGTTTAGTTGAGTCATCGGAGCATCCTAACTGGACATTGAACCAATTAGTCCATAAGTGCTCTGATCCCTTCCTAAGTATGTCTCTCAGCATGTGGCAGCTAACAACACCGGTTCTTTGTTCGTTTACTAGTCTTCTTTGGTTACCAGTATTATTACTTTTCTCTAGCTATACCACATTTGACTTGGTATTCTTGCAGTCTGGTTAGGGTTGTAAATTCGGTCTCCTTAAATTACAACAGAGATGAAATGCCTGTAGAAAATAGTTGGTGTAACAAGGTGAGACAAGGTTTTTTTTAAAGTGAGACTATTAAATGTGGTAGAAATAACACAGGAGCTAGATCATATTAAGAAACAACAAATCAAATAGTTCCACCATGTAACATAGTTACCATCCAACAGTACCATGCAACAAGCAAGCCAACAGTCACCCGTAGAAACCATTATATGTGAGACACACTTGAGGGCACTTGCGAGAATTCTTCATATACACTGACACTGAAAGGCATAACAGAAGCAGAGGGAAGAAAGAACAGAGAGTCCTCTTGCTTGCTTAACAATTAAAGTGAGATCAGTAATGATAAAAATGAGCAAGAACCACAAAAACTAGTAGACCAACTAGATAAAACTAGTAAGGAATATGAATTGGACATTAACATCCAGAAAACTAATACTATCGCTATCAGCAAGAAACAGATGAAGTCCAAAAAATAATATAAAAATAATACATGGAGAACTACTGAAGCAATTAAACAATTTCTTTTATCTTGGACACATGATCGCAGAAAAAGAGATTAAAATAGAATTGGAATGGCCAAATGCACATTCAATGACATGAGCAAGTTACTAACATCCTAACAAATAAATTAAAGATGAAAAAATCAAGTGTTCAAATTATTCTACATTTTGTATGGTTCAGAAACGGACAATGAACAAACATTTGGATAACAAAATTAATGCCTTTGAGATGAGGATTTACAGAAGAATAGGCCACATTTCATGGAAAGAAATACAAACAAATAAAGAAGTTTTTAAAAAACTAGGAATGAAGAAATAAATACTACAGGAAATAAAAAAATTAGATAATATATTTTGGACACATAGAAACACATGACACATTGATTAAAACCTTATTGGAGGGAAAGGTTAAAGGGCAGTCAGCAAGAGAAATATTAAGATACATGTTGAGAGAAAAAATGGATCAGAAAAAATGTTACAACCTGGGAGAATGTAACATCAAGTCAAAAGATATGGAATGTTGGAGGTTCATTGCAGCCAATTTCCAAGCGGAGGTGGTTTGTGATAATAATGGGAAGACCTCTCTCTTGCAACATAATTGGCTCTTGAACTGTCATAATTCAGGCTGTTGGAGGTTTGTTTTAGTTGCAGCTTATATGATCATCATCATCAAATAGCTTGTCCTGAGCAGAATTTTGCCACCCCAACAGTCCGGAATTTCTCTCTCATAGGCCAGATGTTCTGCCTCTGTAGCCGTCATGTTCAAATCATCAGTTACATCCAGAATCCATCTTCTCCGTGGTCTTCCTCTTCTTCTCTTTGCAGGTATGCCTCCTTCTATGATGGTCTTCTTCAGCTCTTTGTGTCTTTAATATATCCCAAATATCTCAATTTTCTTTTCTTATTTGTAGCCTCAGCCAGTTTTCTTTGATTTTGAGTTCTTTCTGTATAGATCTATTTGTTCTCTTCTCTGTCAATGATATACATCCTATAAATCTAATAATGGGACAAATAACAATTTTGAAATATAAATGTCTCCAAGAACAATATAATATAGTAAAATAGCAATACACAACACGATCTTTCTCCCGACAGTCCCGACTAGTGCCAAACCTGGATATTGACATCAAACGACAGAAGAAAACTAGTCATGACAGAGGTAAAGTGTCTACGCAGAGTGCTGGGAGTACCAAAAATATACCAATTTAGGAATTAAGACATCAAGAAAAGAGTGGATACATCGTTAGTACTGAACTTCATCACAAAATAACAAATGTTTTGACCACATAAGCAGATACCAACAGACAGTGTACCTCAAAGGACAATGCTACTCAGATACAGTGGTTACAAGGCGAAAGGTGGACCACAGAAATAACAGGTAGTGAAAGAACAACTTCTTAATTTGAAGTGTACACAAGAGCCTGATCTAGAAGTTCTTACTTATCCTGACCTGGTGAGGTAAAATGGATTAGAGAAATACACTGTATATGAAGTGCACACAAGAGCCTGATCTAGAAATCACTACTTATCCTGACCCGGTGAGGTAAAATGGATTAGAGAAATACACTGTATATGAAGTGCACACAAGAGCCTGATCTAGAAATCACTACTTATCCTGACCCGGTGAGGCAAAAATGGATTCGAGAAAGAAGTGATCTATTCTAAAACATTGACAACAAAACTAAATTGTAAACATAAATTTCCTCAGAACTTCATATTATATACATATTTTCTTGAAAACTACAGATATTTTCTTCAAATTATTCAATTTGTTACCAAAGTTTTAATGATGTAACTATTTTTATATAAAACATGGCTACGTTGCTATGATCTCAGGATTTTAAAATATCCACATAAACCAGAATTTTAATAACAATTTGATTATGTTTTAAATTTGCTTTCTACAACTTCACCTACATACTACGTACAGCATGTGGTTTTTTTAGATAGACTTGTGCTAGACTGTGTTTATGATTGCATTAAATAAATTATGTCTGTGCAATGTTGTTGATTTGTCATTTTTAAGTTGTATAAATGTTCTTAATGAATTAAATAAAATGTTCTTTGTTTTGAAGCCTTGTTTTTTTTGGTGATTAAAAATATTAACCACTTCACCCTTCTGAGCCAATATACTGGCTCACTGTATTTTTTAAGATGTCTCAAAGCCGATATACCCGCTAATTCAGTATACATTGCAATATGCGTGCATCTGGGAGAAACAAAACTTACAGAGTGAGAGTTAATCTCTCGTGGCGATCACCGCCAGACGATGTACCAGATCTCCCATAAATTCTATTCATGTGGAAATCTGATTCATGCAGCCTTAGTATTGGTGTGTTTTACATCACATCTTCAGCACCATTTGTAGCTCTGGTGCTTATCCTTTAGCGATGTGTCTGGTTTCATCCAGCGTTTACTCGGTTCACTCTCCATTCTGTAGCCATCTAATGTTTTTTACGACGTGGGGTAGCTAGCCCATGCCCAACCTCCTTAGTCACTTCTTACGACATGCGTGGCAGGTAGCAGGGGTTCTATTCTTTACACCCCAATTTGGGCCACAGCAACCACTCGGGCGATAGAGTTAACTCTTTCCACGCCCATTTATTTCCTCAATTTTTAAGCAGTTAATTCAAGGAAGTAAAAAAAAAAAAATTTTAATTACGATCCCAACTACTCGTCAATAAATAAACATATATATATTATTATACACTAAATTGAAGAAAACTGGACAACCTAACAGAATAACGAGGTTAAAAAGTACTATAAGTAAAATAGTAGAAGTAAAACTAGAAAGACTTCTTACAAGGGAAGCAACTCTATGGCGCAGTGTGCGGCTTAAAGCGCGCAACGGACTTCCGCCATGGCGCAGTGTGCGGCTTAAAGCGTGGAAAGAGTTAATCTGATTTTCTTTTTTTTTTTTTTATTCATTATGTTTGAGGCCAGCTTGACCAAATTAAAATAAAATGTGCATTCAGTGTGTACACCTTACATGGTTGAACCACAGAAAACTGATCCTTTATTTGATGATCTAAATTACAAGTACATCTGAAGTAGGAGAGCAGATAAAAAGCAAAAGGCTGTCCATGCAAAAGGTGGACCATAGAAATAACAGACAGTGAATGACACTATTTATGAAGCACACACAAAAACCCATTCTAGGAATTTATTATCCTGACTGTGAGATAAAACAGGATCAGAGAAAAGAAAGAAGAAGACTTCTTCTTTTGCGTTCTTACGACCAATTTTAATCACTCTTTGTGATATGTTTGATCTTTGCCAAGAATGTGTATACGTTGCACATTGGTTTGGTAGGCCCCTAAACGCATAGACTTCTACACGTATAGGACATGTGCATCCAATTTCAGCCAAACCTCCTTAGTCGCCTCTTTCAACATGCGTGGCTGGTAACAGTGGTTCTATTCTTTGCATCCCAAAATTTGGGCCCCGGTAACCACTCTGGCATGAAGAAGAATTTAATTTGGCAAGAAACATATCATTCAAGGGAAGTTACTATAATCATTCTCAATATTATTGACCACAGTCGAGGGCACACAACTCTGAGACCTCCAAAAAAATAAATTTATGTCATGAAATTTATTATTACTCAATTCTATAGAAGAGATTGAACTAGTTACCAATGATAAAGTGGTGTAGACAAATTACTTTCAGGTCATATGTAAAGTATAACGGTATTAGAGAAAATACAATTTAGTGTTAGTAAATATCTCAGAAAGCAATGGTAAACTACTGAATGTATAAGTGGTGCCTAGAAAATCAACAACTTGTTTACTGTGGTTGATGGTGAAGTCCTGCAAAGGATATGCCAGGATTTTCTTTTCAAATATCTCCATCTTCAAATCTTGGGTAGATAAAGGAGCATCGGGTAGAATCGAATATTCCAAGACAAAAACAGCATTCAAGAAAATTGAAGCAGCCTAAACAACAAGTTCTTTGTTGTAAGAAAATGCTCTTCAGTTATATATAAATTCAGTTCTGTTATTTGACAAATCATGAACAATTAATGGACAAGAATATCCCAACAGGACATAGAGACGTGGTTGTAGTGAAGAATACCATGGACAGCTAACATAAATTATTATATGCTCAATGTGCCTAATACACAAAGAAAAAGAACATCTTTTGTGTACAAGCAATAAAATGGTTGGACTACATCATGACAATACACTTATGGGAAAAAAGATTTAGCAGACAAGAAAGTTAGAAGATACTAAACAGATTAGCCATGGAAGAAGCAACAACAAAATTTACTAACGGCACATTGTGGAGGTTTATGACCATCTGCACCAATAAGACGAACGAACATGGTACATGCAGAGATGTGTCAGCATGGCTCATGAGAGAGATGAGCGAGCATGGCTCACAATAGAGTTAAACCAGCATAGTAGACAAGAGAGGAACCAGCATGGTAAGCTGATCTCCTTTTATCATCACACTGTTACCGGGTTGTTGCTCAGTGTTGTGGTTTCTGTTTTTGTCTTGTGCTGTTCTAGTGGCTTGGGTGAAAGTTATTTTGATTTTTTGACAGGATTCTGCTATGCCACCTAACCATCTTTTTCATGGTCTTCCTCTGGCCTTCTTTTCTGATGTTTTGGTATAGAAGACTGTATGCTGTGGAGTTTGGTTGCATTCTTATTAAGTGGCCAAACCACTTCATTCTTTGTTTCTCAATGTAATTCAAACAAGGTTCTCTCCCAACTTTCTTTTTTTAGGCTGATGTTGGTGACTGTCTTTTCTGGTGTTGTTGGTAACTTTTGCAGGCAGTGCATTTCACATGTAGTTATTTTATGAGACTGTGAGTTGACCTCAAACATGTAACAAACAGTCTTTTTATCTGGGCCAGTTATTGTTACCATACAGCGAATATCTTTATGAGAAAGTTGAACAAAAAGACAAGGCAAGTCTTTCAAAGATTATATGTGTTTTAATAAGAATAATTTATAGATACTGATATTTATATACACATTGCATTAGCTCAGGGATTCTCAACTTTTCTTCTGCCTCATCTTAAAGTGAACTTAATATTTACATCTTTACAAATAATCAAGACAGAATAAAAATATATTTTCTTACAATCACCAAACATCTTCCCTGGGAAGACACACCCACAAATTGAGAACCCTAGTGTTAAATTAATATCCTTTATATACATTTAAATATAGTTCAGCGATTCCCATATTTTAGTCAGGTCACTGCTCCCTCAGTTTAACACTTTACATACAGAGCCTTCATCTTTTATTTACAATACCAATCAACATTATATTCGCCAGAGTGGTTACCAGGGCCCAAATTTGGGGTGTAAAGAATAGAACCACTGTTACCTGCCATGCATGTCGTAAGAGGCGACTAAGGAGGTTTGGCTGAAATCGGATGCATATGTCCTAAGCGTGTAGAAGTCTATGCGTTTAGGGGCCTACCAAACCAATGTGCAACGTATACACATTCTTGGCAAAGATCAAACAAATCACAAAGAGTGATTAAAATTAGTCGTAAAGAACGAACGCAAAGAAGAAGAAGAACATTATATTCAAAATCAATACATGCACTTCTGTTTTTCAACATCGTTTTGTGATTTTCTAAGCACTTGCTGATCAACCAAAAAGTCTGTAGACTATAGTTGGAAATGGTTGTATGATATTATTGACATATGGAAAAACTACAGTAAAACTTTTTATCAAAGGTGAAACACGTAAAAACAAAGTAAGGTAGTTTTACAAAGTACAAAAATAAGAAACAGTGACATTTCAACCAAAAGAACTTTATCAAACAAATGATACGAAACAAACAAAATGAAGATGGTCTGTGATGTCTGATGTAGATGACCGTAGACTGTATCTTCTTTTTGTACTTTGTAAAATTACCATATATTATTTTTATGTGTTTCACTTTTGGTGCTAGATGATTACTAGTTATTTATTCAGTAACATCTTTCTTTACAAAAGTGCAAAAAAATAAGACTACTGGTTCCCTTCTGGCAAATGTTAGACTTGTAAACCAACCAGCAGGTTAATAACAATTTCAATACTAAACTGCATGATTTCTAGAATTTGAGGACTAAACTGCATGACTTCTAGAATATCACAATTATCTAATAACATTTTTAGTACTATTAAAATTTACCAGTCTGCGAAAATAGATGTCTGCGAAAAATAATGAATATAAAATGGAACGAATTCAGAAGAAGTGATGAAATCAGAGACATGTCTGGTCAACCACTAGTGACAACTGTTATAAGAAAGAGAAGATGGAGATATGTTGGGCACACCTTGAGGAGAAATGATCAACGAATATCAAAGCAAGCATTGAAGTGGGAAGCAAAGAGTTCAAGAAAGAGAGGTCGACCTAAAGAGACCCTGAAACGAACTTTGCTGAGAGAGGCAGGAAATATCGGTCTCAGTTCCATGCAGGAGATTGAGCGAGTTGCCCAGGATAGAGCGGTATGGAGACATTACTTGCAGGCCCTATGTAACGATAACGGTACGAGAGGAATTATTATTATTATTTATTAAAATTTAACAGTGCAATTATTTTGCAACTTTCTCACATATATGTTAATAATACTGTTTCATCTCTTTAAACTGTTTCAGGTTGTGTCAAAGGCTAGCTGCAATGGATTTATTACAGAATATTCTGTTCCTTGTCCTGATGATATACTCTGACATCCTGCTGCCCATCCTCTTTTTGATGTCCCTCTCCCAATGATATCTCTGTCCTCCCCTTGCTCTCTTGTTCTTAACTGTCCATTTCAATGTGGTGTTTAACAATGTTGTCATGTCATTTTATATGACCAAAAGAAAGTATTCCACTTTAATTTCTTTGAGCAGTTCTATTTTCACTCCTAGTTGATGCAGAACTTCTTAAGATGTAACACTTGATGATTCTCAGTTTTTTTAAATTTGTTATTTATATCTATCTATACTCTTTTTGTGTTCCATTTGACATATAGAGCTTCCACAAGAGATTTTCATTGTCGTCGTTCTGTCACTTTTCTACTAATTGTTTCCCAGATTAGGCAACAATCTCTCAACTCTCTTTCACAGTTCTACATGTTTCCTTTAAATGTCCAATTCCCATTCACTGTCCATCAGAGACAATGTAGTAAACTAAACTGTGTAGTCAACCGTATGGCAACAGCATATACTGTGTAGTTGACTGTAGAGAATGTGTTCCCTTGTTCATTTGGTGTTTGAATCTAGAACACTAGCCACTGAGTTACACTGACTTCATCTCAAAACTGCTGCAGGTTTAGGACACAGTGTATGAGGTGACAAGCAAGTTTCAGTAAACAAGAGCTGATCGAGACCTTTATTTTCCTACAAATGGTTACACTGGTGATATTCTGCATGGGTGTCTCTGTGGCCTAGTGGTTAAGCCCATGCCTTGCATTCCGAAGGTCGTTGGTTTTAAACCAGATTGCACCAGTTCTGTTCACAATTTATTTTTTCCAGAGACTCCCTAGGATTGTTGCCAGAGTTTGTGCTTTGTGCAATACTCACAGCAAATGTTGCAACACTTCTGCGAAGAGGGACTGAGCCATATGGGGTAAAACCCAATGCATTGAAGTCAATCCCTCGACTTTAGTCTGCAATATAATGAGCAACCTAAAAAAGTGGGTAGATATAGAAGAAGGAAGACAAATCCAATTCCCCAAAAATGCTGGAGAGTGGCTGAAATATGCGATGTCACAGCCTCATGCTAAAATAACAAATACCATTTTCAAAGTGAAAAATATATATTGTAGAGGCTTATAAATATTAAATCTTCCAGCTTAACAAAACTTATTGGAGTCCCTGATATGTTTTATTTTGGAACTAGCGAGTTTCAATGATAAATTTGTATCAAACAATTCATAATCATCATCTAGCTTGTCCTTGTCTGAACTTTACTTCCATGATGCAGCCTCCTTGTCTTCTGTGAGGTGTCTGTGGTTGCTGCAGTCATACTCAACTTTACTATGATATCCTGCACTCATCTTCTCCTTTGTTTTCCTGTCCTTCATCTGCCTAGCATCATGACCTCCAGAATGATATCCTCCAGAGAATCGTGTCATTTTATATGTCCAAAAGATTATATTTTTTTCTTCTTTATCAATCATTTCTTTTAAATTTTAAGCTGTTACAAAATGGATATATATGACCTTTGTTCTGTCCATATTATTCGGAGTACTCTTTTATAGCACTTGCATTCAAAGACTTTAATCAATCAAAGAACTACTCTGCCAAATTATAAAGAAGTTCTCTGTCATGAGAAGTAATAAAAACTTATCCCTTAAGTTCACTAAGTAGCAGGAACAAATATTTTAACAATTTGCATTATAAATACAACTAACTGTCCTGATTTTTTATGGTTAGATGGCGTAGCAGAATCCTGTGAAAGAGCAAAGATAACAATCACACAAGCCACCAGAACAGCGCAAGGCAAAAACAGAAAACCACGACACTGGGCAACAACCCGGTAGCAGTGTGACGACAAAGAAGAAGAAGAAGAACTGTCCTGAGAAATGATATCTGTTGAATGCAGGTTCTTTAACCATTTCTAATAACTTTCTTCTGGTATTTTTTGTTTCACTTTTACACATGTCATTAGTGAAATATATTTATATATATACAGATATATGAAGTCAATAGATTAAGTATGATATAATCAAAGTGAAACTGGGATATATGCAGCATGATATTTTGTTCAACCAAAAATATATAATTAAATAATATACCCTTTCCTATAGAAGAGATTGAATGAGTGCCCAGGACAGAGTGGTATGGAGAAGTTGCTTGCAGGCATTATGTAACATATAAAGATACACGATGAATATAATAATATACTAACAATAATATCCTTTAGTATCATTAATAACTACAGTGTGTGACAAACTAAAAACATACAGAAATTTCGTGTATCTAATACTACTAAATTTTTTTATTCGCCATGTGTTTCTAATACTATCACTACCCTTACCACTACAACAACTACTACCACTACTACTAAACCTTTTTGTCCCCAGTGTGCTGCTGCTGCTACTACTCTTCTTCTTCACCTTTCAATTCCCAACAGAGCACAGGTCTTCAACAAACTTCTTCCAGCTCTCTCTCCTGCCACCCCTTCCAATTCTTTCCATGTTTTGCCTATCGTTTTAATATCAGCCTCTAGCTCTGTTCTCCAGGTATCTCTAGGCCTTCCTCAACTTCTCGTTCCTCGCGGGTCCCAAAAGAGTGGCTGTCTTACAATGCTTCCGGGAAGTCTTCTCAATGTGTGTCCTATCCATCACTGACTACTACTATTACTACTGCCACTACTACTGCTACTACCACTACTACTATTATTAAACCTTCATATTCCCTGTATATTACATTACATAAAAATAGTCAATAGTTGTTGCCTAACAAATCTGAAATCACTGCACTTAGTGCAGATCTACAAGTGTGCAGTCTACCATAGCAGATAGTAGCAAAAAGTGTGCAATCAGTTGATTCCTATGTAGACACCTCATAGAAACAAAAATATTATACCGTCTACTTGTTGAATATTTTGTTAGCAATATACAACAGCCGTCACATGAACGAAGAACATAAAACATTTATGTGACAAGGGATTATATTGTTTTTTCAATAGTCTCAGTTGACTGCTTTGTTCTTTTCTAATGATTCATCATTTCCTGGCATTATAAATTTCATTTGCATTTTTGTAATGTGCAAAGGGATCATAATCACGAGGTGGACTTGTGTTTCGAGTTTTTAATCTCTGCCCAGGTCCTTGTTTGATTTGATTTTCAAGAATGCCGCCCAGTTCCTTCTTGAAGCTATCTGATGAAACTGTAATCATAAAATACATGTTTTTGAATGTATTAAATTTTTTTAAATGTTAATATTGTTTTGATTACAAAACTTATTTCTATATCAATTATTGATTTAGGGATGTTGTAGTTAATATGTTGAATGTATTAATATTGTACTTAATATGTTGAATGTATTAATGTTGTGGTTGAAAAATCCACTCCCACTGGGAAATTTATTCTAAGAAGCAGGTGAACTAGCCACAACACTAATGTGGCTCTCAATAAAAAGGTTGAGAGATTATTAAAGAAAACAAACTACCCCAACTTGAGGTAAACAAAACATATATGAAATGAAGAAAATTCTCAAGAGAAGTGACAAATGAGAAACAGATTTTTCAAGTCAACAAAATTATATTGCTTATCAACAGCTTATTAAAAAAGGATACATCAGGAAGTTCAGACTTCATCAATGTCACAAAAGACCACTTTATCTTTTGGTTCACAAGATAAAAATAGAAACTTATTATTAGTGTGAATGTGGCAGATAAAATTACTACAGACAAACTGTTGCAAACTTGTCCAAGATGTTAGAGCTCTGCTATTAAAACAAAATAAACACTTTATAAAGGACTGATGAGAAAGATTCTAATTTCGAACACAAAAGAAGAGCTATTGTCATCATATATTATATATAAAAACAAATTGGTAAACAAATCAGTTGGAAATGACATCAAATAGCATTTACACATGGAGAGAAAAAAATGTTATGGAAAAATCATCAAAATGTGATTGGTAAATTAAATGTCTGTGCAAGTCTTCAACAGCAAATCTAGTTGCATGATGGGATATGCATTGAAAAAAAGATGGATATGTGAAGAAAGGATGTATATGTGAACAAAAATTATATCGAGATTTTGTTTGCTGTTGAATAATGCAACACATATTGCAATAATAATGATAACAACTTTCAGCATGTTTGAGAATATATAATACAAATAAATAAACAATGTTGCAATTTAAGTGAACAAGACATGCAAAATCAATAACAAACTATAATTTGCCCCCAAAAAAAGATTCTCTAACCTGGAGATAGTATCTTCTCCTCCTCCTCAAGTTCAGATCTGATAACATTTCCTTTCAGCTTTAATGTTCCATCAGGCATCTGTAGTCAACAGCCACAAATAAACAGACAACAGTTTATTAAAATACAAAATTTAAAAACTATGATAATTAGAAAAAAAAGCAAGAAGCAAAAATAAAGCATTAAAATGAATGAAAAATCGTGGCATATCCCAAAGGACGTAGCCATCAACCACAGTAAACAAGTCGTTGATTTTCTAGGCACCACTTATACGTTCAGTAGTTTGCCATTGCTTTCTGAACGGGTGGCGCCATCGTCCCTTTGTTAAAATCAACGGAAACAATTTGCAAGCAAACTGTCCGCAGCGTGATTCGAACTCAGAACGTCGGGGTTAATAGACAGAGTCACTAACCCCTAGGCCACAGACGCCACCTTAAAATGAATAGAGAGTTTAAAAATAAAAATATAATTAAAAAGCTCAACATGAAAAGGTAAATATTCAAAGAAATTAAACACCTTCATGATAAGGTGTTGTGCTGGCTAATGTAGGCAATCATTGATCTCCTGAAACGTCTATCTCTAATGCTGTTTATAATTTCCAATGTTGTTACTTTATCATACCATCTACTATCTCTGCCATTAATTGTCATTTTTTTGGCCAATTTTGTCTTGTGTCAAGTGTTCCAACCCTTCCTTCCTATTCATTATGCTTGAAAATTGCTGATTGCTTCTTTCTGATTTGTCTAATGAGCTTTGATTATTCATTGACTTTCGTTCTGCACAAACTGATAATTTTAGTCAATGGGCTTTTTAATGTTCTTCTGTAAAACCAAATATCTCTTGCCGTCAGAGACTTTTGTGCTTATTTATAAATTCCCCTTAATGTGCTAGAATAGAAATGAGCAAACAAAATATCTTGGAAATATAGAAGGATATGACAATCTCTTTTGGTAAAAACTTACAATAGATGTAAATACTGCATTCTTCTTCTTCTTCTTCGAACACTCCATTTTGACCACTTGTTAAACCACTCTTTGTAATTTGTATGTGATCCAAGTCTAAGAGCAATTGTACCTTGTGCCAGTTATGCAAGTAGCCGAGAACATCCAATTTCTGCTACGTTTTTTATTTACTAGGGTAGCTTCCCTAGGCCCCTACTTCAGTTACCTCTTATGCTATGCCGTGTAGGTCACGGTGTTACTATTCTTTGCTTCCCTTGGGGACCCAGCAACACACAGGTGATACTGCAATCCAGCAGATAAGAGGAAGACAATGATATCATCATCAGCTGCTATGCCAATAGACATAGGTTATCATGTTCTTCCACAACTATCTGTCACTTGTTCTAGTTATAGGTACTGATACTCTTTTAGCGTGCTGTAGCCATTATGTTAAGCTGTCTAGAATCTTTTCCCTCTGCCGACTTATATCTCTCTCCTCCTTTATCTTGGCCATTCTCAGAATGTACTTACATTTTTCTCTTCTCATAATATGGTCTTCCTATGTGGATCTCACTGAGACCTTATTCACAAGAAAATAATAAACTCACGACCCCTAAAAAAAGCTTGTCTTAAATGGTGACTAAGAATAGTTGTGAATGGGAATGGCAATATCAAATTAGTACAGAAACCACAGCTGTAAGAGAAAAATAAATATGGGAATACATGTTTCATATAATTGGTTATTGGTTACTGAACGGACATCACAGCACTCCGGGCAGACCCATAGGTGCTCAGTGTCCCCCAACAGAAGTGATTTTCACTTCGACAATTCAAATAGCCAATTCCTAGATACTTTAGAGCAGTCAATCCATCTTCCTTCTAAACCATCTCTGTCCAGCCTACCTCTTACATCCACTTCTTTTCTCTCCTCTACCTCTATATACATATCCTTGCTTGATCTACAGACAGGCATGAGCATGTTTCATGTAAAGAGGTCAACTATATTTGTGTCCCCATCATCTGCTAAAGTTTTTTTTTTTTTAAATAGATTGTGATAAATACTGAAGCTGTTTCTTTTGCTTTAGTTAGTCTTTCCTCTTGGGCCTGTGGGTGGCGCATAGGGCAGAGGTCATAGTTCTCCATGTCTTGCGGTTCGTTGCTATCTGTTTTAGGTCTTTAATGTTTACTAGGCCCATCGTTGAGCCTTCTCTGGTGATGGTTCTACGCAGAGTCTCTCTTGGTCTTCCTCGTTTTCTTTTTCCTCTGGTGTCCATATGAGGGATTGGTAAGGGAGTCTCTCTCATCCATTCTAAGTGTGTGGCCGATGTAGTTCCAGAGGCGCTTTCTTATAAAATTTGATACATTTTCTTGCTTGGTCTCTTGTCTTATTTGTGTATTGGGTCTGAAATCTGACCATTTGAGGTTCAATATTCTTCTAAGACATTTATTCTCAAAGTTATCTAATTTTCTTTCTAGAGCTTTTGTTGCTTTCCAACTCTCGCATCCATAAGTTAATACTGGAATCACACAAGAGTTAAAGATCTTTAATTTTAAGTGCTTGCTGAGTGAATTGGACTTCCATATATTTGACAATTTGTTAAAGCACTTGATGCCAATGCGATTCTTTGGCATATGTCAATAATAATTATATTACCTCTTTCTGTTTGTTGATTCTAGATATTTGAGATAATTCATCTCTGGCTTGTGATGTTGAATGTTGATCTCTAGGACTTGTCTTTCTAACTTGAACATCAACAGAGCTCACTGACTTTGAATGTTTGGGGACTGTCCTTTTCACCTGAAGTGCAAAGTTCATGATAGACTTTTACAATTTTAATGTTGAAAGCAGAACCTTAGCATTTTTAATAATCTGTAATTAATTTTTTTTAATGCTTATTAATTGATTGATAGGACCATCATCATTCACTTCAGTGAATTGCCATGTGTATTCCTATCTATTTCTTACACAGGAATATCTCAGCGGCAGTGTATGAACATCATAGCACCGGCAAGGGTCCCAGATGTAATTTTTAAGATTGTGACAATTTTTGTAGGAATTTTATTTAAATTTTTAAAATAAATTTGGCTTATTAATACATTTGTTAGTCTGTCACCCCAGGAGATCTAGAGAATACACCCCAAGCAGTGCATGTGAAATGCATTCTTTTCTCCTGCAAAGTGTGTAGGGGCCAAGATTTGCCAGCATAGAGTAGTGACAAGTCACATAACATTAGCACAATTTGAAACCCAGACACATGCTCCCACTACCTTTCCCTAACTACTTCTCTGACTATTACATCTACTACTTTCTGTGTTAGATGAGATAACAAAAGTTATCAATAATCAAATATATTTAAAGACAGCATAAATCTTGAAACTGTTGCACAACATATTTCAATAAAATATACAATAGCAACAAAAGTAAACAACAAAGTATACTCACATTGGCTGGTATGTTGTCCTGGGAACTTATCATTGCTGATTGACTGTGTGTTTTTTTAAATAGTGATGGATGATTAGGTGGAAGTGGAGGTGTTGCCACTTGTGAGGATGGTGGACCAAGTGGTGGAATATTAGCTAGATCAGTGGATGACACAAAAATTGTCCCTTTAAAACCATAAAACAGCTATTAATGAATTCATATTTAATCTTATCCAATTCAAACAAAGAAAGTGTTAATTAAGAAATAATGTTCACAGATGCTGCTGCTTTGGTCGGCTAAACAGAAAACAAACTTCAAACCCTCATGAACAGGTCTGACAAACCTGTGAATGTTTATAGCCCATCATCAGTCTAAATAACCCAAACATGAGGAGTTCAAGGTGCACAGCTTCACACGTTAACAGCTTTGACTATGAAATGTATGTAAAAGACTTGTTCAAATATTTTGGTCCTGTTATTATTGATATCTTCTAGAAGCAGATCAACATAAAGTGATCAGAATGACATCAACAACCTCAGCCCGGCTCTCACAGAGAATGGAGAAACAGCATGCTGACTATAAGCACTAAGGAGTCTGTGTACAAAGCCTGTGTGCTGAGCACTCTGCTCTATGTCAGCAAATTCTGGGCCCTGCATGCATCCCACAAGAAAACAATTAGTGCATTTCATATGCACTACCTGAGGTGTATATACACAATCAGACAATGATCAGAGAAATCACCTTCATTTTCGTTCCTGGGCACGCAGGAGTTAGGGGTAATGAACGAGCTGATAGATTGGCTGGCTTGGCTACAATATCAGAGGGAGCTGCCATGGATCGAAGTGACATTCTTCACGCATTGAGAGTCTTTCCGAACAGAGGAGTTTCAGGGCTGTGAATCCCACTCGCTGACCCGATTGAAAGAGATGGGTGTCAATATTGGTGCAGCCCGAAAAGAATGACATACTAAATATGCAAAGAAATTGATTAATCAACATCGAACTGGCGTGTTGGGTGCTGGACGCTCCTGTTGATTTTAGGTGGAGATCGGAGCACCTATGGACATGTCCGAGTGCTATGATGATAGTCCTCATATAACTGATAACTGATATACACAATTTTCTGGAGTGACAGACTGACAAATAACAAGGTGTTGGAATATACTAGAAATTCAAGCACTCTACTCTGCAAAAATTACTTTAGGTGACTGGGTTCCTTGTTCCAGATGGAGAACTGCATCACTAAGGATATCTTGTAAGGAGGACTAGCATCTGGAAACTGAACTGTAGAACAGCACTATAGTACATGGCAATGAGCGAGCAGATATATCAGTGGTCAAGGAAGAACAGCCAATGGATAATGCAGACATCATCAATGTCATATGAGCAGCAGGTGGTATAGATGACTTCGAAAATATTTATAAATCTACATCCCTATCCGGAGTGAAGGAGATGGGAGTGAAACAAGGAACTGTCAGACATGAACACTTTGTTAAAAGTATGAAACATTTGATTAGTCAACAAAGAATTGGTGTGATTAGTCATTATATATTGTTAAAGATATTGAGGAAGAGATTGGAACACCTATAGACCTGTCCAGAGTGCTGTGATGATGATCCTCACTAATCACACCAAACTGGGAAGGGTTTGCCATGAACAGGTCCAGCTGAAAGCAGACTTTTAACATTACTCTGAGAGCTGGTGAAGCCAGACTCAATCAGCTTGCTACTATAAAAGTGTAAAATTAAACAGTAAATCATATATTTCCACAAGACCATTACCTTCACTTTCATCGTCTTTCAAAAGTATGTCATAACATCATGTATTCACAGACTTATTATTTTTAAACTACAGACACTTAACACATTCACTACTGAGTTGAAAAACATGGTGGAGCCAACATAATTGTTTTTCACATTTTCCTGCTTGAAAAATATATAATTTCATTCAAATACCAAATTTTACCAAACTCCCAATCAAACTACAATGTAGAAATAGATAGCTTTGCTGTAGATAAAAACTGGAAATTGAAATAGAATGTGTTGATGTAAATTTATAACTAATTTTACATTAAATATTGCTTGGGGCAGCAGTTGTGTTAATTTAATAGACAATTTTAGAACATCATGTGGCAGTTAGTAAAGAATGAGCTAAAAATATAGTATAGTGATATAAAAATTGGCAACTATAATTATTAGCACATTATTCTTTCTTGTGGCAAAATGTAACAACTATTCAAACTTACAGGTTCTCCGACTTTGGTCATGTAAACCTTCCAGTTTTGCCTGTTCAAGAAATAGTAACATTAAAAAATGAAATGTAACAACTCCAGATCTCATTACTTCATTTCATCTGTAAATTTAACAATATAAGCTTTATATACTAGTAATATAATTTAATCTCTCATACTTATTCAATAAACAAGGCTCTTTTTTAAGGGAATTTATTAAACATAACTCTAAAAACAATAAAGGTTTCAAAACATGTATCATAATATTTTTATTCTGTATGCAAGTGACATATATAAAAAAAAAATTACTTCTTGTATAGAAATTAACTATTCCATGTAAAGATGATATTTTTGTTTTGACAATTTGACAATAGACAATTTTTTAAAATAAATTGAAGTTTATTATTATTCAGTATATATATATGGAACTGCAGTAAAACTATTTGATTGGCAAAACACGTAATTACAAAGTACTGTAGTTTTACAAATTACAAAAACAATGACAAAATACAGCAACGTTTCGACCAACAAGGCCTTTATCAGGCAAACGAACAAACAGGAGTGACAAATTAAAATGAAACACAAATGGACGACCAAATACAAACGTATCTAAGGAAAATCTGAATAAAAACGAATAACGAAATAAATTTAACACAAAAACACACATAAAAACTAGAAATAGAAAGGAAAAGAAACAATGAAACATCTAGTAAATATATAACTTGAATACATGCAACATATACCCATATAGATTACAAAGCAGGGAAGAGAAAGTACTAAGAAGCATAAGAATGGAATATAACATGAATACATGCAACATATACCCATATAGATTACAAAGCATGGGAAGAGAAAGTACTAAGAAGCATAAGAATGTAATACGTTGAGCCGCGTGGTCGCAAGGTACCATACAAAGAAATCAACCGATTCTCCAGAGCAAATCGACTGCGATCATCCGAGGAACATGATCGGATGGCTGTGACCTGGACATCGTGAGCACCTAAATGGCCAGTGTCATTGAAATTGGTGGCTACAGGGGTCACATAGCATTGGCGTATGTCGCGTAAGTGTTGGGCGAATCGGTCACTGAGCCTCTTGCCTGTCTCGCCGATATAAGCCTTGTTACACCGCTTACAGATAATAGCATAGATAAGATTACGGGACTCGCATGTGAACCCATCCAATCAAGAAACGTGCCTAAAGGAAAAGATACAGTACACGCTGTATCACATAAGCACACGTGTTGCAACGCGTCGACACACTGGACAGTGCCAAAATGAGTCTGGATATTGGACTTAAGGCGACTGTGTACAAACATATCCTTAAGACTTCTGTCCCGTCTGTAAGACACCAAAGGATAGTTGGGGAAGACAGAACGGGTCTCAGGATCTGATCTAAGGAGAGACAGATGACGGAATAAAACATTTTTCACCAGGGAACTATGGGGTGGTAAGTTAAGATAAGTTTTACTCTGTCAGAGTTAGTAGTCCTATGCTGACTGGTAAGGGCCTGCTGGCGAGTGATTTTCTGAACTCGATGCATAGCCGAGACAAGCACCCTCTCCGGGTATAGGCGCCTACGAAAGAAATCAAGCATCTCGCGAGCTCTCTCAAGAAAATCATCGTCCTCACTACAAAGGCGACGAAGGCGTAAGAGCTGCGAGAATGGCAAAGAGTCACGACAAGCCCGGGATGGGAAGAAGTATAGAGGAGAAAACTATGTGCATCAGTAGGCTTGTAATATACTGATGTAGAGATAGTGGATAGGCGTAAGGTGATAGTAATGTCAAGAAAGTTGACACAAGTAGTGGAGATGTGAGAAGTAAAACGAATAGAAGGGTTGAAAACATTAATGAAATTAATGAAGCGTGACAAATCGGCTTCAGGCATATCAGTGATGCCAATACAGTCATCAATGTATCTGTGATAGACAGACGGAAGGGGGCCATCATATGTAGTCCATACTAGGTGTTCAAGATAACCCATGAAAAGACAAGTATAACTAGGTCCCATTATAGTACCCATGGCAACCCCACTGATCTGCTCAAAGAATTGGTCATTAAACTGAAAGGAGTTAAGAGTGAGAACTAGTTCAGCAAGACGAAGGAGAGCAGAAGTTGACACAAGTGGATTAGTTCTCCTATTGAGAAAGAACTGGAGAGCTATAAGGCCGTCAGGATGAGGTATAGAAGTGTACAATGAGCACACATCAAGGAGGAAGAGACGGTAGGTTCTCTCGGGTAGCAACTCAATGGTAGAAAAGACAGACAAAGCGTGGTTTGTATCCTTCAAAATGACGGGAGTGTGGTGACTATGGGATTAAAGATGCTATCAAGGAATTCGGAGATGTGTTCCGTAGGGCAGGAGCAAGCAGAAACGATAGGCCTACCGGGATTGTGGAGTTTATGAATTTTGGGGAGCATATAAAAGGCGGGTTTACCCAAACAGCTATCGATCACACAGAGTGATGATGCACTGGATGGAAGGTCGTTCGTGGCAATTAAGTTCTTAATGACTTCACGAACCTTATTATTATTAGACTGAGTGACATCAGTAGGGCTGGTTTTATAAAACTGAGTGTCACGCAGTTGGGTATGACCTTCCTGAAGGTAAAGATCTTTGCTCCAGACGACTATAGCTCCGCCTTTGTCGGCGGTTTGATAACAATGTCATCACGTCGACGGAGGTGTGATAGAGCACGAAACTCCGACGGTGACATGTTAGACTGCCAAAGGCGTTTTGGGTGGAGCAGTCCAATATCATGTATAGTATTCTTGATGTAGAGATCAAGAGCGTTAGAGGCACCAGGTTTGGGTGTCCAGTCATGTTTACGAGTAGAAAACTTGGAAAACATACTCGTGTCAGGACATAGGTCAGAGTCAACCTGGTTCTGAAAGTGAAATTTCAAGCACAAGCCACGGTGAAAACGAGTCACATCTTGAAGAGTTGAGTAGTGTCAATGGTGGGTCGGAGAGGAACAAACTTAAGACCTTTACTTAAAACAGATCTCTCGTTGTCCGATAATGGAAGGTCTGGAGGAATACAAACCACCTGTGTGGGAGGAGAAGATCGTAGTGGACAATTGGAAGGAGTGGTAAAAGGTACAGGGCGAAGAAGGTTAAGTTTTTGTTGGTGATGGGTGCAAAGAAATTCATACAGTTGAATAGTTTATTATTATGAGCTTTATGTTTTTTTTTTTAAAATTATGTAGCTGTACTATAAAAAGTTGTCAAAGATTCATGAACATATTTGTCTACATTGTCTACAGAATACGGAGAACACATCAAAAATGTATAACTCAATTTAAAAACTTACATCAATAATTGTTCTCATGCCAGGAGAGTTCTGTGGACCACTGGAAGTGATCGGAGCTAAAATATAAATTATGCACATTATTACTGTGGTAATATGAACAGTTTTCTTCACACAAATAATAACTCATTAACTCTTTCCACGCTTTAAGCCGCACACTGCGCCATGGCGGAAGTCCGTTTCACGCTTTAAGCCGCACACTGCGCCATAGAGTTGCTTCCCTTGTAAGAAGTCTTTCTAGTTTTACTTCTATTATTTTACTTCTACTACTTTTTAACCTTGCTATTCTATTAGGTTGTCCAGTTTTCTTCAATTTAGGATATAATAATATATATATATGTTTATTTATTGACGAGTAGTTGGGATCGTAATTAAAATATATATATATATTTTTACTTCCTTGAATTAACTGCTTAAAAATTGAGGAAATAAATGGCGTGGAAAGAGTTAAGTAAAAAAAATTGTAACAGTCGCACAAGATTTGAAAACATACTTTTACCAAGTAACAGCTATTAAGTTATATATAGTCTTCTTCTGCATTCTCACTAGATTGGGATTTCGGATTCTCTAATAAAGGCAGCTGTCTGCTTCAGATTATCAGCCATGCCATACAGTTTGCCTTGGACGCTGGTGTAAGTGGGCCACCTCTTTCTTCTCAAGTCTGCATACTGGGGCAGTTCTGTAGGATATAATTCCTATGATTTCTGCTTCTTCGTTTGTGCCGACCTCTTCTCGCAGTAAGTTTTGGCCACCCTCATGATGGTAGGTCTGATATTCTTACTGCGTGGCTAAATCTCTGATGCAGATTGGCGACCATAGAATCTGTTATCCCATTCCTCATTGTGAGGGGTCATTGCACCATGTTATGCGCCTTACTGCCTAGTGCATCCGTTTTCTGCAAGCATTTGTTTCGGGTTAGCATTCCCTAGCGGACACGTGCATCCGATTTCAGCCAAACCTTCTTAGTCGCCTCTTACGACATGCGTGGCAAGTAACAGTGGTTCTATTCTTTACACCCCAAATTTGGGCCCTGGTAACCACTTGGGCAATATACAATCTGATGAAAGTCATTCTGCTCCAGTTACTCAACCGGTAGATATTAATAACAGGTGTCATGACCTCAAGTCTTACTATGAGATATTTAAATAACAGGTGTCATGACCTCAAATCTTACTATGAGATATTTAAATAACAGATGTCATGACCTCAAGTCTTACTATCAGATATTTAAATAACAGGTGTCATGACCTCAAATCTTACTATGAGATATTTAAATAACGATGTCATGATCCCAATCTACTGAGATATTTAAATAAAATCTCTAACTATAGATATTTAATGGTCAGTGATCAACTCTATGATATATTTAAGATTAAAATCCTAATTATTATTATTTTCATTGTATTCTCATTGTATCATCTCAAAACCTGGCCTGATAACACAGAGTTTGCAAGAAGGAAAGGAGGACAGAGTCCCAAACAACAGCAGAATTCATGAATAATTTGGTTAGTTAGGCGACAAGAAAGATTCACTCTTATTATGTAATGGTATTATTGAATACATTATTTGTTGATTATAGTTTTTTTTTAACAATTAAGTTTAGTTGGTCTTGTTTTGTCCAACCACTTATGCTGAGAAGCGCCATGAGAAACATAAGTTTTTGTAGTTGCAGAAGTTGTTGTTAGCCTATCATGTTGTAGTGTTTCTGTAAAAACTATCTATCCGCCTGTCTCTTGGTCTTCTTTATTCTTTCATCCCAGATATTTTACTGTTATAAATGCAAAGTGGTAGTTCACTGAGCTTCATCGATCTTTTTGTTTATCCTCATCAAATAGCTTGTCCTGAGCAGAACTTTGTCACCCCAACAGTCTTCCGGAATTTCTCTCTCTCATAGGCCAGATGTCCTGCTTCTGCAACCGTCATGTTCAAACCATCAGTTACATCCTGAATCCATCTTCTCCGTGGTCTTCCTCTTCTTCTCTTTGCCGGTATGCCTCCTTCCATGACGGTCTTCTCCAGTCCTTCATGTCTTTTTATATGTCCAAAATATCTCAATTTTCTCTTTCTTATTTGTAGCATCAGCCAGTTTTCTTTGATTTTGAGTTCTTTCTGGATAGATCTATTTGTTCTCTTCTCTGTCCAAGATATACAAGGACTCTTCTGTAACACTTATATTCAAAAGCCACCCGAGTGGTTACTGTGGCCCAAATTTTGGGTGTAAAGAATAGAACCACTGTTACCTGCCACACATGTCGTAAGAGGTGACTAAGGAGGTTTGGATGAAATCAGATGCACGGGTCCACTAGGGAATGCTAACCCGAAACAAATGCTTGCAGAAAACGGATGCACCAGGCCGTAAGGCGCATAACATGGTGCAATGACCCCTCACAATGTGGAATGGGATAATGGATTCTGCTGTCACCAATCTGCCTCTGAGATTTAGCCACGCAGTAAGAATGTCAGACCTACTATCACAAGGTTGGCCAAAATTTACTGTGGGAAGAGGTCAGCACAAACGGGAAGCAGAAATCATAGGAATTATATCCTACAGAACTGCCCCCAGTATGCAGACTTGAGAAGAAAGAGGTGGCCCACTTACACCAGCGTCCAAGACAATAGAAGTTTCTAACCTCCAGCGGCTTATGTGGATATACTGTCCTGGGCATGCGGGTGTTTACGGTAATGAGAGAGCGACAGGCTTGCATCAACAGCATCGATTGTTGGGGAGTTGAAGATGGATAAGGGGGATATTCTTCGGTCTCTTCGCGACTCTCTATTGGATGAGGACACTAAAATCGATGTTGAATCGATCAAGCGATTTAAGCAGTTTGGAGTTACCCGTTGTTCAAGTCGAACTGGATGCCTGAGAGGCAGAGTGAGAGGTGTGTTTAATCAGCGAGCCACAGAACCATCAGTATGCATACTCTTCGATATCTGTTGGGGAGACTGAGCACCTATGGGTCTGCCGGAGTGCAATGACGTCAGTTTAGTAACTAACAAACCAATAACCAAGACAAACTGTATGGCGTGGCTGATAATCTGAGGCAGACGGCTGCCTTTATTAGAGAATCGAAATCCCAATCTAGTGAGAATGCAGAAGAAGAAGAAGATATTCAAAAGCACATATATGTTTTTCCACTGCTTTATTAAATGTCCATGCTTCACACCCATACGTTGCCACTGGAATATGCATGCTCTTAGTATTTTTATCTTTGTTTTCTAATCAGTTCCGTTCCATGCTGTTTTAAGTTGTTTAATTTTTGTAAAGCCATGTTTGTTCTTCTTTTAATTTCCTTCATCCCATTTCCATCTGTTGTTAGCAGTGAACCAAGATATTCTAAACTGTTTATTTTCTACTTTCTCTCCATTGATAAAAATATAATTTGTCATGTTCGTTTTATCTGTTGTCCTTATTTTTATTTTTGCCACATTGAGATATAGATTTTGTTTTTCCCTTTTATCTTTCACTTCTCCTAATAATTTCTCAATCCCTTTAATTGTAAATGTTTTAAATGACTTTCTTAACACATTAACTACTAAGTGCCGCAGTCTGTACCAGTTTGCCTATCCCATTTGGCCATGAGTCACAGACTGGGCCATGATTAGTTTCATTGTCAAATTAGCCAAAATTTACCTTAACGCAGTTTTATTGTCACCCATTCCTTCCTTTTTTTTCATATTAAGAAAGATTTAGATAAATGTACATTCACTTAATTACAACGTTAACATATTCATCAAGTTTCAGTCAAAAATAATAAAACTGCAGTTCAATTTGTAAATATACCTATGGAGTGTAAAAATGAACAAGAATTCATCCATCCATAGCATGTTTTCAATTCAGTCTTCAATGTGTTAAGCAAACAGTGAACAACAATATATACCTTGTGGAAATCTAGCACTTTGAACTTGCTCCACACCTTCATGATTGATGTTTGGAACTGAAATGGATCGCATGTTCCATCGATCATGAGGATCTGGCGATGATTGTTAATACACAAAAATTATTCAATTGAAAGCAAATATATTATACAATAACATTGAGAGCTACATGGAAGGTAGTTGTTAGTGAACTCGCTTCAAAGCTGGTGGTCTGGGTTCAACACCGCAGTGCGGTGGAATTTTTCCCGATCGCGACGGCTCTCAGGTCGACCCAGCCTCAACTGGGCACCAGACATGCTCTGGGAAAGTAAAGGCGGCTGGCATGATGCTGACGCCATCACCCATCGTGCCGACTGTCAATGAAAAATACAGGCCTAACACTGTATTTCCCTATATACCACGAGGTATGAAAGGGTTCCTTTCCTCCTTTATTGTATGATATGCTAATTTATGGAAGGATAAAAGAAACTATTTGGAAGATAGATAAGGCAGAAAATAAAGCAGTCATTCATGATAATAGAATTCTATACTGCATCCCCAAAACCCTTATTTGGACAAACTTTACTATAGATACAAGTAATATGAGAACAAAAAAAAAACATGTAATAAAAACAGAGAAAAAATAGATGGCAGGAATATTTTACAAAAGTATTAGAGTAACACCAGACATAACATGTGAAACAATAGAAGACAGTTGCCAAACTATTGAAATGAATACTGGAACTGCCAGTAGAAAAGTGTAGAAGTGGAGGCTAGACACATCAGGCCTTTATCTGCAAAACTAAAGAAGACAGCTTTAAAAAAAAGAGTTTGGTGGATATCTAAGGTTGCAGATTTATGTTCCATAGAAAAAGAATGTTTAAAAGTAGAAGTGGTGGTGGTGGGGATGATGAAAGAAGCAGAAACAGCAGCAGTAGCAGTAGTAGTAGTAGTAGTAGTTGTAGTAGTAGCAGTAGTTGCAGTAGTAGCAGCAGTAGTAGTAGTTGCAGTTGTAGTAGAAGTAGAAGCAGAAGAAGCAGTAACAGCAATAGTAGTAGATAAGATAAAGTGCCATCTAATATATGACTAACTAAACATGCTTAACGTACATGTATGTATGTCTATTAATATCTATAAACTATTAAAGATACTATACCATTGATAGTTTGTTGTTTAATTTCCTTCTTGTTCACATGTGGAGGAGGAGGTGCAATGACATCTGGTGGACCTACAGAAATTTTAGGAGATTGATTTGAGCTTCTTATAGTATGATATATAAATAGGTGTTAACGTGGACACTATTTCAGTAAACATTTTCAAAAGGAGTAAATATTCTAAGAGAAGAGAGTGAACTACTACTACCGCTACTATTACTATTGTGCCTTCTTGTTCTCAGTGGAACATAATGCAGTCTTTTGATGCATATTGTTTTTTCTAGAATTGGGTTATTGTTTATTGGTTACTGAACCGATGTCATTGCACTCCGGGCAGACCCATAGGTGTTCAGTCTCCCCCCCAACAGATGTTGAAGAGTGTGTGTATTGATGGTTCCTGTGGCTCACTGGTTAAACACATTCCTTACTCTGTCCCATGGGCATCCAGTTCTACTTGTACAACGGGTAACTCCAAACTCCCTAAATTGCTGGATCAATTCAACATCAAGTTTCGTGTCTTCATCCAACAGGAAGAGACTATAGAGCATCCCCCTTATCCATCTTCAACTCCCCAATAATTAATGCTGTTGATGCAAGCCTTTCTGCTAAAAAAGGAATTGGGTTGTTATCCCTAAACCAACAGTCTCAACATGGAGGAAGGTGTGTTCACTTGTCTGACCTTTCCCTGATGACCTCTTTGATATGGTTGATTCTACCAGGAGTATCAAGCTCTGATTGACATAATTCTAAGAGCATAAGCACATGTACGGTGCTCTACCACATCACAGGGAAGCTCATGAAATGAAAGAGAGCGAACAGAAACAGTAGTATTTGGAGCATAACATTTGTTTCTGAAAAATAATTAAGAAAGTTTCACAGTACAATATAGTTCAGATATATGAATGTCAAAATGACTTTGCACACAAGCAGTTTACCAACAAACAGTGCAACTCAAAGAACAATGCTACCCCAATACAATGGATGCAAAGCAAAAGATCGCTCATGCAAAAGGTGGACCACAGAAATCACAGATGCAGTTAAAGGCACCACATATGAAGTGCACGCAAAAGCCTGTGCTATAAATCTCTTCCTACCCTGACTCTGTGAGGCAAAACAGGATTACAGAAAAGAATTAAAAGAAGAACATGATTTTATTCTTGTACTAGGTTGAGATAAAACAACTGCTTGTCACATTACTTTTCTTTGTATGGTGATAAATTGCACTTGTTTTTGCATTTTCTTTCAGTGATGCACATTCTGAATTTTGATTTTTTACTTATTCAGTGCTATTTAAATACTAGGTCACAACTACAATTCTTACATCTAAAGTAAGATTCAGCAAAACACTTCAAATATGTTTTAACTGGTGATAACTGTAGACATTTTGTTTATCTAATAAAGTTGTAAGCATGTTAATCAACACCCTTGCTAATTTGGATTTTTGTATTCCAAATTTCAGTTTTTTTAAATTCATTCTAAAATATGTTTCCTGCATAGCTAACATGGCATTATATTTGGAAAAAAAAAAAAAGTAAAGGAACCCTTTCATACCTTGTGGTATATAGGTCAATACAGTGTTAGACCTGTATTTTCATTGACCGTTGGCACACGATGGGTGATGTGGTCAGCATCACACCGGCCGCCTTTACTTTCCCAGAGCATGTCTGGTACCCAGTTGAGGCTGGGTCGACCTGAGAGCCGTCGGTCGGGAAAATTCACGCGCACTTCGGAGTTGAACCCAGACCACCAGCCTTGAGAAGCGAGTTCACTAACAACTACGCTACCGCGGCTCTCAAAAATCATGATGCCTATGCATTAACTGAAATGAATGAAAATCATGGCATATCCTAAAGGATGTAGCCATCAACCACAGTAAATGTGGTCGTTGATTTTCTAGACACCACTTATATGTTCAGTAGTTTGCCATTGCTTTCTGAACGATGAGGTCTATTTTTACCTTTTGTAAAAATCCCAAGGAAACAAATTTCTTCCAAACTTGCCCACCGTGGGGTTTGAACCAGGTACGCTTGGATCTGTGATCGAGCTCACTACCGCTTGAGCTACAGATGCTCACGGAATTATATTTGATATTACAATAATATTTAGTAAAAATGCATCTAATTATCTTCAATTTGATATAAATTAAGTCATATTTTAAATCCTATTTAGAAACAATATTCTAGTTTAGCAGTTTTTGGGAACTAAAAAATAACTCAGTCTAGAGGCAAGAAGCACTGTGTATCAAATCAATTAAGCAACTTGTTTTTCTAGCTGTTTTGAGAGTTCAAAAATATGTATTTCTAATGATGACTGGTTAGAGATAAATAATTCGCAATAAATGACACACTGACGGATACAAATGTATTAATAGATAACATTTCAACATACCTTTCTCAGTTGGCAAACAATACATCTCATTAGTTCCTGTATCAACCACTGAAAAAAATACACACACACTATAAATATAATAAATACTTATTGAAATCTATGTGAAATATTTTCCTCTGCTTATCAGTAGGACTAGTTTCATAGTTCTAAGATAAATCATACATCTCTTAATTACCCCGATGATATTACATAATGTTTCTTACCAGTTGTTTTATTTCACTTGAAATGCTTACACATTTAATTTGAGTTAGCTGCAACTATACCAACGTTCATCTGCTAGCTGGTTTTGTTAATTACTATTAATTTGAGTTAGCTGCAACTATACCAACGTACATCTCCAAACTGGTTTTGTTAATCACTGATGTGAATATAAGGAACCAGAGGTTTCTGTTACTAAGACAGACACCATATTGAAAGTCATAACTCATCTGTGAGATTGAAATTGAAATTGTCCTGGGCATGCAGGTGCTTGTGGCAATGAGAGAGCGGACAGGCTTGCATCAACAGCGATAATGGTCGGGGAGATGAAGGTGGATAGGGAAATGTTCTTTGGTCTTTTCCCAACTGCCTCTTAAATGAAGACTTTAAAATAATATTGAATCAATCCAGCGATTTAAGGAGCTTAGAGTGACCCATTGTCCAAGTATAATTTTATGCCTGAGGGGCAGAGTGAGGAGTGTGTTTAACCAGCAAACCATAGCAACCTTCAGTATGCATACTCTTCGACATCTATTATGGGAGACCGAGCACCTATGGGTCTGTTATGAGTGTTGTGACATCAGTTCAGTAAGCAATGATCAACAACTATATATTTCTAAAAATTCAACAAGCACTGCATAACGATTTAAAGTATAATTCTGGTATATGAGACATTTGTTTACTTACTTTCTTCTCCACTATCTGCATCCTGCTTAACTGAAAGTTGAAAAATAAAGTAGTAAATTAGTCACATTCTATATAATGGAATAATAGTTTTATTGAATTTAATCATGTGTACCTTGAACACATATGCTGGATGCCCCCCAAATAATTTGAAGATAAGTCAGGAAGTAAGTAATAAATGCTGTTCAAACATTTTCACAGATTCGAAACTTTGATTTTGTATGGATATTAAACAAATACAGTGATAATGTAAAAACTACTGCACTTTTTTTTCTAAAATATAAAATGTGGTTTTAAATAAAGATGTAATCAAAGTAGCCAGTTGCAAGACTTACTTGTTACTATTCTTCTGTTGTAGTCATTGTCAGCAGGATCATTTATGCCAAGAATTGTAAGATCATTACATTTCATTGGTAGTGCTGTCTTTCTGCCAGAAGTATCAAGAAAAAATTCCATCACCTCAGACAAGGTCTGCATAGGTTCATGCTGTTGATTACAGAATTGATTTGGGGACTTTTATTCAAAGGTTTATATTGTACATTTTTTAATGAGTTTACAAAACTGTTTTTAAAAAATACAGATAAATTGAGAACAAGACAACAACCAATAAAGCTTAAAATTCTGACAGACAGGGTGACCAACACCAACCACCAGAAATGTCCATAGGCGTAGGATAGCAGGTAAACCCTTAGAAATATCAGCTGCAATGTAAGTCGATTTCACTTAGTTAGTCATCAATCTTCTTTGCACAAGGAACAAATCCATAAGTACTTTAATCTCATCTTTAGTATATCCATCAGCATGCAGTGACTGACAGTTTCAGTCCTGTTTTGGCTATGGAAACATCTTCTACTCCTCATATAATGTTCAAATCTAGCAACACCACGTTTGACTCCAAGTTCCTGCAGTTTGGACATGGACGTAAAAATTTAAAATTATCACCTGTATCATCTGTCCAGCCCATCTCCCTAATGGTGTTCGCAAAACACATAAAACAAAGTAAGCTACTGCAGTTTTACAAAATACAACAACAATAACAATACACAGCAATGTTTTGACCAAAAGGCCTTTATCAAGCAAAGGATACAACAAAGTGAAGGAATTCACTTTACATGCACAGAACATATAGAAATGAACAATAAATTCCTAACCCTTATATCGATAATAGTGTTCAGGATATCGGCTATGTTCATTGCTCTACCGCTTGTCACTGTAGCATGCCCACAAGTCTATCTGATCATTCCTTTTCCTTGACTCCTGTATGTCTGAATACAGAAATGAAGGTGACTCTCCTCAGTACTGAACTCAGCAAATTTTGGTCCCTGTCTACAGGCACAACCCACCAGAATCTTCCTGAGAATGCTCAAGTCATTGATTATGCAGACATGGGGGCGCCTGCGTCACCAACCAGACTATTGCATTGGTTATGGCCATATATTTCATACTACTTGTGGTCACAGCAAATAATAACTCTGATAACAGTGATAATAACAATGATACAAAAACAAAACAAATCATGGCACTTGTGCAAATACAGGAATATAGACATGCAGCAGTCTGTTCTATCATCATTGCTCCTATTAGCTACATCCTAAGGAAGTAGGATTCCCTTATTTCCTGGTTTTATGACAACCAAATACGTGTTGCAGACCTGCTCAACATACAATAGTGACCTAAGTTGTACATGGTCAAGTGCGAAAGTCTGAAAGTGCATAAAGTAAAGAAAGTGTTCTTTTGAATAGTTGTTTGCAACATATACATTTGTTGAAATATTAATTTCATTTCTCAGTCAAATATAAACTATATTGAAGGTAATATTTAAGTCAAAAGAAATGTGTGCACTACTTCTCTGTCAATGGAGGTAAGAAAGAGAGTTATGTATGTCATTGGGCTGATATTTTTTTTAAAATCGTGAATAGCGAGACAATAGGTAGAAAACTGAATTTCTCAGATTCATGGTTAAGTTAAAATGTATTTCTTCTTCTTCAAACACTCCATATCGACCACTTGTTAAACCACTATTTGTGATTTATATGTGATTTGAGCCTAAAAGCGATTGTATATTGTGTCAGTTATGCACCTAAAAGTAAGCCAGTACATCCGATTTCTACTACACTTTTTATTTATTAGGTAGCTTCCTAGGCCCCTACCTTAGTGGCCTCTTACAACATGCCTTGTAAGTCGCAGTGTTACTATTCTTTGTTTCCCTTGCAGGCCCTGGCAAAACAAGGGTGATAATTGTTTTTAAAGTTCTGTTTGATTATAGTAAACAATATTTGTGCATTAACTTTTAGCTGCATTAACATTCACATGTAACATGATATATAAACTTACATTGTTCTCCACATCAATTTTGTATCCTCGTGGTGTACAAAGCACCATATAATGAGTGAAGTCCTGCCCAGTGCTAAAGACAAATTGTATAATAGTTAACAGAAGATGTTAAGTAACTTTTCATACTTTCACTCCAAGAATTCCCACTGAATACAAAATAATAACAAGATGTAATAATATTTTTCAAATTTATGTGACTAACACACTCTTCACTTAAAATTGATATAAACACAAAAGCAAGAAATAAACAGAACCGTAACCCTTACCAAACCAATCACCGCACACTGCGCCACAGCGTATTCTGTTGAACACCATTCCAGCTGTTTCGTTTATACAAGTCTTTCTAGTTTTACTTCTACTATTTTACTTCTACTACTTTTTAACCTTGTTATTCTAATAAGTTCTCCAGTTTTCTTCAAATTAGTATTGTAATAAGATATATATATGTTTAACTATTGACAAGTAGTAATGTTTTCCAAAAGGGAAGAATGAATCCCAACAGATGGTAGCATGACCAACTATCTCAACGTTATCATTACTCTTGGAAGAGAATATAAAGATTGGGGCAACATGAAGGCTGGTCTCGCAGTTAAGCGGCTGATAGAAGATAATGCAAGGGATGATGATGTTGTTGTACATACCGATGGGTTGGTTCATCGTGGTGAGAAGTTCGGCTGGGGTTTCTCGGCAAATGCGCATGGTAGGGTTGTTGCAGAGCAAAGTGGGGCATACAGGACAACTACTTCTAGTATGAGGATGGAGGTTGAGACCATTACTACTGTCTTCCATTGGCTCTCTGTGACTTCTTCTTCTTCTTCTTCTTTGCGTTTGTTCTTTACGACCAATTTTAATAAATCTTTGTGATTTGTTTGATCTTTGACAAGAACATGTATACGTTGCACATTGGTTCGGTAGGCCCCTAAACGCATAGACTTCTACACGCTTAGGACACATGCATTCAATTTCAGCCAAACCTCCTTAGTCGCCTCTTATGACATGCATGGCAGGTAACAGTGGTTCTATTCTTTACACCCCAAATTTGGGCCCGGTAACCACTCGGGCGTCTGTGACTTCATTTACTGGGGCCATTGTTGTATCTGACTCTCAGTCGATGCTTCACAAGATCCAGAAAGGCAGGTTTCAGCAGTATGAATGGATGTCGTCTATCGAAGTTTCTAACCTCCAGAGGCTTACGTGGATATACTGCCCTGGGCATGCGGGTGTTTACGGTAATGAGAGAGCGAACAGGCTTGCATCAACAGCATCGATTGTTGTGGAGTTGAAGATGGATAAGGGAGATGTTCTTTGATCTCTTCGCGACTGTCTGTTGGATGAGAACACTAAAATCAATATTGAATCAATCAAGCGATTTAGGCAGTTTGGAGTTACCCGTTGTGCAGGTCAAACTGGATGCCTGAAAGGCAGAGTGAGAGGTGTATTTAATCAGCGAGCCACGGGACCATCAGTATGCATACTCTTCGATATCTGTTGGGGAGATTGAGCACCTATGGGTCTGCCCGGAGTGCAATGATGTCGGTTTAGTAACCAATAACCAATAAATATGTTTTTTTTAAATTGCTTTTTTGCCTCCCTTGAATTAACTGTATACAACTAAGGAAATAACTGCATACGGAAAGAGTTAAATAAAACACAGATATCCTCATACAATTTGATATTAATAAAAATATAATAAACCCCAAAAATATCAAGATGTGCATATAGAAGAAGATAACTGACACTCCATGACATACTGAATAAAAAATACATTATAACAAACAAATGAAAATATTCTGCAAAGAAATATATATCCACCACTGAGGTCAACTAAATGTAATCATTGAAAAAATATAGCCATTAATATATCTATAGATTAGCTGTAAACTCCAAATAAAAATCGCAAATTGTGGCATACCCTTTACAGGATGTAGCCATCAACCACAGTAAACGAGTCGTTGATTTTTTAAAGGCACCACTTATACGTTCAGTAGTTTGCCATTGCTTTCTGAATGGTGAGGTCTATGTTTACCTTTCGTAAAACTCCCACAGAAATATATTTGCTTCCAAACTTGCCCATTGCGGAGTTTGAACCAGGTACACTTGGGTTGTGATCAAGCTCTCTACCACTTAAACTACAGATGCCCACACTCCAAAAGGAAATGGAAAAGTGGCAGAAACGAAATATTCATATTATTATAAATTGAGATATGGACATTAATTTTAACCATGTACAACAGAACTTCTTCTTCTTCCTCAAATGCTCCATATCAACCACTTGTTAATCACTCTTTGTGATTTGTATGTGATCTGAGCCTAAGAACAATTGTACATTGTGCCAGTTATGTGTCTATAAGTAGGCCAGCACATCCAATTTCTGCAATGCTTTTTATTTACTAGGGTAGTATCCCTAGGCTCCTACATCAGTCGCCTCTTACAACATGTATTGTAGGTCGCAGTGGTACGATTCTTTGCTTCTCTTGTGGGCACCGGTATCACATGGGTAAAATTAGGTTTAAGATTACAAATACATATATATTTTTTTAAATGTTTAAGGCTTTGAGAGTTGATTATAATTCGAGAACAGGGATAACCCATTCAGATGATCTGTGTTGAAACTCTGATTATTTCATAAATTCCTTATTGTCTTTGAAAGCTGTTAAAATTGAAGATTGGAGTAGCAAGAAGGGAACAGCATAATAGGTATATGAGTAGGCTCATCACTCAAAATCGAACTGGTATGGTCAGTCGCTGAACACTGTTGAAGATATTGCAAAAGAAATCAGACCACCTATGGACATGTCCGGAGTGCAATGAAGATATTCCAAACTGAAACATAATACACAACTGTTACATAATCAATAATAACCTGTGGTAACATATTAAGAAAAACAGGCTTACCTTCCTGATTCTATTCTTTTTGAAATAGCCAACTTTTTTGAATCATTTGTGCTTTCTCGCATTAATGTATTTCCGTATGCAGCACCAACTGTCAAGATTTTTATTGCAAGCTCACGAGAACATTCAGTGAAGTACCAACTGAAAAGAAAATTGTATCTTTAATTATTGCATTAATGTCAGTTGAAATTTGATTAACTCATTAAAAATGAGTATTGTTGATGGAGCTTTGAGTTCATGCTTTTGTGCAATACTCTCAGCAGATGGTGTCCATTTCTGCTGACAGGGACAGAGCCATATGGGGAAACTGGGTACAATGAAGTAAATCTTTTGCATTTTCAAAATTACATTGGTAACCCTCAATGGTGCTACGGAGTTCATGCACTGGAGCTCTGATCCTCCTGTGTAAGAAATAGATCAAACCACACATGGTTAGTCCCCGAAGTGCAATGATGATGGTCCAATCAATTAATCAATCTTTTGCCTTTAGACCCTAAGGAAAACAGTCAGGGGGACATGGAGCAATAAAAATACATGTTTAACAAAATATCAGAGACAAGTGTCAGAATGTTAGAATTCAAAGAAAATATAAAAATATAACAACAATATCTACGATCACTTGTATCTTTATCTTTAAAGATTAGTTTGCAGTACCTTAGCCACCTCTAGAGCTATGCTAGAAGGAGTCTTATATTTAGCAAGTTCTACCAAGCGTGACAGATTTGCTTTGGTAGGAGTCAAACTACAGTAGACACAGTCCCCCTGACCTTCTAGAATTAGATATTTTAGAAACCACACCATTACTTTCATCATGTAGAAATCATTTGTTTCCTATTTCTCGTTAATTTAGTCAATCTGGTTCTCATTATTTCCATCTAGTAAACATTATGTGACCTTGTGTGCAATCTTTTATATAATGATGATTTTCTCAAATGACAAGATTAGAGATATCATAAAAGTAGACAAAGAGTTATACTCACTCTCATGGATAACTGAAATAAGTAATAATGGTTCTTCACAACTTGGTAGAATCTAGTATGATTTATATGTTTTGTTGACTTTTAAAAATATTTTGGTATACTGCTCAGTCTTTTTTTCTTCTTATCATCCTCTGCCTTAAAGAGTCTAAAGCCAAGGTTTGACTTCCTTGCAACTAGGTTTTACCCCATATGGCTAGGTCCCTCTAAACAGAAGTGGCAAGCCACCTGCCAAGAGTATTGCTGTCCAGATTTGAACCCACAACATTAAGAATACAGGCAATGGCTTAGCCACAAAGTCAATCGATTCTCCGTCTTTCTCAGCATCAAATTTTCTTGGAATAGTTAGTTAGTTTGTTCCTTTCGTGCCAAAGGCGGCATATAGGGCAGAGGTTTTAGAGCTCCATGTGATGCGGTTCGTTGCTAGCAGTTGGAGATCTTGTATGGTTTTACATCCCAATAGTTTACTTTTTTGTTTCTTGGAATAGCAGTGAATTATAGTGATTTTCTTCTCATTATAGGACAAAAAATAAGAGCTGCTTTCTTTTGCTGTGTGTAATAGTCATTTGTTGGATTTTAAACTCTTCTGTATGAAATTATCTATCCATAAGAATTTTTTTGTTGCCATATCTATAATTAGTTTATCACAGAGATACTGAACCTAAATAAAATGATAGCAACAGTTTGAATATCTGGACCGAAAGGTTTAGATGTCCCAGCCATGCTGTGAGCCAATCTCATAGCATGCCGGGCAGACCAATAGGTTCTCAGTCTCCCCCAGCAGATATCAATGGATATACATAATTATTTGTTCCTGTGGCTGGCTGGTTAAACACACTCCTCACTTTGTTTGCTCACGCATCTAGCTCAACTTGTACAACATGTAATTCTAAACTTCTTAAATCGTTGGATAGATTAAACATTGATTTAGTTCCTCATCCAATAGACGGTCGGCAAGAAATCGAAGAACACCTCTTTTATTCATCCTCAACTTGTTGATCATCATTGCTGTTGATGCAAACCTGTCTGCTCTCTCATTGCCATGAACACCTGCATGCTTAGAACAGTAGATCCATGTACGCCTCTGGAGGTTTGATTCGCATTTTATATGATAATGTCAACAGCTTTTATTAAAATAACGAGGTATTGATCAATCAATCAATCAATAGACAATAAGGACATTTGAAACCCCAAAATTCAAGAAGAAAATTTGAGACAGCATTCAGAAAAAAACATAGTGGAACAGATATGATTTTGAAAAGACTGAAAGGTTTGGTAAAATCATTTTGGAATATAGAAGTTTAATATGGAACTAAATGTTTCAAAGAATAAGAGTTATATTCATGACTATTACTTTGGCAAAGTATGGTACTTTCATTATATTTATATAATACAAAACTCTTGAAAGAAACACTCACTTTGGAATGCCAGGTCTTGAATCAGAGTAGAATTTATGTTTTGGCTGGAAAAAAAAAAGAAATTAATTATACTGCCAGAAAAGATGCTAAACAACAAAGAATGTTATAACAATTATATCCAGATGAAATAAAATAGGGCAAATGTGCTGCATATAAATCTTTCTTTACTGTCTTTCTTTCCTTTTCTTTTCCCCAATCTTGTTTTGCCTCACATCGTCAGGATAAGAAGAGATTTCTAGCCCTTGTGTGCGCATCATATATAGTGTCTTTCATCACCTCTGTTATCTCAGAGGTCCACCTTTGCATGGCCGGCTTTTGCTTTGTGTCCATTGTATCGGAGCAACATTGCTCTTTGAGGTGCACTGGCTGTTTTATAATCTGCTTATGTGGCCGAACTATTTAATTTATTGCTTCTTGATGAAGTTCAGTACTGATGTTGTAACCACGTTTTCCTGATGTCTTCATTTCTCAACTGGTCTCTTCTTGTTACACCCCCCATTCTGCGTAGATACATCCGCTTTGTTATGACTAGTACCTTTACTGTTATCCCCCTTAGTCTACCTCTCTTTCTGTCATTTAAATTTCTTTTTTCTTTTCACAAACAATATATATATATAATACTACTTACACATTTGCGCAAGGAGTCAGGTTCAGCAAACATACAGTCCAAGACTGCCCCTTCATGAGATAAGCGTTGGTAGCAGATTCATCTAACTAATGAAACAAGGACTGACACAATCTCCACTGTGTGGAAACCTAGGGAAGACCTATACCTGTGTGCTGTGAGGTAATCAGATCTTTTATCTTCAGTATACCTTCAAGGTGTGATGGATTAGCATAATGCATAAGTATTCGCCTATCACCTCAGACACAAGAGGGTTGTGGGTTCAATTTTCCACACGTGATGAAAGGAACTGACCCTCCTACACGCTAGGTTGTAGTAATGTGAAGTGACTTCAACACTAAGGTCTGAACAAACTACAGGAATTTTTTTTAATTATTATACCTTCAAGATTGTAAGCAATAAAAACAATGTTCATTTCAGTGTCAAAGACATGATATTGTACCTTTGCCACATTGAATCAAAGCAAGTAAGTTTTGAAATAAATCTCTGGAACACCTCACCTTTTGAATATGTCACCAGCAAACGTTCTCTTCAGTATAAATAATATTTCTAGGGAAATTGTGTTATGGTAAACTTGTACTTCTTCAGAAATCAAAACAATAATAGCCTATAAATCATCATCAAATAGATTGTCCTGAGCAGAACTTTCGCACCCCAACAGAAATCAAAACAACAATAGCCTATAAATCATCATCATCAAATAGATTGTCCTGAGCAGAACTTTCACACCACAACAGTCCTTTGGAATTTCTCTTTCTCATAGGCCAGATGTCCCGCATCGGCAATCACGTTTAAATCACCATACACTTCCTGCATCCATCTTCTTCGTGGTCTTTAACTTCTCTTTTTCTGGATGTTGCCGTCCACAAAGACCTCTGAGCCTTCCTCTTTTTTATATACCCAAAATATTTCAATTTTCTCATTTTTATTTGTATCATCATCTAGTTTTCTTTGATTTTAAGATTTTTCTAGATACTTCTATTTCTTCTCTTCTCTGTCCATGATATATGGAGGACTCTTCTGTAACACCAATATAATTATAGAGGCACTGTGGTTTTAGTAGCTACACTAACTTCTCTGTAATGGATGTCTTGAATTAAATATCTCACCAATATATTTCACTAAAAGCACATATATGCTTTCCTAGATCCTACTGCCTTATTTAAATTTCCATGTTTCACACACATACGTTGCCACTGAGAATAAGCATGCTCTTAATATTCTGATATTTGTCTTGTCTGTCTATCACTGGCATAGACAGGGATGAGAGAAATCACCTTCATTTTTGTCTCTAAGCATGCCAGGGTAAGGGGGAATGAACGAGATAATAGATTGGCTGGTAAGCTATGATATCAGAGTGCACTGCAATATACCGAAATTACATTCTTACGGTATTAAGAGTCTTTCCGAACAGAGTAGTTTCAGTGTTGTGAATTCCAGTCATTGACCAGATTGAGAGAGATGGATGTCAATATTGAGGCAGCCAGAAAAGAACAAAATAGCAAGTATGCAAGAAAAGATTGATTAATCAACATTGAACTGGTGTGTTGGGCTGCTGAATTTGTTGAGGCAGGGATCATATCACCTATGGACATGTCCGTAGTGCTATGATGAAAGTCCTCATATAACTGATAATTGATACCTGAGAAAGGATAGTGAAAGGAATCTGAAAAAGTGTAGACTGACATGCAATACAATGGATAGAAAGGCAGAATCTAGGCAGTAATGGGGATCACTGGTGAGATACTTAATTCAAGACAATATTACAGAGGTATCTAGTGTAGCTACTGAAGTAGCAAAATCTCTAGAACTATATTTCAAGTTACATCTACGGGGAATTTATTATTATATTCATTTCCTACTTTTGTAAATACCTGTGTAAAGGCTGGTGGAATTTCCAATGGGCTTGGAACCAAATAATCAAGAGTGTCAACATTCGATTTATAAGATCCAGATGTAGAGGATTCTGGAGTATCCCAACCATCCTTCAGGTCTGTGACAGCTGGTATTGATGTCTTAGGATATGCTATCTGTGATCTATTACTAAAATACTGCTGCAATGATTTCCTTATTTCTTCAATTTGTCCTGGAAGTAAGTCAATAGTGCCACTCAATTTTCCCTGGAAGATAAAGATAAAAAAGTAACTGATCAGAGCTCTCTAGTCATAGAAGAAATAACATGTATCTTAATTATACAAGCGAAAATGGAGATATGTTGGGCATTCTCTGAGAAGAAATTATCAAAGAATCACAGAGTAGGCATTATTAAATTGGGAGACAAAGAGTTTAAGAAAGATAGTATGCCCTAGGGAAACACTGAAACAAACTTTACTGAGAGTCAAGAAATATCAGTCTCCATTCCATAAAGGAGATTGAATGCGTTTGTAAGATGGGAAAGATATGGAGAAATTGCTTGCAGTCCTTATAATAATATATAAAGGTACAAGATAAATATAATAATAATCATACATTCAGAAACATAATTGGCATCCATCAAATGTGATGACATAAAAAGTCTAATGTTGTCTAATTTCTGCAGTGCTATCAGAGTTAACCGTGTAGTCTTATTTCCACATTAAAACAAGTACCATATGTGAAGTATGCATGGCAAGACTTGACATTGGGTCGCTTTTGACTAGCAAGATTTCTTTGTGTTCTAGCAATCTGCTACTGTCAAGCAATGTATGCTATTCTGTTTAACCTCCTACAAAAGGATCTCATTGGATGTGATGCTGTAGCTCTTCAGAGACACCATCAATGATTCTCTGAACATTATCTTCTAAATCACTCATAATCCTTCACGTGCTCTTGCTGAGTTCATAATATTGCCACTCTGTGAGATGTTTTATTTGACTTGTTATCTTACTACTATATATATATTCTTCTCGTACCATTATACGTTACATAGGGCCTGTAAGTAATTTATCAATACCTCTCTGTCCTGGTTACTCGCTCAATCTCTTCTGTGGAAATGAGTCTGATATTTCTTGCCTCTCTCAGTAAAGTCTATTTCAGGGTTTCCATAGAGCATACTTTCTTTCTTAAGGCCTTTGCATCCCACTTCAATACATGCTTTGTAATTTCTTCTCAGAGTATGCCCAACATATCTTCATCTTTTCTTTCTTATAACAGTTGTTACTAGTATTTAACAAGTCATTTCTCTGATTTCATCACTTCTGAATTCGTTCTATTTTATATTCATTATTTTTTGCAGACATTTATTTACAAATGCATTCAACTTTCCTTCTATATCTTTAGTCATTTTCCAACTCTCGCTGGCATATATTAGTATTGATACAAAATTTGAATTGAAAATTAGTAATTTAGTTTTAATACTATATAACTTGCAGTTCCATATTTTATTTAGACTTTTAAAAGCTGATGTTGCTTTGACAATTGTAGCACAATTTATTTGTTAACATTTCCTGTGCAATCAAAATTGCTACCTATATAGGTGAACTGCTCTACTATTTTTATCATTATGAATTTAAAGGGTTTTAAAGCCGAAGGATTGACTTCATTGCACCGGGTTTTACCCATATGGCTCGGTTCCTCTCCACAGAAATGGCACGCCACCTGCCGAGAGTATTGCACAAAGCACGAACTCCGTAGCTCCGGCAACAATCCTAGGGTCTCTGGAAAAAATGCACTCGTGAACAGAAGGCGCGGTCCGGATTCGAACCCACGACCTTTGACTATCATTATGAATTCCAGTGTGATATCTACATTACTTGTCATTGGTGTCTTCATTATATTAGTCTTTTCATAGCTTATTTGCAGTCTAACATTTGATGCTATAAATGATAAATTGTCTCTTTTTCTGTGCACATTTTGGTTGTTTTTACTTAGCAAGATAATATCATCTGAAAAATCAAAATCTTCTAGTTGACTATTTTCTACTCAATCAATGTCAGTTTCGCTTCTGCAACATTTTTTAATCACTCAGTCAATGGCCACTTCAACCACTAGTGGAGATAACATACAACAATTGTTTTACTCCGGTTTTAACCATAAACTAGTCGCTTGAACGAGTCATCCAGGAGAGACTGAGAGATGTCATCGATATAAAGCTAAGAGACGAACAGGCAGGCTTCCGACCAAATAGATCCTGTGCTGACCAGATAGCCACATTACGCATAATAGTAGAGCAAAGTATTGAATGGAAATCCCCACTTTATATCAGATTTGTGGTTTATGAGAAGGCTTTTGACAGTATTGATAGGGAAAACCTTTGGAAATTGATGAGGCATTACGGAATCCCACAGAAAATTATTAACCTAATAAAAGCAACATATACAGATATGAAATGTAGAGTTCTTCATGAAGGTAGGTAAACTAACAGACACATTTGGAATAGAAACAGGAGTGCATCAGGGATGTCTTCTATCACCTTTGTTGTTCTTACTGACAATAGACTGGATTATGAAGACCACAGTAACTAACACCAGAAATGGAATCCAATGGACTCTGACAGAGCAACTAGATGATCTGGACTTCGCTGATGATATAGCCCTTCTGTCACATACACGAAAAAAGATGCAGGATAAGTTAAACACATTGAATCAAAGGTCCCAGCAACTAGGGCTGAACATTCATAAGGGAAAGACAAAGATATTGAGAATTAAAAAACAAATGACAACTTGATCTCCCTGGGTGAAATCACACTTCAAGAGGTAGAATCATACACATATTTGGGCAGTAATGTAGACAAAGAGGGTGGAACAGATAGAGATGTTAAAATAAGAATACAGAAGACAAGAGGAGTTTTCATTGCACTGAAAACATATGGAAGTCTAAAGAAATCAAATCTAGAACAAAAATTTGGATATTTAACTCTAACGTTAAAGCAGTTCTACTGTATGAGTCAGAAACATGGAGAACAACTAAAACAATAGCGCATAAATTGCCAACATTCATCAACTGGTGTCTGCGCGGAATAGAGGGAATAAGATGGTATGATAGGGTCACAAATGAGGAACTTATGGAGAGAACAAGACAGATTCCAGTGAACGAACAGGTTAAAAAGACGCTGGCGCTGGATAGGACACACTTTGCGAAACTGAGAGAAGTATAACAAGAAAGGTCCGTGCCTGGAACCCGCAGGGACAGCAAAAGAAGGGGAGGCCTAGAAATACAGGGAGACGAGATTTGGAGGCGGAGATCAACAATATAAAGAAAAGCTGGAGGGAGCTGCAGGAGATAGCTAGAGATAGGAAGACTTGGCATGAGTTGGTTGAGGGCCTATGCCCCAATCCGGGGTAAAAAGGCAAAGAGAGAAGAGAGAGTCGATTGAACAGTGTCCACCATCATGCAGGCTTTTGATAATGTTTATTATTTTAGCTAATACTTCAAATCATCTCAAAACATTCCACAAGGAGATGCTGTGTAGACTATCAAATAACTTTTTAAATCAATGAAATTTTTGATATGGGGTTGTTGCTTTTCAACATGTTCAAATAAAATATTTTGGATGCACATAGAGACATGAAACTCTGCTAGAAACTCTGCTAAAGATCATACTGGAGGCAAATGTTGTGGTCAAGAGGAAAATAGGAAGACAGCAATATAATTGAAAGAGAAACAATAAGAGATGGACAAAGAACAGTTTTACAGAGTACACCACTATGGCAAGAGAAAGGAAGTGTTGGATATTCACTGTAGCAGACCTTTGATGTGGAGATTATACTAAATCAATTACTGTAATTATTAACATTTTTTCTGAAAGTGTTTTTCAAACATTACCTAATTGATCAACAAAATAAAATAACAATGGAGACTACATAGATGTAGCTGTACAGGTGAATGTTGAAAGTGTATGGACTGCTAAAAATACCAATAACAGGCTGCTTTTTTCTTCTTTTTTCGATCCAGAAACAGGCTGCTTAAAGAAGTTAAATCAGAAAGTAAAATTATCACACAGACTAATAATATACAGTCTTTATCTTTTTAGAAGCAAATAATGAGAAAAAGTTAGTATGAACATATTGTATAAACAATTGAAATTTTTCTTCTTCTTCCTCTTTTGTTGTCACACTGTTACCGTGTTGTTGCCCAGTGTTATAGTTTTCTGTTTTTGTCTTTCAATGCTATAGTGGCTTGGACGATAGTTATTTCTGCTTTCTGACAGGTGTCTGCTATGCCATTTATCCATTTTTGTCACGGTTTCCTCTGGCCTTCTTTCCTGGTGTTCTGTTATAGAATACACTGTATACAATGGAGTTTGGTTGCATTCTTATTAAGTGGCCAAACCACTTCATTCTTCATTTATCAATGTAATTCAAGCAAGGTTCTGTCCCAACTTTATTTTGTATGATGATGTTGATTAAAATGAATTAATGATAGCAACAAAAGAAGATACTAAAATTAATGAACGAAGACACATGAAAATAAAGAGAAAATATACAAAACTTATGCCATGGAAATGAAAGTAAGCCAACAATAGAACTGATTAAAAACACAATTGACATGAAGTTGAAGAGCTATTAACTACTTCAGTCTTAATTATTCCGAGCTCAGATGAAGCAGTCTATGAATTGAAACACTGCAATTTTTCATGTCAATGGCATTGCTAAAGAGATCTTTAAAATCAAAGACTATTTTTATATTATCTGCCTTATTCTTCAGATCAGCAATATTTGTAGTACCTCATCCAGAAGACTACAAGTTACTTACAAATGCAATGCCTTCTACATAAGCTTTCCAATGCTCCCTATCCGTAATCTTGGATGCCTGTGGAGCAATGCAGAAGCCAATGATGCAAAAATATATTCAATATAATGAACAAATACTTTGAAGAAAGAGCTACATATATATATTAGACAAAAAGATGAGAAGATGACTACTAGGAGTTAGTGGAAGATCGAGGTTAGAAGAAAATGAAGTAGAAAAAAAAGACAATTGGATAACAGCATACTAACAACAAAAAATGCAATGAAAGAAAAACATCCATATTAGAAAGAGACAACATCCATATTAGAAAGAGACAATCATCATTTTTGGGTATGTAATGATAAAAGGAGCATTATAGCACATGGTGACCAATGGTAGAAACAATGGGGGAGAAAATAGAGAATGACATTACAAGACAATTTTCTAAAGCTTAGTTTCATGGCACAAAAAACGTTAACATCTGAATACATTGTCATTATACTTTTGTGAAGATTTATGATCAGTGTACAATATTTATGTATCAGTATGGCACCTGATGATGATATAAGGATAAGTTGAAGAACATAAAATAGGCTTTCCAATGATCTGTTGAATGATATAAAAGTTTCTAGTTCATCACTTGAACAATCAAAAATTTGTATGGACAATTAACAGTAAGATTTTATTTTTAAAAAAAAACCTTGCTTCAAAGTACCACATCTGGATTTATGCTAGTAGTATCAGGTCTGATTGGTCATAGGGAGGCAGTCACAGATGATTCATACCACGGCCTTCTAATAGGAACACAGCCAGAGCACAATGTCTATAAACCCTTCTACAGCAGAACATCAGTGTAAAAGATGAAGGGAAGATCAAGAAAAAGATGGATAGATAGACTTTATATCATGTCAAAAGATGCAGAAATTCAAAAGTGTAAGACAAACATTTAATGTCAAGAAACCAGGCTACATGGGGCTATCCAGTAGCAAAGCAGTGTGATGACAAAATAATAAAAAATGGTCAGATAAAAACTATTAAACTTTATAATGTACTATTAAATAATAAAAGAGTGTCTAGTTATCAAGTGAATAATACTCAGTTTAGTTCAGTTCTCATGATCGACATCCTCATACATCAGACAGATGCATATGTGCTCCATCCTCCAATATAGTAGCCATCTTAATGTTCCCATACACACTTTGTCCAAGAGGTGTTGGTTGATACATCTTCTCTTTATGCATATAGAAAGAACGTGCATGTTTTTCTATGTTTAACACCAATTTTTATCAAGCTGTTCAATATCCCTTATAAGATGAATAAATATAAAACTAGTGATCAGTGCCGTCATTCCTTTTGTTCGCTTGAAATGTTTTCTATATATTCAATGTTGTAATTTGTATAAACTTCCCAGTGCTTTGTAGCTCACACAGAGGTCTGTGTAGTTTTATTTTCAGTGTTATTTCACTAGAATAATGTATTTGTCTTGGCATATCATATTCAAGGCAGTCCTGAAGTATGTGATCTGCAGTCTGGTGTGTCTGTCCACATGACTGAATTGCTAATCTTGAAATTTGTATACATGTGGCTGCAGAGTTGATTGTGTCCTGTTCTGATGTGCAAAATGACAACTTGTTTCAATCTGCTCATACTTTGGTATGCTTCCTTTGTTAGAATTGGTAGCTTTTTAATTGATTTAATCATCCTTTACTTTTGGTGATAGGTAACTGGCACATCTGGTTGCTCTCTTGCTGCACCTTCATTTGACCTGTTGCCTGCTGTTTCCTTAACTGGTATTCCACAGTGAGACAGTATTCATTGCAAGGTAACTGCACTGGTTGGGTTGCACATTTTAGACAGTATGGCTTGTAGATCTGACAATTTTCTGGACTGAAGTGCTTTGACTGCTGGTTATGCATAGTGATCAGTTGAATAATATAAGAATTTCTAGTTGTTGGTTAAACAACAAAAGACCACATAGAGATCAAATGAAAAACATAAGAAGGGCAATTACTTTAAAACGGTTGAGTCTCTGTCTAGTACGAATAATAAACTTGTATCCTGATCTGTCTTCTCCATCAAGTTTCTCCAGTCTTGACTCTTGGTCAAGAGCTATGCTACCGACAATCTGAAAATATAAGGGCAGAAAGAATGTTATTTATCTTTGATATTCTTGTCTGTCTCCATAGTGTCTTAAACACACAAGAAGAGTGTGTAGTGACAAACGTTTTGCTAATGAACTAGATATTCAGCTTAGTGTTAGCACCTCTCCGTTTTTGTAGCATATAGTGTATAAGTTAGGGCCAAAGGCACATGGTATTAAGAGAACAAGACAGTACAAGGGTCAGTGAGCCCCTATTGAGTTTAACTGCAGGGACAGTCTTATTCTATACTTCAAGAGAAACAAGAAGAATTACTATTACAAACATTCTGTTATTCTATTATGTTATTCTATTCTGTTATTCTATTATGTTATTCTATTATGTTATTCTATTATGTTATTCTATTATGTTATTCTATTATGTTATTCTTGATGATTTCAGCATATCTTTGTTTTACAGAGCTGTGAATACAGTAAGCTCACAATTTGTGATATTAATATTACCGCATATAGACATTTTGAAATCAATAATATGTCAAAGCAAATCTACTGTCTAGGTATTTTTTGCTGTTTTATTATCTCTTTGCTTATGCATTGTCTCTGTTCTATTTGCATGCATTCTCATGATCAGTGTATTACGTTGTTGGGCTGCTTCATATTTAGTCTGCATTATATAACATTATCACTGGTAACGTCAATGTTATCATTTTTTACACTGGATATAGTTACATTGATATTAAATTCCATATAGACATTTGAAATCAAATATGCAAAGAAATCTACTGTCTAGGTATTTTTTGCTGTTTTATTATCTCTTTGCTTATGCATTGTCTCTGTTCTATTTGCATGCATTCTCATGATCAGTGTATTACGTTGTTGGGCTGCTTCATATTTAGTCTGCATTATATAACATTATCACTGGTAACGTCAATGTTATCATTTTGTATGTTAGTTTACATCATTAAATTATAACTAGGGAACACAAACTATAACAAAGAAAAACCATCCCCAACTTGTGCCCTCACATGCTACTCTAGAGTACAGAAAAGTATTTCTGGGTTTAATCTGAAGATGAACATCTTTAAACTGCACCTCTCCCTGTAAAAACATCTTTAAACTGCACCTCTGCTGCACACTCAGTCCAGAAGATAAACATCCCAGGCACCGTACTTGTGCAGCGGATGCAGTTTTAGAGACCAAACATCCACCGATATATAAGTGGGAACCTCTGCTGTCAGTCAGAAGCCCTTCTCAGGACTGCACCCAGATCAACACCAACCGTCCTTCTCATGGCTATAAAGACATACCAGAACACAATACCACCCAGGCCACACCAAGAAAAAAGGCAAATAAGCTCTGATATAACCAAAGCAGACATCCGTCTTAGGTTGAAAATGACGTGTCTCGGCCACAAAGAGACTTAACTCCACCATCTAATAAAAAACAAAGTCGAAAGTCGGAGAGTGGCACCCATATGCCTCGACAATCAGAAACTGTTATAAAGACTAGTTCTTTGTCACGTGAATTTGGTTTGCTTGTTAAGTAGGGAGATTAAGCCTCTATATGCCCGCCTGTCCAGCGGTTCGTAGCTCGTGGACGACGCGTGACAAGCCCACTTTGAGTGCGGTTCAATTCCGTGGGCTGGCAGAAAAGCCTAATTTCTCCAGATTTACGGTGTTCGTGGTACTGAACCGAAGGGTTACGATGTCCATGGCACTCGAGCCGAAGAGCTGAAAGCTCAAGTGCTTCTGGATCGAAGAAAGGCGCCTCTACATGGCCGAGGCACGCGATTTCAACGTAAGACGCGGATTTTGTACTCTCGGTTTGAGGTTTTAAGGATATGACATACACCACTGTATGTGTAAAAATGTTAACTTTAACAGAACATCACTAAATAAGTTTGCTACTGGTCTACATGATACAACCAGGTGTGGTGGTCTTTGATTGTTTCGACAGTCAAGGATAAATAAATGGATGTGTTATCACAATAACAAACGTTGATTACTATAGATCTTCCTTTCAAGTTCTCTCTGACATGATCTACTTATGTTCTTCTCTCATTCTTTCTTTCATTCTTTCCATGGATCCAGTTACATGTAATTCAATAATTTAGATGTCTTTAATGATGTTATAAAATTAGTCAACAAGAATAACACCAAGATAACCACCACAACCACGTGACATGATGTCCTTCTGAGTACAAGAGAGTTTGAGAAAATCCATCATATTCTTTTCTCTCTCTCTGCGTGTCTGTATGTGTGCGTGTGTGCTTGAGTATGTGCGTGAGCATGCTCGAGCACTTTCCTGGTATTCTTGATTGTCTTTATTGTACCAGCTTTTGAGAGATTTTTGTTGTTGTTTATTCTAGTGACGTTTCTAATGAATACGCATTGTTTGTGCCACTCACATTTTGTTTCTGTGCTTGAGTTGCCATGTATTTTGTGTTGACTGAGTTTTATTGCTTGGGAGGACTGCGTCGCAAAGTCTTTATAGCGAAGTGGTTTCTTAGGATTTATGCTAAAACTACGGAGCTAGTGCTTCGTGCAACTCTCTTGACAGGCGCACTGTACCATTTGTATGGAGTGACCGAGCATATGAGGACTAAGGATATAAGATATAAAGCCTAAGGGCTGACTTAATTGAATCGGGCTTCTCCATACGGTTCGTTCTGTTTCCGTAACAGCGGCAACAATCCTAGAGATCTCTAAAAAAAAAAAAAAACCATGCACTTGTGAAAAGAACTGCGCTGTCCGGATTCGAAACCCCGATCTTTGAAACGTAAAAGCTTAACCTTCTTTACCTTTCAACTCCCAGCGGAGCACAGATCTTCAACAAACTTCTTCCAGCTCTTTCTCTCTCTTGCCATCCCTTCCAATCTTTCCATGTTTTACCTATCCTTTTAATATTAGCCTCCAGCTCTCTTCTCCAGGTCTGTCTAGGCCTTCCCTACTCCTCTTTCCCTGCGGGTTCCTAAGCAGTGCCTGTCTTGCAATGCTTCCGGTCGGTCTTCTCAATGCATGTCCTATCCATCGCCAGCGTCTCTTCCTGAGCTCTTTCTCCACTGGTACCTGCTTAGTTCTTTCTCTGAGTTCCTCGTTTGTAATCTTATCATACCATCTCAGTTCTCTATTCTATGTAAACATCCATTTACGAAGGTCTGCAGTTTTCTGATGATTTCTTTTGTTGTTTTCCATGTTTCCGAGCCATACAACAGCACTGACTTCCCAATTGATTCAAAGATTCAGTCAAATTATTCATTACCTATTGTTGATTTGTTTTTATTTTGTCAAAAATTAGGATGGTAAAAGATGTGAGTGACTGACACCGAATATAAAAAATATACTCACAAATTCATTGGATGCATTTTGGTTGTTAAAGAAGACAATAGTTTCGCCTGTTAGAACACACCAATACCGTTTCCATGTTCTGTCCTGTTAACATGAGTCATTTTGTTAGTGATTATGATTAACACAACACAAATTAGCATACATAAATTCACACAGCTATTCCCCCTGTTATAACATGTAAATGCACTGTCTCATGGGAATAACCTAACTTTGTATCCATTGACGGTTCTTGCATAGGCACTGTGGAACTGCAGCGCCTCATATTTTCATTCGATGTTTATCAATAACATTCAATATAATGAGTTTTAATTGTACATTATATAATTTTCCATCTTAATATCAGTAGCCATCCCCTAGTTCATGACAAAATTACAAAAATCCTTATATGGAACTGTGTACTTCACATGTCCGACTGAGATAAGAAACTGCACGCTAGGTAGAGGAGCTAGGTCGAGTAACAATAGTTGCTTTTCGCACGTCACTACTAATAGTTAGTTAATTGTGGCTTGTAAACTGACCAAATGTAACTTGTTACTGACTGATCAGGAATTATTTTAACGTGTTTTCCAAATTGTGTCCGTTTTTGTTTCTCGACATATTCCTTCACTGGTTATGTTCCAACACTCTCCCGATACCATCATATCGATCAATGTGTCTTCGGGTCAACTTAACAGTTCACCTGGGACACATTATTTCACAAATGCTAAGCTTTCTTTCTTGTTGCTCGGACAATTACCAGATCTGGCAATTAATGTAATGTCGATAAAATGTCGTGACTTAATATTACACGTATCTATTGTTTCTTCCTTGTCGCAAGTGTCCGGATATTTAAGGATGTGGCTAGGCCGTCAAGCAGCTTTATTTTCTTATTGAAAGATTGTCTCGATCACAGGAAATAAGGCAACAGTCAAATTAGACAAGGAATGTTTCTCTTCTTCCAGGAACCTTGTCCCCCATTATTGCTCTCTCCAAACCACTGCGACATTTAATGTGAACTAGATATTTCAGCTTCAGTGACATGATATTGTTTAAAAATCAAATGTTTCTCGATGTTCAGGTCTTGTAGGATGTCTGTATTGTTTTTCTTCTATGTCCAGGGCGTTCTAAGAATTATTGTATACAGCAATTGGGTCAAAGGCGTATAGGGACAATGCCGCACCAGGATTAGTGAACTGACACTAATCAAGATCTTACCCCACCTCCACGTGTTGACCCTGGTAACAGACAAAGGTTCCTGTCTGGATAAGCGGGTAGGGATCGAGGGAGAGCTACAGGTAGTGGTAGTAGTGCAGAGGTAGTCACGTTCGATGAGATCCGCTCGCAACACAGACGAGCGAAATCCCAGAGTGACTATTAATGCACATCTCTCCCGGCCGATGGGAAAAGCGGAACGGATAACCATAAAGAGATGAGGCATGCATCCAGAGAAGAGACGTGGGTCCACGTTGAGCAAAACGTGGGCCCGAGATGAGCTGCACGTAGACTCACATAGGGCAAAACTCGGAGCCCTAAGTTGGGGGCCCGAGTTGAGCTCAATGTCCGGACAGTCTAGAGGCATGGTAAATGTGAGCACGGTGAGAACAGATGGTAATGGTGGAGCAGGCACAAAGGCAGAGCGAGCACGCATGCGGACGATGCACGGGTGGACCCATCTGCAGGGCAGAAGTGCATGGCGCTGATGATGGAGCGACGAGGGGAGCGCGGCATGCGTAGGGGTGAGCGGACCCCAAATGTGCAGAAAAACTGGAAATCCCAACAGAGGCTTGATTCCAGTGCGCGTTTCCGTTTGCAGAGAACTACTAATGCCTTGTAGTTAGATTGGGGACAAACAAAGGCTAGCGGAGCAAACCGTACACAAAACTGGACGGTAGGCAAACCAAGTAGTCCAAAAAATATGGGTTACCTTGGCAGATGACGCTCATCAACCCGAGAGGCAGGTCGTCTAAGGGTCGCTACCCTAAAATAAAATAGCAACTGCTGCCTTGCAGGTCGGCTGGGGACAGCCAAAGGCTAACGGAGAGCGAACCCAGTAAACGCTGGTTGAACCACCAGAGCTCCAAATGGACTGTGACGTAAAACAAACGTTATTTTCAAAGGCTGTTTATCACATTTAGAATGATCAAAATGGCCGAAAAAGAACGATCGAGAGATAATATACAGCAATGTATTGTATAAAGCTGTTAAGGTTTTCCATGCATCGTCTTGGACGATGATCTGCCATTGCTTTCCTCCTTCCTGAGAGTGCCCCTACTGGTCTATTATCGTAGTTATTATCTCTATTATCCAGATCTTCTGTCTATCCTTGTGAGACTGAGACTAAAACCATGGCTAATCTGTCGGCTGCTTTCACACTCACTCAATCATCAACTTCCATGCTTCACGTGACTCTACCAGGAGATTGAGCGGGCATTTTAGACATATAAAAAGGTATGAAGAGCTGAAGAAGACAATTATGGAGGGAGGAGAAGAGAAAGACCACGTAAAAGATGGATTAAGGGCGCGATAGATGATTTTAGCATGGCGATAGCGGAGATGAGACATCTGATAGAGAACAGTTCTGAAGACCTGTCAGTGTGGCAAACTTCTGCTCATGACAAGCTACTAGATGGTGACTACACCAAGGAACGTTTCGCAGTTTTATTGCGCAGCTCTAATCCGTGTTATATTAGAATGATCTGTTGTTCTCCTAAAAATGCAAATACTGATGATGATGATGATGTAAAAACAACACTATCTAATTGGCATGGTCAGGAAGGAAGGAAGGAGGGAAGGAAGGCAGGAAGAAAGGAATGAAGGAAGGAATGAAGAAAGGAAGGAAGGAAGAAAGGATGGATGGATGGATGGTTTGGGTTTGGATGGAAGGAAGCAAAAGGCATACAACTGGAGAGCTCAGATAGAGAGAAGATAAAGCAGAAATTGAAGCAGAAGGACACACTCACCTCAGACATGTGTTCCAACCATCCTTCTATTAACTTGACTGGTCGTCTCGAGTCAACGTTTACATACATAGCAAAAGTCTTATTTCCCTGTTGTCACGGAAGCAGACTTGTACATGTGATCAAACTCAGTGTGTCAGAAATCACAAGAACGTCAGATATGCTTGTGTTCATATGTCACCACGCGACACAATCTAATTATGTGTGAATAAACGTTGTACTCTCCGATTCCTTGAATGTTACATAAAGTAATATAAAAAATAATAACTATAATATAAAGACGAATCAAATAAGTGGTTGGTATAGTCATTTAGTCTGGAGATGAATCAGACATGTGTTACGCTTGAGTGACTGTCACGAAAACTGCACTGAGATGGATACCAGAGGGTAAACGAAAAGTGGAGACCCAAAAACCCCTGGAGAATAACAGTAGAACCGCCCGAGTGGTTACTGGGGCCCAAATTTGGGATGTAAAGAATAGAACCACTGTTACCTGCCATGCATGTCGTAAGAGGCGACTAAGGATGTTTGGCTGAAATCGGATGCACGTATCCTAAACATGTAGAAGTCTATATGTTTAGGGGCCTACCAAACCAATGTGCAACGTATACACGTTCTTGGCAAAGATCAAACATATCACAAAGAGTGATTAAAATTAGTCGTAAAGAACGAACGCAAAGAAGAAGAAGACAGTAGAACAAGAAATGAAAGAAAGAAATCACAGTTGGAACAAAATACAGAGGACGATCAAGAACAAAGAAGACTAACGTACATTTGTTGGAACCAAGGACTTCACATGTTAGAGAGAGTGATAGTAATTTAGGGCGATGATTAGAAATACAACACACAGGGATACGCTTGGATTTTGTGTACGGTTCTGTCACTTTTCGTACACAACACACGATAATAATATCGTTAATTTCGGTTACTTTTAAGTAATTTGTAACTACTGTAACTATTTGTACCACTAGCAGTAACATCTACACATACCACTAACAGTAACATCTGTACATACCACCACTACCAGTAATATCTATACATACCACTATCAGAAACATCTATACATACCACTACCAGTAATATCTATACATACCACTATCTGTAACATCTATACATACCACTATCAGTAACATCTATACATACCACTATCAGTACCATCTATACATACCACTATCAGTAACATCTATACAAACCACTATCTGTAACATCTATACATACCACTATCAGTATCACCTATACATTCCACTATCAGTACCATCTGTACATATCACTATCAGTACCATCTATACATACCACTATCAGTAACATCTGCACATACCACTATCAGTACCATCTATACATATCACTATCAGTAACATCTGCACATACCACTATCAGTAACATCTGCACATACCGCTATCAGTAACATCTGCACATACCACTATCAGTAACATCTGCACATACCACTATCAGTAACATCTGCACATACCACTATCAGTAACATCTGCACATACCACTATCAGTAACATCTGCATACCACTATCAGTAACATCTAACATACCACTATCAGTAACATCTAACATACCACTATCAGTAACATATAGATACCACTATCAGTAACATCTGCACATACCACTATCAGTAACATCTGCACATACCACTATCAGTAACATCTACACATACCACTATCAGTAACATCTGCACATACCACTATCAGTAACATCTGCACATACCACTATCAGTAACATCTACACATACCACTATCAGTAACATCTACACATACCACTATCAGTAACATATGTAGATACCACTATCAGTAACATATGTAGATACCACTATCAGTAACGTCTGCAATACTCCTATCAGTAACGCTAGACTGACAACTCCTAGACTTTGGATTACCTCTCGTACGTTGGTTTCTGTTAGCATCAGCACACTTAGTAATAGCATCAGTATACTTAGTAATAGCATCAGCACACTTAGTAATAGCATCAGCACACTTAGTAATAGCATAGCACACTTAATAATAGCTCATATATTTGTAATATCACTACTCTTCTTGACATGATCTTACATTCTTTGTGCTGTCAAGCAAGACAGAATTGCAATACTTTCTGGTTGGTGAGAAGAAAGAATAGACATTCAATTCCCAAGTCTAAAATCTCGCTCTAAAAGTATTCGGTTCACTTCTCGAGTGGAAAGATCGGTCTTTTTCCAGTGATCCTGATCTCAATGTAGGCAAGATTGAGTTCCTAGTCTTATCGGAGACGGACGATAAAACGTAGACCACTATTCAAATTTAGCACGTAAAAGAGCACTTGATATTTGCAACTCGATATAAGTAAATTGCAAAGTTTATGTTTAGACAAAATTCAAAATTCATTTAATAAAAGATTACAGTAAAAATAATTTTCACCATCTTCAAATTATATTGATGAGCCTTGCCGCTGCTTCGGAAATCATGCTCTGTAGCTGAGACTTTCATGTGTAAGAAAGAGATCGGAACACATATGGTTATTCTTTGGAGTCCAGTGATGGTAGTCCTATCAATAACTATATATATATATCATCATCATCATCATCAACTAGATTGTCCTGAGCAGAACTTTGTCACCCCAACAGTCCTCCGGAATTTCTCTCTCTCATATGCCAGATGTCCCGCCTCTGCAGCCGTCATGTTCAAACCATCAGTTACATCCTGAATCTATCTTCTCCATGGTCTTCCTCTCTTCTCTTTGCCGGTATGCCTCCTTCAATGATGGTCTTCCAGTCCTTCATGTCTTTTTATATGTCCAAAATATCTCAATTTTCTCTTTCGTATTTGTAGCATCATCCAGTTTTCTTTGATTTTGAGTTCTTTCTAGATAGATCTATTTGTTCTCTTCTCTGTCCACGATATACAGTGGACTCTTCTGTAACACTTATATTTGAAAGCACATATATGTTTGTCCACTGCTTTACTAAATGTCCATGCTTCACACCCATAAGTTGCCACATGTAAAGAAGGTTTCTAAGAAAGTCTAAAAACAACAGTTTGACTTAATTGCACCGGGTTTTTACCCCATATGGCTATGTCCCTCTCGGCAGAAATGGTACGCTCCCTGTCGATAGTATTACATAAACCACTAACTCCGTAACTCCGACAACAATCCGAAACATCTCTGGGGGAAATGCACCCTGAACAGAACGCCGCGATTCGGAATCGGAACGTATTCCACAATAAACCACATTGTATGAAAACCGGTTTTTTACTATACCTTGTTATATAATTCCCATGTTCTATCCAAACAGGTGTATCCAAATTAACTAAAGCGTGACGGTCCTGGTTAGTATCACACCTTTCTCAATACTGTATATATCAGGCGTGGTTAAAACGTGCTGTCACCGCGAATCAAATTTGAATATCAACGTTTTCCAAGATCCGTGTTGAAGTTATCTAAGCAGCCAATGGTGCATGTGTACGGTAATTTCGTCATATCTGTTACATAGGTTCATGCGCAATATAATAACAGTACAAGGAAGAAGCAATAGACTGTAAATTCTGCATTCAGCTCAGAATTCCACAGAAAGTTTCCAATTCCCTGCATATTTTTAAACATAAACAACTACTTCATGCGTAAGTGAATATTGTGTATGTGGGGTTTCAGATATAAAAATAAAATGTATTCAGTATGTCATAATCAGCCAAAATATTTTAAGAAATTATAAGGGTGGGATCACATTTGAAATAAAATGAATTTGTTAGATTACTAGTCGAACAAAAGTGGATTGAAAGAGAATGGTACCATTGAATGCGTATTATGCAGATGAGTGTAAAGTAGTCATTACCATCGTCACCATTAAGTGTCATGCCAAACAAGTTTAGGTCATCATGTACTTCTACCACTATATGTGTCTTGTTCTATTGTTCTAATGTAGCTATTGAGTTATATCGATATAAGGGAAGACTGCAGTAAAACTATGTAGAAATAGCGAAACAACTAAAAACAAAGTACTGTAGTTTTACTAAAATACAAAAACAATACATAGCAACGTGTCAAGCTGATTATAATCTGTTCCCTTTGTCGACCTCTATCTCTCTTCCCATGTATCTTGTCCGTTGTCACAATGTATTCAAGTATTTCTTTTATTATAGCATATTCAAAGAATGTTATTTTTTTCTATCTAATGCAATTCATTATATATATCTAATGGTGATAGTGTTACTGTCAACATCACAAAAAGGATTGAGAAATTATTAGGGGAAGTGCAAGATAGAAGAGGAGATTGAGCGATTTGCCCAGGATAGAGCGATATGGAGAAATTGCTTGCATGCCCTATGTAACGTATAACGGTATGAGAGGAATTATTATTATAAGATAAAAGCGGAAAACAAAATCTATATCTCAATGTGGCAAAAACAAAATAATGACAACGGATAAAACGAACAGTGACAATAGATATTTTTATCAACGAAAGAAGTAGAAATGTGAACAGTTTTGAATACCTTGGTTCACTGCTAACAACAGATGGAAATGGGACGAAGGAAATTAAAAGAGGAACAAACATGGCTTTACAAAAATTAAACAACTAAAAACAGTATGAAACGGAACTGATAGGAAAACAAAGATCAGAATATTAAGAGCATGCATATTCCAAGTGGCAACGTATTGGTGTAAAGCGTAGACATTTAATAAAGCAGTGGAAAAACATTATGTGCTTTTGAATATAAATAAGTGTTACAGAAGAGCCCTTCGTATATCGGGGACAAAGAAGAGAAAACAAATAGATCTATCCTCTTCTTCTTCTTCTTCTTCTTCAGCGATCTCTGGTCATGCGCTTAATTTACTGTGGACCACAAACTGGGCAGACAGCTTTAGGTCTGTCAGGTTTCCCCAAAGCTTAGTTTTCAGGTCGACTGGGTGTGGCCACATGTTGCTTCTCAGCTCACACATAAGAGGACAGTCTTGCAGGATATGCTCTGGTGTCTGTTCTGCCTGCTGACACTGGCAGAGAGCTGTTTGACTTATTCCTAGTCTGTATAAGTGTTTGTTGAGTCTGCAGTGTCCGGTGCGTAGTCGAAATATAATGACCTGGTCTGTTCTGCTTAGGTCTTTGAGGGAGTCTTTTCCATAATCATATCCAAAAGGCGGGGAGCAGGATGGGGCCTCATAAGGTGACAGTGCAGAACCCACCGGCGAGTGGTAAATGCTCTGGCTGCAACCAACCCATCCCCAGCTATGGGACAAATAGCACTTGTCCTCTCTCTCTCTGAGGAGGACATCCTTTTCTTGTCTTGTCTTCTACTTCTATGACACTTTCCCTTAAGCATAAGGGATTAAACTACAGTGTCCAGGGAGCACACCCTGCAAAAAGCCTGGGTTGGTGAGCCCGGCAACAGAAGGCTGAAGTCATCTAGAGTAGGACAACTCCAGACAAACCCGGGAAGACAGATCTCGTCAGCAGGGGACTGCAACTGTCTAGAGAACAACCTCAAAAAAAGATGTCCTCAGAAACGGAATGTGTCAGCCATTATTGGCGGGTAGGAATCGACACATACGAACAACTCAAATGGCCATGCGCAAATAGATCTATCCAGAAAGAACTCAAAATCAAAGAAAACTGGCTGATGCTACAAATACGAAAGAGAAAATTGAGATATTTTGGACATATAAAAAGACATGAAGGACTGAAGAAGACCATCATGGAAGGAGGCATACCGGCAAAGAGAAGAAGAGGAAGACCACGGAGAAGATGGATTCGGGATTAACTGATGGTTTGAACATGACGGCTGCAGAGGCGGGACATCTAGCCTATGAGAGAGAGAAATTCAGGAGGACTGTTGAGGTGGCAAAGTTCTGCTCAGGACAAGCTATTTGATGATGATGATGAATGCGATTCATGGGCGATCTGTTCTCGCCTGCTTTCTTTAGAACGTTATCATTTGTTCTCTTCTCTATCTCTCTCTCTCTCTCTCTCTCTCTCTATCCATGATATTCTCATCATTCTTCTATAAAACCATATCTCGGTAGCTGCTTATAATTTACGATTGTTTTTCTTATACGAAATACCAATAGATCGAAAAGGAAAATACTTCACGAGGAGCAATCGATTCTTCTCAAGTTAAATATTGATTTAATCATATTGATTGATATTCAAGACAATATTGACTTCTGTAGTTCACAATAAATGAGAACGATTAATTAAGCAAGATGAGGGGAGGGGGCGGTGTCTCTATGACGAAGTGGTTAATTAAACAAGATGAGAGGGGGCGGTGTCTCTCTGACGAAGTGGTTAATTGAACAAGATGAGGGGGTGGGATGTCTCTCTGACGAAGTGATTAATTAAGCAAGATGATGATGGGGGCGGTGTCTCTATGACGAAGTGGTTAATTAAACAAGATGAGGGGGTGGGATGTCTCTCTGACGAAGTGATTAATTAAGCAAGATGAGGGGGGCGGTGTCTCTATGACGAAGTGGTTAATTAAACAAGATGAGATGGGGGCGGTGTCTCTATGATGAAGTGATTAATTAAGCAAGACGAGAGAGGAGGGCGGTGTCTCTATGACGAAGTGGTTAATTAAGCAAGATGAGAGGGGGGCGGTGTCTCTATGACGAAGTGGTTAATTAAGCAAGATGAGAGAGGGGGGCGGTGTCTCTCTGAAGAAGTGATTAATTAAGCAAGATGAGAGAGGGGGCGGTGTCTCTATGAAGAAGTGGTTAAGACGTTTGCTTGACGTTCTGAAGGTTGTGGGTTCGGATCCAGACAAAGTCACATGTGCAATTATTCTCATGAGATCCATAGAATTGTTGCCAGATCTACGGAGTTCATGCTTTGCGCAACACTCTCGGGATGTCTGTCGACAGGTACGGAGCCATATGGGAAAGCCCGGTGCAATGGAGTCAATCTTTCGCCTGTTGACCAGTTAGATCACTAAAACAACATTCCATAACGTGTTAGTGGGACAACGTTCAGTGGTACTGATGTCACCAAAACACGTGTTACTGGGACGTTCTGTGATACTGAGGTCACCAAAACACGTGTTACTGGGACGTTCTGTGATACTGAGGTCACCAAAACACGTGTTACTGGGACGTTCTGTGATACTGAGGTCACCAAAACACGTGTTACTGGGACGTTCTGTGATACTGAGGTCACCAAAACACGTGTTACTGGGACGTTCTGTGATACTGAGGTCACCAAAACACGTGTTACTGGGACATTCTGTTGCAGGGATTTTCCCTAGCTTTATAGAATTGAGTGTCAAGACAGTTGATTGCGACCTTCTAGAAAGTAGGTCTAAACCATCATCATCATCAAGGTGCGTATCCTTTATAGGACATTGCTCTCTTTGCAGCGCATCTGAAATTCACTCTGTCTCTAGCCAGTTCACCCACTTCGTCAATGGTCATATTCATGGTTTCTTTAATATCGTGTAGCCATCTTCTTCTTGGTCTGCCTCTACGTCCTGGGACCTTGCCCTCTAATATTGTTCTTTCCAGGCCATCGTGACGCTTAATGTGACCAAAGTATATACTTTTTCTGTATAGTATGTTGTTTATCAGCCAATTGTCTTTAACATTTAGTTCTTTATGTCTGAACAGTAGTGTTTATTATGGTCTACTGTTGGATGGTATTCGTGTTAAATGGCTCAACCATATGATTTGATGTTTCATAGTTTGCTCTAGAACTCTATTCTTCATCCGCATACCACGTCAAAATCTCGGTGTCATTTATGAGACACTGAGAGACACTCTGAACTGAATAAACTTCCGTGTATTAGCAAACAGTGACTCTGTGTAAAGTATATAACAAGTGGGGGAAGACTATATAAGTTTATCACTTTAAAGATTTATGTGTTACCTAGATAATACTTAGGGGGTTTGCAAGACAATATTACGTAAGTGGGTACAGTTTGTATTCATAGGCGTCCACATACATTTTTTACAGGAGGGAGGGGAGGAGGAATTTGTTTAAAAAAAAATTAGTTTGTAGTTTACTACCTGGAAATGAAGAAGACCAGATTCGCAAAAACTGTTTTATCAAAAAAATATGTTCTTGGAGGATGAGGTAGGTGCACTTGATCCCCCTTTGTCTTAACATAAGGACGCCCATGTTTGTATTACTACTCGAGATAAGCATGTATACATAACATATCCATCATAAATGTGTGCAGAAATGATGGATGACAGAAATATCAGGGGCCATAATCCTCATGTATGAAACATAATTCATGGAGTTGGTATATACAAACAGCTGTAATATAGATAACAACTAATTCTCACACTACTTGCTCATGCCTACTGGCGTTGGCGATCACTTACTTACATAACTTTCAGTTGTGTATCTCGTCTCTTCATTTCATCTTCCTACTTTCTCACACCACGTTAAATATTCGGTTTGTATTTTAATAAGTTTCTTTCTTCCCTTGTGTTTCTTCTTTTTTATCAAATATTAAACTAAGACTTCAAGATAAGAAAGTATGATTGCTTAAGATAAGAGTTATAAATGTCAAATAGTAAAGATAAAAATTGTAAATCGCTATGATAAAAGAATATGTCAAGAATGCTCTGATATCTTTTTCTTCAAACTCTCCATATCGACCACTTGTTAAACCACTCTTTGTGATTTGTATGTGATCTGAGCCCAGGAGCGATTGTACGTTGTGCCAGTTATGCACCTACATGTAGGCCATAACATCCAATTTCTGCGACGCTTTTTATTTACTAAGGTAGCTTCCCTAGGCCCCTACCTCTTAAGGTTTAAGGAGTAAAGGAACCCTTTAATACCTCTTGGTATATAGGGCAATACAGTGTTAGGCCTGTATTTTCGTTGACCGTCGGCACACGATGGGTGATGTGGTCAGCATCACGCCGGTGGCCTTTACTTTCCCAGAGCATGTCTGGTACCCAGTTGAGGCTGGGTCGACCTGAGAGCCGTCGCTGTCGGGAAAAATTCCACGCGCATTGCGGAGCTGAACCCAGACCACCAGCCTTGAGAAGCGAGTTCACTAACAACTACGCTACAGCAGCTCTCCAGGCCCCTACCTCAGTTGCCTCTTACTTCTTCTTCGAACGCTCCAAATTGACCACTTGTTAAACCACTTTTTGTTATGTATATGTGATCTGAGCATTGGAGCGATTATACGTTGTGCCAGTTATGCGCTTACAAGTAGGCCAGCACATGCGATTTCTTCAACGCTTTTTATTTACTAAGGTAGCTTTTCTAGACCCCTACCTCAGTCTCATGTTATGGCATGCCTTGTAGGTCACAGTTTATATTCTTGCTCTCTTGACATGCCTTGTAGGTCGCAGTGTTACTATTCTTTGCTCCTCTTGACATGCCTAGGTCGCAGTGTTATATTCTTGCTCCTTGCTAGCGTAATACATGGACGAAGCTATGATATTACTATTGCCAACAGTGATCCCTTTATGCTGGTTTTCTTCAATATTGCATGACTTTTTCATCCTTATAATTGCTAAACCTAATTTTACGAGTCAGAGCGTGTTAGTATTGAGGTCTTGAAATAACAGTGTGTAAGTGTATACGCTTTAAGATAACAGTTCAACAGTTTCTAGATTTCAGATAATGAATGGCAAAGCACTTGAAAACAATGTACTGTAGCTATACAAAATGAAAAAAAAAATCTACATCGACGTTTCGACCAAATGGTCTTTATCAAGCAAAGGATACAACAGAAGTGAAAAAATTCAGACTTCCTATAAGGCAGACATAGCACATACTGTCAGACAATAAATCCTTAACGGCCATATAGGCCTCGTCATTGCTAGATAGATTTACTGCAGCCTTCCCTTATATCAATAATAGATTTTAGATAAGGATGTGTTCTTATCTACGACTTAGGTGGAATAAGTGTTTCAGATTTAAGGTTAAAGTCAATGTCTGAGATTTAACACATTCATTTCTCATCGTAAAAAACACGATATAACAGAATTCATTTTTCTCCTTCACATTTTCCAGCTTCACAAATGTACACATTGAAACCAATTAAAATTTTTTTACAAAATTCCTGATAGAACCACATCATATAAATAGATAGCTTTGCTGAAATGAAAACCTAAAAATGTCATCAGAATGGTTGATAAAATGTGCACTCATTTACACGAAAAATGCATGACTCGGTATGCGCAGTTGGGCTACTTATTAGATAATCTTGCCCCACTGTGGACAGTTAGTACGGAATGAGTTAAGACATGGATGTATGTTTAAGATTTAAAATAAGATTGTGCAAGCAACTAACATTTGAAATAAGAGGTGAATGTGTAAAGATTTAAGATAAGAGTGTGTAGATGTCTAGAGGTATAAAATGAGAGGGACTATATGACTACGATTTGTTTTTTAATGTGTGTCCAAGATGTAAGAAAGAGTGTATAAGTATATATCTATCTATATGCTTCCACTGTTGCTGCTAAGCGCCGAGGGAAGAAATAGTTGGCCATCCATCAGCCCAGTGGCGGCTCGTGGTCAGTTTTCTTGGTGAGCGACACAATTTTCGGAAAATCATGGTGTTTGAAGCATTTACTATTATTTGTTTATTCTGAGAAGTTATTCTCCTTTCGATTATTGGGGCGGGCCCCACTGGCCCCAATGACGAGCCGCCCTCATCAGCCGATGAATGACACTTATTATAGTAATTCCATGCTGCTGGGATATGTCTCTAATGGCATCGAATTTACCTTTTGCGCCTTCTTGTTCTTGTATCAGAACTGCATTGATATTGCGCCTTCTTGTTCTTGTATCAGAACTGCATTGATATTGCGCCTTCTTGTTCTTGTATCAGAACTGCATTGATAATACACCTTCTTGTTCTTGTATCAGAACTGCATTGATATTGCGCCTTCTTGTTCTTGTATCAGAACTGCATTGATAATACACCTTCTTGTTCTTGTATCAGAACTGCATTGATATTACACCTTCTTGTTCTTATATCAGAACTGCATTGATATTGCGCCTGATCATGTATTTGATGTTTCTTCAATCTGACGAGATTGCCAAACCACTTGATCATCTGTTTCTGGAAGAATGTGGTGCAGTGTGTTGTTCCTACTAAGCCTGATAGTGTCCCTTCTAACTTGATCGCGGTTGGTTGTCAGTGACTTATCCCAGGAATCTCCTATGACAAATGTTGATTTTGCGCGTGTATGATTTGGATAGTGTCCATGTTTGACACTGTTAGCATAGGGTGGGTATGAATATGCTATTTATTATCTATTGCTTTCAGATCATATAAGTAAAGTAAAGGAACCCGTTTTCATACAGAGGGGTATATTGGAGAATACGGTGTTAGACCCGTAAGTTTCATTGACCGTCGGCACACGATGGATGATGTGGTTAACATCACTCCGGCCGTTTTACTTCCTGGCACTTTGCTGTTTCTTGTACCCAATTGAGGTGGGGTGGGTCTGAAACTGTTATGGTCGGAAAAAATATTCCCCGTCCACTGTAGAATTGAACCTGGACCACTAGCCTTAGAAGCGAGTTCGCTAACAACTGCGCTATTGCGGCTCTTCGAGGTCGTGTGAATAATTATAAGTATCTAAGGTTTAAAACAAACGTTCTAGTCGTCAGAGATTTGAGATAAGATTTCTAAATGTCTAAGATTTAAGAAGGAAAAAACATTGAAAGTTATAAATGTCCAAGATAGCAATTATAAATGTCTAAGATTTAAGAAGGAAAAAAAGTTATAAATGTCCAAGATAAGAGTTATACATGTCCAAGATAACAGTTATAAATGTCCAAGATAACAGTTATACCGATAATTATAAATGTTCAAGATAACAGTTATAAATGTCCAAGATAACAGTTATAAATGTCCAAAATAACAGTTATAAATGTCCAAGATAACAGTTATAAATGTCTAAAGTAAAAATGTGTATTTTTTTCGTTTGCCCGCTATGAATTTATGTGCAGGCAAGGTGCCTAATGTGGTACTTCTAACTAATTTTTGCGTGAAGGCGTTCTTTTCTCATCACAAGTGGCCCTCGCCATTCAGGCGAAACTTACTACAATTTCAAAGGTACTTGTAATTTAAACGCCGAAGTGATGGAGGTAAGAGCTCTAAATGTCTAAGACAAAAATTCTAAATGTCTAAGATACGAGTTAAAAGTATTGCAATTTTTGTTTAAAGTTATAAATGTTCAAGATAAAAGTTATAAATGTTCAAGATAAAAGTTATAAATGTTCAAGATTTAAGAAAAATGTTTAAATTTCAATAGATAAAAGCTTTAAATTTAGATTATATTGTATTTAAGATTTCAGATTAGAGTTTTGCGTGTTTAAGATTTCAGATTAGAGTTTTGCGTGTTTAAGATTTCAGATTAGAGTTTTGCGTGTTTAAGATTTCAGATTAGAGTTTTGCGTGTTTAAGATTTCAGATTAGAGTTTGCGTGTTTAAGATTTCAGATTAAGTTTGCGTGTTTAAGATTTGAGATTATAGTTCTGCGTGTTTAAGATTTCAGATTATAGTTCTGCGTGTTTAAGATTTCAGATTATAGTTCTGCGTGTTTAAGATTTAGTATAAAGAGTTCAAGTGTGCTAAGAGGAAATATAAAAATGTTAAGATATTAACTAATGTCAACGAGAGAAAGCAATAGAGAAGTACAATATTTACATTGTATTAATAAGTTCATGTGTTATATGTGATACACACTGTGTTCATAGACCTAGACTCTATTCATGTACACGTACTTGCCTCAACACGGCTAACAAATACTTATATTCAACACACTTTACTATTCTTACATATTACTATTACTAGAATAAATATTACCTACATATAACACACCTTTATAAATTGAATCTTCGTTGATGTTTCTCAACTGTTTATTAACTACAAACCCGTTCTATTATCAACACACAATCCTTATCAGAAAATCAGGATACTGTGGATTAGAACCGAGGTGTTCCAGGACATGAATCCAACCTGACTGTCACGTCTACACAGCTCGTTCGCACGTTTAAATAACAGACAACCTACTTCATATATTCGGAAGTTGTATGCTGCTCTGGTATCCCGCCAGCAAATGCAAATTTTTTCCCCACTTTTTCCAACAATATTATCACATAACAGGATCTAAGTGTGTGTCGTTATTGGTTTATATTGAATAACTAGCAGATATAATATTTCAAATATGACGTCTGCTTTAAGACGTGACTAAACAGAAGTAACTAACTGCTGCTAGACTTTATCTAGACGTGGCAAAGTCCACATTCTGATCTGAACAAGTTGTTTAGTTTTGCAGGTTCAAAGGGGAAGCCTGTTAGGTAATACACTGACAGCTATATAGCACAGTCCGCATGTGGAAGGGGATATTTAATAGGCATGTTGTCATGAAGTAGAAACTAGGAGTGTACACATAGGTTTTAGTTCACACGTAACCAAGATATTGATTGATTGATTGAACCATCATCACTGCACTTCGGTGAGTAACTATGTGTGCTCCGATCTCTTTCTTACACCGGAAGGTATCAGCTGAGATCTCAACTCTGTAGCACCGGCGAGGGTCCCTGATGTAATTTTGAAGATGGTGAAGATATTTTTGTAGGAATTTTATTTTTAATCTTTTCTAATGAATGTTGCCAGGACATCGGCTTTAAGGACTGCTCTTGCCCGTCTGCCCAGCGTGTTCGTAGCGCGTTGGACTACGGGTGACTATCCTCTGTGTGTGCGGGTTCAATTCCGCGGATGGCAGAAAAAGCCACAGATTCCCCAGATTTACGGTGTTCGTGGCACCGAACCGAAGGGTTACGATGTCCATGGCACCGAGCCGAAGAGCTGAAAAGTTCAAGTGCTTCTGGATCGGGAAAAAAAAGGGCTGCTCTTCTCGATTTTGAAGTGTTTTTTTCTACGTGCTCATATTGAACACGGGACCTATATTTTATCGTTCATCTCCGATAGGACTAGGAACTCGATCTCACCTACACCGAGATCGGAGATCTCTGGAAAAATATCCAGATGGCTCCACGAGTGAGAGAACCTGGTACCTTTGACACGAGAGATAAGTATCTAACCTCTACCCCACATAGACCTCCCCTCCCCCTTCCCTTTTCCAACACAAGATATTGATGTTGTTATGGTGGTCATGTTCATTATCATAATCACATACATATCTCTCTATTAGTCACTACCACGGGAAGAGAGGTTTTACATGCATATGACTAACTCCAATATCAACCCTTACAAGAAGAGATCAGAGCACCATTATTAGACTCAGAACCCAACACATAATACTTAATAATTACATAAACAGAATTCAACCACAACACACTCCAGAGTGCCAACTTTGTGCACATCATCATGAAACCGTTCACCACCACCTCTTCATGTGTCAAGCACTAGATGACATCAGAAAGACCCTCCTTCCTCCAAGACCAGATAAATGGAACACATTATACGGAACAAAATAACAACTTAACAAACACATGCAGATACCACTACATAGCATTGGAGCCGAAGGGTAGGAGCTCAAGTGCCGCTGTATCAATGAAGAAGAATATATATCATGTCCTTTACAGAAGGTTCTGTTATCACAGACTGCCTGAAGGGCTATCCATCTCTACCAAGTTTTCATCCGTCGCCTACATCGACTTGCTTAAGATTTGCCACCACCGTCATTTTTGTTATCCCCTGCTTGGTCTTCGAGGCACCGTATCACCCTCTTCCCCCACCCACCCACCCTGTTCGCCGCCACTATTGCTTTCTGTAAACCAATTTTATATTTAGTATGATCAAATTATAATCAGTTTTGGAGACATAATATTGTTTATGAACCAATGTTCCTCAATGCTTAGATCTTGCACAATTTCTATATTTCTTATCTTAATTGTCCAGGACATTTTAAGAATTTTTCTCAACAACTCTTTTAAAATTTAATTTTCTTTGAAATTCAATAGAATTTTCAATTGTCACACTGCTATTGGACTCTACCCAACAGTGCCGCAACAGGTTGACACAGAACGTGAGAACGAGTTAGCTTCAAGCGTCTCGTCCTTTCGTAGTGAGCTGCTCGGGGCTTGTGTATTGTGTAAATTATTGAACCATATTATCTCCCATTGGCCCTACCCATTTCCGCTTTCATTATGTTTACGTTGGCTATGAAGCGAGCTGCCATGGCCGAGGTGAGTATTATTCACGTTTCAAATCTATTTAAAATATTGAGAACATGCATTTTTCCAGTGGCTTCTTATGGTTGTGAATCGAGGACCATTACACAAACAACAAGAACGAAAATTAAGTCATTCGAAATGAAATGCTACAGAAAAATCCTACGAATACCATAGACAGAAAAAAGGAAGAACACTGATATCCTGAAAGAACTGAATGTTAAAGACAATTGACTGATAAACTATACAGAAAAATTAGATACTTTGGCCACATCAGGCGTCACGATGGCATGAAGAGCACAATATTGGAGGGCAGGGTCACAAGACGCAGAGGCAGACCAAGAAGAAGATGGATACAAGATATTAAAGAAGACATGAATATGACCCTCGGCGAAGTGGGTGAACTGGTTAGAGACAGGGTGAATTTCAGAGGCGCTGCAAAGAGAGCAACGTCCTATAAAGGACACGCACCTTGATGATGATGATGATAACATCTCCAGTCATCCTTCTTATTTAGATCTATGTTTTAGTTTATTTAGTGTTTATGTTTTGTATGTGTCTCCTTGAGAAAGATCCATGATCGAAAAGTGGAATTGTCGTTAGTTTTATATTTAATTACATTTTTGCTTACTTATCTGATACTTACTATGCACACGTAACTTTGTCCTTAAACACCAATTTACTTAGTATCACCGCAACCTACAACGGCTGTCTCCAGATCTGGTCTGACCACCTCAGATCTGTAGAGTTTCGTGTATCACCTTCTAGTCGAGATTAAGCTCTGGGCACTACCCTTTGCTATTAGCCAAAAGGCCGAGAAGTGATGATGTGTGTCTGGCTTGATCCCAGGATATATGGTGAGTTTAAATAGTGAAACACGTCAAACAGTACTATAGTTTACAAAATACAGAAAGTGACGATAAACAGACGTTCGACACAAGCCTTTATCACAAAGAAAAACAGATTGACAATTAAATGAAACACAAATGGACGACAAATACAAACGATCTAAGGAAAATCTGAATAAAATGAATAACGAAATAAATGTAACACACATAAAAACTAGAAATAGAACGAAAAGAAACAATGAAACATCTAGTAAATATAACTTGAATACATGCAACATATATCATATAGATTACAAGCATGGGAAGAAGTAAGAAGCATAAGAAGTAAACAGGCAACATATACCATAGATTACAAAGCATAGAAGAGAAGTACAAGAAGCATAAGAATGTAACATTGAGCCGCGTGGTCGCAACATACAAAAACAACCGATTTCCAGAGCAAATGATACGATCATCAGAGAACATGATCGATGGTGACTGACATCGCAGCTTCGAATGGCCAGTATCATTGAAATGGGTATCAGGTCCAGAGCATTGGCGATATCGCGCATGTGGCGAACGGCACTGAGTCTCTGCCGGTCTTCCAACATAGCCTTGTTACCGCTTGCAGATAATGGCATAGATAATATACATGGGATCGACGTGAAACTGCTTCAACAACGAACGTGGCTTTGAAAGACACCGTGCGGGTCTCGTATTACATAAGCACAGTGCAAGCCGACGCACTGGATGGTGCCAATGACTCTGATAGCTTGAGGCGACGTAACCAACATATCCTGCGCTTGTCTGCCACCAAAGGATAGTGTTGGAAGATTGAACGTTCAGATCAGACTGAAATGGAGAGATGACGAATAAGACTTTCTTACAGGGAATTATGAGGGTGAGTTAAGACAGGGTGAAACTTGTCTTAACTTTCCAACCTCATAGTTCCCTTGTGAAGAAAGTCTTATTCCGTCATCTCTCCATTCTTCAGTCTGATCCTGAGACACGTTCAATCTTCCAACACTATCCTTTGGTGGCGTACAGACGGGATAGAAGCCTTAAGGATATGTTGGTTCACAGTCGCCTCAAGCCCAATATCCAGAGTCATTTTGGCACCATCCAGTGTGGCTGTCGGCGCTGCAACACTTGTGCTTATGTAATACAGACCCGCACGGTGTCTTTTCCAAAAGCCACGTTCGTTGTTGAAGACAGTTTCACGTGCGAGTCCCGTAATATTATCTATGCCATTATCTGCAAGCGGTGCAACAAAGCCTATATTGGGGAAACCGGCAGGAGACTCAGTGACCGTTTCGCCCAACACTTGCGCGATATACGCCAATGCTCTGTGACCCTGTAGCTACCCATTTCAATGATACTGGCCATTCAGGAGCTTGCGATGTCCAGGTCACAGCCATCCGATCATGTTCCTCTGATGATCGTAGTCGATTTGCTCTGGAGAATCGGTTGATTTCTTTGTATGGTACCTTGCGACCACGCGGGCTCAACGTATTACATTCTTATGCTTCTTAGTACTTTCTCTTCCCATGCTTTGTAATCTATATGGGTATATGTTGCCTGTATTACATTCTTATGCTTCTTAGTACTTCTCTTCCCATGCTTTGTAATCTATATGGGTATATGTTGCATGTATTCAAGTTATATATTTACTAGATGTTTCATTGTTTCTTTCCGTTCTATTTCTAGTTTTTGTGTTACATTTATTTCGTTATTCGTTTTTATTCCAGATTTTCCTTAGATACGTTTGTATTTGGTCGTCCATTTGTGTTTCATTTTAATTTGTCAATCCTGTTTGTTTGTTTGCTTGATAAAGGCCTTGTTGGTCGAAACGTCGCTGTTTATCGTCACTGTTTCTGTATTTTGTAAAACTATAGTACTTTGTTTGTACGTGTTTCACTATTTACCAAGTTTTACTGCAGTTTTCCCCCTATTTTGGTGAGTTTAAGCAATATTGTCATCGTGTATAGGTCAATTTTATACTGGTTTTTAGTCTTCTGTGGACAAAGCTGCTACGTTTAAACGTCCTAATAAAAAATGTTCTCTAATGAATGAAAATCGGGACATATTCTGTACAGGACATCAACCACAGTAAACGAGTCGTCGATTTTCTAGGCACTGCTTATACGTTCAGTAGTTTGACATTGCATTCTGAACGGTGATGTCTATATTTATCGTTCGCAAATATCCAAGGAAACAAATTTGCTTCCAAATTGCCCGCCGCGGTGTTTGAACCAGGTACTCTTGGATTATGACCGCTAAGCCATAGACGCCCACATCTCTTCTAATGTTCATTTTAAATAACAAAAACATTATCTAATTATTGTATTTGAGAATGTGTTTTGTTTTCTTCAAAAGTTGTAGCTACTACATAATCCTCTTAATGGTTTTATGAAAGTGTCCCTGTGGTTATGACATGTAGCAATCAGGATATTTTTTCCCAAAAATCCCTGATCTCAGTGTAGGGAGATCGAGTTCCTAGTCGTATCGGAGACCAACGATAAAATCTTGGTCCTGTGTTCAAGCAGAGCACTAAAAGAGCCCCTGGCAGCTGAAAATCAATAATAGCGAGCTGGAAATACGCTGTCCTGGCAAAATACATTAAACTATTAAAATAAAAATTCCTGCAAAACTTTAACAATTACGAGTACATCAGGGATGCTTACCGGTGCTACGGTGTTCGTACACTGTCGCTGAGATCTTCTTGTGTAAGAAAAAAGCCAGAACACACATGGTTTTACTGAAGTACAATGATGATTGTTTAATCAATCAATCAATCAATTGTTTTATTACATTCAATTTCGCTGTATCCCTTAATTATTTTGTTATCTATTAAAATGCTTCTGAAAATAGTCATAGAAATATTGGGGGAAAATAAAATGGTGAACACACTGATGAAGCGGAGAAGGCTCAGTTACGTAACTATCACCCAGGTACGTTGCTGAAAAGTAGGCAGTGTCATGGGTGAACATTTTCAGTCTAGCCTAGGGAGCATGTACCATTGAGCCGGCCCTATGTCCCTGTTGTCCAGTCTTATTGGTGATGATGTTTAGTATGTTGTCTCTACAAGTTTACAAAGTGTTTGTGGCGTATTGACAGAACAAACGTTTGTGTCAGCCAAGCTGATAGTAGGCGCGAACTTCTAATGTAAAATAGAGCAGGTCAACATGCAAGCATGATTACTTGTCATGGGCGTGGATTTACCTAGACGGATCTCAGCAAAACACGAGACGGAAGATATGTAGCGACGTGCTCGTGTAATGATGCACTGTCGTTGCATTCACTAGATTCTTCTTTTAACACTATGATCAGTTTCCCATGCTGCAGAAGGTTAGGGATTTATTGTCTTACTGTATCCGTTATGTCTGCACTATAGGAGGTCTACATTTCTTCCCTTCTGTTGTATCCGTTGCTTGACAAAGACCTTTTGGTGGAAACATCGTTGTATATTGTTTTTGTACTTTGTCAAACTACGGTATTTGTTTTTACGTGTTTCCCACTGTGGAAGAGAATTATAAACAGAATAATTAGTTGCACTTCAAAGCCCAGTTATATGTGATTAATTTTAAAGTCCAGAGTTATCAAACAACGAGATGTGCTCTGAACAAGGGATGTTCTCATGAACAACAAGATGGTTGCAAAACGGATGAGTTGCTCAAACAAGAAGGTTTCATAAACAAGAGATGGGTTGTTCCATGAACAACAAGATGGGTTCATAAACAACAGATGGGTTGTTCCATAAACAACGAGATGGGTTCATAAACAACGAGATGGGTGCTCATGAACAATGAGATGGGTTGTTCCATGAACAACAATTGAAACAACGAGATGGGTTGCCTCATGAAACAACGGAGATGGTTGTCTCCATGAAACAACGAGATGGGTTGCCTTCATAAACAACGAGATGGGTTGTCTCCATAAACAACGAGATGGGTTGTCTCCATAAACAACGAGATGGGTTGCCTCCATGAACAATGAGATGGGTTGTCTCCATAAACAACGAGATGGGTTGCTCAAACAACAGATGGGTTGCCTCATGAACAACGAGATGGGTTGCTCATAAACAACGAGATGGGTTGCTCTCCATAAACAACGAGATGGGTTGTCCTCATGAACAACGAGATGGGTTGTCTCCATGAACAACGAGATGGGTTGTCTCCATAAACAACGAGATGGGTTGTCTCCATAAACAACGAATGGGTTGTCTCATAAACAACGAGATGGGTTGTCTCCATAACAACAGATGGGTTGCTCCATAAACAACGAGATGGGTTGCTCATAAAAACAGATGAGTTGCCTTATAAAACGAATGGGTTGCCTCCATGAATCAATTCGTCTGCAGGAAATCCTCATTAGTGCCCAACAATTTCTTCAATGTATTCTCATGAGGACACATTTGAGCCTCAGTTACCTAAAAGGGCCCATCAAGTCATTGTATTCGGATCTAGTTATCATTTTCACACGAACACTGGTATGTTTGGGCTGATTTTATTTTGCAACTAGTGGTTTGTAATATACAGTATGATGTCCGGATCCTAAAAAATGTAGTTTGTTGAGCTCTGCTAAATTTCAAGATACAGTTTTGTAGGAAACTGCTGCCTGTTCTCAAACGTTTTTGCACATTCAAATACGTTTTTTCCTTTCCTCATTGAAATTATGAGAAGAAATTATTCCTTTCTGATGACTCTGCCAATCTGTCAACTGCCTCATTTCTCGCAAACGTCACAATGTCCTATTGCAGTGTAGATCTAACTATTAAAAAAGTCCGTTCAACTTGTAATGCCCACAGATAAAAATGTGTATCTTTGTAACCATTTGATTAAATAACTTGAAAACTTGCATGTGAGCTACACATGTTCCCGACGCTATAAAATATTTTTGTCTAGAAGTTTCCTTCTTTGGGCTATATATTTAACGCGTCCATTGGCATGGTTGGAGAAAACTAAAATTTACAGCCATTTAATACAGTGATGACAAAAATAGCAACATTCAGGACGAATTCCGTGGTTTAAAAAAAAACCAATTCTTCCATCTCTCGTGCACCAAATCAACTCGGGGTTGACCGTGCTAAACAAATGACGTCACAAGTGCAACACGGACTTTTGGATAAAGGTGTATATCGAAATTAGTGTGAAGCTATTAGGTCATATTGTTGACTTCTCAAAAGAGACATTGATATAACATTTCTAATGAGTTTGAAGTTGCAATGCAAAAAGTGTCGTTAATACTATACGCGCATTTCCGCAAAGAGGCACATATGGGTCATCTGTACCACAGTATACAAGAACCAGAGAAAAGAGCTATTTTATGTGGTGACACCTTCCTATAACATATGTTGCCCGCCTGCCCAGCGTGTTTGTAGTGCGTTGGACGACGGGTGACGGGCTCCCTGTGAGTATGGGTTCAATTCCAAGGGCTGGCAGAAAAGCCCCAGGTTCTCCACATTTACGGTGCTCGTGGCACTGAACCAAAGGGTTACAATGTCAGTAGCAACGAGCCGAAGAGCTGAAAGCTCAAGTGCTTCTGAATCAGTAAAAAAATGTTTTGACAAGAGCGTATCAAGTAGCTCCGCCATTGCCAGTCCCAAGCCTGGACGTGAAAGGAGGCTGGCATTATGATATGGCAGCTAACTTAAACTGTAATGTAAGTTATTTAAAAACAATAATACAACTATGTCTACATTTCGTGTTTATTTCATGACTATATTGCAAATATCAACATTGGCCTCCATGTATAAGCTGGGATGATATACCTTTGCATGAGCCGTGTCATTAAATGTCATATTGGTGCGTTTACTGTAAAAACTAAAATTTCGCTTCAGACTAGCTAAATATGCCGCCAACATCAAAGGAAACTGTTATATTACAAAATCCAGGTTTCCTATAGCCATTTCTTCCATCAGACATTTGCGTCGGTATAATTCTAAGATTGTGTGCAAAGTTTTGCTACTGTAGAATTGATGGTTTTGCTCCAATTCGCATTGGACTGTTGGCATGAGTTGTTGAACGGACTATAATAGCATATACTCAGATTGTTTCTGACGAAGTCTGTAGAAAACATGTACTCGCACAGACTATATAATATGATCCTTCGAGTCTTTGTACCTACAGTATCTTTTTTGGTACGACAAGATAACCAACTCTGAAGTACTGCAACGTGCAAAACTGCCTTTTATCATGGGCATGATCAGCAGTAGACGACTAAGATGGTTGGGACATGTGAGAAGAATGGAAACTTGCCGCATACCAAAACAAATGTTGTTCTGTGAACTTTCGGAAGGGAAGAGACACCAGGGCAGACCACTGCTCAGATATAAAGATGTCTGCAAAGCCTCAATGAAAAATGTTTCTATAGATCCCAGCACATGGGAGGGACTAGCTGATGACAGAGTTGTGTGGAAAGCCAAATTACGAAAGGGCGCAGAGTCTTTGAGAAGAGACTTATATACGAGCTGAACGACAAGAGAGAAAGCGAAAACTCAGAAGTTGTCACAGTAAAACACTTGCCAATTGACCGTCTGTAAAGACGAAAAAGGCCATATATATTGTCTTTTCATCTATAAATTCTTATAACTCTGTCTTAAAGTTTAGCGATGAGTTCTTCGGTAATTATGTGTTATATTTTGTTCTGGCGTTTGTTATTAGTATGTGTATCCCAACTCTTTCTTTCCTTACTACTTCTTTCACGTAAGACTGTCGGTGAATGCTTGAAGTCATTGTGAAATTAAATATTGATTGTTAAGTTGATCCAGTGTTTTAACATTCGCAACAGTCAAAGTTTTCTCGATTCTGGTCTCAATGCCTGGAATTGTAATGTGTGCAGTGATTGTGACGTTATGTGGCATCAGTGTCTGTGTGTTTTTAGTGACACGCTAGTAGCTACTTTTTCTGTTAAGAGGTTTTTTCTGGGGCACGGCTGCCATATTTTACAGAAGATCAAGACAGATCATGTGCGAAGACAGTGTATACAGCTGTAATACAAAATGCGACAATCCTCTCACCGTTATTTTTGTCCCAGGTCATTGGGAGAGGAAGAGCAATGAGAGTGATAATGCACAGACGAACAATGATGTGATTGGGAATTGATCTTCTATAGATAAAAGCGACATCCTCAATGCTCTAAGAGAAAACACACGCTCTGAAGATTTCAATAAAGAAGGCTATTCTTTATCTCGGTTGCGCAAGCTATGCATACCGATAGGTGCGACAAGACGGGAAAACCATACGAGAAATCCCAACAGATAATCAATGGACACAGAACGGGAGTTGTTAGTCTGAACACACTGAAACACATGTTTAGGGGGAGATCGTAGCAATTATGGACATGTGCGGTAAAGATTATCCTCAAATAAACACCAATGTATTTAAAGAACTCGCCACTTGTTCCCTTACATAACTATAAACATTAATTAGTTGAGATAGTAACACAGCTTGCTTCCTTACATAACTATAAACACTAAATAGTTGAGATAGTAACACAGCAGTTGTGGTGTTATTCTATATTGTAACCTGAGTTCAAACACAATTAAACAAACATAAATGCTGCTGTATTTTCTTGATGCTTTGGTGAGAATCAGGGTAGAACTACTTCTTTCAGTTAAATGCAAAATATAAAACTAAACACCTAACGAGAGTTAAGCTGCATGGTACATTCGTTTCAGTGATGATGAAAACAGTGAACCGAATCTACGAGTCAATAAAGAGTATCAAGAACGCCAGAAGAAGGCAATGAACCGAATTTAGAGTTTTATCATGGATGTCACTATGAAAAATGTGTTTAAATTTGTTTGACTTTTTTTCTAGTGTTATCTGACTTAAAATCAAAATTGTAATATGGCAACCGCATTTTTGAGGTTACTGCCTGGTTGAAAGTTGTCATTGTCATTGATAGGTGGTTGGAGCTTGATTGTGTCCATCCTTGATATGTGGTTGGAGCTTGATTGTGTACATCCTTGATATGTGGTTGAAGCTTGATTGTGTACATCCTTGATATGTGGTTGAAGCTTGATTGTGTCCATCCTTGATATGTGGTTGAAGCGTGATTATGTCCATCCTTGATATGTGGTTGGAGCTTGATTGTGTCATTCCTTGATATGTGGTTGGAGCTTGATTGTGTCATTCCTTGATATGTGGTTGAAGCGTGATTGTGTCCATCCTTGATAGATGGTTGGAGCTTGATTGTGTCCATCCTTGATAGATGGTTGAAGCTTGATTGTGTCCATCCTTGATATGTGATTGAAGCTTGATTGTGTCCATCCTTGATATGTGATTGAAGCTTGATTGTGTCCATCCTTGATATGTGATTGAAGCTTGATTGTGTCCATCCTTGATAGATGGTTGGAGCTTGATTGTGTCCATCCTTGATATGTGATTGAAGCTTGATTGTGTCCATCCTTGATAGATGGTTGAAGCTTGATTGTGTACATCCTTGATATGTGGTTGAAGCTTGATTGTGTCCATCCTTGATAGGTGGTTGAAGCTTGATTGTGTCCATCCTTGATATGTGATTGAAGCTTGATTGTGTCCATCCTTGATATGTGGTTGGAGCTTGATTGTGTCCATCCTTGATAGATGGTTGAAGCTTGATTGTGTCCATCCTTGATATGTGATTGGAGCTTGATTGTGTCCATCCTTGATATGTGATTGAAGCTTGATTGTGTCCATCCTTGATATGTGATTGAAGCTTGATTGTGTCCATCCTTGATAGATGGTTGAAGCTTGATTGTGTACATCCTTGATATGTGGTTGAAGCTTGATTGTGTCCATCCTTGATAGGTGGTTGAAGCTTGATTGTGTCCATCCTTGATATGTGATTGAAGCTTGATTGTGTCCCGTTGTGTCCATCCCGTTGTGGACAGTTCTTTTGTTCTCTCAGGCACGATAGTGATGTTTCAGACGACTGATTTGTTTGTTCTGTTCATGTTTAACCGACTTCTTCTTCTTCGTTTATTTTATATCAATCACTTGTTAAACCATTCTTTGTAATAGGTATGTGATTTGTGCCTTAGAGCGTGAGTACGTTGTGCAAGCCAGGAGTCTACAAACGCGTAGGCTATTACGTCCGGTTTCTGTGTGCTTTTTTCGGTTCATTTTCCTAAGTCACGGTACACAAAAAAAAAACCTGAACTAGGGGAGTTCATCCTTCTAGACGAGAAAGAGCATCGTTAACCTTGGGCCATGAGGTCAAAGTTTCCCTGTCTACACCAATGGGAGATGGGGTTGGAATGTATGTTCTACTGCCAGGACCGAAATTTGTCATTTTTTCTGAGTGTCATATGAGAAATTCAATGGAACGTATTAGCGTAATGCGTAAGTGCTCGCATACCAACTCGGACTCAAGAGGGTTGTGGGTTCAATCCCACACTTGACGTTCCACAAGTGAGGAAAGGAATTTGCTCTCCTGCACACTAAGACCTAGAGATATGAAGTGACGGGAACTTTATACCCTAAGGTCTGAAAAGGCTACAGGAATTATTTTTTAATTGTGTTACTATGAAATTGACACTTTTGAAATAGGAACTGAAGTGCGACCGAGAGGTGCATATATCATATTTGGTGTTCTGACTAATTACAGATTAGATTATGAAGGTAACAGTAACTATCACCAGAAACAGAATTCAACTGAGCAGCTACACAATCTGGACTTCACTGATGATATAACCTTCCTTTCACACGAACGTAACCAGATGCAGGATAAATTAAACACACTTGATCGAAGAATACAGCAACTAGAGCTAAAAACATTTATAAAGGGGAAACATAAGAGCTCGATCACAACCCAAGCGTACCTGGTTCAAACCCGCGGCAGGCAGTTTGGAAGCAAATTCGTTTCCGTGGGATTTTTACGAAAGGTAAAATAGACCTCACCGTTCAGAAAGCAATGATAAACTACTGAACGTATAAGTGGTGCCTAGAAAATCAACGACTCGTTTACTGTGGTTGATGGCTACGTCCTGTAAAGGATATGCCAGGATTTTCATTCATTCATTGAACCATAGAACGTTAGATTTTGTTTAGAGAGACACATGTCACTGAACCATAGAACGTTAGGTTTTGTTTAGAGAGACACATGTCACTGAACTATAGAACGTTAGGTTTTGTTTAGAGAGACACATGTCACTGAACCATAGAACGTTAGATTTTGTTTAGAGAGACACATGTCACTGAACCATAGAACGTTAGGTTTTGTTTAGAGAGACACATGTCACTGAACCATAGAACGTTAGATTTTGTTTAGAGAGACACATGTCACTGAACTATAGAACGTTAGATTTTGTTTAGAGAGACACATGTCATTGAACCATAGAACGTTAGATTTTGTTTAGAGAGACACATGTCACTGAACCATAGAACGTTAGGTTTTGTTTAGAGAGACACATGTCACTGAACCATAGAACGTTAGATTTTGTTTAAAGAGACACATGTCACTGAACTATAGAACGTTAGGTTTTGTTTAGAGAGACACATGTCACTGAACCATAGAACGTTAGATTTTGTTTAGAGAGACACATGTCACTGAACTATAGAACGTTAGGTTTTGTTTAGAGAGACACATGTCACTGAACCATAGAACGTTAGGTTTTGTTTAGAGAGACACATGTCACTGAACCATAGAACGTTAGATTTTGTTTAGAGAGACACATGTCACTGAACTATAGAACGTTAGGTTTTGTTTAGAGAGACACATGTCACTGAACCATAGAACGTTAGGTTTTGTTTAGAGAGACACATGTCACTGAACCATAGAACGTTAGGTTTTGTTTAGAGAGACACATGTCACTGAACTATAGAACGTTAGGTTTTGTTTAGAGAGACACATGTCACTGAACCATAGAACGTTAGGTTTTGTTTAGAGAGACACATGTCACTGAACCATAGAACGTTAGGTTTTGTTTAGAGAGACACATGTCACTGAACCATAGAACGTTAGATTTTGTTTAGAGAGACACATGTCACTGAACCATAGAACGTTAGGTTTTGTTTAGAGAGACACATGTCACTGAACCATAGAACGTTAGATTTTGTTTAGAGAGACACATGTCACTGAACTATAGAACGTTAGATTTTGTTTAGAGAGACACATGTCACTGAACCATAGAACGTTAGATTTTGTTTAGAGAGACACATGTCACTGAACCATAGAACGTTAGGTTTTGTTTAGAGAGACACATGTCACTGAACCATAGAACGTTAGGTTTTGTTTAGAGAGACACATGTCACTGAACCATAGAACGTTAGGTTTTGTTTAAGAGACACATGTCACTGAACCATAGAACGTTAGGAATTATAAAAATAGTTTCAGAGAGACACATGTCACTGAACCATAGAACGTTAGGTTTTGTTTAGAGAGACACATGTCACTGAACCATAGAACGTTAGGTTTTGTTTAGAGAGACACATGTCACTGAACCATAGAACGTTAGATTTTGTTTAGAGAGACACATGTCACTGAACCATAGAACGTTAGGTTTTGTTTAGAGAGACACATGTCACTGAACCATAGAACGTTAGGTTTTGTTTAGAGAGACACATGTCACTGAACCATAGAACGTTAGGTTTTGTTTAGAGAGACACATGTCACTGAACCATAGAACGTTAGGTTTTGTTTAGAGAGACACATGTCACTGAACCATAGAACGTTAGGTTTTGTTTAGAGAGACACATGTCACTGAACCATAGAACGTTAGATTTTGTTTAGAGAGACACATGTCACTGAACCATAGAACGTTAGGTTTTGTTTAGAGAGACACATGTCACTGAACCATAGAACGTTAGGTTTTGTTTAGAGAGACACATGTCACTGAACCATAGAACGTTAGATTTTGTTTAGAGAGACACATGTCACTGAACCATAGAACGTTAGATTTTGTTTAGAGAGACACATGTCACTGAACCATAGAACGTTAGGTTTTGTTTAGAGAGACACATGTCACTGAACCATAGAACGTTAGGTTTTGTTTAGAGAGACACATGTCACTGAACCATAGAACGTTAGGTTTTGTTTAGAGAGACACATGTCACTGAACCATAGAACGTTAGGTTTTGTTTAGAGAGACACATGTCACTGAACCATAGAACGTTAGGTTTTGTTTAGAGAGACACATGTCACTGAACCATAGAACGTTAGGTTTTGTTTAGAGAGACACATGTCACTGAACCATAGAACGTTAGATTTTGTTTAGAGAGACACATGTCACTGAACCATAGAACGTTAGGTTTTGTTTAGAGAGACACATGTCACTGAACCATAGAACGTTAGATTTTGTTTAGAGAGACACGTGTCACTGAACTATAGAACGTTAGGTTTTGTTTAGAGAGACACATGTCACTGAACCATAGAACGTTAGGTTTTGTTTAGAGAGACACATGTCACTGAACCATAGAACGTTAGGTTTTGTTTAGAGAGACACATGTCACTGAACCATAGAACGTTAGGTTTTGTTTAGAGAGACACGTGTCACTGAACTATAGAACGTTAGGTTTTGTTTAGAGAGACACGTGTCACTGAACTATAGAACGTTAGGTTTTGTTTAGAGAGACACATGTCACTGAACCATAGAACGTTAGGTTTTGTTTAGAGAGACACATGTCACTGAACCATAGAACGTTAGGTTTTGTTTAGAGAGACACATGTCACTGAACCATAGAACGTTAGGTTTTGTTTAGAGAGACACATGTCACTGAACTATAGAACGTTAGGTTTTGTTTAGAGAGACACATGTCACTGAACCATAGAACGTTAGGTTTTGTTTAGAGAGACATGTTGAACCATAGAACAGGTTAGGGGATACCATAGAACGTTAGATTTTGTTTAGAGAGACACATGTCACTGAACCATAGAACGTTAGGTTTTGTTACGACATATTGTAAATAAAAACTAAAATATTAGTCACTTTGTAAGTCATGGCTCTCCCTGGATATATAAAAATACCAGGGCGATATCCTAGTACCGCCTGGCGCGACTTGTGTCCTCGCATTCTCTTAATCGTAGTATATGATGCGAAATGGAATGACGTGCGTCACAATCGACCAATCGTAGTATAGATATGCTTTATCCATTGTTGTGTTTCCATAATAAGAAAGACAATATGACGACAACAAACGTCATCACAATTATGTCGAAGTTGGTAACAAAAATACAACACAGCAAGTGTATGCATTCAGTTCGGCACACAAAAAATACAACAAAGAGAGAACTGCGTATAGCAAGACTACACAAACGCACTTACTAAACTGGTTTGATAGTTATTATTCGTCAACTGCTATTGTTCACAGAATTGAGACTTCGAGGGCTCGATCTTATCTTAGAATCAACGCAAACAAAGACCATCCCCTCTATGAAGAACTCGGTAAGGAGAAAGGTTGTAGACTCAAGAGAGGCAGATCATTGCTGAATCAAGTGGTAGGTACCATTGGGAAAATATGTGAACCTTCCGGAATTGAACGAGGAGAGGAATGGATTGCTGTGCCACCCCAATTTCAGACTGCTTTTACAGTTATTACATCCATTAAGAACAACTGTGAACAAAATAATCCATCACTAATCAACGCGGAGGTTGAGGCTCTCTTGAATGACCACGTCAATGAAACAGATGCAGTAATTTATACCGTTGGTTCAGTCATTCGCCAACAACGTGCGCGTGAGCTTTTTCAACATGCTCAGGAGGAAAAATAATAGGAGATGCAAGTGGGGCTTACGCGACAACCACAAGGAGCTTGACAATGGAGGTACGGACCTGTTACAGAGGCGGTGGCGTGGTTGGAATCTCCATGACTTCGCTCGTGTTTTTGTACTCAGTGACTCTCGAAACAGGAATGGTGAGACGAAACTGGGTGGAGGTACTGGTACAGACAGGGATCAAAGAAATCACCTTCATTTGTTCCCTGGGCACGCAGTCGTCAGGGGTAAAGAACGATCTGATAGATTGGCTGGCATGACTACGGTATCAGAGGGAGCTGCAATGGACCGAAATGACATTCTCAACGCACTGAGAGAGTCTTTTCGAACAGAAGAGTTTCAGGGTTGCGAGTCCCACTCGCTGACCAGACTGAAAGAGAAGGATACCCGGGTATCAATATTGGTACAGCCTGTAAAGAACGACATACCAATTATGCAAAGAGACTGATTAATCAACATCGAACTGGCGTGTTAGGCTGCTGCTGGATTTTTTAAGCGGAGATCTGAGTCCCTATGGACATGTCCGAAGTGATATGATGATATTCCGCTGATAACTGAACTGTTCGTCAAAGTTTCCCGTCTGCAAGTTACATAGATTCAAACCAGCTAGATATATTTATCTAACAATTAAACACGAACAGTAATGTTGCACGTGGGTTGTAATAGTATGAAAATAACAGTGCTTTCAGTGGTGTTTTCAGCATTGTTAAATCACTCGACCAGGCGTCATCCCGACTTGACAACGACTTTTAAAACAGGTAAACAACCACAATTCGCCATTATCTACGTGCCGTCCCTTCCTTTACCCCATTCCTGTCCGTTTCCCTTTATTTCCTCCAACATTACGTATTGAATTCAATTCTGGAAAGCAAGAAAACTTTCAATCTACCTTGAAACTAGATTAACGAGGACAGAGGTTCATTGTTTTCTCGTTCTGCTTGACTTGAACCTATGCTCAAGTGCCTGAACTAATAGAATTGTATTCCTCTTGGTTTTCTAGCGTGAGATTCTTTTTGAATATTAAAAGAGCTTTGACCTATTTCGTAATTGTTTGTTTTGTTTATATAAGATACAACTTTAGAGATATATCTTGAATTCTCAGAGAAGAGTTAATTCTTATTTTCATGTTTGTTGGCCTACACGCTCTTTAGTGATATAAGCACTAAAAGGTTCGCCCTTATGTTGAAATGGCGTGTCTCAGCTTAAAGAGGCTTTAATCCCTTGCAAAACAAACAAACAGTATTCTAAATGTAGTGGTTTATGTTTATTCTGAGGCTGAAGGATCATCTTCTTTGTTGGCACTGCTCAGTGCGCCTCTATGTTGCATTACTGTGCGCGTCTATGTTGCATTACTGTTTACAGCAAGACTGTCATATCTTCGTTATTCGTTCCGACACATTCGGTTTCAGCACGGCATTTTCCGGATATACATCGCCTTCTCTCTTCGGTTCTTATCTACTTATCTAGACTGAAATGATGCAGCCTCTTATTAGGATCACCATATATAGCTGGAGTAGGATCTTGGTCACTACTAATTAGTCACTACTACCATAGCGAATATGGTTCGCTAATTATAATATCTCAGGCTCCGACTGAAGAATAAAGAATGTTTGTATGTGTTGTGCTACAGTCGAAGGATTGACTTCAGTAGTACACACAGTTTTACCCAATATGACTCGGTCCCACTCAAAAGAAGTGTCATAACACCTGTCGAGAGTATTACACAAAGCACGAACTCCGTAGCTATGGCAACAATCCTACGGCTCTCTGAAAAATGCATGTGTGAACAGAACGGCGCGGATACAAACTCACGACCTTCAGAATACAAGGAGAAGGCTTAATTAACCACAGTTGGGTTTTTTGTTTTACTCTGTAAAAATGTAAAGGAGTTTCTGTCAGGGATAAGAAACTGATTTAAGTCGTGATTGATTTTCTTGTAGGGCATCATAGAGACCTAAAAAAAAAAACCCAAGAAATCCGATGCAGTAAAGCCTGTTTAAAATATTAGATTGAATGATAGGAGGCAATCAATCCTCATCTTAAGCATGCCCTTTAGTTTATAAAAGAGCCAGATTAATTCCTGCCTTGAGTAAAAAGACGAAAACATGAAAAAGCAGTATACGTCTCCATTCCAAAGAAAAACAATTTAAAGCTGTGCAGCAACTATCATAGCATTGCTTGATTAAGTCATGCCAACAACATCATGCTGCAGATTACCATGCAGAGGATAGAAAGAAAGTTAGAATATGAAGCGCAGGTGGGTTTCAAACATGGTGGAGGCACCATGGATTACATTTTTAGTATGAGGCACCATGGATCCCATTTAACTATTTTCGAGAAATGCAAAGAATGCTGGGAGTATCAAGAAGAGATCGGTTTAGAAATGAAGACATCAGGACTGTACTTCATCAAGAAACAACAATTTGTTTCTTTAGTAGGGATTAAAGCCTCTTTAGCCGAGACGCGCTCTTTCAACCTAAGACGAGCCTTTTATTGGTTATATCAGAGCGTGTAGGCCAACAAACATGAAAAATAAGAATTAACTCCTTTCGGAGAATCCAAGAAACAACAAATTAACTCGGTTGGCCAAATAAGCAGATTACCAACAAACAGTGCACCTCAAAGAGCAATGTTAATCCAATATAGAGGATACAAAGCAAAAGGTAGATAACAGAGGTGGTGAAAAACACTGTTTATGAAGCGCACACAAAATCGTGTTCTAGAAATCTCTTCTTATCTTGACACCGTGAGGCAAAACAGAATTCGAGAAAAGAAGATCAGAATGTTTTTCTTAATACAATGATAACTAAGACTATGGTCCCTGATAAAACAAAATGTGAACCCAAAATTACTATCAATAATATAGACTTTGAAAATGTTACAAATTTTGAATATTTTGACTCGGTAATAAAAAAGGAGACTAGCCATGGATATCAATGAAATGAAAATCGTGGCATATCCCAAAGGATGTAGCCATCAACCACAGTAAATTAGTCGTTGATTTTCTAGGCACCACTTATACGTTCAGTAGTTTGCCATTGCTTTCTGAACGGTGAGGTCTATTTTTACCTTTTGTAAAAATCCCACGGAAACAAATCTGCTTCCAAACTTGCCCACTGTGGATTTGAACCAGGTACTCTTGGTTCGTGATCAAGCTCACTACCGCTTGAGCTACAGACGCCTGGATATCAATAGGAGAATGAATTATGCGTTTATTTCTATAACTGCATTTAAAAAGATTATTCATTCGCTTGAGTTAACATATAGTAGATAGCTTGACTAGATAAAAATTTGGATTTATCATATAGGTGATGCATTCCAGAAATAAATGAACAAATATCAGACCAGGCAGAATAACCTGCTGCCTTGCAGGTCGGCTGGGGACAGTCAAAGGCTGACGGAGAGCAAACCCAGTAAACACTGGTTGAAATTGGACACGTAATCGAAGGACAAGCACCAGTGCTCCAAATGGTACTGAAGATGTGACGTAAAAAAATGTTCTTGTCAAAGGTTGTTTATATATTACAATAAGAATGATCAAAATGGCTGAAAAGAACGATTGCGAGAGAGAGTGAGACCAGGCAGAATAAGCATTTCAGAACAAGAAAAGCACCACAAAATGCAGGTCTTTGTGTTAAAAAAAGGGTGGGTGTGGTTATTTGGTGTTGCAGGATTTAATCTTAGTTTACAGAATAAAACATCGGACAATAGATTCATGGAAGCATAGCAGAATTGAAGTTTATTGGAGTGTAGAGATGACAGTTGATAGATATAGGCTGGGAGGTAATGTATAAAGCCAAAACAAAATGGAGAATGTCACTGAGATTTGAAAGAGATGTTCATCTTGTTTGAGATGGGTGGGTGTCATGTAAAGTATTCAAAGGGGGTTTTAAAGAATGTTATACATTCTTGACAGTAGAATCGTTGGAAAGAAAACTAGAAAGGAGGGGTTGGGGGGTGAGAACTGGACGGCTAAACATTTTAACTGCGAGGTCCGTCAACATTTTAAGTCATTAACAGTGATATATATAATAACTGTGGCTGATATTAAGAGGATAGATAAAACATGAAAAGAATTGAAAGGGATAGCAGGAGAGAGTGAGAGCTGGAAGAAGTTTGTTGAAGACCTGTGCTTCGATTGGGAGTTGAAAGGTGAAGAAGAAGCATCAAATCAATATTGGGGTCAAAGGCGCAAGGAAAGAACGGCGCGCCAGATTAGTGAACTGGCACTAATTCCCTGCCCTCACCTCCACGTGGTGACCCTGGTAACAGACGGTAGTTCTGGTCTGGCTAAGAGGGCAGGTGCCATGGGAAAGCTACTCTGGGGCAAGTAGAGATGCAAAGGTAGTCACACTAGATGGGATCCGCTCGCAACACAGACGAACGAACTCCCAGAGTGACTATTAATGCTCGTCTCTCCCGGCAGATGGGAAAAGCTGGAAAGATAAACGGGAACAGCGCGGGTAAAACTTGGAGCCGCGCATGCTCTCTCTTGAGCCGATGAGTATGCTGGGAGTCGAGTTGAGCTGTACGAGGGCCCACATAGGGCGAAACTCCGGCCCCTATCTCAGGGATGGGGGCACGATTTAAAGCCATTGAAGAGATGATGACCCACGCGAGGCAAAATTCGAAGCCCGAGCATGCTCTCTCTTGAGCCCTTTCTCTTGAGCCGATGAGTACGCTGGGAGTTGGGTTGAACTGCACGTGGGCCCACATAGGGCGGAACTCGGGCCTCTGTCACAGGGATGGGGGTACGATTCAAAGCCATCGAAGAGATGTTGACCCACGCGGGACGAAATTCAGAGCCCGCACATGCTCTCTCTTGAGCCGATGAGTATGCTGGGAGTCAGTTGAACTGCATGTGGGTCCACAAGCGTGGCGGCACGATTATAAGCCCCAGAATTGGACAACCTAGGCAAACGTGAGCACGGCGAAAACTGTTGGTGACGATAAGGCAGGCACCATCGCAAAGCAAGCATGCACGCTGGCGATGCAAGAGCGGGTCCACAGATGAGCAGGTGAGCATGGCACAACATGCAAGGATGGCACGGCGGAAACTGATGGTGACCAGGCACAAGGGCAGAGCTAGCACGCACGCTGGCGATGCCATAGTGGGCTCCACCGAGGGGCAGGCGAGCATGGCATGGCAGGCACCGTTGGCATGGCAGGTGAGAGGGTGTGGGGACCACCCAAATGTGCAGAATGACTGGAAGGCCCAGCAGAGGTAAAGCCAGTGCGCGTTTCCGCTCAGAGGAACTACTGCTGCCTTGTAATTTGAGTGGGGACAATCAAAGGCTAGTGGAGCAAACCGTACACAAAACTGGACGGTAGGCAAACCAAGCAGTCCATAAAAAGACTGGTATAGCTGGGCAGATGGCGCTCATCGGCCCGGGAGGGAGGTCGCTCACGGGCCGCTGCCCTGAAAGAAAATAGCAGCCTGCTGCCGTGTGGGTTTTGGCTGGGGGCAGCAAACCCAGTAAACGCTGGTTGAAATCGAACACACCACCGAAGGATAAGCACCTGAGCTCCAATGGAAACTGAAGGCTGTGCACGTACATCCGTTCTTGATGTTTGGCTACTTATATATCACATTATTATGATAAAAGTGACCTAAGAACATCGGAGAGAGAGAAATCAATATTGTGAATAACTTTTTTTTTAAATATTCTGACACTTAAGATAGCTTGTCTGGAAATTGATATTGCCTGAACGATTTATCAAGTGGCTTGTTGTATTGTAGAGTTAATAAGAATACCATCAATTTAAATACATGAGATCACAATATGAGATGATTTATTTTATTTGAACCCTTTAGCTGCTAAGGACGTATATATACATTTTTCCCATTCACTTCTAAAGACGCATTAACACGTCTGTTATTATCTCTCCTCTTTGGACTAAAGACGTATTAACACGTTATACATTGCCACTGCTATATGCGTACATTCACGTTTGTGACCTAGAAACAAAGAGTAGCTATTTTTAGCTCAGTCTTCAGAAAGTATGTAGCAGCGAAAGGGTTAAAACAATTCAAGAGATGATTTAAATTAAAAAAAGACCACTTCATAATCAGATTTTCCAACATTCAATTTATTTCCTATTGAATCAGCATGTACAAAGTCAAGTGTATGGGTTTATCTAGTCACAAAAGAGTATTTAATAATGAATCATGTTTTATATATAATAAACTACAGTAGATAAACAAATTTTGAATCCTGATCACCTGAGATACAGCTTCTTGGTTTAGATCCAGCATCAAACACAGCCTCCTGTAAGAATTACTAAAGGATCTAAAAGAGACGGGTTGACTCATTACAACAGGTTTCCCCATATGTCTCTGTTCCGTTCGCAGAAATGAAACGTCATCTGCCGAGAGTGTTGCACAAACTCTGTAGCTCCAGCAACAATCCTAGGAATCTCATGAAATAATTGCACATGTGACTCAGCCTGGATTCGAACCCACAACCTTCAGAACGACAGGCAAATATCTTAACCACTTCATCATAGAGACCCCTTATATGAATCACTGTGGTTCATTAACTTCAATGACAACATACTCATACATTCCAAAATGAGACATACAGCTGTACTGTAACACAAGACATGTATATCTATTTTCTTCTGACTTTCTTACAGTGTTTGTCTCCATGACTTTCCATTGTTTTCTTATGTGTTCTGAAATATTAAATTAAGGATCTCAAATGTTACTGTTAGAAAAAAACGGTACTTGTCTACAATTTCACCGCAGGAAAAGGGAAACCTCGCTGACCTAAGTTAAGTGACGTCAGTCCGCCATCAGTGTTTGCGGACGTGGAGGAGAACCGGGTTCAAAGGTCACGGATGTGGTGTTTATTGTGTATTTTGTATGTAAATAAGCAGTGTTTTAATTGAATTGGGAGCCCTGAAAAGGACTGTATGTGGGAATGTAAGGTTGAAGGAGGCAGGATGGGACTAGGAGTGTTACTGTGGGGGCCAGAAACTTATGGTATCAGCAATAATAGCTACGAATAAGTCTAAATTTCTGGATTTAGTCCAGCGACGCCACATAAACTCACTCACTCAGGGAATGACGGGATTTTACGTCAATAACATAAATAATGGGGAACCTCTGCGCTATATTTGGAACAATGCTGCAAACATTCTATATTTAGAATGACCCAGTTTTATGGGTGAAATTATAGACAAGTACCAAAAAAACAATAATTACGAAAGTAGACAATATTAAAAATCAATAATTATGAAAGGAGACAATATTAAAAATCAATAATTATGAAATGAGACAATATTAAAAATCAATAATTATGAAAGTAGACAATATTAAAAATCAATAATTGTTAAAAGATAATGATGTATCACAAATAGAAGAACTGTTAGAATAAATATTGCACACATAGGTGCTCAGTTCCTTTCTGCTAGCTCAAAGTGTCAACATCAGAGCACTTACGCAGTAGCTCCAGCAATAATACTCTTGGCAGGGGTGTTCCATTTCCGTGGAGAGAGACAGAACCATACAGGGAAACTCAGACTATGAAGTCAATCCTTTGAATTTAAACCTTTCTTTTTTTTTTAAATGGTTTTCAAAATTATCAATGAACTACTACATCACTAACCTTTTATGAAGACTGTTATTGTCAGTATCTGCATGCATTCTTTGTGGACATTCTCTTCTTTTATGATCTAATTTCCCACATACATGGCAACCTGTGTGCAGATTGATTTAACTATTAGTAGATGTGTCATGATGTCACAGATAAGGCTATAAGTGCCATGTAGGTGCAATTAATTAATTAATTTATGTAATAATTCAAACTAAATATCTTCTTCAAGTAATTTTTTTCTTCACAGCAGAGCTTTGTTACCCTAACAGTCCTTTGGAATTTCACTCTCTCATAGGCACTATCTCTGCTGCCATCATGCTCAAATTATATGTCACATCCTGAATCCATCTTTACGCTGCCTTTCTCTTCTCCTCTTTGCTGGGATGCTCCTTCATAATGGTCATTTCTAACACTTGATGTATTTTTATATGTTCAATACTTCAATTTTCTCATCATTTCTATAACACTTACATTCAAAAGCACATCAATGCTTTTCCACTCCCATTTTAAATGTCCATGTTTTACCACTCATATGTTACTCACTGGGAAAATGCATGCTCCTAAGTACTTCTGATCTTTGTTTTCCTATCAGTTTCATCCTGTTTTTAGTTGTTTTTTGTTACTTCTTCTAATTTTCTTCATCCCATTTTCATTTCTTGTTAGCAGTGAACTGAGATACTCAAAACTGTTCACATTTTCTATTCTCTCCCTTGTTAAAACATCCTTTGTCATGTTTGTTTTATCAGTTGTCATTATATTTTTTTTGGCGACATTGAGATATAGATTTGGTTTTCCGCTTTATCTTGCATTTCCATTATTAATTTCTGAATCCCATAAAGTACACACACTCTCTAATAAAATGAATAATAACAGCCACAAGATCAAGTATTATATGGTTGATATTATTTTATAAGTGGTATAATAGGGTGACAGATAATAGTTAGCCATTATATGTATGTATATGGCCCTTTTCATCTTTACAGACGGTCAATAGGCAAGTGTTTTACTGTGACAACTTCTGAGTTTTCGCTTTTCTCTCTTGTCGTTCAGCTCGTACATAAGTCTCTTCTCAAAAGACTCTGCGCCTTCCGTAATTTGGCTTTCCACACAACTCTGTCATCAGCTAGTCCCTCCCATGTGCTGGGATCTATAGAAAAGTTTTCATTGAGGTTTTGCAGACAGTTAGACATTAGAAATTGAGTATAAATGGAATGAGTGGTTATATATGTGTACCTGAGGAATTTATCTGGCCACATTTGTGGTCTTTCAGTTGGCACATCTGACAGGTAAAACAATGGACACGGGACGGCTTGACACATCTCATGCATGCATCACAGTGAACATAGCGTGTACCATCCTAAACAAAACAAAGACAATGCATATTAAACCTTTTATTATTTTTTGTCCCTCTTCCACATTAACAGTGCTTCAAAATCCAAACGATGCACCCTATACAATACTTAGGGATGGAATAATCATATTACTTAAAGAACGCTCTATATCGATCACTTGTTAACCACTCTTTGTGATTTGTATGTGATCTGAGCATAAGAGTGATTGTATGCTGTGACAGTTATGTGCCTACAAGTAGGCCAGCACATCCGATCTCTACGATGCTTTTTATTTACTAGGGCAGCTTCCTAGGTCCATTACCTCAGTCGCCTCTTACAACATGTCTTGTAGGTCGCAGTGGTGCTATTCTTTGCTCCCCTTGCAAGCCCCGACAACACACAGGTGAGTCATATTTCAAAATATGTACTAAGTAATATTTTATCTATCCCAGAGAGTAACACAAGTATAATGTTATGTACTTTTCATCCTATATTTCATGCTATATTGTATATCTAAAAGGTTCTCACCTTAGATGTACATGTACCACAATCTCTGCAATGCCAGTTTTCACTAGATGAGTACCTTTGACACTGCTGGCAGAACCTTAAAAAGAAAGAAAATAGTAATAATATAAATTAGTGACCTTATAAATCAAGTTATTAACTCTTAGTGTACCAGAGCAAAAGTCATGTTTTTACAAGCCAGTTGTTTTTAGAATAATAAACGCCCTTTAGTGTGGCTCCTGGTAAAAATGTGTCCAACCGAAGCCATGTAGTATGGTGTTTGGTCCACAGGGAGTTAACCTGATGGATAAAATAGAAAACAGGCGGAACATAAATATTTTACTCTTTAGTCCTTTCTATGAAAGGTTAAAACGTTAAGATCTGTATGAGTGGATAGTGTCTATTAATATTTTCAACCTCCAGGATTTTGCATTGGATCAAAGGTCTTGGATATGCAGGTGTTTCCAGTAATCAGATTGTAGACAGGTTTGTATTACAGCACTTATGATTTGCATGTTTAATAATGAAGAGGAACATGATACAGATGCTTAGCAGCCGACCATCTGTTGGATGAGGACACGTCAACTGATAATACACCTATATTGAGAGATTTGCATGTTTAATAATGAAGAGGAACATGATACAGATGCTTAGCAGCCGACCATATGTTGGATGAGGACACGTCAACTGATAATACACCTATATTGAGAGAATATTCAATGAAAATGTGTGTTACTGGTCTTCTTCTTCTTTGCGTTCGATCTTTATGACCAATTTTAATCACTCTTTGTGGGGACTGCCTAGAGTAGTTGATAGTAGCTCGGCCTGCTAGCTGTGAGACGCCTCATAGCTCGGGTTCGAACCTACTGTCCGGCATTTGTTCGAGTCCCCTGGTCTTACTCAGGACGATAACGTGAGTACCTCTGAAGTCGGAGAAAATCTGCCTGTATGGTGCGGGAATACTAATTACGAGTACATTGAGCACACGGCTGCCAGTGTAAGTAATTTACAATGTGCACGCTGCTGCCATTGTAAGAAATTGGAAAAACAGATTTTCACGCAAAAATCAGTTTCAGAGATGAAACTTCGTCTGAGTTGAAGCGGACGAAGAAAAAAAGAAAAAAAAGAAAAAAAATCACTCTTTGTGATATGCTTGATCTTTGCTAAGAACGTGTATATGTTGCACATTGGTTTGGTAGGCCCCTAAACACATAGACTTTTACATGCTTAGGACACATGCATCTGATTTCAGCCAAACCTCCTTAGTCACTTCTTACGACATGCGCGGCAGGTAACAGTGGTTCTATTTTATACACCCCAAATTTGGGTCTCGGTAACTACTCGGGCGTGTGTTATTGGTGACTTGCAATGTGAAAGGAAAAATAAGGAATCTTTAATCAACAAGCCAAGAAACCATCAGAAGTTATATACTTCTCTATAACTGCTAGCGGAGGCTGAGCACCTATAAACTTACCAGTAACCACTATCCAGTGGCAGGACGAACAAGGTTTGAGCAATATTTGTGAAAATCCTCACTGGTGAACCTTTCTTCTTATGCTGGCTGTTATAAAGTATGTGGTTCTCATAGTCAACCTGAAATTGTTGAACAAAATAATTAGTCTACAATTATCTTCATCATCAGAGCCTTTGTCTTAGGAGACCTATTGGTGCTATGAAGGCTCCCACCCTTTACTTTAGCTGCGATCAAGCAGGCACTACATTTTGATCTTAGATAAAAGAATATGTCTTTGAGGGTTAAATCTTGATCGTTACTTCTGAAAATCAGATATCAATAGGATTTAGAGAAGGACATTGATGCAACAATTGGTTAAATCATCTTGATCCCCGCTTCTAAGATAAGGTGTGGTCGCGGCAACATAATGCCGATTAGCTCAGGCGGAAATAGAAAATTCCTGTTTAATGGGGGCTAGTATTTGTGTTTGATAGAACATTGTAATGTTTTCTGCAATTTTACTCAATTCTATAATTCATAGTTTTTAAATTTTTGAAAAATGTTAATAATACCAGTCTTCCTTAGCTTTAAACTTAATTTGTAACATATAATATAACCTTGATTTAGCATGATGTATTGTTTTTAAAATGAATTTTTCTATATACAACAACACTGGAATGTGAGAATCACAAGACAGTTGTGGTCTTATTTTCTAGAATTTTTACATAAGCATGCTGGCCTTATGTTGCTGGGGGCCACGGATGAGGTAAACTAGGTTACAATAGTCATATCATTACACATACAGTTTTTTTTTTCAATCCAGAAGCACTTGAGCTTTCAGCTCTTTGACTCGGTGCCATGGACATCGTAACCCTTCGGTTCGGTGCCACGAACACCGTGAATCTGGGGACCTGTGACTTTTCTGCCAGCCCGCGGAATTGAACCCCCACTCACAGAGGGCTAGTCACCCGCAGTCCAACACGCTACGAACACGCTGGGCAGGCGGGCACACATACAGTTAACATTCCGCCATCATTAAAGTGATTATTATCTCCCTTCACATTCAAGATACCATCAAGAAGGACAACACAACATAAATAAATATATAATTACTATTACAGTATTATTTATTTCAACTCTTCTGTGCCATCAATGTGGTCTTGTATTGGAATTCATCACAGAACAAGAGAAACAAAGGAAGAGAACAACAACAAAACTCGAGAATATAGCTGACAACAGATACTTTGGTGAGTGAATAGGTATAGTAAGAATAGCACAAGACAACAGAATAATTTTATCTGTTGAGGACTTGAGCTTTAGGAAACTTAACTCTTAGAATAGAACGCACCTGACAGACCATAAAGTTAGTTCCCATTTTACGACAATCCACTTCACGGACCATATGGTTCTAACCAATTGTTAATATATCGTAGAGGACTTTAATGCTTTAAGTGTATTTTAAAATTCAAATACAGCAAGTGGTGTTTGTAAAGATCTTCAATTGCGCAATTTTGTGTATGCAGTTTGTCTTACTGTTGAATGTAAGAAGTTATAACAAATTTGTAAGTCATCTTCGCTAACATTTGTTCTCAAAACATGCGTAAAGCGTTTAGTCACGTATTGTAAGAGTTAAAGGACCTATTACTATTACAGCTATAGTTTAACTTAGTTTTCCGATCCACGTCATCTGAGCATTTGCCTTGACTTGAGGCCATAGCAGAAAATTTGTAGGCATGTCTGAGTTGTGATGTGTTTGTGAAGAGATGGTTTTAAAAATCTTGGTAGGGAGGTTGGTACTTGTGGCGTAGGTCACTGAGTGCAAGGCACTTGATGAGATGGTGTGTGGCAGTTTCTTGTGAGCTGGCTGTCACAAAGATGACAATGCGGGTCAATCTTTAGTTGAATACAATGTAGGTGAGCATGTGTTGAGTCTTATGGTGAAATATAATAACAGCACTATAAAAGCATAATGTATTAGAGGCATTAAAATAACAGTACCTTATAATCCAACATTGACATTTCTGGCACTTGAGACAGAATTCTGCTCTCCATGAAATAAGGAAACACCCAGACCATTGGAATCTGTCTGTCTATCAAAAAGAAAAAAAACAAGTCAGGCAAGTTAAATAGTGGCATCAATAGTCTGCGAACAAACAATTGAATACAATCAAAGTAAACAGCTTATATTTATAGACCAAGAAAAGGCATTTGATAGAGTAAACAGGTGCAAACTATGGAAGATCCTTGAAGAATATGGCGTCCAAGGACAACTATTAGGTAACATCATGGCCTTATATCAAGATAGCCAGAGTACAGTAAGAACTACAGAAGGAATGACCGACTGGTTCTCCATTACATCAGGTGTTAGACAAGGTTGTGTCCTTTCACCACTACTCTTTATCGCATATATGGATAAAATAACTCAAGAGTCGAATTCAGATAATGATGAAATAAATGAACTGCTTTTGCAGATGATCAGTGCCTGATACATCAAAATGAACAAGATCTACAACATCATATTGACACTTTGAACAATAATTGTGTGAAACATGACATGAAAATCAACAACACTAAAACAGAAATAATGAATATGGGAAGAAAACATAATAATCTAGACATCCATGTCAATGCACTAAAATAAACCAAGTGAAAGAATTCAAATACTTAGGAAGCATATTCACAGAAGACGGAAAACTAGAGAGAGAGATAGAGGCTAGAGTACAAAAGCAAATGCTGTAACCTACCAGCTAGCCCCATTGTTAAGGCACCCAAAATTTCACAGGCAGCTAAGAAACAAATGATCAACAGCTTTTTTATACCTACTTTGTGTTACCAGAGCCAAACATGGACATTGAGCAAAGCGCAGTCACAAAAAATAACTACATGTGAAATGCGTTGCCTGAGAAAAGTTACCAACAACACAAGAAAAGACAGAATCACCAACATCAGCATAAGAAGAAAGTTGGCACAAACCGTGCTTGAATTATATAGATAAACAAAGAATGAAGTGGTTTGGCCACTTAATAAGAATGCATCCAAACTCCACAGTATACAGAGTCTTCTACAACAGAACATCGGGAAAGAAGGCAAGAGGAAGACCACGGAATAGATGGTTAGATGGCGTAGCAGAATCCTGTGAAAGAGCAAAGATAACAATCACACAAGCCACCAGAACAGCGCAAGACAAAAACAGAAAACCACGACACTGGGCAACAACCCGGTAGCAGTGTGGCGACAAAAGAAGAAGAATAGTTCAGAACACAAGGAGTAATTAAAAAGCGTAATTTACATAGCTAAATGGTTAACTCTTAACCATTGGCAGGTTTTAAGGTTTTTCGATATTTTGATGCCCTGCTCTATATTTAGCAACCATACAAGTTCTTTGCATTGAAAATAGGCATGTTATATATGGTTGGAAAGCTAATTGGATGGGCTATCAGGATATGTGATTTTAACATAAGTGTCATGCAATTTATGATATCCGTGACCTACTTATGAAAAGTCTAAAAATAGATTATTCTACAAATGACAAATTATTTTACAGTCACAAAGAAGGAAAAAAATAAGTATGACGAATATAATGTAATCTTTTATTACAGTCTTTTACAGTCTTCATATTTGCAAAACATATATGAATTTAAACATGTTTGGGAAATATGAAAAGGGAGTAATCATGAAATTTATAATATTCAATATTTTCATATTGTAAAGAAAAAAGTCAATAAATATGGCCTTCAAGAGAAAATGATGCCGAATTAGTCTAGTAAGCAGCCCATAAAGAACTAACACTTATAGTATCATACATAAACATTAAATAGGTATATAATTTCTAAACCTTGCAAGTAAAAGATATTATTGAACAAAAATATGATTACGCAATGATATTTGATAGACAAAATAATCAGGAAAAAGTTATCGGGCATCTTGCAAACAGAGTCAAAGTAACACAGGCATAGAATGTTCATCTGACCCAAGCATAGATATTTCAGGAATCACTAGTGTCTTTATCAGGACAGTAATCTGAGTTATTAGAATTCATTTTATCCCATATTTGGGGCTTTTTGGCTGAAGCAATTTGGACGTTTTTACAAAATGGCAAGTGAGAAATGAGGTGTGCTTCAGTCAACGAGATTAGACATCTAAAAATATATAATTAATTTTTTTATAATTTTTATTAGATTATCATATGTTCTGCATTAGATAACATAAATTTTACCAACTTAAATGCAAAATAGATACAAAATTATGGCCACTTAAATAGGCATGTTGCATCGATCATAAATGATCGAAATCCCATTATCCCAATGGTTAAGGGTTAAGAGATTTTAATCTTTATTGTTAAACATTTTGGCACTTTGTTTGTTTTAGTCTATGCAACAGTGAATATTAATTAGTTGTGGAGGAAGTAGTCTATGCAACAGTGAATATTAATTTGTTGTAGTAGTAGTAGTCTATACAACAGTGAATATAAATTAATTGTGGTAGTGATAGTCTATGCATCAGTGAATATTAATTAGTTGTGGAGGAAGTAGTCTATGCAACAGTGAATATTAATTTGTTGTAGTAGTAGTAGTCTATACAACAGTGAATATAAATTAATTGTGGTAGTGATAGTCTATGCATCAGTGAATATTAATTAGTTGTGGTAGTTGTAGTCTATGCAACAGTGAATATTAATTTGTTGTAGTAGTAGTAGTCTATACAACAGTGAATATTAATTAATTGTGGTAGTGATAGTCTATGCAACAGTGAATATTAATGAAACATGACCAACCTAGCTTACCTTTAACATTTTCTTCAACATTTGGTGAATCTATGGTACAGGCCACATTCCACATCTGCGATATTTTTTTAAAAGTAGCAGCAAGTGCCTCCACCATTCCCCCAAATGGTGGATCAGTAATAAGCGCCACATTCTCCCTACCACCAGACAGAAATTTGGTCAGCTTGCTTTTACTCTTATCCTCAAAAAAATGGTGGTTGAACATGTTGTACTTTATGAACAGAGATGGTGGATACACTTGTGCCTAAACAAACAAAAAATAAAAGTGAATTTTTTTTTAGTAAACTAGGAAATTATGTTATTTCAATGTAATTTATTTCTGACACAAATAACCTTATGATGCCATCTTTCACTTAGTTTCTGCTCTGTAATATAAAAGCAGAGTCATATGCTCCTGCACTGCTGTATTCAACAGTTTGTTTCACACCAGTCTGTTGGTCCCCACTGGGTTGTCTCGAGTAGTTTTTTTATACCACAATGACGGCTGCAAGTCTGTTGTTTACTGAGATTTACCTCCCCACTTGCAAGTGACTCTTACATGTTTCATGACCCCATCAACAGACATACAGGGTATATCACTGGGGGCACCACTGTCATCTGGTACCTAATCCTACTAGGAAAACATTGTCTTATGGTCTGCAATGATTATTTGCCCAGAATGAAACTGGTTTATCTCACAGCTAAAATGTTATGTTCAGTCATCTCACCATCAGAGGGCACTCCTGATGTGGAAAGATCACCACTTATGCCAGGTGAGGTATCTAACTTTTCACACCCTATAGTCTTGTATGCTATCAAATTACCTTTAACTTTAATAGAAGAGGAATTCTAATTGTGTTTAATCTGTCAATTTTAACAGATGACAAATGGTATGCATGAGGTGAAAAGAAGTAAATAAAAGAATTGATAAACAGTAATTAAAATACATATTTGTAGAGATCCATTTTCACTCACTCTCACACACATTAATACAAACACTCTCACTTTAACACACCCCAACAAAAATGAATGAACTTACATATCTCTCATCTAAATCCAGTAACAAAGAGGTGACTTTGACCCCTGATTTTCTGCGCATCTGTATTTCTTCATGTATCCTGCAATCAGATAATATCTCAGTTACAACTTCAGACAGTCAATGTAAACATCAGTAGTCTAATCTAGAGAGAAAGAGAGACATAGATAGAAAGACAGACAGATAGTGTGCGTGCGACATATAGTGGACACATCCTACAAATATGGAGCAATGCGTATTTGTAATATTAAAAATTTGGTGGTAAAATTACTACTAAACATTCTTGTTTTCAATGGAGAATAGGATTAAAACTGGCACTCTCCACCAAAATTATATTCTTGTCCATCTTCATGAAGCTCCGACTTTTCTAACCTATTTTACTGTTCTTCGTCAGATATTTTTTTGGGATCCCTACTCTTAACTTTCACTGTGGGTTCCAGTCAAGTACATGTCTGGTTATGTTCTACTGTAGTTTTTTAGGGGATTTCAATCCGTAATCACTTTTTTAACCTCCCCCATGTTGGTTCATGTTTTTCTCTGTCCGCAAGTATTGTATGTTATCACTTCTGCTATGAAAAAATTATGTAATATCTTGAGCTGTTAACTGTATAACACAAAAAACGATAAAATATAATTGGACTACAGTGTTGGGACTTGTTAAATGCCTTAAAAATTATTATGTCTCAGTATTTGAAAGTAAGGAGGTCAATCCTCTTGCTTGTTAACATTTTCATACCATGTCTCAATTAGTCACATGTATTCTGACTGTGAAGCAAACATTCTATACTTGATTGTGCCAGTAAAAGTATTTTTTAAAAAGAACTCAAACTCATGTTTATACCATGTGGTGTATAGGTAAGGAAATATGGTGTTTGACTGATATGTTTCTTTGACCAACAAAACACTATGGGTGATGTGGTCAGCATCATGCCGGCTGGCTTTACTTAAGTGTTTCCAGGTGCCAACTGAGACAAACCTCAGGTGCTCAACTGAGACAAACCGAGGGCTGCTTTTGATCTTAAAAAAATACAACTCCAAGTGAGGATTTTGAGTAGATATGCTCCATATAGAATGCAAGTGAACTGACTACAATGTAAATGCATGCACCAGTATTCCCTGCTTAATAATACATTGTGATATGAATATTTCTAGGATGTCAATTCTCATCCCCATCATAATATGTAATATATGAAGGCATCGACAACCACTTCCTTTCACAACAATCAGTCTTTTGAGTCTTTCAGTACTTCAGATGTTTGTTGATTACCAAGGCTACCTTTAAAGAATCAAACAATGTTGTTCCATATTTAACACACCAGACAATGCTACTCACAACACTTGCACTCCTCCAAGTACATCCACGCAATACTACAGTGGATTCCAGGTCACATAGGTATTTCAGGGAACGAAAGAGTTGATCACCCAACAAAGGAAGGATATTACAAGGCCACAAATGAACAAAACTGTAAGCTATCCAACTATTTAAGTCGATTTTAAGATCAAACCCCAAGAACCGATGGATTGCTGTAACGACAGGCTGAGTTATACACCCTGAAATGAATGGATCAAGATATGAAGACAACATAAACCTGTTGCAATGTAAAAAGCAAGCCATCATCTTCCAACACAGAACAGGACATGTTACGCTGAACACCCCAACTAACCAAATTAAGTCTAACTCAACCACCACAATACAGAAACTGCAAACACCCACTCAAAACAGTACAGAATGTTTTTGATGGGAGTATTTTGGACTCATCCAAACATGAATATCTATCCAAAACATTATATACAGAAGAGAGTTTTCTATCTCCTCACCCTACAAATCTATTCTATTTTAAAAAAATATGCATACTATATAAGACAGGCTGCAAAAAAGTGAAAGCTTCCCAGTTATGATTAGAAGAAACCAACTACCCCAATAAATTATCTTAAAATGTCCCACCTCTAAATATTCTTGAACATGTAACGCCATGATTTCACATATGTGTATAACACTTTGAGATTACCTTGGAGCTCCAACACATAGAATATGTGTGTAACCAAGACCTGTCAGTGTGTCAATCAAAAAATTCACTGTAGTCTTTGAAAACAAGTATTGCTGAAGAGAGATAAAGACAATATGTACTGCTGAAAATAAAATAAGTAAAAAGTAATCAAAGAAGTTTATGTACTATCTATATAAACGTTAAGGACTGACTTAATTGCACCGGGTGTCCTCATACGGTTTCATCCCTGTTGACAGAAATGACCTGCCATCTACTGAGACTGTTGCGCACAGCACAAACTCAGTAGCTCCAATAACAATCCTAGGGATCCCATTAAAATATTGTGCATATGACTTGGTCCGGATTCAAACCTACAACCTTCAGAACAACAGGCAAATGTTTTAACCACTTCACCATAGAGACCCTCTGTGTACTATCTATGCAAATGATAAAACAACTGCAGCTGTGTAAACATTTTGCAAATAAAACACTTGAGGTGAGATATCAAAACACAAAGCAAAATAGTTATGCAACCTATAGAAACACGAAATTGATGTTATGATAAAACAATCCTTCATCAAGCAAAGGATACAACCGATTCTATCTATCTATCTGATTTATCTATATCCTTTCATGTCCCTTTTGACATATAAGGCTTGGACAAGACATTTCCATTGTTGCCGTTCTGTCACCTTTCTACCAATTGTTTCCCACCAGATCAGTCTTTCAACTCTTTTTCCACAGTTCTTCTCCATGTTTCCTTTGAATATCCAGGTCATCTTTTAACATCCGTTATCCATCGGAGAGTTGCCTAGCCAATATCCCAGCATGAAAACAATTCTTGGTTGTTAATTTTGTTCTGCAATAAACTATATGGATTAATTTTTTCAATATAGTTGATCAATTTTAGCAAGTCTTTTTCTTCTCTGTCATTATCCAACATTACGCCCCATATACAAGTTTGGACAGAATGAAACCGAAGGATTGGCTTCATTGCACCAGGTTTTACCCCATATGGCTCGGTCCCTCTCCGCAGAAATCACATGCCACCTGCCGAGAGTATTGCACAAAGCACGAACTCCATAGCTCCAGCAACAATCCTAGGGGTCTCTGGAAAAAATGCACTCATGAACAGAATGGCATGGTTCTGATTTGAACCCACAGCCTTTGACTCACAAGGCAAAGGGCTTAACCACAGAGACCCCTAAGGTCTCTGGGCAGACTACAACTCTGATATATTTCCTAGCTTTGTGTTTGTGCTGTACTGGGAATGTTTTCATGGTATTTAAGTTGTGCATGGATGCTCTAACTGTCTACTACTGACATCCACACTTGTTCTTATATCTGGTTTCACTGCTCTTCCAAGATATGTAAAGTTATTTGTTCCCTAAAAATTGTGTACTTTTAACGGGCACGTGATTCTTTGTGGGGAGCATCTGGCTGAATGGATTAGAGCAAATGCTCACAAGCGGGAGACCCTGGTTAAATCCCCAGTAAGGCCAAGGAGCTTTTTATGTCAGGGGCATAACAAATCTTAACCTGAACAGTTTCGCTGTGTCTGCACTACCCATGCGACCAATAAATTCCTCAGGTTCATGTCCTCCTTGTCCTACACCGTCCTAAAATGCGGTAACGCAGGCAATAAAAAACATATGATTCTTTACATTTAATGAAATCACTACCATCTTCATTAGGTTGACGCTCAGTCCAGTTTACTAGCTGTATGTATATAGCCTGTCCATATTTGGGGGAATATGTTGACATAGTGTGAAAGCAGTCAGAATAGTTATAGCTGGTCGTGATGTCTACTACGGGAAACACACATCACAGTCTTTCTGTGGGTTTTGCATGTATCAAGTATAACAAGATCTTTTTTTAACCCGTTATGAATTCAGGCGTAGTCATGGCATCTAATATGGTGTCTCTGACTGATTTTTTCTTTGAAGACTTGCTTTCCTTATCACCAGTGTTCCTTGTCATACAGGCAAACCTTACTCTCTCGCGACAGTATACAAGCAAACCCTACTCAAGACTCCAGGGGTACTTTTCTTCTTATTCAAACGCTCCTAATCGACCACTTGTCAACCACTCTGTGTGATCTGAGCCTAAGAGCGATTGTATGTTGTGCCAGTTATGCGCCTACAAGTAGGCCATCACATCCGATTTCTGCGCTGTTTTTATTAACTAGGGTAGCGTCCTAGGGCCTACATCAGTCACCTCTTACGACATGCATTGTAGGTTGCAGTGGTACTATTCTTTGCTTCCTTGCGGGCCCCAGCACCACACAGGCGCAGAGGTACTTGAAATTTAGATCCCCAAGTAAAGGATCAGGGTTTCCTGTAGTCCAATCATGCACCATGTGCACAGCAAAAATTGCTGGCCTCGAACCCTGGAAATTCTAAAGGATGTGGTCATTAACTTCACTGTCGACGATCCCACAAGATCATTTAAAATGCAATCAGTATTTCTTCAAAGAACTGTCACTCAGAATAACTGTGCTGTAATATTCAAACTTAAAACAGAAATACAGATTCAAAACATGACTCACTGCATAAGTTTTGTTATCATCCAGAGCACTAAAGAGGGAGGATGGATATTTCAGTTCTTGAAGTCTTACTCCATGTTTTAGACTGTGACCTTGACTCTTGTGATATGACAACTCTTCTTCCAACAATAAAAGACCACATGTGCAACAAACATGGCGCTGATTCCGAGAGAGTTTCTTCAATTGAAAATATCTGAAAAGAACATTTTGAAAAATAGTATATTATTTCTATCTATATTCTCTTCATGTTTGTTTGACACATAAGCTTCCACAAAGATTTCCATTCTTGCCGTCTGCTGCCTTTCCATTCATTGTCTCCACATCAAGCCACTAATATCTGGCTAACGGACAAAAGCTGGAGGAAGTGGAAACCTTTAAATACCTTGGGTCCTACATATGCATCAATGGTAACACTGGTAAAGAGATCAAGTCAAGACTTGAGATGGCTTCAGCTGCTATGTCTCAGCTAAACGTGATATGGAAAAGCAAAATCAGTACTATGGCAAAAATCAGTATATACAGATTACTGGTGCAATCCATTCTTTTATACAGTTGTGAGAGCTGGATGCGCAATGCAGAACTGGAACGAAGAAAACAGGCTTTCGAATATAAGTGTTACAGACGGGTACAACTTATTAGTAATGTAAGACAAATATTTATGTAAGAGACCAAATAAACAACCTTGCAGGTAGACAAGTACCACTCTTGACAATCGTGAAATGACGTAAACTTGCGTGGTTCTGGTATGTGATAAGACAGCTCAATCTCTAAGACTATCTTACAGGAACAGTTGAGGGTGGAAGAAAGAAAGGAGGGCAGAGAAAATCCTGGTTTGACAACATCAAGAGCTGGTCAGGGCAGAGTTTCTCCACACTTGCCCGAGGAGTTGAAGACAGAGATTCATATCAATTTGGGATACTTTCGAATGCTGCTTGTGCCTTGGGTTCTAAAGGGCTTATGGGTACCAATAATTGACCATAGTGGGTACCTGCGCATGTGGTTAAATGCAAGACATATTTTTAAAATTGTTTTATCTCCTATCAGTGATAATCTTCCAGACAGTTTTGTCAACTCATCATAGAAGTAATGAACTGTGAAATGTGTCCTCACATCTATCTTCTCGGAATCACCTTTTCAAGAAGAAAATATTTGACTGCAGCACAACTCTGTAAAATTAAACTACATCGCTGCTCTACAATGTATATCTCTTGTATATAATCTGAAGAGGTCAGATTAGATGTTTCATTTGCCATTTGCAACCGTATGACAGTAGATTGTACCCCATCTGCAACTGCTAAACCAACTGCCTTGTGGAGGGGGCGCTCTGGTGAGCTAAAGGCTAGTAGGTAAGCCCTGATAGAAAATCCCCACTGCCTTGTGGTTCCACATGGTTATGCAGAAGGCCAGAGGAGTACACCTTGACTACAAATCCAGAGGGAGGCACCATAAGGCATTTGATGGTTATGTGTGTAGTCCATTCCATCTTCTGGCATCCCTTGCTTGATTTCAAACATATGGACTTTGTCTTTTACTTGGATGAAGCAGTAGGGTAGAGAGGGGTTTTGTGCAAAATATGCAAGGCACACTTCCCATACCAGCTGCCCAGGCTAAGCATAAATGGAGAGGGCACTTCATCCTTGCTTTGGCTAGGACACAACATGGAAAGCAAATTACGAGAGACTTAGGGATGAGCTGAGAGACAAGAAAGATAAGTGCAAACTCAGAAGTTGTCACAGTAAAACACTTGTAAATTGACCATCTGTAAAGATGAAAAAAGTCATATTTATAATCTGAAAGATTCCTATAATGATCGCATTTCTCAATAGTAAGAGAAGCTTATGTGCATGTGCAACAGAATTAGCACCTACAAAAAGTTGTATGTTGAATAATAACATTCTTTACCTTGCTCTAAGACTTTTATGGGAGTATGGTTCTATTGTTGGGCTTCTAGTGGAGAAGGCAGACTTGTTAGTTGTCTGGTCAGTCCATTGAAAGAAACTACATGCTTTCCTGTCTCTAAATGCAGAACAAGCATAAAACTGCCGAGGACATTTGCTTGTCGGATCTATACGCTCAAAGAGAAGTGTGGGTCCTGAAAAAATGTATCAAAAATGATATAATGAAGAGTATGATAATTCTACATAGTACTTAAAGTTTAGGATTTTACTTTTGTAGTGAAAATCTGGTTCAAAAACATGGATTTTGAACAAAAAAGATTAAAATAACTTGAAAATTTGTAAGATGGACACTGTTGCAGAATGCAATGAGTTAGCTAGACAGAAATAAAACACAATGAACAAGCTTCTAAAGACATAGAGGTATATAAACAACAAGAAGGATGCCAAAAATGCAGACTGATCAGGCTTAGTCATAATATGAGATTAAAATATCACTACAGAAAATAGCTTGTCCTGAGGAGAAGTTTGCCACCCTAACATTCCTGAATTTTTCTCTCTCATAGGCCAGATGTTCCACCTCTGCAGCCATCATGCTGAAATCATCAATTCTATCCTGAATCCATCTTCTCCATGGTCTTTCTCTTCTCCTCTTTGCAGGTATGACTCCTTTCTTGATGGTCTTCTCCAACCCTTCGTGTCTCTTTAAATGTTCAAAATACTTCAATTTTCAAACCTATTTATAGCATCAGCCAGTTTTCTTTGATTTTGATTTCTTTCTGGATAGATCTATTCGTTCTCTTCTCTGTCTGTGATATACAGTGGACTCTTCTGTAACACTTATATTCAAAAGCACATATATGCTTTTCCACTGCTTTGTTAAATGTCCATGCTTCACAACTACAAAATGCCACTACAGAAAATAAATGAAAGGGCAAAATTTCTTCTTCTTCTTCTGCATTCTCACTAGATTGGGATTTTGGATTCTCTAACAAAGGCAGCCGTCTGCCTCAGATCATCAGCCACGCCATACAGTTTGTCTTGGACGCTGGTGTAAGTGGGCCACCTCTTTCTTCTCAAGTCTGCATACTGGGGCAGTTCTGTAGGATATGTTCTGTTGTTATACTTGCTAAGCCACAGGGGCACAGGTCGTTGGTGCCTATCTTGAATTTGGTGTACAGGTGAAAGGGCAAAATTTAAGGAAGAAGAAATAAGATGATGCCAAAGGACCACTTTCAGTACGTAGTCATGCAGGGACACTGAGGTTTAGACATGCTAATCTAATGAGAACTGAACTTGTGTAAGCTGTGGAATCATGACTTCTGAGGACAAATAAAATTTAGTGGCAAACTTGATGTAAAGATGGCAATGGGAAGGCAAATAGATCAATTCCATTCATATAAAATCTTCTTCTTTGCGTTGTTCTTTACGACCAATTTTAATCACTCTTTGTGATATGTTTAATCTTTGCCAAGAACGTGTATACGTTGCACATTGGTTTGGTAGACCACTAAACGCATAGACTTCTACACATTTAGGACGTGCATCCAATTTCAGCCAAACCTCCTTAGTTCCCTCTTACGACATGCGTGGCAGGTAACAATGGTTCTATTCTTTACACCCCAAATTTGGGCCCGGTAACCACTCGGGTGATTCATTAGAAATGATTGAGACAAGGATACAGACCTGATCAGAGACTGATGATTGTGTGGGATTGCAAACAATGTCAACCTATGTTTATCTGCATGGCAAATGATGATGATGAACTGTTGAGGACAGGTTACAGTGGAGAGACATGATCAGATGATTTTTAAAACGTGTCTGGACTGTCTAATCTAATGATGATGAACAAAAAAACTAAACGGAAGATATAACTTAAAATATAAATGAAATATTTCCTACTGTAGTACATAGCTTTAGAATTATGTACTGCAGAAGAGCCCTTTGTATATCGTAGACAAAGAAGTGAACAAATAGATCTATCCTGAAATAACTCAAAATCAAAGAAAGCTGGCTGATGCTACAAACAAAAATGAGAAAATTGAAGTATTTTGGGCATAACAAAAGACATGAGGTGTTAGAGAAGACCATTATGGATGGAAGCATCCTGGCAAAGAGGAAGACCATGGAGAAGATGGATTGAGGATATAACTGATGGTTTGAACATGATGGCTGAAGAGAGAGAAAAATATGAGAGAAATTCAGAAGGACTGTTAGGGTGGTAAACTTCTGCTCAGAACAAGCTATTTAGTGATGACAATTTTTTTAGGCTCTATCTTGACCTAATTATTCTCAAACAATTATAAATTCCATTATTTATATTATGACATTTTGTTTGTTTGCATTTTAATTAAAATAGATGGGGTTTCTGCCAGCCATCACGACATTCAGAAATAATTGATAAACTAAACCGTCATTTCTGGACACTATGTGAGCTTCTTCGTTTCTCGAGTCCTGTTTTGCCTCACAGCATCAGGATAAGAAGACATTTTTACAAGGGACTTTGTGCGGCTTCATAAATAGTGTTTTTCCCACCTCTGTTATTTCTGAGGTCAACCTTTTGCATGGACTGCCATTTGATATGCATCCATTGTATCAGGGTAGCTTGTTCTTTGAGGCACACAGCACTGTCTGTTGGTAATCTGCTTATGTGGCCAAACCATTTAATTTATTGCTTCTTAATAAGTTCAGTACTGATGTTGTACCCACTTTTTCCTGATGTTTTCATTTCTAAACCAGTCTCTTCTTGATACTCCCAGCATTCTGCATAGACACTTCGTCTCTGTTATGACTATTTTTTTTTTCTGTTGTTTGCTATCAGTGTCCGGGTTTGGCACTAATAGCATAATGTTGGGAGAAATATTACTATGTGAGTAAAAGAATTTTAAAAAACCTTACCATGTGGACAGAGTGGACTCATTGCATCCTTGGGAAGTGCAACCAAGTCAATATTGGCTCTTTTAGCTGCCATCTAATCAGGAAAAAAGTATCTTACTTGAATTAAAATTGTTCATATTCTTATCTATTTTATTTTGTCTGTTTTCATGATTATTTAAAACAAGTGCAAGTTTTTAAAGACAATATCAAAGTACACAATCAGAGTGCTACGATGCTGAACAATCCCATACAAAGTGCTATGATGCTGAACAATCCCATACAAAGTGTTATGATGCTAAACAATCCCATACAAAGTGATATGATGCTGAATATGTCTATATAAAGTGTTAATATATTATATAATAAAATAATAGGATATACTACAGTAAAACTGGATACCATGAAGACAGATTAATACGCATAAAATGCAGTACAACAGACAAAATCTAAGTTTTTATGGCAATTTTAGACAGCACAACAGACTAAACTTATGTTTTTAACTAAAGGGCTCCATCAATTGTATAAAATACACAATTATTTTTAATTATGCTAGAACACTTGTACTAATCTCATTCCATCCCCAACAAAATCAGGATTTATATCTTTCAGGGATCATATCTTCTCTCAGATCGTTCTTTTACTGACGTTTTTATTATTCTAATTGTGATATATAAACAGCCTAACACCAAGAACGGGTGTGCATTCACAATCTTCAGTACCATTTGGAGCTCTGGTGTTTATCCTTCGGTGATGTGTTCGGTTTCAACCAGCGTTTACTCAGTTTGCTCTCGCCAGCCTTTGACTGTCCCCAGCTAAACCTGCAAGGCAGCAGGTTAGGGATCATATAAGAATCTAACTTACTGAATAATATCAGCAATGTGAAAAAACCTTTGTTTCTCTGTCTACAAATACTCATAGTGACTTCCTAACCTAAGCTATAATGAGAAAAACAATGAACTGGTATGACATGATTCTAACAAGCAAGATTAGAATAATCAGAAAGCTTGAGATCATACTCATTCATGGGGAAAGCGTTCTGAAAATGGAAATCATGGCATATCCTTTACAGGACTTTGCCATTAACCACATTAAATAGTCGTTGATTTTCTAGGCACCACTTATACGTCCAGTAGTTAGTCATTGCTTTCAGAACGGTGAGGTCCATTTTAACTTTCGTAAAATCCACGAAAACGAATTAGCTTCCAAACTTGCCCATCGCAGAGTTTCAGCCGGTGGGTTGGATCAGCTCACTGCTGCTTAAGCTACAGATGCTCACAGAGTGTTTTCTGTTATCAGAAAGCTTTCTGAATAACCCCTAAAATCAAATCCTGAGTCTCTAAGGTTATCTGTAATTTTACTCAGGGGCACTTTTATAACTTCTGTGACAATGGTGGTAAGAAGACCAAGCTTGATTAGATTTACTGTTCTCTTGGACTGATCTGCTGCATAGAGAGGGGGAAACTTAGGCAACAGTGATATTTCGTATGTATCAGCATGCCCAAAAAAATTGCACTGAAGAAAGCATTCCAGTATGTAGAGTATAATGACTGATCACACCCGTTCTGTGTTGATTAATCAGATGTCTCATCTCTTTAACAAATTGTTCATATCTACTAATCTAGCAGTTCCCAATTTCACTCACATTTTCTTCACTCTAGTCTAGATTAAGATACAGTTGCCGATTCCTAAATGTTTTCAGTCATTGAGTCATCTAATCTATATAACCTGCTGCTTGGTTATTATTATTGGTTTCTCAACAATGAATTGTAAAGATCACGATCTATCTGTGACTCAGTCACGACTCACTGTGTGTACTCACTGTATAGTCTTCTTCTTCTTCTTGCGTCTGTTCTTTACGGCCAATTTCAATCACTCTTTGTGATATGTTTGATCCTTGCCAAGAACGTGTATACGTCGCACATTGGTTTGGCAGGCCCTCAAACGCATAGACTTCTACACGCTTAGGACATGTGCATCCGATTTCAGCCAAACCTCCGTAGTCGCCTCTTACGACATGCGTGGCAGGTAACAGTGGCTCTATTCTTTACACCCCAAATTTGGGCCCGGTAACCATTCGGACATCACTGTATAGTATAGTGTACTGTGTTGTTACACAGTGTGTGCGGAATTATGTTTAATTAAGCTAACATACTATTTTTCTAATTTTGTAAGATAAACAATCTTCTTCTTCTGTCAGCACACTGTTAACGGGTTGCTAACCCAGTGTCGTGGTTTTATGTAATTGTCTTGTGCTTCTCTGGTGACTTGTGTGATGGTTTTCTTAGTCCCTGGCAGAATTCAACTACGTTATCTATCCACCTTTTCCTCTGTCTTCCTCTCGCCTTCCTTCCTAATATTCTGTTGTGAAAAGCTTCATAGGCAGTTTGGTCTGTTCGCATTCTTACTAAGTGGTCAAACCACTTCATTCTCTGTTTCACTATATAGTTCAAGCATGATCTTGTACCAACCTTTTCTCTGATGCTGGTATTCTTAACTCTGTCGATTCTTGTGTTGTTGGTGACTTTAGGAGACATCTCAATTCGCATGTTAATTGTTGCTATTTTCTGTGCATGTGTTTTATTCATTGTCCATGTTTGACATTGGTAACATAGAGTGGAACATATGGAACGGAACTGATAAGAAAACAAAGATCAGAATACTAAGAGCATGCATATTCCCAGTGGCAACGTATGGGTGTGAAGCATGGACATTTAATAATGTAGTGGAAAAACATATAAGTGTTTTCGAATATAAGTGTTACAGAAGAGTCCTCCGTATATCTTGGACAGAGAAGAGAACAAATAGATCTATCCAGAAAAACTCAAAATCAAAGAAAACTGGCTGATGCTACAAATAAGAAAGAGAAAATTGAGATATTTTGGACATATAAAAAGACATGAAGGGCTGGAGAAGACCATCATGGAAGGAGGCATACCGGCAAAGAGAAGAAGAGGAAGACCACGGAGAAGATGGATTCAGGATGTAACTGATGGTTTGAACATGACAGCTGCAGACATCTGGCCTATGAGTATGAGAGAAAAATTTCCCGGAGGACTGTTGGGGTGGCAAAGTTCTGCTCAGGACAAGCTATTTGATGATGAACATAGAGTGGGTATGAAGATGCTGTTGATCAACTGTTATTTAGCTGTCAGTGAGATGTTTGGATGTCTAAGCAGTTGGTGGCGCTAGTTGGTAAGTTTTGCATTTGTTTCTGCACTAGCACTCTGTAGCTTCTATCTCTCTGTCGAGTCTTCCATCCTCTGTAAATAAATACACTTCCTAGGTACATGAAACTGCCATTGATGTTTAGTGTATTATGTATCCTTCCAATATTCATTACCTCAGTTTTGGCTATGTTTATAGTTCATCAATCAGTCATATTTTTAGTTATAATTAATAACTTATATTCTTATAATAATATATAATTATTAATAATTAATATTATAAGGTCAAACAATGTTTTTCATTATTTATCACCTAAATTCAAATTGCACCAAAATGACAAATGAAATGTCATATTCTGTCTCAATTACGCCCTTCCTTATCAACATATCCACATACTAAATGGAACTAGCGAAATGTAATTTAAATGTCAGATATTCTCTTACATTGAATACAAAATCTCATGCGTTCGTTGTAACAATAGATTGAATGTGTGTCGGGGGGTATCACTCTCGATCGAAGTCTTCATAGCAAGGGACATGACTCTAAAAATTAGGAAGTTGACGTTAACTATTATTATAACGTTCCCTTTTGAGACGGCTCAATTGTGTACATATTATATGGTGCTGAAATATATACAGCTTTAGTGTGACTTTCAAGTTGAATTATAGCAATGATGAACATAATTAACAGCAAAATATAATGAGTGACACTATATCAACGTGATGCCATTTTTTTTGTTTCAGTGCCGATCAAAGTGAGCAACGATTGGAAAATTATACCTAAGTTCAGCATCATAGGTATAATGAATGTTGCTACTAATTTAAAATTATAACTAATAATTACTGGATTCTCGAAAGAGTTAATTTATTTTCATGTTGTTGCCTAACGCTCTGATATAACCAATTAAAAGGTCGCCTTAGTTGAAAGGAGCTCGTTAAAAGCTTATCTACTAAACAAACAAACAAACAAACAATATTAAAATTATTAAAATATAATCTTCTCTTACCAATGTAAAATGACATTAAAATATCGTTAAAATGCACATAAAGAATGCAAATAAATAGATATAGAAATACATACTAGCATCAAGAACTTTTAAAAAAAAAAAATAGGTATTTGGTCAATGAGAAAGTGGTCCTCGAATTTAACGGTAGTCGGCGTGGTGCAATGTTTAGTGCGTTGGAAAAAAATACCAATGTACAGGAAATTCAATGTATATTAACTTTGCGATCCTGTCAGATTAAGATGGGTATCCGAATTTCTATGGGATGAATTAGCGCAACGCATAGAATAGTAAATTTTCGAATCGATAAAAAAGGGTTGCGAGTTCAATTCACGCAACCTATGTTCCACAAGTGAGTAAAGTAATTGGCCCGCAGTTCTGACCACAAAACTGAAAACCAAAGTACAGTGATATCGACTCTAGCCAGTTGGCAAAATATGTTGATTCAAAGAAAGTAATACGTTTTTATATCAGACTTAAGCAGACTAAACGTGGCAGTTTTATACTCCCCGATGCTTACGGTACGTATAGATAAAACAAGACTTTCTCTTCCTGCTCCGCCACGATACTTCACGGCACGTATAAATACGACAAGACTTTCTCTTTCCACTCCCACGATGCTACGTGTGTATAGATAAAACAAGACTTTCTCTTCCTGCTCCCACGATATTTCACGGCAGTGTAGATAAGACAAGACTTTCTCTTCCTGCTCCCCCGATACTACGTGGCACGTGTGGATAAAACAAGACTTTCTCTTCCTGCTCCCTCGATGCTACGGGCACGTGTTGATAAGACAAGACTTTCTCTTTCCACTTCCCCACGACGCTTCACGGCACGTGTTAATTGGTTATTGTTTACTAAACTGACGTCATTACACTCCGGGCAGACCCATAGGTGCTCAGTCTCCCCAACAGATATCGAAGAGTATGCGTGTTAATAAGACAAAACAAGACTTTCTCTTCCTACTCCCACAGCCGCTTCACGGCAAGTGTTGATAAGACAAAACAAGAGTTTCTCTTCCTACTCCAACGGCGCTTCGCGGCATGTGTGGATAAGACAAAACTTTCTCTTCCGGTATGTAAATATGTACTTTTATTTCCTTCCAGATTGTAAATTCAAGCGTCCAGAACATTCTCCATCTGTCCAGCAATGCAAGAGTTTAGACGGCCCAACAGTCAAGTATTTTTTCTCCAGCTGAAAAGTTTTCTATTTTTGTACTTTCTTCAAGGAATTCCATATGGGCTTCAAACACGATTTCTTCCAGTTCATCTGCGATCAATTGGAATGTCACTTACCAATTTGGGATACTTTCGAATGCTGCTTGCGCCTTGGGTTCTAAAGGGCTTATGGGCGCCAATAATTGACAGTAGTGGGGACCTTCGCATGTGGTTAAATGCAAGCCATATTTCTTTAATTGTTTTATCTCTTATGTCTTCACAGTTTCCCCCGTATTATTTTGTTACACTAGGGGTAATCCTTTTTCTAACTCATCTGTCTGTAGCTGTGCAAGATATTTCATTAGATGGGCTTCTTATTGAGCTTCTCACACCATCACAGCTAGTTGTTGGCAACATGGTGCAGGTTGTAGGCTACAAGGTGGGCTCAATATTTTCAGGAGGCTTTTTCGGTTTTCTTGCGGAAGCAGCTGGATGGGACGTTCTGTTCTATATTATAACATTGATGTACTCGGCTGGTTATGTTGTGTCCGCGTTTTGTCTACCCATCCAAAGGAACTATAATGGAGCAGTGACGCCTGTGAGAGAGGTTACTGCTGAAAGCGAGGTTTCTCCTGAAAGCGAAGCTGCTGCTAATAGAGCGATGTCTAGAAGTATGAGCATGGCAGGGTTTGATGACACCAACCGTATGCCCTTGGAGTTAGACAATAGAAACGAGCGGATAAGTCGCAGATCTTCGATACTCCGATTGCTTGATATAGAAGGCACGAGATGGTTACTTTTATTTGTTTTTGTATACAAATTTGGTAAGTCTTGCATTCATATTTCTAGCTGTTATATTTGTTAATTGTAGTTTACTTGGATTACCGTACCATTTTAGTGCAACCTTTCTTTGATAAAGATATTTTAGTCGAAACGTAGATTTTGTCTGTAGCAGTACTTTGTCTACCTCTCACACTTTGTGTTTTTGTTTCTTGTATACATGTTCGATATGTATTCTTTCGTGAGTCTTCGTCTTCTTTTCCACCATTTGCTTCTTTAAAGAAGGAGAGGGAGGAGGGGGGAGTGTAGTAATATTGTGTGTTCTTGTTCTAAGACACTTTGTAAGCTGCTCTTCATTTTTTTCAGGCTGTTCTTGATGCCGTCGCTTCATCTTTTGCGTGTTCTTCCCCTTGCGCTATACTCGTTATACTTTTTCAGTGTTGCTCTCTGTGGTAGTCGATACCGGGTCATTCGTGCAATGTGTCCAAACCATTTAATCTGTTGTTCTTTTATGAATTGCATGACCAGTCTAACATCCCGTCTTCTTTCTTATTTTTTCTTTCCTAAGTTCGCGGAGTCACTGTAGTTTATTCTCTACTATTTTCCCAATCACGTTCAGTGTGTGTTTTTTGCCAGCATCAGTTCCATAGCACACCAAGCTATGAATACCAGCATCAGTTCCATAGCACACCAAGCTATCAATACCAGCATCAGTTACATAGCACACCAAGCTATCAATACCAGTATCAGTTCCATAGCACACCAAGCTATCAATACCAGCATCAGTTCCATAGCACACCAAGCTATCAATACCAGCATCAGTTCCATAGCACACCAAGCTATCAATGCTAGGTTTGGTCAGGTCAGGTGTTTTAAACTCTTTCGGTTCAGCTTCTCGTTACAAAGAACTCGGTTTGCTCCTCGTGGAGTTATCTCGATACTTTCTAGAGATCCTTGATCTCAGTGTAGGTGAGATCGAGCTCCTAGTCCTATCAGAGGCGGATGATACAAGGTAGATCACGTGTTCAAATTGAGCACGTAAAAGAACGTGTGGCGGTTTAAAAACGAGAAGATCAGACTGCAAAGTCGCAGCCAGGACACAATTCATAAGAATGTCTGTTTTTTTTAAATAATAAAATTCCTACAACAATTTTCACCATCTTCTAAATTACATCGGGGTCCCTCGCCGGTGCTAGAAAGTTCGTGCATTGCCGCTGAGATCTTCATGTGTAAGAAAGAGATCGGAGCATATATGGTTACTCTCCGAAGTGCAATGATGATAGCCCTATTAATCAATCAATAAATCGGTTATATATGAAACACGACAGTTTTTTTTTCTTTCTGTGAAACAAGTTTATACTAATAAACATAAAAGTTAAAGTCTTACCTGCTGAATGGCTTTGAGATATGACATGTGACCAATAATTTCAGTTTCAGTTTGGAATATCTTCATTGCACTCCGGACATGTCCATAGGTGCTCCGATCTCCTTCGCAATATCTCCAACAGCGTCCAGCGACTGACTGTACCAGTTCTATTTTGATTGATGAGCCGACTCGTATACCTGTTGTACCGTTCTTTTCTTGCACACCAATCTTCAAACCCAGTTCTCGCAATCTAGTAATTGACGTGGATTGGTTTAGATGAAGGTCTTCTCTGCGGCCACGCTCTATGAGGGCGTTCACGGTGTCAGCTCTGTCCATTGGCTGGCCCTCTGATATAGCGGCAGAGCCAGCCAATCTGTCTGCTCTCTCATTGCCAACGACACCCATGTGCCCCGGAAAAAAAACAAGTGTAATTCTGCAAATTGTTGACGCCTGCAGGGATTCAGTCCATTGCCTGCGCACCTAACCGGCCTCCACCTTTCAGATCATACTCAATGAGTCACTCAGAAGGCATTCGCCAACAGATGTCTCCACTATATAAGATGTAACAGTTGACAAGAAGTGATAACAAATAGAGAATTGTGTAAGCGTACAAACACCGATAAAACTGAAAGTTAAAAGAGAGAAAATGACGATGGATTAGGTAGAGCAACATGGCAATATCACGCACTTGGCTGGAACTGGAGATCCCTAAAATTGCTGCTTCAACTACGGAGTTCATGCTGTTTATAACACTCTCTGCAGAATTGCGTGCCATTTCTGCCGACAGGGACGGAACCATATGGGGAAACTCGGTTCATTGAAGTCAATCCTTGGCCTTTGGACTAAAACTGCTGTTGAATCTATCCAGAGCTTGAAGAAGTTTGGAATTACACGTTGTACAATCAGAACTGGATACACGAGGAGCAGAATATGAGTGTGTTTAACCAGCGAGATTCTGGTCCCATTAATATACATACTCTTCGACATCTACTAGGGAGACGGGATTTGAAGGTAGAGATCAACAATATAAAGAAGAGCTGGGGGGAGCTGCAGGCGATAGCTAGATATATGAAAACTTGACTTGAGTTGGTTGAGGGCCTATGCACCAATCCGGGTTTAAGGGGATTGGTAGTATGGGGATCATGAAGCTATTTTCATTGTTTTCACATTATTGTAAAATTTGTATAAACATTTTGAAAGATTATGACTTCATCACCTTTCAACTCCCATCGGAGCACAAGTCTTCAACAAACTTCTTCCATCTCTTCCTCTCTCTTGCCATCCTTCCAATTTTTGTCCATGTTTTGCCTATCCTCTTTATATCCGCCTCCAGCTCTCTTCTCCAGGTCTGCCTAGGCCTTCCCTACTCCTCTTTCCCTGCGGGTTTCAAAACAATGCCTGTCTTGCGATGCTTCCGGTCGGTCTTCTCAATGTATGTCCTATCCATCGCCAGCGTCTCTTCCTGAGCTCTCTCTCCACTGGTATCTGCTTTGTTCTCTCCTGAGTTCCTCGTTTGTAATCATCATACCATCTCAATCCCTCTATCCTACATAAACATCCATTTACGAAGGTCCGCAGTTTTCTGATAGTTTCCTTTGTGGTCTTCCATGTTTCCGAGCCATAGAACAGCACTGACTTCACATTTGACTGGAAAATTCTCAGTTTTGTGTTTGTTTTGATCTCCCTTGCCTTCCATATCTTACTCAATGCAATAAAGTTCCCTCTTGCTTTTGTATTCTTATCTTAACATCTTTGTTTGTTCCTCCTTCTGTGTCTATGTTGCTTCCAAGGTATGTGTATGATTCTACATCCTGCAGTGCTGTTTCCTCCAGCATAATCTGGTTTAAATTTGCAGCATTTATTCTCATGACCTTGGTCTTCCCCTGTGTATTTTCAAACCTAGCTGCTGAGACTTATTATTTAGGATATTCATTTTGTGTTTAATCTGTGCGTGGTTGTGAGACAGCAAAGCCAGATCGTCTGCAAAATCCAGGTCCTACAGTTGTTTCACAAGTGTCCATTGTATTCCCCTCTGTTATCCGTTGTTGATTTCATGATCCAATCTATGGCCAGCAAGAACAGGAATGGTGAAAACAAGCATCCCTGCCTCACCCCTGTTCTTATCTCAAAGGATTCTGTCAGTTGGCCCTCGTGTATGACTCTGCATTTCATTCCTTCATACGTTTTCTTTATTAGGTTTGCAATCTTGGGTGGAACTCCATCCTATTAAATATTTAATTTTTTATAAATGTGTGGGTAAAAATTCCCTCAAAATTGGGCCAAAAAAGCTGTTTTTGGGTGGTGTGTTTACCCAAAAATTCATACAAAAATTAATAAAAATATATCCTAAAAATCATGTGTAATTTTTAGATATTACAATTGCTCACCTTAGAGTGAAAACAGAATTCATTTATATTCTTTACTTTCAGAGCCTTAGGGATTTAATGTTTTGTGTTTGGCGGCCATTTTTTATTGTTTCCATGGCAACGCGTAAACATATATTTTTTCTACTCTTTTAAGTCATAATATCTCAATATTGTAATACAAATTCTACATTAATATGAAAGCAACGAAAAAGTTTCAAGACAAGAATCCCTCCTTAATTACAAGGCAGAGAGAGAGAGAGAGAGAGAGAGAGAGAGATCATATATATGATACATATGATGTATGCAAACTTGTTAGGTGACCAAGGTGTAGCAACACTGTTTCCCATGTTTATGATCGATTCTGGTCTGGACATAGCAGAAGTTGCCTTCTGGAGCGGTTTCATGGGACAAATATTTTCTCTAGCAGGATCAATAATAAGCGGACTTTTTACAAAGTAAGTTATGTATGTCTTGTGACATGTGTGGTGTGTACCGTTTTTACAAAGTAAGTTATGTATGTCTTGTGTTGTGACATGTGTGGTGTGTACAGTTTTTACAAAGTAAATTCTGTATGTCTTGTGTTGTGACATGTGTGGTGTGTACCGTTTTTACAAAGTAAGTTATGTATGTCTTGTGTTGTGACATGTGTGTTGTGTTACATGTTATGTATGTCTGTGTTGTGACATGTGTTTGACATGTGGTACAGTTTACAAGTAAATTATGTATGTCTTGTGTTGTGACATGTGTGGTGTGTACCGTTTTTACAAAGTAAGTTATGTATGTCTTGTGTTGTGACATGTGTGGTGTGTACGTGTTTTACAAAGTAAGTTATGTATGTCTTGTGTTGTGACATGTGTGTTGTGACATGTGTGGTGTGTACCGTTTTACAAAGTAAGTTATGATATCTTGTGTTGTGACATGTGTGTTCGTGACAGTGTAGTTGTCTGTTTGTACAGTGTTTGATGCATGTGTGGTGTGTTGTACTCCGTTTTTACAAAGTAAGTTATGTATGTCTTGTGTTGTGACATGTGTGTTGTGACATGTGTGGTGTGTACCGTTTTTATGAATAGTTCGAAGCCTATAAAGTGTTTGTGACATATAAAGTGTAGCCCCGGCAGCTTTGATTAACAGTACCATGACCAAGTACACAAGAACTCTCCAGATATTTTGCTCACGAAATTAGATAACTTCACCGCCCGAGTGGTTACCGGGCCCAAATTTGAAGTGTAAAGAATAGAACCACTGTTACCTGCCATGCATGTCGTAAGAGGCGACTAAGGAGTTTGGCTGAAATCGGATGCACGTGTCCTAAACATGTAGAAGTCTATGTGTTTAGTGGTCTACCAAACCAATGTGCAACGTATACACGTTCTTGGCAAAGATCAAACATATCACAAAGAGTGATTAAAATTGGTCGTAAAGAACGAACGCAAAGAAGAAGAAGGTAACTTCACGTTTGCAGCATTTGTAACAATGTTAAACGAGAAGTTGTCTCCGATTGGTTGATGCAACGGTTGGTATTTTTGTTTACCATCAGAATCATGCAAAGCAATGCTGTCCAATGTTTTTATATATTATGGTGCATCTGACTGATGGTTGTGGAGACGCTGGCGACATGTGACGATTGCAATACTACTACTAATAATAACAATAATAGTAATGTTAATATGGTTAGGATGCCTTCTCTTTCTCTAGTGAAAAAGCCAAAGGGGGGTGTTAGTGGGTAGTAAAATGGTTACAAGATTCAACAAACGGGAAGACCGTGTTCATGGAAGTGCTACGAACAGAACTGAAAAAATAGTGGGTTCTTGAAATCTGATTCACGTTAAAGCCAGCAGAGAAGAAACAGGGCTCATGCGGACGCTGGGATGGACTGCGCTGCTGCAAAGCATTTGCTCTTGTTGATGATTTTAAGAAATATCATTCCCATGCACTGATATTTTGTAAGCGTTAGCTATATGTCTTTATATTGGAAAGGTTTTTGTTTCAGAATTAAGTAATGAGTCGATCATTAAGACTCAGAGGGTTGTTCGTACCCTCCATAATCTCTCCCCTTAACATCAACTCTTCTTCCTCTGCGTTCGCCTGCTGTGAATTCGGGCGTTAGTCATGATGTCTAGCATGGCGCTTCTGACAGGTTTTTGCGTGAAAGCCTTCTTCGTCACCCTCGCCCCTAGGAAGCATAGGTCCGCAACCAAGGCCTTCCAAGTCCGCCTATCCAATGCCATCTTTTCCAGATCTCGCCACTCTCTCCCCGTGTTTTTGCATTCCATCTCTAACTCCCGTCTCCAGGTGTTTCTGGGTCTTCCTTACTTCTATTGCCCTGGGGTTCCATCGGAGAGCCTGTCTCGCGATGCTGTCAGGGGTTTCCTCAGTGTGTGTCCTATCCATCTCCACCTTCTGCACATTATCCCTGTTCCACCTGCCGTTGTCCTGCACTATCCCACAGTTCTCTGTTTGTGGTCTTGTCATACCATCTCAAATGGAGTATCCTGCGTAGGCATCTATTGATGAATGTCTGCAGCTTTTTGGTGTTCACTTTAGTAGTTCTCCATGTCTCCGCTCCATACAGAAGGACAGACTTGACATTTGAGTTAAATATCATTATCTTGGTTTTATTCCTGATCATTCTTGAACTCCATATGTTCTTCAGAATGGCAAATGCTGATTTTGCCTTTTATATTCTAACCCTAGCGTGAAAGCCTGCTTTACCATTTGGCTGGTGTTCCTCGCCTTGCAGGAGGGGCCTTCGCTTACTTCAGAGTTAACCAACATCAACATATTATGGTGGTCTCTGGCGTAGAGGTTAGGTGCAAGCCTCTAGTTCCAAAATACCCTGGTTAGCCCTCGGGAGTCCATCGAGATATTTTTCAAGAGATACCTGATATCAGTGTAGGTGAGATCGAGTTCCTAGTCCTATTGGAGACGGACGGTAAAACGTAGGCCCCATGTTCAATTTGAGCAGGTAAAACCATTGGCAGTTCAAAATTGAGAAGAGTAGGCTGGAAAGCCGCGGCACGGACAAAAATTCATTAGAAAGATTTAAATAAAACTCCTACCAAATATTTTCACCATCTTCAAAATTATATTGAATCCTCGCCGGTGCTACGGAGTTCGTGCACTGCGGCTGAGATTGTCCTGTGTAAGAAATAGATCAGAGAGCATATGGTTACTCACCGAAGTGCAATGATGATGGTCCTATCAATCAACATCTTACGGTATCAGCTACCATTTTATGAGGATTATCATTCCGTACATGTCCATAGTTGCTTCGACCTAAACCTCAGTAAATCCAGCAACTTTCAGCGACCCAACACGCCAGTTCGATGTTGATATCTTAAGGTAATAATAACATAACACGGACAATTACTTATATTTTATTCCAAATATTACTTTGTTAGTTGTTCTGACAATCTCATATATCTACCCTATGATTTGTTGTTACAATACGCTTCCATCTTTGCTGTGATATTATTTATAAGAAACTTACCAATACATTCATACCTACACGTGTTATCACAACAGATCAATGATTGAGTCGATACAGGTTCTGATCGCCGTTCAAGCAGTGTGCCTGGTTATTTTGTGGTTAGTCGTAGTGTTTTGGAATAATTCGGATGCTATGTATGGTAAGATGTAGTTCACGTCTACTACTACGGCTATTACTTACTGTTACTACGGCTGTAATAGTAACCATTACCTTTACTGCTTATTTATACGGCTGTTACAACTATTAATTAGATGCAACTACTATTAGTGCGTTGCCTTGTTACTACTATTACTGTAGCTGCTGTTGCTGCTATTGTTGTTGCTTATGCTATTACTACTGTAGCTGCTGCTACTATTACCGTAGTGTCTGCTATCAATGTATCTCTGTTATTGTCACTGCTACTATTACTGTCGCTGCTGCTACTGTTACTGAAGTTGCTGCTACTATTACTACTGTTGCACTACTATTACTGCTGCTAATAGGCTACTATTACTATTGCTACTATTGTTGTCCCTGCTGCTACCATTACTACCGCTGTTGCTACTGTTGCTGTCCATCATACAACCATTACAACTGCTGTTGCTACTATTTCTGTCCCTGCTATTACTACCACTGCTGTTACTGTTGTTGTCCACCCTACTACTAATACTATCGATGCTGCTACTGTTAATGTTTCTACTACTACTTTTACAGTCACTGCTGCTGCTTACCGCTGTATTACCGCTGTTGTTAGTACAATTTCTGCTCGTGGTCCTATTAATATTATTTTAGTAGTACTACAAAGAAGAGAAGGTTTAGAACATTTGGTAGCAACAGGTAAAATTCAGGGAAAGATATATCGTGGAAGACAAAGAGAGAAGATGATGGATGATCTGACATCATGGTTCGACACAAGATCGACGTCAGAACTGATTACATGCACCAAGCAGAGAGAGTTGTGAAGAGACATGACCGTCTACGCCGGCAGGCATGGCACATGATGATGATGAGTACCAGTGTCGGCTCGTCATTAAGGGCCAGTGGGGCCGGTTCCCACCAAAAATAATGTATAACGTGTATTTATTATTTTATAAATTAAAATATAGCAACAAAGGCAGTGATTTATCCGGAAAAAATGTCTGGCCCCACCAACAAAAATGATCACGAGCCGCCACTGATGAGTACTACTATTATTCTGCTAATGCTACTGTAGTTGTGTTTAATACTGTTATCTGTGATATTACTACTACTATTTAGCCTCTATATTCCTTTTGTTGAATTCTACTACAGATAATGCAACCCGTATTCCTTTGCATACTTCATCCACTATTTGTTTACAGCTGGTACTACTACTGTTTATGATGTTGTTACTGTTATGATTATTTCTGTTTAATTAATTATTGGTTAGCTCTGGGAAGCTAGCTGCACGCAAAAATTAGTCAGGGCGCCATATTGGTAATATGACTACCCCTATGGGGTCTATATTGCAAAGTGGTTGAGACGTTTGTCTTGCGTTACGAAGGTTGTATGATGGACAGCAACAGTAGCAACAGCGGTAGTAATGGTAGCAGCAGGGACAACAATAGTAGCAATAGTAATAGTAGCCTATTAGCAGCAGTAATAGTAGTGCAACAGTAGTAATAGTAGAGCAACTTGTAAAAAGCAGCGACAGTAATAGTAGCAGTGACAATAACAGAGATACATTGATAGCAGACACTACGGTAATAGTAGCAGCAGCTACAGTAGTAATAGCATAAGCAACAGCAATAGCGGCAGCAGCAACAACTGCTGCAAGTAATATGACTACCCCTATGGGGTCTATGTCGCAAAGTGGTTGAGACGTTTGTCTTGCGTTACGAAGGTTGTAGGTTCGAATCTGGATCGCGCCTTTCTTTTCAGGGTGTTTTTTTCAGAGACCTAAGATTTTGCCGAAGCTACGAAGTTCGTGCTTCGTGCAATTCTCTCGATAGGTGGCATGTCATTTCTGTAGAGAGGGACCGAGCCATATAGGGTAAAATACGGGGCACTAAAGTTAGTCCTTCGGCTTTAGACACTTCTAGATGATGTAGTACATGCAGAAAGCTAGCCACAATACTGGTCCTGGGTCTGATGATGCTCAGAGATGATGTAGTACATACAGAAAGCTAGCCACAATATTGGTCCTGGGTCTGATGATGCTCAGAGATGATGTAGTACATACAGAAAGCTAGTCACAATACTGGTCCTGGGTCTGATGATGGTCAGAGATGATGTAGTACATACAGAAAGCTAGTCAAATACTGGTCCTGGGTCTGATGATGCTCAGAGATATCAAACAACAGAAGCGCTATATGGCCTCGGTCTGATGATCTCAGAATGATGTAGACATACAGAAAGCCAGCCATAATACTGGTCCTGGGTCTGATGATGGTCAGAGATGATGTAGTACATACAGAAAGCTAGTCACAATACTGGTCCTGGGTCTGATGATGGTCAGAGATGATGTAGTACATACAGAAAGCCAGCCACAATACTGGTCCTGGGTCTAATGATGCTCAGAGATGATGTAGTACATACAGAAAGCCAGCCACAATACTGGTCCTGGGTCTGATGATGCTCAGAGATGATGTAGTACATACAGAAAGCCAGCCACAATACTGGTCCTGGGTCTGATGATGCTCAGAGATGATGTAGTACATACAGAAAGCCAGCCACAATACTGGTCCTGGGTCTGATGATGCTCAGAGATGATGTAGTACATACAGAAAGCCAGCCATAATACTGGTCCTGGGTCTGATGATGCTCAGAGATGATGTAGCACATATAAAGCTAGTCATAATACTGGTCCTGGGTCTGATGATGCTCAGAGATGATGTAGTACATACAGAAAGCTAGTAATAATACTGGTCCTGGGTCTGATGATGCTCAGAGATGATGTAGTACATGCAGAAAGCTAGCCACAATACTGGTCCTGGGTCTGATGATGCTCAGAGATGATGTAGTACATACAGAAAGCTAGCCACAATACTGGTCCTGGGTCTGATGATTCTCAGAATCACCACACCAAGCAACAAGATGAGGTTGATATGAGCACCGTTGTGAGAATTGTGAATACCAGCATAAGCAACTATGCAATGCCTAATGATTGACTTCATTGTCATTTAGAACCTCTCTATAAACTTGAAAATGGTCGTAAACTGCTCGACTGTAATCGTACTATCATCCTCCAAAATGTATACGGCATTCTACTACTACTACTACTACTACTACTACTGCTAATAATGCTACTACTATTACTTATAATACTACTACTTCTAATACTACTAATACTGCTACTACGACCACTTCTAACTAGCTACTACTGCAGCCATTACTACAACTACTACTGCTGCTACTACAACCACAACTACTACTTCTAATACTACTACTACAACCACCACTACTACTTCTAATACTACTACTACAACCACCACTACTACCATGACTGCTACTACACCACTACTACTACTACTAACAATTACTACAACTACTGCTGCTAGTACAGCCACTACTACTACTACTACAACTACTATGACTACTACTACAACCACTACTACTACTACAACTACTGTGACTACTACTACAACCACTACTACTACTACTGCTACTTGCTGATACTGCTATTACTATTACAACCATAACAACTACTACAACCACTATAACTGCCAATGTTACTCATCTATCCATTGTCCACATCCTCATCTGTTTAATTCGACCACAAACAATACAGTCTTATATTGCATGCTTTATCCACCTTTAGCTGGCAGCATGTTCGTCTTGATGATTGCATACTTTGCAAGCGGAGGAGTAACTACTTGCACTTTCACCCTCATCATGCAGCTGTCCCAAAGGGTGCCACGCAGATACCGTACAAGCCACTACACACTATTAGCCACTAGTGAAGTGGCTGGAAGACTCGTCGCTGGCTCGTTCTCCGGAGTCTTAACAGATGGAACAAGCTATGTGTTCACGTTTGGCTTGTTGGCAGCTATATCCGTGATCATATTGCCATGTATGATGCTTGTACCAGCAGCGTTAATAATTGAAGCATAACAACATAGACTTAATGTAAAGTTTCTTTTCCAAATTATCCATTTTGAGAGTTTATATTAAATAAAAATTTACTATCTGGTAAAGTAATCTTCCTCGTCTTTTTAGATGGAAACTGACGAGAATGTTGCTATCTGTCATCAATGCTTCTCTCCTTCCTGTGGTTTGGTTGAAACTACAAGAATGTTGCTATCTGTCATCAATGGCTTCTCTCCCTTCCTGTGGTTTGGTTGGAAACTGGCAAGAATGTTGCTATCTGTCATCAATTGCTTCTCTCCCTTCATGTGGTTTGGTTGGAAACTGACAAGAATGTTGCAATCTGCTATCTGTCATCAATTGTTTCTCTCTTCCTGTGGTTTGGTTGGAAGTGTGGGCTGATTCGACGTTGCAACCAAATGTCCTTTATCAGTTACAAGGAACATCTTTTGCCGAACCACCTCCTTTACTTTCCGACCATTGATAGCAGAGTCACATTCTCCAGAGTATGTGCTTACCTCAAGGTAAAGGCTGACATTAGGCACCCACTTCATGAGTTGATGACTACATTTAAAGGAAACTGACTGAAAAAAAGGTAAATCATGGATGAACCGTGCCGAAGACGCCATACAGCTCGTATGCAGCTCTGCAGATAGTAACATTGGAAGGGAGTGGGTAACAGTATCTGGGAGTTCCAACATCATATTTTCGGTCCATATCACACTAGATTGAAGTTGCAGAGAACAACTTCCTGCTACGGTCGATTGTCCAAGCACAATTATATGAACACACGGAAGATGGTGATGCTGCTCATGGCAAGTGAAGTGCTTGCGTCTTCACAGCAAGCTCGAGCAGCAAAACTGTTGAGGCAGGTGGTGCTTGTGCTGTAACAATAAGTAGGCCTAGCCTTACAGTGGAACAATTGCGGCGACTAGGGCGACGTGCTGGCTTGGCACACAGGATTACAAACATGCATGTATTCTGAGTGACTCAATGAACATGTTCAAGAAAATTCAGTCTGACTACATACGACATGAATCGACTGACACGCTAACATATCACAAATAATCCATATAGCCTAACATGTGTTTTCGTACCGGGTCATACGAACGTGAAGGACAATGTGCGAGCAGATTGGCTAGCTGACACTGCAGTGATTGAAGAGAAACAAGCAATGGACAAGTCAGACAGACATCATCAATCCCAAAAAAGAAAAGCATATCGAATCGATACTTTTTCTACTGACACGTGTATGAATCTGCATCCCTTTCCAGAATGAAAGAGATGTGACTGAAACCGGGAACTGCCAGACATGAGAACACTTTTCTTCAGATGTAGTGCAGAGGGATGTTTGATAATCAATACATAACTGGAGTGATCAATCACCCTGCGCTGATGGAAATGTTGAGGAGGAGATCTGAGCACATATAAACATGTCAGGAGTGTAATGATGATGATTCTCAATATTCACGAGACGTGAAGGAAAAAAACACCCACATTTTCAAATTATGTGAAAATTTGAATCGTTGATAGAAAGAAAGAATTTGAAGTTACACTTGGTGGCATACCGGAAGTGTATATTTTTACCTCGAAATGTAAACAGTGACTTGGAAACTAAACGATGCGTACGCGATTTGTAGTCAGCTAAGGTAGGTTTTTTTTTGAAAATATTGGTATAAATTAAGTTTATTCTATCAGAGGAAAATTAAGTCACATGAGCTCGTGACGCTGAAATGCAGCTTCTGTGTTTTCAATGAGTATGTAAGTAATGCACCTGGATTTATGTTAACCGAACCGGTTCACTCATTAATAAAATAATATATAAATATGAGAATCAGAATGTCATGATTGATCATGACTCATGATTGCCATAATTAAACTTGGATTCCATTTCATTTGAGTCTAATTTAAATATTGTCGCATCGCTAGTCACACGCCTGAAAACGGACACAAAAAGGTTCTTAAAAATGTTAAATATGTCGTAACTTGATAGTGGGGAGCTCTTGACTGAGTCAAACTCATAAATCCTTCTCAAACTTGAATTAAACCCAGTCTAAGTGTGCTTCTCATTCTTATTCTTCAGTCAAATATCTTCAGTTCTCACTGACACTACTTGACTACTAAAAAAACTAAGAAAGACTAAAAACAAAGTGAAAGTTGAAATCGCATCTTCACGTCTGTACTTCTTGTGGTCAAAACAGTTTTATGAGTTTATTTATTTAAACATATTAGATATAATATATATATCTTGTCCTTGACCACCGACAGGCGCAGCAGTCAATGGCGATCACGCATTGTGGACAAGCATCAACCAACTTTCCCAACTTTTCTTTAATACACCTTAAATAACTTAATTGTTGCTTGTATCCTTTTCATGCATTTTGCTAGGTAAAGTCCTTTTGGTTGGAAAATTAATTTAGTCCATTATACTTTGTAAAACTATCTTTTTAGTATTTGTACATAGTTTACATTATATATATATAATTTCATTTTATTTTCATGGTTTGTGTTCATTGATTCAAAGAGTATGTTTGAATCAGACATCATCATTTGTTCAAGAAAATATTTCATATTATTTTGTCGAGAATTAGCACTGTGTGTTATGGCTAGTGCATCTGTTACTACGAGGACGTAATTAAATAGTGACTAATAGTTTTTAAATTGACATATTAAATTTTATGAATAGATCACATCATTTGTTCAAGAAGTAATAGTTTTTCCTCTAATATTTATTCACTACTGTTGCTGAGATCTTCCTGTGTAAGAAAGAGATTGAAGCACACATGGTTATTCACCAAAGTGCAGTTATGATGTCCAGCTGTTTATCTACCGTTTATGTCGGATCATAGTTATTATTTATATTCATTACTATTATTGATAGAAATAGTATAGTTTTTAAATTGATATATTTCTAGTCTTTATGATAGTTTTGAATTTTTAACCTAACTATTTGACCTAAAAATGAAATTAAGATTCAGATTAGACTGTTTGTTAAATGTTTATCATTTTATTACCAGAAATAAAACCAAAGTAAAATTGTCAAGACAAATAGCACATAGTTCATTTCATGCTCTCTGGTGTTAGGTATTTTTCATCAATGTTCACTTCTTATAAAAATATGGTTTAAAATAAAAATTGCACTCGCTATGAAATCAATTGTAAATCAGTCTTTCTGGCAGAATGTGATGAGAATGATGTTGTGCATCATGCTACATGAATATAGGGACATGCTCCTGGAGATTTTCTGTAATATCTCACACAGATAGCCTTTAGTGTGTGGAGTCTTAGGTGACCACTTGTTTGATGCCTGTTCTTAATTATTCCTAGAGCTATGTTTGCTTAATAGCCGTCATCGCAAGTGGATGACAACAATCTCAGACGTGTACTGTTGCACCTCTCTGGTGTGTGCGGAGGTGACTGTAGAGTCCAATCCTAGAACAGAATCCCGACCACAGGTGGGGCATACATGATCAAGGTTAGACATGTGCATGTTGTGTGCTCTGTCTTTCGCGCTGCTCGTTTTCTCTGTGACTCAACAATACGATGATTCTCAGCTATTCGGTTCCTCTTTGTTGTTACAGCGCCACATTTGGTGATCTTGCTGCAAGGGATTCCAGCAGTATTGTCTATATCGAAGCATTTCAGAGACACTTTAAGAGTGTCTTTAAAGCGTTTTCTGTCCACCAGCTAAACGTCTGCCCCCTTCAAGCTGCCATACATCAACTGTTTTGGGATGCGTTTATCAGGCATTCGAGCAACGTGACCGACCCATCTCAGTTGGGCCTTCTGCAACAGGGTGTTGACGCTGGGATCTTTGCTCTTGTGAGGACTTCGCTGTCTGGAATTTTGTCCTGCCAGTTTATTTTTAGTATTCTGCGTAGACAGCTTGTGTGGAAATGGTTTAATTTTCTTCGTGTCTGCTATACACTGTCCATGTCTCGCTTGCGGACAGCAGCGTGGTTAGCACTATGGCCTGGTAAACTTTCAGCTTTGTGACTATGCTTATCCTTCCGTTCCACATGTTTGCTTAACAGAGTGGACAGTATGCATGTAGTGTGGGCTTGGTTTAGAGAAGCCCTTTTGTGTAGGAAGCACATAACATATCAAACATTTCTTCTCTGTGTGACATCAATCTGTTGGGGTTGTGTTAGAATGCTCTGAATTGAGATTAGAACATCATTCAGGCCCAAGATATGGCATCATTCAGTATTGGTTATCTAAAGATGAAGGAGTGACTTGATGCACCAGGTCCCCCCATATTTCTTAATTCCACAGCAGAAATGGCAAACCACCAGCCCCGCATCCGTCTCCAGGTTTTCTTTGGTCTGTCCCATTGCCCTCTTCCGTCTGCTGTCCAGCAAAGAGATGTCTATGCCAAAGTGCCCAGTGGCATTAGGCACACATGTGCAAGCTATCTCTATCTTCTCCCCTTGATTGTCAGTGATCTGCAAGTAGTTTTTATCTGTAACTCTTCATTTGGGATCTTTTCTGGTAAAAAACATTTTCACTAATATCCTAACATATGTATTTTGAATGGTCTCATTCTATATATATATATATATATATATATATATATATATATATTATGACTAATTGTGAAATAGTACACCATATCCAATGATATATATATATTTATATATATAATTGGATATGTGTACTATTCACAATTAGTCACAATTTCTTAAAATCCTGCTGTATATGTTCATCAGTTGCTGTGTCCTCATCATCAAGTGATTGCTAAGCAACTGAAGGACATCCCCATATCCATCTTCAATTTCCTGATAAGGGCTATTTATTTATTTTATCTGCTTTCTCACTAAGGCTGGCACATGTACTTCTAGAACATTATATCCAAATAAATCCCTGGAGATCTGAAACCTCAATAGATGAAATCCACTAATTTCACATCTTGCCATTTTGTACCTTCCAAAACATGAACTGAGAATCAGACACATTGTCCTAGTAAACTGAGTCTCAAAAAGCTATTTGAGCACAGCAGTAAGTGACATCAGTCTTCATCCTCATCCTGAAAGTAGTTTTACTGTATGCTCTATATTGCTCGCCAACTCCTCTTCTGTGTGCTAGCTAGAAACCTTAGCTTGGATTTTCACCACAATACATAGACTCAGCTATATATAACATATAATTGTCATCTGTGTTATCAACTGTTTAATTTTGAGGTCCATTTCCCTATTGCTGCAATCTTTAGATTTCCTTCCAATAATAATAATTATGAAATTGTGGAATGTTCCTACTGGCATGCAACATACATGCTCAATCAACCTTCATCTTTTTAAAGTTCATTCATTTTAAAAACTTTCTTCATTTGCTGTCATATTTGGTCAGAAAATGTGCATGATTCTTCTTAAACATTTACTTTGGAATATTTCTAACTTGTATATGATGTTGTGGACATTTTCTAGCACACACTCCCAGGTCACTGTTTCTATATATTTTAAGTTTTGTTTTAAGATTTAATCCTTTGACTTTCCAGATTTTGTTGAGCATGGTGAAAGTTTGACTTACTTTCTTGATTTTTCCAATGATGACCATTTCCAATTCACCATCCTAGTGTACTGTACTTTCCAGATATACAAGATCTTGAACTTTCTCTTTGATTTAATTTTCTTACATTATTAGGTTTTCTGATTTTTTTTGTTATTTCTCATTGTTTTTATTTTTGCAATATTAACTTCAAGTCTAATTTTTTGAGCTTTTCTGGACAGTGTATCTGTTTTCATTTGAGCATCCTTTGTTTTGGCTGGACAAAAAACTAATATCTGCTGCATAATCCATATCTTTCAGTACTGAGGTAAGTGTATATCAAATATTTCTGCTGGTATCCCCCATGGTTTCTCTTATCAGTCAGTCTATGATGAAGAATGGTGACAGAATAGACTCCTAAACAAATCACAGAGCTCAAAATTCGTTATAAAGTATAAAAAATTGACAGCTGTATGAAAACTTTCACAATCTTGTCATCACCATCTGTCATGGATGACACAAAAAAAAGAAAAGCAGACTACAGGCAAAATATATCACTAGCAACAAAGCAGATTCTTTGAAAAACTGGAGTAGAATCACTAATGAAAGAGGAAAACAAAGATCTAAATAGTCTTTTTGACAGATTTGTGTTATCAACTCATGGCCTCCTGTAAGTCTCGAGAGATAATGTTAAATTACCAAGCCCACTTAGTGTAGATGTCACCTCTTCAAGATTTTATATGTTGAGTAGTTACCAAGCCTACGTAGTTTAGATGTCACCTCTTCAAGATTATTCTATTTTGAGTAAGTTACCAAGCCCACTTAGTGTAGATGTCACCTCTTCAAGATTATTATATGTTGAGTACGCCACCAAACCCACTTATTGTAGATGTCAATTCTTCAAGACTACCCTATGTTGAGTACGCTACCAAGCCCACTTATTGTAGATGTAACCTCTTCAAGATTATTCTATGTTGATTAAATTACCAAGCCCACTTATTGTAGATGTCATCTCTTCAAGATTATTCTATGTGATTAAATTACCAAGCCCACTTAGTGTAGATGCCGCATTTTCAAGATTATTCTATGTTAAGTACGCTACCAAGCCCATTTAGTGTAGATGTTACCTCTTCAATATTATTCTATGTTGAGTACCCTACCAAGCCCACTTAGTTTAGATGTCTCATTTTCAATATTATTCTATGCCCAGTACGCTACCAAGCCCACTTAGTTTAGATGCCGCATTTTCATTATTATTCTATGCCCAGTACGCTACCAAGCCCACTTAGTTTAGATGTCTCATTTTCAATATTATTCTATGCCCAGTACGCTACCAAGCCCACTTAGTTTAGATGTCTCATTTTCAATATTATTCTATGCCCAGTACGCTACCAAGCCCACTTAGTTTAGATGTCTCATTTTCAATATTATTCTATGCCCAGTAAGTTACCAAGCCTACATAGTGTAAAAGTCATCTCTTCAAGATTATGTAGGTCTCAGAGTCAGTGCAGTCACTACAGTTAATATCACACATAGACTTAGTACCGCACCAAACCATACAGAATCCTTATTAAACAGGAGCGGGCACGCAACTATTTTAGCACTGATTGAACCAACCAACCCTACGTCTAAATTAGAATGTTCCTTTCCTGACCTCCGAACTGTGAACCTGTGATGTAATACATTATGGCGTCTTAGCCTTGTAGATATATTGCTACAGTGTAAGAGCTAGGATTACGAAAAATGTTCTTGTGATTATAACTAGCCACATTATTTATTTTTTATTTTAGTCTTAAACTTCTGTTGAAACACTGCAGAAAAATGTTTCTGGTAGATCGATTAGTCCGTACCACCATTGTGACGTCGCTGTTAGATATTGACAAAGCAATCGAAATAAGTTGACAAATAGCTAACTCAGGGACATAGCAACATGCCCCATTACTGGTATGTCTTAGGATATCGGCTTGCACGTTCATGTATCAGGAGACAAACAGTATATTCATGCCATCCCTCTACTACCAATGTCAAACATGGACACTTAAGGCGAAAGAGTTGCCAACCGAAACAGTTTATTTGTGGAAAGATTTTGAACATATAACGAATCCGAAGCAAATGCAGTGACCTACCAACTGGCACCATTACTACAACACCCAAAGATCAAGATGGAAGTGAAAAGACAGATGATAAAAGTATTTTCCTACCAACACTTTGTTACCAGTGCCAAACTTGGTCTCTTACAGCAACACACCACAGAAAGCTCACCACGTGTGAAATAAAATGCTTGAGGAAGGCAGTGGGAGTCACCAGGAATGACAGACTACGAAATGAGGACATCAGAAGCAGAGTGGGCATAACTTCATGCACCGAATACATCGAAAGACAACAAATGCATTGGTTTGGACATTTAATGAGAATGAAATACAACCAACCACCAATAACAGCATATAATAAAAAGAGATCTGGTATTAGAGCTAAGGGAAGACCAAGAAAAAGATGGATAGACAATATCAAGACCACACTACATAAACACGGATACAACACAACAAGGGCGACTCATCTAACCCTAGAACGCAAATTAAAGCTTCCATCCCTACGCTTAACGGCAAGAGTGGACAGCCAACTACATCTTTCACCTGGGAATAGACAAAAGACAAAAAGAATCCGAAAAATGAACGGAGGATACAACCCAGAGCACGACAACATAAATATTTTAAACAGAACAGAGCAGACCACAGTCTTCAGACTTAGAACGGATCACTACGGTCTCAAAGCACACCTCCATAGAATGGGTCTCAGGGACTCGGCTGCCTGCACCAAAGCACATCCTGCCTGACTGAGCAGCGTGTGAATTGAAATCTAGTCAACAAGAGCAACCCATCAGAACAAACTATAGGAGCCATGAAGACCTGAAGCGCACCGCCCTGTTTATGACACATACTGAAGTAGTCGCATAGCAGAAGTTGAACTCAGAAGAAGACGAAGAATTGGCTATCGTTAGAAAAAGAAAACCAGCAGTGGTAAGAACGTGTGATCAGATAGATATTCCGGTCTTGTTAAAACTTTTATTAAATGACCAGTGGAAGGAAATGATACACTGACAGAAAAAGTAGATTAACATCATCATGATGATGATGATATCCAGTCTCGAAAGGCAATGGTGGATTTTATTCCTGCCTTCGCCTGTCACTTTTTATGTCAGCAAGTTGTTTTAGTCTGGCTTGTCCAGTTTTGGCCTATCCTGTCCAACTCCGATTTTTGTGCCGGTTTATGTTTCCAGGGTGGCGTCTGTGGCTTAGAGGTTAGTGACTCGGTCTATTAACCCCGACGTTCTGAGTTTGAATCACGCTGCGGACAGTTTGGTTGCAAATTGTTTGCGTGGATTTCTAACAAAAGGACGATGGCACCACGCGTTCAGAAAGCAATGGCAAACTACTGAACGTAATAATGCCTAGAAAAATAGTATTAAAAGCTGGGGTTAATTCGCAAAGTCCTGTAAAGGATATGCAATTCACTTTTTTTTAATGTTTGCAAATTCTGCACGCGGAATATGTATGCTTATCGTGGGAACTTTGTTTTTGATGGATGGCCATGTTAAAGTGGGATGACATCCAATGTTTCGACGCTGACCGTTGTCGACATGCCGTGTTCGCTCTATTTTAAGTAAGGATGTTAGGGGTGAGCCCTTTTTCCTTTTGAAAAGTGGCTGAAGTTGGCGATACTAGACGAGAAGGCGAACCAGCAACCATAGTATCACGCATCTCACGCTTATATATATATATATATATATATATGATACCATCAGATAAAACGTATACCATTGATCGATTTACCGAGCCTAACGTAGTAGAAGGCATTGCATTCAAAACTACACGGTATCAGAGATGAGCCCCAGAAAACAGTTGACTTCATCATAAGTACACATCTGACTGTATAATAATCCAAATAACGATCACAAGAAGAAGAAGAAGAACATGGATCTGTCCATGGCAAGCTCCTTCAAGTCATGTCTTTGTAGCAAAGGAAGAGTCACATCATTCTTTAACAACAACTAAAGAGGAGATATTCCAATGACTTGATTCTTAATTTTTATATTTCTTGTTCTACATTCTCTGATTTAATCAAAGAAGACTCGTTTTTAGGTTGAAAAGACCTCGGCTTAAAAGACAGCCGGAAAGGCTTGTTGATTGTGTTCTTAAAAGCTCTTGCAGGGCCGTGCGGTATATTTTCTCAGTATGATGCAAGTCTTGAAAATACCGCCCTTTAAATAGTTTTTACCTTAAAATAAGCGTAAATTGTAGTTTTGAATTTGCTGCTTATGCCGCCCCCATCCCCAACGTGCCTCTCTGTATCACAGCACGACCCGGCCCTGAGCGCTTGTATTGTTTTGCTAGGCAGTGGGTGCTGTAAGAAATAAGCACGACCCACTAACGTGCTTCTCTGTATCACAGCACGACCTGGCCCTGAGCGCTTGTATTGTTTTGCTAGGCAGTGGGTGCTGTAAGAAATAAGCACGCCCCACTAACGTGCCTCTCTGTATCACAGCACGACCTGGCCCTGAGCGCTTGTATTGTTTTGCTAGGCAGTGGGTGCTGTAAGAAATAAGCACGACTCACTCTATTATCGATAATAGAGTTGGTTGTCGAAATAAGGGTGCTTGGTATTTCCTTTGTTCCGGAAACCCATTTACTTTGTTAATTTATTGTTCATATTCATTGGATTCGTTGCTTCCCCTGGGGTTCTTTAAAAAAAAACTTGTTCCCTTTTTGGGTTTACAGAGTTATTTCATTGTATCTGGGATGTTATTGTGTAAGAAAGAGATGGGAGCACAGATTAGTTTTTTTTTACCGAAGTGCAATGATGATGATCCTGTCAATTAATTAATCTATAGGAATGTAGAACTCTTTAAGCCGAGGAACGCTAGTTTCAACCAAAAAACGAAAAAGTGAACCAAGTTTAAGGGCTAATACTTTGTCTTCCTTCAACTAGTGACTCTAACGTTATATATTGTATTTGTTATTATATTCCTGTCGTGCCGTTATAATTTAAATCACGCCTGCAAGCAATTTATTAATACCGCTCTCTCCTTGACAACTCGTTCAATCTCCTCTATGGAATTGAGTCCGATATATTTGTCAAGTTCGTTTCCCTGTGGTTTCCTTTTTTTGGTCATCATTTTGCTTCAATATTTGCTTTGCGATTCTTTCATTATTTCTTCTCACAGTGTGCCCAACATATCTCCATCTTCATTCTCTGTTAACGTTTTATATGACATCTGAAAATCTTGTTTATATTTGTATTCATATTTCTTGTTTACTATTTACATTAGTCTATATTGTACTCACATCAAATTACGTGTCCTCATATCTACTTCCAAGAATGATCACTAATATGTATAGTGTCTGCGGGTCTCTGTGGCTAAGTGGTTAAACCCTTTGCCTTGTGAGTCGAAGGTCGTGAGTTCGAGTCCGGACCGCGCCATTCTTTTCACCAGTGCTGTTTTTTCAGAGACCCTAGGATTGTTGCTGAAGCTACGGAGTTCGTGCTTTGTAAAATACTCTCGGCAAGTGGCGTGCCATTTCTGCTTAGAGGGACCTAGCCGTATGGGGTAAAACCCGGTGCAATGAAGTCAATCCTTCGGCTTTTAAACCCTTTCTTTTTAATGTATAGTGTCTGTTGCCATGGTGATTTATATTGACTGCGTTGTTCAACTGTTTACCAAATATGGCCTCGGCACGGTATAATGCACTATCAATCATAAAGTGTACCAGACGATAGTCGTCGCTACAAGCAACCAAGAAAATGTGAAACTAGCAGTGTTTATTTGTTCCTGGTTATGTTCATTCCTGCAGCAATGTTACCCCGATTTCGTGATCGTTTCTCAAGCCAGACTTTGTTCCTCGCTTCACTCGTAGTCCAATGTAACGTTTCAATGATTGTGTTCTACAGTATAGCACCACAAGATTGGGAACGTTAGCAGCTGATATATATATGTGACAGTTTTAATGTCATACAAGTGAAAAACAAGATATATATATATATATATATATATATATATATATATATATATATATATATATATATAAAATTATATATATATATATATATATATATATGTCTTAATGTTACAAAAACAAAAATAAGGACAAATAACAAAACAAGCTTGACAAGAGATATTTTTGATCAAGAGAGAGAGAAAATATAAATTGTGAACGGCTTTGAATATCTCGGTTGACTGCTAACAAATTATGAAAATGGAAAGAAGGAAATTAAAAGAAGAACAAACATAGTCTTACACACAAAAAAGGAACAACTAAAAACAGAATGGAATGGAACTGATAGGGGAACAAAGATTAGAATATTAAGTGCATGCATATTACATTGGCAACGTATGGATGTGAATCGTGAACTTTAACAAAGTAGTGGAAAAACATGTGTTCTTTTGAGTATAAGAGGTCTCTGCATACAATAAACAGAGAACAGAACAAATAGATCTACCCAGAAAGAACTTTGAATCAAAGAAACCTTGCCGATACTACAAATAGAAACGAGAAAATTGATGTATTTGGGACATATAAAAAGACGCTTAAGCGTTGGAGAAGACCATCATGAAAGGAGACATCCTGCCAAACAGAAGACCGTCATGGAAGTAGGCGTCCTGCCAAAGAAAACCGTCATGGAAGTAGGCGTCCTGCCAAAGAGAAGACCATCATGGAAGTAGGAATCCTGCCAAAGAGAAGACCGTCATGGAAGTAGGCGTCCTGCCAAAGAGAAGACCATCATGGAAGTAGGCATCCTGCCAAAGAGAAGACCATCATGGAAGTAGGCATCCTGCCAAAGAGAAGACCATCATGGAAGTAGGCGTCCTGCCAAAGAGAAGACCATCATGGAAGTAGGAATCCTGCCAAAGAGAAGACCATCATGGAAGTAGGCATCCTGCCAAAGAGAAGACCATCATGGAAGTAGGCATCCTGCCAAAGAGAAGACCATCATGGAAGTAGGCGTCCTGTCAAAGAGAAGACCATCATGGAAGTAGGCATCCAGCTTTTCCTTAGATACGTTTGTATTTGGTCGTCCATTTGTGTTTCATTTTAATTTGTCACTCCTGTTTGTTCGTTTGCTTGATAAAGGCCTTGTTGGTCGAAACGTTGCTGTTTATCGTCACTGTTTCTGTATTTTGTAAAACTATAGTACTTTGTTTGTACGTGTTTCACATCATGGAAGTAGGAATCCTGCTAAAGAGAAGACCACGGAGAACATGGATTCATGATGTGACTCTATTTTATTTTATTATTTATTTCTTTGAAAGTTAATATATGTCACATGGTGCACGCATTTGTGCCACCATTACCATTATTTTCTTGATGTTATCTTCACATCTTTAATTTGATGTCCAAGATATAAGACCCAATTTTGATTCCAGTATATCTTTTCCCGTTTCTATCCATTTATTCTAAGATTTAATTTTGACATAGTGTGTGTCTTCCTTATTTTCATTGAAGTTTTTGTTTTCTCAGTATTAGTGCCTAATCTACATTCCCCACTTCTGCAGATTTGATTAATTATGTGTTATCTTCATATCTAAGAATGTTTATTATTTTTCTACAGATACGTAGTTATGACATCCCTTTAGTGTGTTTGAAAATTTGCTCATTTTGAAAATATGTTCCGTTTGAAAATTGGTTAATTTGAAAATTGGTTCAATTTGAAAATTTTTCATTTTGAAAATTGGTTCAGCTTAAAAATATGTACATATAATTTTTAAATTAACTCACTGAGAATTAGCTACTTGCAACTGCCAATGATGGTTCTTTTTTTAAAAACCATGTTTGAATTTTATGTCATGAAATCTTTTTTTTAGCGGGAATGTGTTGTATGGCCTCTGTTGTTAGTTGTTAATCAAACTGAATAATACTGTGTCCTGGTCTAGCTGAATCATGAGATCTAGGCCCATTTTGTATATACGTCAGCTTGTTTTGCGTTGTAAGAAAAAATACGTGTAATTTGAAACACACAAAAACTGAGAAGATAGGCTGCCATATGTTCATGTTTTCCCCACTGTTATGTGTTTCTATTACGTGTCCAACTGTCATAACAATTTACTTGCTAGATAGAGCTCCATGTTTATATATGGTTGGTAGCTAAAGGAAACATGAAACTTAAGAAATAACGAAAGAAAACCCACAAAGTAAAGCAGCTTTACTAAGTACAATAATAACATTTTATAAATCATATATCTCTAGAAAACGCTCTTGTTCTCAGTGGGACATAGGATCGGTTCTGTCTTTCTCCACCTAATTATATTCTGGTCCACTGTCTTCATTTCTGCCTACGAGGCTCTGATACTCTTCTTTCTACTTTTCTCTTATTTCTACTTTTCTTCTTTCTACTTTTCTCTTCTTTCTACTTTTCTTCTTTCACTTTTCTTCTTTTACTTTTCTCTTCTTTCACTTTTCTTCTTTCTACTTTTATCTTCTTTCACTTTTCTTCTTTCTACTTTTCTCTTCTTTCTACTTTTCTCTTCTTTCACTTTTCTTCTTTTACTTTTCTCTTCTTTCACTTTTCTCTTCTTTCACTTTTCTTCTTTCTACTTTCTCTTCTTTCTACTTTTCTCTTCTTTCTACTTTTCTCTTCTTTCTACTTTTCTCTTCTTTCACTTTTCTTCTTTCTACTTTTCTCTTCTTTCTACTTTTCTCTTCTTTCTACTTTTCTTCTTTCTACTTTTCTTCTTTCACTTTTCTTCTTTTACTTTTCTCTTCTTTCACTTTTCTCTTCTTTCACTTTTCTTTCTACTTTTCTCTTCTTTCTACTTTTCTCTTCTTTCTACTTTTCTCTTCTTTCTACTTTTCTCTTCTTTCACTTTTCTTCTTTCTACTTTTCTCTTCTTTCTACTTTTCTTTTCTTTCACTTTTCTTCTTTCTACTTTTCTCTTCTTTCTACTTTTCTCTTCTTTCTACTTTTCTTCTTTCTACTTTTCTCTTCTTTCACTTTTCTTCTTTCTACTTTTCTCTTCTTTCTACTTTTCTTCTTTCTACTTTTCTCTTCTTCACTTTTCTTCTTTCTACTTTTCTCTTCTTTCACTTTTCTTCTTTCTACTTTTCTCTTCTTTCTACTTTTCTTCTTTCTACTTTTTTTCTTTCTACTTTTCTCTTCTTCACTTTTCTTCTTTCTACTTTTCTCTTCTTCACTTTTCTTCTTCACTTTTCTTCTTTCTACTTTTCTTCTTTCTACTTTTCTCTTCTTTCACTTTTCTTCTTTCTACTTTTCTCTTCTTTCACTTTTCTTCTTCTACTTTTCTCTTCTTTCACTTTTCTTCTTTCTACTTTTCTCTTCTTCACTTTTCTTCTTTCTACTTTTCTCTTCTTTCACTTTTCTTCTTTCTACTTTTCTCTTCTTTCTACTTTTCTCTTCTTCACTTTTCTTCTTTCTACTTTCTCTTCACTTTCTACTTTTCTTTCTTTCACTTTTCTTCTTCTACTTTTCTTCTTTCTACTTTTCTTCTTCTACTTTTCTCTTCTTTCACTTTTCTTCTTTCTACTTTTCTCTTCTTTCACTTTTCTTCTTTCTACTTTTCTCTTCTTTCACTTTTCACTTCTTCACCATGCTACACCTTTACCGTTCTTCATGTTTCACCGTTATTCTTGTTTACTCTTTTTCACTCGCCATCTTCTTCTATACTCTTCTTCATTTTCATCTGTACCCATCCTCACACATTGTCTTCTACTTTCGTCTTCACACTTCCATTGTCGTCTTTACTCTTTATTTGTCTCCGCCATCTTCATATTAGTGATTGTCTTATTAGTTTCTAGCTAGATAGTAATGTACTTGTCACTTATACAAGAATCTATCTGTTGTTCTTACTACTCACATTCGGTTATTTGAGTAATCGATGTAATAATCACACTGAATACTCACTATATGTTGCACTTCTTGTGCGCACACCCAAAGGACGTACACTTTTCTGCATATAAAAAACGATCTTGGTGAAGGTCTTTGTCATACCATGAGGTATATTAGAAAAATAGGGTGTTGCGGTCATTATTTTTATGTTACCAACGGCACACAATTGGTGATGTGGTCAACTATTTCTGCGATCAACTTCTGCTATGCAACACCTCCGCTATGTTTCATAAACAGGGATGTGAGTTTGAGGTCTTCACCGGTCGTCCATAGTTTGTTTTTTAGGGTTGTTCCTGTTGGCCAGATTTCCATTCTCACACTGCTCAGACTGGGGCAGTCTTGCAGGATGTTGCTCTAATGTGCACATCCTGCAAACTGCCCCAGTCTGAGCTCTGTGGACTGCTTTGGTATTCCACAATTGCAGGCAGCCGAATCCCTGAGACAATTCTATGGAGGTGTGCTCTGAGACTGCAGTGTCCCGTTCTAAGTCTGAATACTGTCGTCTGCGCTTTTCTGTTTAGTGTATTTATACTGTCGTGCTCTGGGTTGTATCGTCCGTTTGTTTTTCTCCACAAAATGTTTCTAGATTGTTTCAGAAGAGTCTTTGCTTCTGTTAAGCTTTGTGTTGGGTGGTGTTGTGTTAGGCTTCCTCCAGCCCTTGCGAGTTTGTCAGCCTTTTCATTTCCTGGTATACTACAGTGTGCTGGTATCCACTGTAAGACTAGTTCTGATTTTTTTGGACAGAAAGTTTATTTTTTGTATTATATCCTGAATGAGTTTGTCTTGTTTGGGGCATGAGATCTACTGGAGAACCGATCTTGAGTCACTAAAGACTGCAATATTTTTTGCTGTCACCTGCTGGTTGTTGATAAGATGTGGTCAACAGCAGGCCGGCCTTTTTAACTTCCCAGTGGAACCTAATCTAGACTTGGTCGACCTGAGAAACAAACTTTACGGTTGGGGAAAAAAGCCCACCCCACTATGAAATTTGATCCTGAGACCACGCGCATACAAAGAAAGTGCACTAACCACTCCGCTATCGCTGCTATCCGTTCTGCACATATACATATACATAATGTTCAATTTTTACAATCCACTGAAGCTTTTGAAACGAATGCGATAGAAACAGTATATAATATCTTTATTCGCATAATAGCAAGTTCTGTTATGTGAGAACAGGTGTTTTCCTTATATGCAAAGTTTTACTTGTCTGCTTATCAAGAAAATTCATATCTGAAAAACTTGCACCACGTAGTTTTCCCCGTTATAATTAAGGAAATTATGAGTTTATTCAATAACTTGAGTTCTAGTACTATTGATTCGTTCGTTCAACCATCTTTTTTATAAGTTCATTTTTTTGTTCATTTCGCCCCATGCTGTTTTATTAATCCCAGTGCTTTGTGGTACAAATCCCTTCTAATCCCATTTATATAGTCTTAGTGGAGTATGCATTCTGAATCAGAATTGACGCTGTTTATAGAAAAATAATCATTTTACAGCACCTATCCGTGCTGAAAGCGTAGTTCATTCTATACAAGTCATTCTGTGGCCAGATATACTCTGGATGTTGCAGCTAGCGCTAGAAGTCAAAGTTCTTGGTTATATCTCTTATGTTGAATCTATGACGAGAATAGGGTCTCGCAATACGAACATTTCTTTTGTCAATGAATAGCTGTCAACTAGAAGGTGGGGAGGGGGAGGTGGGCTGTGAACCCATGAGCTATACACATTACGGTTAGAAATATGAAAACTGGTATTGTTCCATTTAATACACAGCAGAAATAAGAGGTAGCCCATTTTCCTGAGATAATTAGTTAATATCAAGTTTATTTTTATTTTGCGACGATATATTTGATGCAAGTTATAGAATGTTGAACGCGAGAAATTTTGAAGTGGTATTAGAAATAACGGTTGAAAAGTTCAATCATAAATTAACTAATTGTTCTGTAACAGAGTTTCTAGGGTGGGTCTTGTGGCATGGAAATCATTATATGGAGAAGCTTTCTTAAGAATGTATGCAATTTCACTGTTGTAAATAAAACTAGCTCAAACAGAAATAATAAAAGGTGGGATAGGTTACAAGTATCTAGAAACCGTAGTTAGTTGGCTCTGTATAACTACCACATTGATGAAGACAGTTTATCTACCATCATTTGTGGTTGTCAAATATATGTACTGGACTAGCATCGCATTCCACAATTTATATCTCATTGTATAAACACGGGCTCTTTATTTATTACTTGCATAGACTTGTTTGGGCTTCTGTTGACTCTTCCAACATTTTGTACTAAAATCTCGAAATCACGTACTCCTTGGTGGCTGCAATCATACAAAATAAACTCCTTCATTGTTCATTTGACGATCATCGGACATGTCAATAATTGATCTCCGATCTCTATACACGTCTGAGATTGTTGTCATCATCGCTTGCGATGGACGGCTATTATTACCCAAGCATGTATCTCTCAAGTGTGTTTAGACTAACAACTCACGTTCTGTGTTGATTGATGTACCTACTGGGGTTTCTCTCGTGGTTTTTCCGTCTTGTCGCACCTATCGGTATGCATAACTTGCGCAACCGAGATAGAGAATACCCGTTATCTTCTTTGTTGAAATCTTCAGAGCGTATGTTTTCTCTTAGAGCATTGATGATGTCGCTTTTTATCATAGAAGACCAATTTTCGATCGTAGCATTGCCCGCCAGTGCGTCCGCTCTCTAATGACTGGGACAAATGTCAGAATGACTGGGACAAATGTCAGAATGACTGGGACAAATGTCAGAATGACTGGGACAAAGATGAAGGTAAGTGTTTGGATTGTCGCATTTTGAATTAATTGCATCCACTGCCTGCGTTTATAACCGGTCTTGATCTTCTGTATCTTGCTCATATAGTCGCTGAGCATGCATGCATTAGTGAATATTTGCGTCTGTGGTCACTCCAACGACGTTGTCACCAACATGACCTCCTTAGTCATGCTGTTGGTAGTTATCGCATATATGCCACTATTATACGTAATCAGTTCTTTATTATAAGTAACAACGTAGAAAACAATGCAACATTTGACATGTGTATGCAGATACCGTGGCGTCTGTGGCCTAGGGGTTAGTGACTTGGTCTATTAACCCCGACGTTCTGAGTTCGAATCACGCTGCGGACAGTTTGCTTGCAAATTATTTCCGTTGATTTTAACAAAGGACGATGGCGCCACCCGTTCAGAAAGCAATGGCAAACTACTGAACGTATAAGTGGTGCCTAGAAAATCAACGACTTGTTTACTGTAGTTGATGGCTACGTCCTTTGGGATATGCCACGATTTTCATTTTTTCATGCAGATACCACCATCTGATATTGTTGTCAAATGATAAAGTTGCAAATATTCATGGATACAACATCTAAAAAGTAGAAATATATGTTCTGCATATAAACACCAGCTCTTATTTATTTAATTGCTGGGTTAAACTGAAGCCCTTATGAAACTGAAATCAATATATTCTGCCCTGTATGTATCGTGTATAGACCGTTAAAGAACACATGTATCCAAGATTATTTCTACAAATATTCTGCTAACATCCATTTTGTGGAGGATTAACAATTTCTATGCTAGATTCAAACCAAACTATTAAATACATAATCAGGGCGTCGATTTGGAAGAGCCCTGTTATACATAGTTTGTTCAACTCCTTGCTCCTAGTTTGAACTGAACTATGTGTGTTGCTTCTGGACAGAAAGAACTGCTTTGAAGGGTTAATCCAGGGGGATTAGCTGCACAATCGACATAGGGTTTCGGTATTCAGTTCACGTTGCATATTTTACTCCTGTCCTGAAAAGGTTGGCGTCTCAACGCTATAAAAGGGACGGCACTGTTGGCTTGGTTTGTTGTACTGTGTTTTGGTTTCTGTTATATGTGCAGTTTTAGTGTACGGTAAGGAAGGATCTACCAAATTTATGATCGTTTAGTATAGTTTAGCTTGCCATGTGCTAGTGTGTGTATTATTTAATATTACTACTAGTTTAGTTGTGTTTGTGTGTGTATTATTTATTATTACTACTAGTTTAGTTGTGTTGTGTGTGTATTATTTATTATTACTTCTAGTTTAGTTGTGTTCGTGTGTGTATTATTTATTATTACTTCTAGTTTAGTTGTGTTGTGTGTGTATTATTTAATATTACTTCTAGTTTAGTTGTGTTCGTGTGTGTATTATTTAATATTACTACTAGTTTAGTTGTGTTCGTGTGTGTATTATTTAATATTACTTCTAGTTTAGTTGTGTTCGTGTGTGTATTATTTATTATTACTTCTAGTTTAGTTGTGTTCGTGTGTGTATTATTTATTATTACTACTAGTTTAGTTGTGTTGTGTGTGTATTATTTAATATTACTTCTAGTTTAGTTGTGTTCGTGTGTGTATTGTGTATTGCTGTTTCTAAATTAGCTGTGTTAGTACGTTTAATAACAATGGCGAAACACGTAAAAGCAAAGTACTGTAGTTTTATAAAATACGAAAACAATAACAATACACAGCAACGTTTCGACCAAAAGACCTTTTTCAAGCTAAGGATACACCAAAAGTGAAGAAATTCACTTCTTATACGTCACACAACACATAGAATCAGACAATAAATTTCTAACGGCCATAAAATGAAAATATGTGACTGAGTCACATCTTTGCCAAGAACGAGATCTTTGCCAAGAACGTGTATACGTTGCACATTGGTTTGGTAGGCCCTTAAATGTATAGACTTCTACACGTTTAGAACATGTGCTTTCGATTTCAGCTAAACCTGCTTAGTCGACTCTTACGACATGCGTGGCAGGTAACAGTGGTTCTATTCTTTACACCCCAAATTTGGGACCGCCCGGGAACCACACGGGCGACTGCGCTATTAATATGTTAGCTTATTTTTGAAGAAAAAAACATTTGTACCGCGCACAACCTAAGTATCCTTTAATCAATTCACAAAAATTATAATTGAATATTTTATAATCTCAACAAAAACAGTGTTATTATTAAACAGTTCTCCATTCTCGTAAATTATTCTTACTAACCAATAACAAGAAGAATGAGTTGTTTAATTATAGCGTTGTTTTAGTTATATATTTTAACGCTTAGCTTTTAATTAGGTGATCCTGGAAGGTTCAACCATGTTGCAGTTGAATTTCTGATTGAAGTAAGTATATACTCACAGTAGATGATATTTCTCTTCTTCTTCTTCGTTTCTGTTATCTTATTTTGCCTCTCACAGCTTCAAATAGAATAAGAAGAGATTGCTAAAACGGGTTCTTATGTTCACAGTCTACATGGTGTCTTTCATTGCTTCTGTTATTTCTGTGGACCACTTTTTTGTCTTGTGTCCACTGTATCTCTCTCTCTCTCTCTCCCAGACCGATATACCAGATTTCCCCCAAAATTCTACTCATGTGGAAACCTGATTCATGTAGCCTTAGCATTGGTGTGTTTTACGTCACATCTTCAGCACCATTTGGAGCTCAGGTGCTTATCTTTCGACGATGTGTCCGGTTTCAGCCAGCATTTACTCCGTTCGCTCTCCATTCTGTAACCATCTAGTGTTTTTTACGGTGTGGGGTAGCTAGTCCAATCTCCTTAATCGCCTCTTACGACATGCGTTGGAGGTAACAGTGGTTCTATTTGTTACACCACAGTTTGAGCCCCGGTAACCATGCGGATGGTGTCCACTGTATCTGAGAAGCATTGTATTTTTTTAATGTTAGTAATCTGTTTATTTGGCCGAACCGTTTAATGTGGGTTTTATGTTAGTGAAGTTGCATACTTTTTTTCCCCTGATATCTTCATTTCCTTCTACTTCGAACTCTCCATATCGACCACTTTTTAGACCACTCTTTGTGATTTGTATGTGATCTGAGCCTAAGAGCGATTGTATGTTGTGCTAGTCGTGTGCCTACAAGTAGGCCAGCACATCCGATTTCTGCGACGCATTTTATTTACTAGGGTAGCTTCCCTAGACCAGAGCCAACTATAAACTACTGGGCCTTCGGGCTCAGGTAAGAATTATGGGAAATCAGACCCCAACTACACCACGTGACCTCGCATTCCAGTATTGGTGTACATAGACGAATTCATTTTAAAATCAACACAAAATGCTAACTCGAAGTCATATTATGCAACAAGTTAAGTTTAACAATAAGGAATATCAATATTATAAATATTTTTCACCAATAAATAACCATAGACTCACAGAATTGAGTAAAATTGCAAAAAGCTTGCAGTGTTCTATCAAACATCTGTAATTTCCAGATCCCTTTTCTTATCTAGGTCAGGGAATACCCGGCCAGTTGTCTAGCCTGTGCTACCATAGTCGCATCATACGACATACCTTGTAGGTCGCAGTGTTACTATTCTTTGCTCCCCGGCAATACACGGGCGGATATCTTCATTTATAAACCGGTCTCTTCTTGATGTTCCCAGCATTCTGCGTACATCCCTCATCTGTGTCTACACTAGTTATCTTCTATCGTTTGACTTCAACGTCCAGGTTAGGCACCGATAACCTGATGTCGTGAGAAATATATTCTACAATGTTCTTATAGTGTTCATGGTGACATGCTTATATTTCAAAATTGATGCGATTTGTCCTATGATACGGTATTCTTTATTGCACCTATGTTGAATTTCGATAGTTATTCTTCTATTTGCCGAGCTATTTTCCTTTGAACTTGAAAACTATAGAAATCACATATTTGAATGCATTGTAAAAATCGTTGTAATTTGTAGTTTGGTTTATGCTCCAAATTTAAAAAAAAATAATTATTCATTTTTTTTTTTACATTAACATCTGAAACATGATAATTGTTAGTCATATATATACAATAAATGTTATAAATATTTTGTTATTTGAACTTTCTTCAAACTAAACTTTCAATTCATTGTACTCTAAAAATGTGTCCACGTAATCTGTTGAGGACTTTTCAGTCTAGCATTTTTAACAAGGGGAAGTGAGTACATGTGTAAACTGAATGACACGAGCATATCTAGCTAGATTATCTTCTCTTTTGTCCAATTAGATAAGGATCTGAATCCAATTGGATGTTGAACCAAGATAATTCATTCTCCTCCTTTTTATTTCATTGTTAATATTGTTGATGCCTGCTCACCAGGTGATGTGAACCCGAATAAAAAGCATGCAGAAACCAGGAGTGTTGGCCTACGGGTCTGTAGGAGCCTAACATGCACAATGAATTCACGTTATAATACACAAATCATATACAGACTAGAAAGATGGATTTTTAGCAAGTGGTTTATGTAGATCGAACGATACAGAAAGTTGTCTGTTAAATATATTTAGACGGTCAGATCTTGAAATTCATGTCACAATGTTCTGCTTCTTCTGTGTTCGCTCTTAATGCCATTATTTTGACCCTGTCTGTGACCTGTATGCGGTTTGAGCCGAAGAGCGATTAGTAGAGTTAGTTTGTGTTTAAGGGTTTACTATAGCAGTCAAAGCCGAACGGAGTTGCTATATCTGCACCTTTCTTTCATCAAGCATAAAGTTTTAACGTTGCGAATTTGAGGATTATCCGCCTAACTGCGACCAGTCTTCTCGCTGCCAGCTGAACGTCACCTTTCATGCACGGCACGGTCTTCGTTACTTTCTTTATTAACCACTTTTCAACAACTCTTGTAACTTGCTATATTATCGCAGATGAGAACACGAGTATTTCGTCGTCTAGGAATTAAGAGTTTTCACTCTGTTAATTTTCCAGTGTTAGCGCAACCATGACTCGAGACTCACCAATCAGTCAGATCTATGTTACATATCTGTGTTTGACCTGGGATAGAACAATTTTTTTAGTCTGTCCCCATACGTTTGCAGGTACGCAAACAACAACCATTGATAGTATTTGCCGATACCAAGCAATTCTGATAATATCAACCAGATAATCTGTTGGGGCGATCTGTTATTTCTGCAGACTTTTGGACACACTTGTCGATACTATTGTCCTGGAACCTGCAGCATGGTGTTTCCATTCTAGGACGTCGGTTAGGGAGATTTGTGTAGTCTTTGTCACTCAGAGATATTGCTCGTCTGATGTGAGGGTCAGTCTCTTACCATACGCAGCAGCGTTTACACTATTACTACCTCATCTGGATAGCTTCCTCTTCGATTCCTACCTGCTTTTCCAGACTCAAGGGCAACAGTCTATTCCCAGAACCACCACATTGTGGTAGGGTGGGTCTTAGTCAGTGTCAACTCATTAAACCTGGCACTACCCTGTCACCTTAATTTCATACGCCAATCGCCCTAAGTAACCGTTTAATCATCATATTAATATTTTCTACATGTAGACATGTGGGCGTCTGTGGCTTAGCGATAGTGATCTCGATCACTGCCCAATAGTGCCTTGTTCAAACTTAGCTGCTCGCAGTTTGGAAGCAAATTTGTTCTCGTGAGCTTTTACGAACGATAAAAGTAAACCTTACCGTTCATAAAGCAATGGCAAGCTACTGAACGTATAAGTGGTGCCTAGAAAATCAACGACTCATTTACTGTGGTTGATGACGACGTCCTATAAAAGATATGCCAATATTTTTATTTCATAATTTATATATAGACATAATCTATCGTTGTTTGACTAATAAGACAAAAATTACTACAGCTACACATGTCTCGCAGCAACAGTCGACAGAAAATATAACGCCACACTAATACATTCTGTGAGTGTTGCCGTCTGCTTACTGTGTTTAAATACTGATGTTTTTTACATTAAAAAAATTAACTCTGCTCCGATTGACTCCATGTTAACAGAAAACATTAATAGGTTTGTTTGTATCAGAAAATCAATCTTCTTCTTTGCGTTCGTTCTTTACGACCAATTTTAATCACTCTTTGTGATGTGTTTGATCTTTGACAAGAATGTGTATACGTTGCACATTGGTTTGGTAGGCCCCTAAACACATCGACTTCTACACGTTTAGGACATGTGCATCCGATTTCAGCCACACCTCCTAGTCGCCTCTTACGACATGCGTGGCAGGTAACAGTGGTTCTATTCTTTACACCCCAAATTTGGGCCCCGGTAACCACTCGGGCGAGAAAATCAATGTGTGTTTCTGTGCCTCATGCTTCTGTGTTCCGGACTTGAACGCGGAAACGTATAATCAAGATTTTTTTTTTTTTTCTTCAAACCGATAAATTGTGTTCAGCTTCTGAAGTGTGGATACTTCTGGCCAAGTTTGACATTGTGTACTGCCTTGTATATCGACACTATGAACTCTTGATAGTAGAGAGAAAATATCAACTTTCCTTCAAGGCCTGAATATCGAAGAACAATTGCGCACAAACACCGCCGGGTTCTGAAATCTGAAATATTTTCTTAATTTTAAACTTTGCAGTGGTTTACAGTGAACAATAATGGAGGTCATTGTTCATGGAAGACGAGGTTGGGGAACGACAAAAACAACAGTGATATCAGGTTCAAGCCACGTTTGCGTACGTCTTTGTGAGAAAGGAATACTCTCACCCTTCCTCAGTGCCGGATTAGGCTAGAGCGGGGCCCGTAGAAAATTTTAGCGCGGGGCCCTAGGTTTTGTATGATAATAAAATAAAACACAACTTTTACAAACAAACTTTTCTTGATTTAATGTGAGCAAATTTAGAGATAACACTAGACAAATCAATTTAAGTAAATTATTTTCAATGTTCATTAAGGTGAGGTTATTTAGACGATCTTGTCCCATCATGTTCCGTAACTCACTTTTATACGCTTTAATGTTGAAAAAGAACGTTCTCCGCTGCAGTTAGTAATCATTAAAAACTATATAGTAAATTCGTAAGACTATTTCTACATTTGGGAAACACGACTCTAATAAATTTTCCATTATAAGTTTATAAAATTGCAGTTCAAGAGCCTCATGCTTTTCGTTGCAAATAGCAGCAGCTACATTAGTTTTAAGAAGTTCAGTGAACTGCATAAGTTCGTCGCCTAGGCTTTCTTCCAAATCCTCTTGGTAAGAGCTGACAATATTTGGAGTTCTTTTCAAGATCTCTTCCTCTGTAATAAATTTTAACTGCCGGAGTATTCCAAATACACCAGTCACTCTATGGTACAGCCTAAATCAATAACTTTGCAAACAAAACAGAACAGTTGTCCTTTAGTTTCTGTATAACACAACCAATCTCTCACGTGAGTTTTGTTTATTGGTGTATGTGTGTATGTGAAAACGACTTTCGACAAAATCGTGGATTGTTTGAAGTTGTTTGGCCATTCACCAATATCGTTGGAGTACATTTTACTTTCGTTGTGTTTTGGCTTGTAGATGATGTTGCTACATTAGAAACATGTGCTGTGCTTTCTGCCTCTTTGGCTTGAACATGATATGGCTAAATTGGGAGGACTTGTTCAGAGCCAACTATAAACTACTGGGCCGGACACCAGGTTTTCTCTCTTCCGTAAAGTGGTCTGACATTTTGTGTGTGTCGGTAAACGATAGAACGTCAGCGTGTCTTGTTATTTTACTCGATTTTGAGTCCTTGGATATTTATCTACAACAAATATTTGGATTACTGATATTGCAGAGTGTTAAATTGAATTTGTGTGTCGTAATTTTTAATAGCCTGGCTGTGACTTGTTATACATTCGATTTCAGTTTGTCTTGTGAAAAATGTGGCTAAATCGTGAAGAGTTGCTGATCTTAATGGTAGTATTGGTAATGATGATGCTTCTATAGCACTGCTTTCATCTACTACACAGTGGGACACGTCTTATGTATTTTCTGCTTCGATTTCGTTGGATTCAGCACCATCACACACGACATTTAAAAATTCAAACAGCTTGCGTGTTTTGATATAACATCTGGTTATTTTTTCCATTTTCATCTGTCACATAGGCGCGGGGGCCCCTAGAAGCGCGGGGCCCGTAGCATTTGCTACTTCTGCTACTAGGCTAATCCGGCGCTGCCCTTCCTCTCTCTCTCCCCTCCGTTCTTTTGCCAGAAGCCAACTCTCCGTATATAATTTTATTGGGGGTTCGTCATCCATCCGAATCAGGTGACCCAGCCATCTAAGTTGACGGATACGGGTAACTAAGCTAAGAATTACAGCATATTCCACTAGCTCATTATTCATTACACTTCGCCTCCGTTGCTTCCTCTGCGGGTTCTTCCAAAAAACTCCTTGTTCTCAACTCATTACACTATCACTTCTGGAGATCCGGAGTATACTCCTCAAGCTACTCATTCATTCTTTTCTCATACAATTATGAGATCATTTATTGGACACAAATTTGTGATTTCATCAATTAGAAGCAGAAATTAGGAACACCGTGCTCGCCTGTATGTTGTCGGGGCTCTCATTGGGAGCAAAGAATAATAACACTGCAACCTACAAGGCATGTCGTAAGAGGCGACTGAGGTAGGGGCCTAGGGACTCTTCTCTAGTAAATAAAAAGTGGTGTTGCAGATATCGGATGTGTTGGCCTACTTGTAGACGCATAATTGACACATCGAACAATCGCTCTTAGTCTCAGATCGCATACAAATCACAAAGAGTGATCGATATGGAGATTTCGGAGAGGAAGAACACCGTGATATCTAAGAGCGTTCATTGTGAGCAGCAAATATTGTTAATGGAACCAAGCACCGATAAGTTGACACTGAATACGTTAAAGTTAGTTCTAGTCACGTTTAACTCTTGTATTATTTCCGGACAGTTAAGTCTGTAAATTTGGTAGTTTAGGCTTGGCAAGTCGAAGGCTCTCAACACATTACTCTTGTAAATGAAAGCCTAAGTTATTTGTTGTAAACGGAGCTTGTTTTCTGCAGAAGTTAATCTAAACATATATAAGCACAATTGTACTGGTGCATACGATGTGTACACTACATTGATTGTGTGAGCTAGTAGTTCTCAAGTTTTGTAGACTTGGGTCCTTAACAAGTGTGGAAATATATATACCTTTCCGTAACGGCCCGCTGGTTGTATAATTATGTACGGATGTGCAGTTGTTTGTCGCATAATACAATGCTTTAGCAATCGGATATAAGATGTTTAGTGTTTTTCTCCAACTTCCCTTCATTAAGTCAATGATCTGTGTACCATATTTCTTAATAACTTTACTTATTCCTCTCTGCTCCTCGTGGGGCATAGGACTTCAACAGTTGTCCTCCACTTTTCCTGATCGCTAGTAGTTTTTTTTATAGCTTCACAGGATAGTCTGGTATCCTTCAGTTCACCAAGAAGACTTCGTCTCCAGATCTGTTTAGGACGTTCACTTTTCCGTTTTTCTTGCAGGTTCCACTCAAGTTCTTGTCTACGGATACTCGACGGTGCCTTCTGCAGGGTGTGCTCCACACGTCTTCATTTTCTCACCTTAGCCTGGGTCATTATGGGTTGCTGTCCTGTTCTCATCCACACGTCTGTGTTTGCCACTCTGCTATACCTTCTCCGTCTGAAAATACCCTGAAGAAATGTATTGATTAACGTCTTAATCTTATATTTCTTGATGAGATGTTCAACTACGTTGCTCGCTAACTTCCCTTTCATTAAGTAAACAATCCGTGTATTTTTTATTTCATATTTGTTGATTGAAGCGTGTCTGTACATGGTAGATAGCTGAATATCTTTCTAATACGAAGTCATCGCTTAAACAACTGACTATGCCAGCATTAATTGTTATGTTAGACTTCCTACAACTATCATCATCATTCAGTAGCTTGTCATAAGCAGAACTGCTACTTTAACAGTTCTTTGAACTTTCAGTTATAGGCCAGATGCCCCTCCTATGCTGCCATCACGCTTAAATTATCAGTTACATCTGGAATCTATCTTCTCCGTGGTCTCTATCTTCTCGTTTCCGGCATGCCTCCTTTCATAATGGTTTTCCCCAACCCTTATTACGAACCCCTGCACGTCAGGTTTTTGCATGCTTTTTATTCGGGTTCGTCTCTCAAAGTCGCAGACCAAATAAGAAAATCGTGACATATGAGAGTTCTCTCAATGCGAGCCTCGTTAGCCTTGAACCTCGTGGTCAAAGTTTCCTGGTCTACACCGCTGGACGGTGGGATTGGCTTGTGTGTTCTACGGGTTATCAGCAGGTTACTAATTTTAACTTTTCGTCATTCCTAAGAGAGACTAGCCGACCCCAACACTGCAGTATGCAGAGCCAGGCGCAGAACACATCTTGTTAACCATATTTCCTAATCAGGGGACTTTTATTGATGATTTGAGGCTAGTTACAAAGTTCACCGAAGCCATTCGTTCATTACTGGCTCTGATGATTGTCAGATGACTACGAAGGGGAATATATCTGGTACAGTGTGAGAACCGTTTTTAAGCGTTTTCGTAACAGTTGGTGTGATATTGAAAATGAAAACTTTAATGTACGCCCATGACTACATTGATAAATGATTAGAAACGTCGTCTCGTTTTCACGGGTAAACTCAAATGACTTGTCTGATCAGGTTCAACATTTCTCGCGCTCTAATGTGTGTCTGTTGAATTAACTGTGGTTTGGGTTTATCCTTGGGTACACTTGTGTGTGTCGCGATAAGCTTTTGATTTGTAAGGAGGGTGATAAAAGGCGCGCCGCTAGTGGATGATTTATATCCCTTGTGTCTATAGAAATAAACGGACTGATCAACGTGTAGACCTAACGTTGTGATAGTAGTGACCAGCTGTTAATCTGTGATTGTTTTCTCTTTATGTTTCTCTTGAGATTGGATTGGATTATGAGAGACACAATATCTATTGAGATAAATGGAATCTTGTGAGAACGTAGACATTGCAGACGATGTGGTTCCACTATCGTATAGTTAGTTAAGTAAATATATATGCGAAATAAAGCAACCGAATTGGATAATCTTTATCGGGGAATGAGGTTTGATGATCAATGAAGGAAGGACTAACATCCTGAAGGTAAATGTTACCAAAGAAGTGGAGTACGTCAAGCTGAGAGTGATAGTTCTAGAGGAAGTCGACGTGTTTACATATTTTTGCAGTATCGTAAACAAAGCAGGACACAAATGACGTAAACAACTCTAGGATATAAAAAGCTTCAGAGATATTTAGTGAGTTAAATAACTATTTAAAGAACCAGTTTTCATACCATGTGGATTATTTTGGAGAACAATGTTAGGTCCGTATTGTTCTTCATCTCGGAGAATACACCGAAGTGCAATGGTGATTGTCTTATCAGTCAATCAATCAATCAATTCTGTTCTTTTTCAACGGTACTAGTGAGTAATGTAGTCAACATCACGCCGTCTGTCCTTGCTTCCTAGTGTTTCTCAGGTACCAATATGAGATTGGATAAACCTAAGAGTCGTGTGGTCGGAAAATGATCCACTTCAACTGGTGATTTCGAACCTGGGGTGACCATCTAGAAAGCATGTACACTAACCACTGTGCCAGCTCTCCACCACTAAACGTCTCTGCCGCATACTCCCTGTCAGATTGTCAGAGATGATAACAAATACCAAATTGTGAGTAATTTATTGTTCACTAAGTACTGTTATCTTATAAGCAATATCACACTCAACAATAACAACAATGGATACCAAATTCAGATCTTTCATTCAAATGTGAAGTCAGTTTTTCTGTATGAGCCGAAAAGACATGGCATCTGTCCAACAAAATATCAAGGGACTGCAAGTTTTTAATTAATAGATGTCTTTTTGTTTGTTTGTTTGTTTGTTTGTTTGTTTGTTTGTTTGTTGTTGTAATGTAGGGATTAACGTCTCTTTAAATCGAGACACGCATCTTTCAACCTAAGGACGAACCGTGTTCTGGTTATATCAGAGAATTATGTCAACAAACATGAAAACATTTTTTAAACTCGTTCAAAGAATGCAAGTTATACAAAAATAATTTGATCTGCAGGCGTTCGACAAAGCTACTAACGCGGGCGTGTTAGAGAAAAATAGACAAGCTTGGATAATGAAGGAGATTCGAAGGAGATAGCGATAGACCGGTCACACTCTATGGACGCCCATAACCAGTACTACTAGACACAGTCATGGAATCCCGAATGAACGAGATGAGTGTATGCGAATGAAGACGTAGACACGAAATATGAGGCTGATAGTAGAAGAACGGCTGGAGAGAATTTAACAAGATATATATTTTGGTTGATGGTCTGTGCACTCCACCGGTGATAATGACTGAAGAATACGAAACAAATGTTTCAGGGTAGTAATTCAGTAAATGTGTCATATAGTGATGCCAATGATAGCTAATCATTTTTTTGCCGATCCAGAAGCACTTGAGCTTTCAGCTCTTCGGCTCGGTGTCATGGACATCGTAACCTTTCGGTTCGGTGCCACGAACACCGTAAATCTGGAGAACCTGTGGCTTTTCTGCTAGCCCGCGGAATTGAACCCGCACTCACAGATGGCATGTTACCCGCAGTCCAACGCGTTACGAACACGCTGGGCACAGCTAATCATTAAATGTGTCGTAGTGTTGTCAGTAATCAATCTATCTATATTCACTGTGCTTCTCACTTGACACATAAGGCTTACCTCACAAAAGATTTCCATTGTTGCCTCTTCTTTCTACTAATTGTTTCCCACGTCAGGCAACAATCTTTCAACTTTCCACAGTTCATCTTCGTGTTTCCTTTGACACCCTGCTTTCTTCTTCTTGCGTTCGTTCTTTACGACCAACTTTAATCACTCTTTGTGATATGTTTGATCTTTGCCAAGAACGTGTATACGTTGTACATTGGTTTGGCAGGCCCCTAAACGCATAGACTTCTGCACGTTTAGGACACATGCCTCCGATTTCAGTCAAATCTCCTTTGTCGCCTCTTACTACATGCGTGGCAGGTAACAGGGGTTCTTTCTTTACACCCCAAATTTGGGCCCCGGTAACAACTCGGGCGACGCCCTGCTTTCTTTTCCCATCCACTGTTTATAGCAGAGCTGTAATTTGCGATGTTTGTGTTATCTCTCCTACTGATCTGAGTACATTTCTTTTAAAGTAGAGGATTTAAGCCGAGACATTTATTTCAACATAGGGAGAGAGCTTGTTTTTTTATTTTGGTTATATCAGAGTGTGTAGGCAAACAAACATAAAAAATAAGGGTGAACTCCTTGCGGAGAATCCCAATATATTGATGAACCTAATATTTATTATATTTGCAATATTGATATTTGTGTATTCAGCTTACAAGTAGGCTTGATTCTTGTCTAAAAGTGTCTTAGGCCGAAGGATTTACTTCATAGCATCCGGTTTTACTCAATATAGCTCGGTCCCTCTCCGCAGACAGGACACATCACCGTTGGAGAGTTCTGCAACAGTCCTATGGGTCTCTATTTAAAAAAATGCACACATGAACAGAACGGCGCGACATGAACAGAACGGCGCGACATGAACAGAACGGTGTGACATGAACAGAACGGTGCGACATGAACAGAACGGTGTGACATGAACAGAACGGTGCGACATGAACAGAACGGTGTGACATGAACAGAACGGTGTGACATGAACAGAACGGTGCGACATGAACAGAACGGTGCGACATGAACAGAACGGCGCGACATGAACAGAACGGTGCGACATGAACAGAACGGCGCGACATGAACAGAACGGTGCGACATGAACAGAACGGTGCGACATGAACAGAACGGTGCGACATGAACAGAACGGTGTGACATGAACAGAACGGTGCGACATGAACAGAACGGTGCGACATGAACAGAACGGTGCGACATGAACAGAACGGTGTGACATGAACAGAACGGTGTGACATGAACAGAACGGTGCGACATGAACAGAACGGTACGACATGAACAGAACGGTACGACATGAACAGAACGGTACGACATGAACAGAACGGTACGACATGAACAGAACGGTACGACATGAACAGAACGGTACGACATGAACAGAACGGTACGACATGAACAGAACGGTGCGACATGAACAGAACGGTGCGACATGAACAGAACGGTGCGACATGAACAGAACGGTACGACATGAACAGAACGGTACGACATGAACAGAACGGTACGACATGAACAGAACGGTACGACATGAACAGAACGGTACGACATGAACAGAACGGTACGACATGAACAGAACGGTACGACATGAACAGAACGGTACGACATGAACAGAACGGTACGACATGAACAGAACGGCACGACATGAACAGAACGGCACGACATGAACAGAACGGCACGACATGAACAGAACGGCACGACATGAACAGAACGGCACGACATGAACAGAACGGTACGACATGAACAGAACGGTACGACATGAACAGAACGGTGCGGTCGAATTCAAACCACGACCTTCTGAACGCAAGTCAAAATGCTTAACCACTCAGCCACAGAGACCTCAGCCACAGAGACCTCAGCCACAGATACCTCAGCCACAGAGACCTCAGCCACAGAGACCTCAGCCACAGAGACCTCAGCCACAGAGACCTCAGCCACAGAGACCCCAGCCACAGAGACCCCAGCCACAGAGACCTCAGCCACAGAGACCTCAGCCACAGAGACCCCAGCCACAGAGACCTCAGCCACAGAGACCTCAGCCACAGAGACCTCAGCCACAGTGACCCCAGCCACAGAGACCTCAGCCACAGAGACCTCAGCCACATAGACCCCTCTGTGTTCAAGTGACCTTGCGAGCATGTTTCATGTGCTTGGTAGCTACTTTTATTTTGTTAGTGTTTGCACGTAAACACTCATGATTGTGTAGGTGTCTTTGATTGCCTCATTTTAAGGTTGTACTTTTCATAAATATGCGGATTCCAGAAAAGCACCCTTCTTATTATATTCTTCTCCGGTTTTGGTAAAGTGTGTCCTATCCAGCGCCAGGGTCTTTTTTGTAACCTCTTGGTTCACTGGTTTCGAAACTGGGTTCACTGGGTCTTGTTCTCTTTTAACCTCTTGGTTCACTGGAATCTGTCGACTCGGACCACGATGATTGTGGGTTCAATCCCAACTCGACGTTCCGCACGTGAAAGATTGACCCCCTACCTCCTGCACATTGAATGAAAATCGAGGCATATCCTTTACAGGACTTATCCATCAACAACAGTACACCAGTCGTAGATTGTCTAGGCACCACTTATACGTTCAGTAGTTTGTCATTGCTTTGAAACGTGAGGCCTATTTATAGAAAAAGGTGGAGACTGCGTAAAACTTGGAAAGAATATCGCGTAAGTGTTGGGCGAATCGGTGACTAATTGCGTAAGTGTTGGGCGAATCGGTGACTAATATCGCGTAAGTGTTGGGCGAATCGGTGACTAATATCGCGTAAGTGTTGGGCGAATCGGTGACTAATATCGCGTAAGTGTTGGATTTATATCGTTCGTAAAATTACAAGGAACTAATTTTCTTCAAAATTTGCTCGCGCTGAATTTGAACCAGGTACACTAGGTTGTGATCAGCTACTACCGCTTAAGCCATGACGCCACATTAGGGTCATTGCACATTAGGGTACATTGCACATTAGGGTACATTGCAGATTAGGGGTACATTGCACATTAGGGTACATTGCACATTAGGGGTACATTGCAGATTAGGTACATTGCATATTAGTGGTACATTGCACATTAGGTACATTGCACATTAGGGTGCATTGCACATTAGGGTGCATTGCACATTAGGGTGCATTGAACATTAGGGGTGCATTGAACATTAGGTGCATTGAACATTAGGGTTGCATTGTGCAGCATTAGGGTGCATTGCACATTAGGGGTGCATTGCACATTAGGGGTGCATTGCACATTAGGGGTGCATTGCACATTAGGAATTAGAAATGTAAAGTAAAGTGACTTCATACCCCAAGGTCTGAAAAAGCTAAGGGAAATTTTATTTTATTATAGGAGAGTGAACCAAGAAGAAGAGGAATAGATTCTTGCAGTGGCGGCTCGTGATCATTTTTGTTGGTGGGGCCAGACAGAAATTTTCGGAAAAATTATGATTTCGATTAGGTTATATTGTAATGTATAAAATAATAAATACACGTTACGCCTTTTTTGATGGGGCCCGGTCCCACTGGCCTTTATTGACGAGCCGCCACTGGATTCTTGTTATGCTTTCATGTTTATTTGATCGGTATTCGTTTTTGTAATTTGTTTATTATAATTATTGTATCAATAAAACATATTGATATAAGCTTTAGTACAGTACCTGGGGGATACGTCAATCGATAGATAAGCTTATGCACTAGTAACAGAGCCATGCCTGCCGGTGTAGGCGATCATTCTCTCCACAACTCACTCTTTCCATGGTGCAGTTTTATCAGTTCTGGCGACGATCTCTTGCCAAACCATGATGTCAGACCATCCAGCATTTTCTCCATCTGTCTTCAGCGATCTCTCCTTCCCTGTATTTTACCTGTTGCCATCTAATGTTACAAACATCATATTCGCATTATGTCAGAAAAAACATTGATTGTCTAATTCTTATGATCAGGTTTTGCTATCTTTCTTTTCTCCAATCCTGTTTTGTCTCACAGCTTCAGGATAAGAAGAGATTTCTAGAAGGAGCCCTTGTGTGCGCTTTGTAAATAGTGTCTTTCGTCACCTCTGTTATCTCTGAGGTCCACCTTTTGTGTGGCCAGCCTTTTGCTTTGTATCCATTGTATCGGAGCAGCATTGCTTTTGAGCGTGCACTGTCTGTTGGTAATCTGCTTATGTGGCCAAACCATTTAATTCGTTGTTTCTTGATGAAGTTCAGTACTGATGTTGTACCCACTTGTTTCCTGATGTTTTCATTTCTCAACCAGTCTCTTCTTGCTACACCCAGCATTCTGCGTAGACACTTCATCTCTGTGTGACTAGTTTTCTTCTATCATTTGAGTCACCATCCAGGTCTGGCACTGATAGCATAATGTGGGAGAAAGATTGTGTTGAACATTGCTCTTTTGTGTTCATGTTTTTAAAAAATCTCGTTTCGTTGTATTATTTGATTTTATAGACAAAGAAATAACTTTTCTTTTACATGTTTTGTTTTGTCTATATATTTAGTTAATATTTATTTATTTTTCTCCTCAGATGCCATCTCTTATATAAAAGAATAGACTGGCCACTGTACAACTTCTTCAAATGCTTAATTTAACCTCAGATATTAATAGACTGAAAGAATTTACTAATACTATAACATTAAGATCGACCAGGATCCAACGTGTATCTCTGTCAAATGAATCCTTCTGTGTACAGTGAGCAGTTTAGATTCCAGACAACGTTTAAAACAACAAAGCCAGTACAAACATGAGCTTTGTAAGTTGCTATTCATCAGCAGGTTCTACAACCTTCAATACAAGCAACCAAAGTCTGCCCAAAAGCAGGATCAAATGTAGCAGAGGTCAGATAACAGTGGGAGATAACAGTTTCCATTCTGCGTCAGATGCCCTCATGGTCTACCTGCGACAGTATGATGTCTCCGTAGGAAAACATGTTGGAAATAAGGATCAAGATTCTGAAAATAAAGGATGTGAGCATCTTCAACTAGATAAGTATTCAGTTAACAAAAGCTACAAACTTCTTGCTGACATTGATCTTGTGATTGACAAGGATGCTATTCATCTTCCTCATGCAAAAGATGTTGAGAGCCTATTGATCTCACAGGTAAGATATATCAACAACGTAATCACGTTTGTCATATTGTCATGGTAATCGTTATACCTGTCATCATTACCTATATTTTCTAATTTCCTAGTTGCATTGAAATGAACTGAAAATCGTGGCATATCCTTTACAGGACGTTGCCATCACCCGCAGTAAACGAGTTGTCAATTTTCGAGGCATCACTTATACTTTCAGTAGTTTGCCATTGCTTTCTGAACAGAGGCCTATTTTTACAGCATGTAAAAATCCATGGGAATAAATTTTCTTCTAAACTTCCCGCTGTGGAGTTTGAACCAGGTACACTTGGGTTGTGATTGTGCTCACTACGGCAAAGCTACAGATGCCCATACAGCCCATGGGCTATGTAATAGTAGATTGATAGAGCCATTATCATTGCACTTCGATGAATGCCCATATGTTCTCTGATTTCATTCTTACATATTTAGATTTCAGCTGTGGGGACTGCCTAGAGTAGTTGATAGTAGCTCGGCCTGCTAACTGTGAGACGCCTCATAGCTCGGGTTCGAACCTACTGTCCGGCATTTGTTCGAGTCCCCTGGTCTTACTCAGGACGATAACGTGAGTACCTCTGAAGTCAGAGAAAATCTGCCTGTATGGCGAGGAATACTAATTACGAGTACATTGAGCACACGGCTGCCAGTGTAAAGTAATTTACAATGTGCACGCTGCTGCCATTGTAAGAAATTGGAAAACAGATTTTCACGCAAAAATCAGTTTCAGAGATGGAACTCGTCTGAGTTGAAAGCGGACGAAAGAAAAAAAAAAAAAGATTTCAGCTGCATTCCACTAACTCTGTACCCAATGAAAGTGTGAAGATGGTGAAAATGTTTTTGGCATTTAATTTATTTTAAAAAATTAATTTTGCCATAGCAGAGGCTTTACATCCTACTTGTATCGATTGTGCAACTGCGCAGGATTATTTATGTGCTCAACTTGAACATGAACCAACGTTTTATCATCCGTCTCCAATAGGATTAGGAACTTGATCTCACCTACATTGTGATCAGTCATCAATGGGAAAATAGCTCGATCACTTTCGCGGGGATAAATCCGAGTCTTTGGAGTGAGAGGTCAGCAACTTATCCCCTCACCACAGAGACCCCTGGCTGTAATAGTAAAATTCACAGAATTGGTTATGATTTGTAGCAGTCACACTCGTCGATAAAGTCTTCTACAGAAAACATTGGAGCGAAAGGCGAGTGGACGATCAAGAAAAACATAAACAGATGCTGGAACTAAATGATGATTAAAAGATGTAGATCAAGACACCCAAGGAGTACAAGATCGCCCACTTACACAAGACCACACATGTACAGAAGACCACGACACTAGGCTACAACCTGTTAGAAGTGTGGTGACAAAAGAAAAAATAAAGCATTAAAGTTATGGCAATATAATTATTTATTGACATAACTGTATCCTCAGTGGGCGTCTGTAGCTTAAGCGGTAGTGAGCTCGATCACAGCTTAAGCGTACCTGATTCAAACTCCGCGGCTGGCAGTTTGGAAGCAAATTCGTATACATGGATTTTCCGAATGGTAAAAATATACCCCACCACTCAGAAAGTAATGGCAAACTACTGAATGTATAAGTGGTGTCTAGAAAATCATCTACTGGTTTACTGTGATTGGTGGGTAAGTCCTGTAAAGGATATGCCACGATTTTCATTTTAATATTATCCTCTATAACACCACACTCTACCCCACCCCCAGGAATACACTTTATAATGAACACTTTTCTATTTTAGATAGTAACAACAGTAGTTATCAGTTATATGATGATTTTATCGTTGTAAAATACATGGAATCCAGTAACTTGGATTATTCTACCATTACCCAAGTTGGTCTCCTGTAAAGCAATCACATCAGTACCGTAAAGAAATTTGTCCAAGAATGGGATGCTTTTGTCTGACACCGACGCAGTTTAAATACAAAATTTGAACTTTATGGTGACCCAATCTATCGCATTTTAGCTGTCTTCTTCTCGCACCTACTCGATTTTTAATTTCTTCTTCCCAGTCTCTTGTTCTATCTAGGGGTTCTGATACTGTTTTCACGCTGTGCCATGATGTTACGCTGTTTAGAATCTCTTCCCTCTGTCAACCTCTATCTCTCTTCCTCCTTTATCTCGTACATTTTTGTATGCTTAGATTAATTTTCTTTCTTTTATATGGTTGTTACTTTAATTTGACATGTCCAGTAAAAAAGAAATATTAAACATGAACAAATGTTGGTTCAGGTTTCTTATCAGAGCTTCACAACGAGGTAGCTGATACCGTCCGGGAAATTAAACTGATACATCTGCTCAAACAAGCAGAACTGAAGTCTCAACATCATGCAAAAACTAAACTTCAACAAGAAGGTAAGTCTAAATGATGAAACAAATTCTTGCATATTCAACATCTACACAATACAACTAGACAAATCTTGTTTTATTTGTTATGTAGGGGATTTTTTTCCCGATCCAGAAGCACTTGAGCTTTCAGCTCGCGGTGCCATGGACATCGTAACCCTTCGGTTCGGTGCCACGAACACGGTAAATCTGGGAAATCTGTGGCCTTTTCTGCCATCCCGCGGAATTGAACCCGCACACACAGAGGGATAGTCATCCGTAGTCCAACGCGCTACAAACACGCTGTGCAGACGGGCATGTAGAGGATTAAAGCCTCTTTAAGCTGAGGCACACACTTTCAACCAAAGGACGAGCCTTGTAGTGGTTATATCAGAGAGTGTAGGCCAACAAACAAGAAAAATAAGAATTAACTTCTTTATAATAAACCATGCCCGTTTGGTGCCCACAAGGAAGCAAAGAATAGTACCACTGCGACCTACAAGGCATGTCGTATGAAGCATCTGATATAGGATCTATGGAAGCTACCCTAGTAAATAAAAAGATCGCAGAAATTGGATGTGCTGGCCTACTTGTAGGCGCATAACTGGCACAACGTACAATCGCTCTTAGACTCAGATCACATACAAATAATACAGAGTGGGTAACAAGTGGTTGATATGGAGCAATCGAAGGAGAAACCAAGTAGTGACAACACTATACTAGACAAATCTAACTTTCACAAACTGCACAAGCATTTTTTTTAAAGGTTTAAAGGAGAGGAATTTAACTAATTGCACTGGGTTTCCCTACATATCTTGGTCCTTCTCCACAGAAATGGCATGCCACCTGCCGAGAGTATTGCGCAAAGTATGAGTTGTATAGTTCTAGCAACAATGCTAGGATCGTTGGAAAAAATACACTTGGGGACCACATAGCACAGTCTGGATTTGTACCCATAACTTTAGAACACTAGTCAAATGGGTTGATCACCATCATACCATCTCAGTCCCTCTATCGTCCTAGTGGTTACCTGGGCCCAAATTGGGGTGTAAAGAGTAGAACTACTGTTACCTGCCACGCATGTTGTAAGAGGCGACTAAGGAGGTTGGAGTGGGCTAGCTTCCCACACCGTAAAAACACTAGATGGCTACAGAACGGAGAGCGAACCTAGTAAACGCAGGCTGAAATCGGACACATCGCCGATGAATCTTGCAAATTTTCTATCTAAATACAATATCAAATGATAAGTGAACAAACAGTACATCATTAACAATCATAATTAAAAGACAAAGATGGAGGTAGATTGGGAATGTATGTTGTATGCCAGTATTGGTATTTGCTAATATATCTCCCAATAGACAGCAGATGGGGGTGGAGTATGGACATCCAAAGAAACATAAGAGGAACGATGGAAAAAGAGTTGAAACATTGTGGCCTGACATGGGAAACAATTAATAGAAAGATGACAGAACAGCAGCAATGGAAATTTTTGTGAATAGCCTTATGTACCAAACAGGACATGATGAGGATATAGATAGATAGACTGTGATGAAACACAGAAACAGAATGAAAGAAGAAAAATGCAGTGGACATTTAATAAACAAATGAAAGATCTTGATTTTGCAGATGTTCTATGCCTTTTAGAATATAAACACCAGGGCATGCAGGTAAAGACAGATAGACAAACAGCAGAAGCAGCTAAAACAGAACTAAACATAAAACAAAACAAGGGAAAATAAACAACAAACAAAATAACTTCATTGTAATTGATGACATAATAATTGAAGAAGTATACAATTTTACATTCTTGGGCATTAATATTAGCAAAGATGGAGGAACACACATAAGATGTCAATGCTAGAATAGGCAAAGTCAGAATTGCTTTCAAATCTCTCCATCAAGTATGGGACTGACTATTTGGGAAATAAAGTTAGACTGTTAATAAGATCATTAATGTGATAGCGTTTCAAATTAATGAATTGAAGAGCATGATGCTATATCATTTGTATAATGAATGTCTTAATTTGTTCCAGTTGAAGCTGCCTTATTGAGGTCTGCACAGTTGCTTGAGAAAGTTACTAAAGAAGATATGTCATTCACAAGTTTGCTCAACGGTGATATCAACAATGTTACAACACGTACTCTAGAGAATGATTCTTTGTCTTCTTTAGATGCATCAGATATTGGACAGAAGAAATCAGGTCATATATATTCTTATCGTACTTCTAATCCAAAGAGATCTCCACATAAGCAGTCACTGTCAAATTCTTCTCATATACCTGTCTCGAATCACATACACCAGCAATCAAGAGAGTTGATGAGGTATGCATCTAAAAAAACAATATTACCAGCATCCTGCAGGCTTCCTTCTAGAGGCAAACGATCTTTCAGCTCTAGCTCAGCCTCATTTTCCAACCACCCAGACTCAATAGATGTCCTGAAACGTGTCCGTAGTCGATCAGTATCACCTGGTTTGAAAAATCCTGCAGATCTTGTGCCATCTTCGAGATTGGTGGAACAATTTGATTCATCTGTGAGAAAGTGTGTTCCAAGCTGGGTAGGGGAGCTAACTCCTTCAGATGTTTCTGACTCCCTCTGGATGTCTCACCAGGAAGACAGGAAGTCATACAAAATCCCACATTGGGTTATGGAAGTAGAAAATTCTAAACTTGTCAAAGATTCTAACAATCTGTATGAAACAAAACCACCAATATCACCTGGACTATTCAAAGATAAATCAATCACAAACAATGCTTTGGATAGTACTAGTTGTATAACAACTGACTCTCGACCTGGTTTGAACTTTTCAGATCTTGTCATTAGTGATACATGTTCTCTTGTTGGTAACAAACCGGTTACTTCTTCAAACAGTGTTAGAAAAAGGAACTCTTCTATAGAGAAATATCAACCGAAACATTATTTAACCATCCAAACAAGCCACACAGGGACATATTCAGATAGTTTGATCAATCCGCAACACAGCAGAATGCTTGATAGTGAATTCAATGGTGAAGCATTTCTACATAACAACATCCTGCCACAAACTGCAAAGTTAAAAAAGTCCATGGAGAATTTTGTGACATCATCAGAAAACCTAAGACATAAATCTTTGTCATCAAATGTCTCCATTAGCAGCATTGATCCACAGTTATCCAGCCTTGACACACTGTCTTTGCTTTCTGGCAAGCCATTACTACGAGCAGACATGTTAGCTGCTACTTCTGCACTAGGAGACAGTACTGTGGGTAAGATATTAATGGTCCTATATATTAGTATGATACTAACTGTGTATCTCTATTAGTATGATACTAACTTTGTATCTCTATTAGTATGATACTAACTTTGTATCTCTATTAGTATGATACTAACTTTGTATCTCTATTAGTATGATACTAACTTTGTATCTCTTTAGTATGATACTAACTTTGTATCTCTTTAGTATGATACTAACTTTGTATCTCTTTAGTATGATACTAACTTTGTATCTCTTTAGTATGATACTAACTTTGTATCTCTTTAGTATGATACTAACTTTGTATCTCTATTAGTATGATACTAACTTTGTATCTCTATTAGTATGATACTAACTGTGTATATCTATTAGTATGATACTAACTTTGTATCTCTATTAGTATGATACTAACTTTGTATCTCTATTAGTATGATACTAACTTTGTATCTCTATTAGTATGATACTAACTTTGTATCTCTATTAGTATGATACTAACTTTGTATCTCTATTAGTATGATACTAACTTTGTATCTCTATTAGTATGATACTAACTTTGTATCTCTATTAGTATGATACTAACTTTGTATCTCTTTAGTATGATACTAACTTTGTATCTCTATTAGTATGATACTAACTTTGTATCTCTATTAGTATGATACTAACTTTGTATCTCTATTAGTATGATACTAACTTTGTATCTCTATTAGTATGATACTAACTTTGTATCTCTATTAGTATGATACTAACTTTGTATCTCTATTAGTATGATACTAACTTTGTATCCCTAATGCTTACACCTTTAATAGTTATAAATTAATACTTTTTGTTATTACAATAAATGAAAAATCCTAACCTAAACAGCTTTGCAGTGACTGCACTATTATGTAGCCATTAAATTCCTCAAGTTCTCGTCCCACCTGTCCTACACTGCCCTAGAAGCGGTACTACAGGCAGTAACGACAGAGTTATTACAATAATGAAATATTTATTATCTTCAAGACTTAATCTCAAGCAGAATTGATTAAATTGTTTGAACTAGCAAAAGATTATGGTCTGTTTTTGTGGAAGTATCACAACCTATTTTTAAAGTGTTTTTCCAAGTTAGCAACAAATAGTGTGTCACTTCTTAAATGAAATAGGTCAGTTTGATAACTGTATAGTGAATATTTGAACTTATTCGATTTTGGGTAAGTCAAGTTGATTATACCATTAAGAAGCAATATAAGGTACTTAGTTTCTAGAATAAGGAGGAGCATCTGGCCGAATGGATTAGAGCACTGGCTTCCATTCGGAGACACAGATCGATCCCCGGTAAGGTAAACGAGTTTTTCTGCCAGGGGATAAAGAAAAAAATTATAACCTGAACAGTTTCACTGTGATTACAAACCATACTACCATTAAATTCCTCAGGCTCATATCCCACCTGTCCTACACAGCCCTAAAAAGCGGTATTGCAGGCAGTAATGACAGCACAGAGGTCCAAGTACTAGTGAATAAGATAGAAATCTGGGTCAATGAACTAGAAATGACCAAGACCTTACTACACCTCCAAATTGGGAATCTTATAATAGGCTGCATCTCTGCAGTCTTACTATGTAAGGGGATTAAAGAGTTGAAGAGTTAAAGATTACATAGTACGTAGATGATTATCTTGTCTAACATTAAATCTTAATAAGGAAGAAAATCTTAACGAATTTAGGAAAGAGTATCTAGTCCGGGGGGTGTGATGTATCAAACCAGGAAGTAAATTAGTTCTATAAAGTGCAGCAGATCCATCAATATTTGTCCAGACAAAACAACTTTCAGTGAGAGAGTTTGGCAGAAATTTGGATGTGCCTGTCCTACATGCAGTAGAGGCCTAAGTGAGAGCATAACATAGTCATGTTCTCGGTGCAAACCACACAGATCACAAAGAGGGGTTAACTTGGTTGATGGGAACAAATGCAAACAACATTGAGAGAGAGTTGAATTCAAAGAAACTGAAGTAGGAAACGCTAGTCCAATCATAACATGTTTCTTAGACAAGTTGACTTTGTTAATAATTATCTGTTGTCTTGCAGGAGGTCAAAGTGGACATGCTTGCATCAAAATCATCGATTGTTGGGGAGTTTAGGATGCATAAGGGGAATATTCTTAGGAGGTCTCTTGGCGACCAACTGTTGGATGAGGACACTAAAATTGACATCAATCCAGCGATTTCTGGAGTTTGGAATTACACATTGTACAAGTAGAACTGGATGCTTGATGGGCAGAGAGAGAAGTGTGTTTAACCAGCAAGCTACAGGAACCATCAGTATGCATACTCTTTGACATCTGTTGAGAGAGACTAAGCACCTATGGGTCTGCCTGAGGGACTGTGAACCAATAACCAAAGAAAAACAGAAACTAGAGAGAAGTAAATGCAGAAGATATACCTAGTTATCTCAAGTGGAATCTAGTATTCCTTTTCTTCTTCATTTGTTTAGTCAATGAATTTGAGTGTTTCATGTTTCTAATATTTCCAGTCAGCCAGAATTATTCTACCTCACCTGTCATCTCTACTACCAAATTTCACAACAGAGGTTCCAGTCCAACCAGCAGTGGCCAGGCTCAGAACTCATTAGATGGACTTGATGGAGACAGATCATGGGAAAAGATGGCTAGCAATTTGTAAGTTACAAATGATAAATGGACAGGCTGCAGTAAAACTATCAAATTAAAAATATTAAGACACAAAATATGTCATTGCTACAAATACACTTACTTATTTCTCTTCCTCTAGTGAAGCATAGCGTCTTAACAGTTGTCTTCACTTTCCTGGTCTCTGGTGGGTTTTTTAATGGCTTCACATGATAACTGACATCCTTCAGTTTTTCAAGCGACTCTTGTCTCCAGCTCTATTTTGGGCATCCCTTTTCCATTTTCTTCAGTTTTCTTTTATAATTTGCTGTGTTTTTCTTCTTCTTCGAATGCTTTATATTGACGACTTGTTAAACCGCTCTTGTGATTTATATGTGATCTGAGTCTAAGAGTGATTTACGTTGTGCCATTTATCGCTAAAGTAGCCAGAACATCCTATTTTTCCAACTCTTTTTATTTACTAGGGTATTTTCCACAGACCCCTTCCTCAGTCGCCTCTTATGATATGCCTTGTGGTCGCAGTGTTGCTATTCTTTGCTCCCTGTGGGCCCTGGCACACACAGATGGACACTGTAAGTGTCGCTTTGATGTAGTAGCACAAAGTTGGGAAAAATTGTATTGTATATGGCTGTTTGTTTGTAAGAGATACATGTTTGGAGTTGAGTATAGGTGTAATTTGGCTGATAATTTGGCTTGCTTTGTTGAATCTTTGATGTATTGCTTCTATCTGCTGTTATCTATCTTCCCAAATACTTAAAGTTTTCCACTTGTCCTTGTTCTTGGTTTGCTATAGGGATATTGCTTTTCTTCTCTTGATATTGCCATAACCTCAGTTTTTTCAGCATTAATTTTCATGTTATGATATATACATGTGTTATTTAGTTTTTTGATGCGCTTCTGTAAATGTTCTTTTATCATGGTAAAGATTTGATCATCTGCAAAAAACAGTTAATCTGTTAAGCTCTGTATTCTAGGGAATTGATTGTATCCCAAATCAAGCTCTTTGCTACGTAGAAGCGCACAAAATTTAGGACCATCGCCAGAGCTGATGTAATTTCTTTGCTGCTGACACTTTCAGCTGTTGAATGGGACCAAGCACCTGTGGGGACACTGAGTTTATATATGTTGATTCTATCCAATTTCATATATATTTTGTTATCTGTTGATTCTATTATGTTTTGTGCTTAATCTGATTATTCTATTTTGTTTTGTGCTTAATTTGATGATTGTGAACTTTGCTGTTTAATGTTAGTCAGTGACTGATTGCATGACATCAGCCATATTCATCTCTAACATTACTGTTAATTAATACATATTTACTTTTCTCTCCCCATTAAAATAAAACCACAGCAAACCACCTGTGCCTGTTGATGGGGAAGACTTGTCTGACAGAAACGATCTGTCACCAGGGAAGGTAACCACACTTTTTGTTATCTCCTTATTTGATATTGGTAATCTATTATAGAATAGTAAAAGCGAAAACATCATTCCTGAAAATGAGAAGCATTATTTGCAACAAGTCCTTGTCAATCCCGATCAGAATGCAAGTTATTCAGTGCTACATAGAACTAATACTGACATACGGATGCGAGTCATGGACAATGAACACACAGATCGAAAAATCTCTGAGAGCCACAAAAATGTGGTTTTATAGAAGAATGATGAGAATCCATGGACTGCTAAAATGACTAATGTTGAGGTGTTGAATGAGATCAAGACACAAAGAAAGCTCATCATCAATATAAGAAAGAGGCAGTCATCATTTTTCGGGCATGTGATGAGGAGGTTAGGTTTAGAACACATTGTGACAACCGGTAAAATTGAGGGTAGAGAGACAGGGGAAGACAGAGAGAAAAATGTTGGATGGCCTGACTTCATGGCACGGTAGAGCGTCAACATCTGAGTTGACAGCAAACACCAACGACAGAGCTTTGTGGAGATCCATGATCGCCTATGCCAGCCGGCACGGCACCTGATGAGGATGATGAATCTATTACAGAACGAAAATCTAGCCTTTGAAACTAAATGCTACAGAAAATTCTACCAATACCATGGACAGAAAAAGAAAGAACACTGATGTCCTGAAAGAACTGAATGTTACAGAGAATTGGCTGATAAACAACATACTATACAGAAAAATTTGATACTTTGGTCACATTAAGCGTCAGGATAGCCTGGAAAGAACGATATTAGAGGGCAGGGTCCCAGGACGCAGAGGCAGACCAAGAAGAAGATGGCTACAAGATATTAAAGAAATCATGGGTATGACCATCGACGAAGTGGGTGAACTGGCTAGAGACAGTGAATTTCAGATGCGCTGCAAAGAGAGCAACGTCCTATAAAGGATTCACACCTTGATGATGAATCTATTACAAGATTTCCATAAGACATGCTGCCATGTCCTCTGACTTCACTAGTAACTTCCAATGAAACATATCATCTGCATTGTATGCCTTCTCCATATTGAAGGTAGGCTACAACGGATTTCCAAGAAATTTTACACTTTACCCTGATGGTAGACTCTGACAAGCTATTTCATTCCACCGCTTGTTGTTTCCTTACCAATTATATTTCTGTCTTCCCCTTGCTCACTTTCACTCGCATATCCCCTCCATTTTAGTTCTTCAACAAGATGCCATGTCTATTATTATGAATAAAATACCATAGTTGTCTAACTTTTATATCTTTGAGTAGTTTTATTTTCACTTCTAATTGTTGCAACATTTCTTTAATAGTTTTACTTTTTCCTATGATAATGTTCTCAAGAAAGTAGGTGAGAGCAGATCACTTATGAAACTCATCAGAAAGAAAAATTCAACATTCTTTGGATATGTTATGTATGATAATGTTTTCAAGAAAGCAGACAAGAGCTTATGAAACTCATCTGTAGGAAACAATCAACATTCTTTAGACATGTTATGTATGATGTTCTCAAGAACACAGGGTTAGAGCAGATCACTTATTAAATGCATCAGAAGGAAACAATCAACATTCTTTGGATGTGTTATGTGAAAAGAAAAGCTTGAATACATTGTGACAACAGGCAAGATACAGGGGAAAAAAGAAATAGATAGACAGAGAGGTAATATTGTAGACATCTTAACATTGTGGCACAGCACGAAAGCAGTAGGAGAACTCCTAGCTAGAAAGTGTTGTGAAAGAACATGATATGCCGATGTAGCAGCTGATGATATTTGGTTGATCCTTCTGTACATCCACATTTAGAAAGCCTCAACAATAAAATTACTAGAATCCTTCCTTTTGGAAGAATGTTGAACTTTGATTTCCTCTAGTCCACTGTTTTTATATATTGGTGCACATCTGATCAATTGTTGTGGAGGTGCAGGCGCCATGTGATTGTTACAATACTACTACTACTAATAAAAAACAAGAGTAATGTTAATATAGTTGAACTGCAGACACTTTCTCCAGTGAAAAGCAACGGGTGTGGTTAAGGGACAGTAGAATGGTTATTCTACCCATCTGCAGCACCTTTTTTGGCCAGTCGGTATGCTGTCTCGTTTTAATTTATTTCACAGTGAAACAGTATCCACTGCATAGCGACCATGCCTTTATATATTTTTCCATCTCTCTCTTCTATTTCATCTTTATAAGTTGTTTAACCATGGGGTGTACATTTAAAGTTTATCTAAAGTAACACAACAAAATTTGCTCATAGAAACAGAACATACAACGTTTTTGATACAACATACAACGTTTTTGATTTGTTGTTAAACTTCCATCTAAAGTATGTTTAAAAATGCTTTCCCAAATATGAGATTTTACTGCAAACATATATCAAAATATATTTTATTTATTACCTGCCAATACCCAAACAGCAGAGTCATGGAAGAACATTGTCTGGTAGAAAGCAGCCTGGAAGTATGGAGACCTTAAAAAACATGTTATTTAAACTTCAGGCTGAAGAGAGCTCTGCCCAGGAAGGAAGTAGTAAGGTATACATCTCTATTTTTGTATGTGTTTATGTCAATGTTTAACATAGAAGAGAAATAAAGTTAGACATCTAACCACTAACTGTGTCACATTGTGATTGTGTGCGGTCCATAAAGGACCATCATTGTAGGTTTCATAGAGACATTTTTGTGGAAACATTACTTTTCCTGTTCTTGCGTTTTCTAAAACTACCTATGATTTGATATTTTGTTTTACCTAATTGCTGTAGTTATTGTCTTTTTGTCATTGAATTTCATAAAGATTTCATTGAATTTCGTTCCAGAATGAGGAGTCTTCATACTCCAGTCAAAAAAATAACTTTCCATCATATGAGGACATAATTCCAGCTTTGCAAAATTATGACTTTAAGCAGGAACCAGGAGGACAGTCATTGGAAAAGTGAGATTAAATTTAGACATTTTCCAAATTAAAATATTGGTTAAATAGAATATGTATAAAGTTATCCAAGTAGGTTTTAGAATAAAGTAGATATCCTTGTCTATATCAAAGAAAACACTGTTAAAGAAACAGCAAAAACTCTATGGCAAAGTGGTTAGACGTTTGCCAGTTGTTCTGAAGGTTGTTGCAACAATCCTAGGTATCTCATGAAAAAATTGCATATGTGACTTGGTCCAGATTCAAACCAACAGCTACAGAGCTTATGCTTTGTGCAACACTCTCACATAAGGGATAAACCCGGTGAAATGAAGTCAATCCTTCACCTTTAGACACTCTTTTTTCGAAGCAGCAACAAATGGATGAGTTTGTTGCTGTCGTACAAGGTGTCAGTAGGTGTGATAGCCGATAAATACTTTCTCTGTCTCTTGTCAAGGAAGGATAGTTTCTTCAATGGATGGGTCCAGGTACGTCATAATGTGTTTTAACTCTTAGATCATGATAAAACGCATTTAGTGGTTTTGAGAACAAATTTTATAAGTCGATAGGTGTCATTACAAAATTGGATAACTTTCTTGTTTCAACAGATCAAACTGCATACACCAAAGTGTGCGCAATTGAAACATCTATTACAAACATCCACTTGCTGTATTTGAATTTTAAAAATACACTTAAAGCATTAAATGTATTTAGGAAGTTAAAACAAGTGGTTAAAATCATATGGTCCGTGAAGTGGCTTTTCGTAAAATGGGAACTAACTTTATGGTCTGTCAGGTGGCGTTTCGTATTGTAAGAGTTAATAGATCATGAATTGTAAAATATGACATTAGTAGGTGGGCGTCTGTGGCTTAGTCGTAGTGAGTTCGATAAGAATCGAAGAGTACCTGGTTCAATCTCCGCAGCGGGCAATTGGAAGCAAACTTGTGCATATGGTTTTTTTAACAGTAAAAATAGACCTCACCATTCATAAAGCAATGGCAAACTACTGAATGTTTAAGTTGAGCCTAGAAAATCGACTGCTTGTTTCATGTAGTTCATAGCGACGTTCTGTAAAGGATAAGCCACGATTATCATTTTCAGGTTTGAAATTATTAAAGGACAAGATTTGAAAAACTAAACTAAAATATATCACAGTAATATTCTCACAGTATTGCTATACAATAGATAATAGATAATGCTGAAAAACGACCACAGGCACTACACATAAATTAAAGACGTTTCACAATAAATATCCTGCAAATATCTTAGCCAGAAACTATCCCAAATGAGAAGCTGCAGGAAAAACTAATTTCACATCAATTCTAACAATGACCAGATGAAGAATATGAAGATGACTTGGACATGTGTTTAAAAAAATGCAAAGAGAGACTTAACATGAACATCATAACATTTAAGAACTGGCTAATAGCACTAGGGACAAAAAGTTGTGAAGTTTATGATTGCATAGGCCAGCCATCATGGCACATGGAAAACTAAAAAATCTACTTAGAAGACACACAATTTGCCAGATAAGCAAGATGTTGCATAAATTTGTATGTAATGATCAGGTCATTCTATTATTTTCTAAAATATTTTGTGGCAGGTTTTTGCTGAATTGTCATGAACTGATAAATATCTAGAAAGTATTTCAAAGATGGTGGCAGATTAGATAAAGAAATTGAAACTCTAATCAAAATAACAAACAACATAAACTAAATTGCACCAATCCTGAAACACTGTTATTATGCAAGGAAAGACCAAATGAATAGATACCCTGTTTGTACCTACACTATGCTACCAGTACCAGACATGGACAGCCCACTAACTACAATACAAAATGAATAGATACCCTGTTTGTACCTACACTATGCTACCAGTACCAGACATGGACAGTCCACTAACTACAATACAAAATGAATAGATACCCTGTTTGTACCTACACTATGCTACCAGTACCAGACATGGACAGTCCACTAACTACAATACAAAATGAATAGATACCCTGTTTGTACCTACACTATGCTACCAGTACCAGACATGGACAGCCCACTAACTACAATACAAAATGAATAGATACCCTGTTTGTACCTACACTATGCTACCAGTACCAGACATGGACAGTCCACTAACTACAATACAAAATGAATAGATACCCTGTTTGTACCTACACATGCTACCAGTACCAGACATGGACAGCCTAACTACAATACAAATGAATAGATACCTGTTTTACCTACACTATACCAGTACCAAATGGACACCCACTAACTACAATAAAATCCCTAATGAGAGGAAGATCTTCTGTATTTCTCAATCTGTTTGCCTCAGTGTCAAACATCAAAATTAAATGATTTGGACATTTGATCAAATGATCTAAACAGTCTGCAGCAGAAGATACATATGAGAACATCAGGCTGCAAGACAAGAGTGACAGGAAAAATGATGGCTTAGTTCAGTGTGACATCCTATCAAACCACACATCTTATGATGTCCAGAAAACTATATCTGCTTCGTCTCTGCAGTGCAACAAAAAGGCAACAGGCAAAATAAATGGAACAAGAAGATTTATGAACTTTATTATTGTTTGCTGAGGTTGCAGATAGTGAAGTTGATAATATTGTGCTAGTGACCATGTGCCATGGAAATTCTGAAGTTTAGGATCAGTTTGGGCCAAAAACTCTTGGAGTGCACATGACATGGTACATAGCTGAACTACAGGAGACTTTGATCCTTTACTTGGGTATCTAAATTACAAGTAACTCTGAAATCAGAGTAAGGCTCACCGGAATGGCGAGGGGCCCTGGTGATGAAAGCACACCATATTAGGAGTCATGACTACACCTGAATTCATAGCGGTTAAACGGAAAAAAAAATTATTATTAATCTTATGTGACATTTTGTTTAAGCTAGATATTCATTGTTTATATCTCAACTAATATTAATAATTAATGCATCCTTTTACTAGGGCACTGCTTCATTTGAATCGATTGAAGAAACTGGTGCAGACTACACCATCATCTAGTTCCAATGATGAAGCTCTGAAAGCTGCATTGGCTACGGAGCTCTCCTAATGATGCATGGAGCAAGCAGGTTGATATACCACTCAAAGGTTATTTTGATGAAATTGATTTTAAACTGATTGTATCGTAAGTTAATCAATTATAAAACAGTTTTTAAGCATGCTAGCTCAACAACTATATGAGCACAATTCAGATCAAGACTGGTTATGTATGAAGGCAGTGGATGCAGTTAATACAAAACACAAGAATTCAGACACCTTCATCTTTGTCCCAGGTCATTCTCAGGTGAAGGGCAATGACAGACAATGCACTGGCAAGCAAGAATGGGCCTTCTATGGACAAAAGTGACATCATCAATGCTCAAAGAGAAGACATATGCTCTGAAGATTTCATGAAGAAGGTAAAAGGTATTCTCTATATTGGCTGCACAAGTTATGCATACCAATAGGAACTACAAAATGAGAGAAACCCCAGTAGATACATCAACCAGCACAGAGTTGGTAGCCTAAACACAGTGAAATACATCCTTAGGTGGAGATCGAAGCAATTATGGACATTTCCGATGAAGATGATCCTCAAATGAACAGTGATAATAGTTTTATTCATCAACCTGAACAAATATCAAATTACTTCACAAGGATTTGTCTTCTCACAGCAAAATGTAAGCTGATATTTTTCTGACTATTAGCCTTGAAATGGTTGCTATGCAAACTACATCAAGATCAGCGCCTAACTCTAAATTGATGGTTGACTTTAGCGCGATGTATGAATATCTACAAATCTGGGGTAGTCAGACCGGATCAGATCTGGAGTAAATCGTTTGAGTTGCTGCGGTAATACTTAGCAAATTGGCGATTGAACAAAGACAGGTATATACAGTATTACATAAGTAGTGAAAAATAAATGATTAAGTAGAAAATAAACATTTGACGTTTCGGTAACTAGACCTTTATCAAGAACAAATTAAATACTTAATTAACTAAAACATAATACTAACTAATGATGTCAAGAAAAAGATACTGATAAACGAACCTGTCTCCAAGTATGTGTAGTCTCTGGGCCGGTATCTCATAGAGTGATAGAATGGACAGGAAATAATAAGCTAGTCAATCAGAATGTTGTTTATTTTCTATTTAATCATTTATTTTTCACTACTTATGTAAACTGTATATATATACCTGTCTTTGTTCTATCGCCTTGTTGACTATAGCACGCCTGAGTGGTTACCGAGGCCCAAATTTGGGGTGTAAAGAATAGAGCCACTGTTACCTGCCACGCATGTCGTAGAGGGGACTAAGTAGGTTTGGCTGAAATCGGATGCACATGTCCTAAACGTGTGAAAGTCTATGCGTTTAGGGGCCTACCAAACCAATGTGTAACGTATACACTTTCTTGGCAAAGATCAAACATATCACAAAGAGTGTTTAAAATTGGTCAATAAGCTGAAAAGACAAAAAGTCTTACCATAACAATACAGGCTGTTATTTGTCCTTCTCTTGGTGTTTCCTTCCCATTGAAAGCATTATCTTCCTCTTATCCTCAGTCACTCCTTGGTTATAATAAAAATACTTCCGAAATATTTCAGTTGTTTTAGAAGAAAAACAGCTGAATTGTGATTCATGTCTTTTTTTAAATTAAAACTACATAAACTTCACAAACTGCCTCGCATTGTCTACATTTATTCCTGCATGATCATGATGAAATAAGATCTTGTTTTAGTAACTTATAACACTGGTTGCTTTATGTACCTTGCAATTCATTATGTTATTTTGTAGGCAGTTATGAAGACTGAACATTGTATGTATGTATCAAGTAGTGCACATGTTATTCTGTGTCTAATTTTTATCTATCTTTGCTGAAGTCTTCTAGTGTCTTGATTACATGTATAGTTAAATGTATACATAAATGTTAATATTGTGTACACTGTAGTTAAACTGTAACGTAATTTTACAGTCTAGCTTTTTTTTTTATCTAAAGTTATGTAGGTTTATTTTGTGACTATTTCGACTGACACAGATTAAATTTGATTTGTGCATTTTTTTAAATATGTACTGTACTTGATAAAGATTGTATATTAGAAACACTAATTTTTGTCTGTTGTTATACTTTATAACACTACTTTAGTTCATGTTTTGTTTCTTGTACCTGAACTCAAGAATTTTGATGCAACTAAAAAGTTGCTATATTGGTCAGATGAAGGTGTGCTCTCTTCCATACAATGGACATTTTATATTAACCTGACGCCCGCCTGCCCAGCGTGTTCGTAGCGCGTTGGACTGCGGGTGACTAGCCTCTGTGAGTGCGGGTTCAATTCCACAGGCTGGCAGAAAAGCCACAGGTTCCCCAGATTCACTGTGTTTGTGGCACCGAACCGAAAGGTTACGATGTCCATGGCACCGAGCCGAATAGCTGAAAGCTCAAGTGCTTCTGGATCGGAAAAAAAATATATATTAACCTGACAAATATCAACAACAAACATTGGTAGGGTTGTTCCAGAGCGAAGCGTACAGTTCAACTACTTCCAGTATGAGGATGAAACCTTTTACTGCTGCCACTTAGTTGCTCTTTGTGACTGTATACTGGGGTCATTGTTGTATCTGATTCTCTGTCAATGCTTTGGAAGGTCCAAAATTGCAGGTTGCGTTATGAGTGGATATTCTCTATTGAGGTTTCCAACCTCCAGAAGCTCACTCGGATCTCTGGCGAAACATGTTTCACCATTACTACATAGTTTTACTGCAGTCTTTCCTTATATCGATAATACTTTGTCTACTGTCCTGGGGATTCGGATGATTGCGGCAATGACAGACTTGTATCAACAGCATTGATAGTCAGTAAATTGAATGGATAGAGCGGGATGTTGAGGAGGAAACTAAAATTGATGCTGAATCTATCCAGCGATTTAAGGCGTTAAATTTACCCGTTGTGCAAGTAGAATTGGATACAGAAGGGACAAAGTGAAGAGGCATGTTGAGCCACAGGAACCATCTGTTAGGGAGACTGGGCCCTATAGGTCTACCTGTAGTGCTTTGATGTCGGTTCAATAGCAACAAACATTTATTCTCCAATCTTTATTCTGTCAGTCGTTAGATTACAATCGAAAAATAACTTAAAGAACTGCAAATAACACTACACCAAATAGCATTTTTTCTAGAGTGGTAATACATCGGATACAATCCCACTTCAGTATACCGGAAATGATACAGCGGACAGATTGGCAAAGGCAAATGACAATCTACCTCAGACAGACACCAGTATGACATGAAGTAAAAACAGATAAAAAGTCTTATAAGAACAAATGGGTGAGCGATCAACCAGGTAAACAAAGGATGATGCCTACTACCAACTCAATAGAGGGAGAACAAGTTTTAAGCTATGTACTGGGTGCAATTGGCTGAGGTTTCATCTGTTTAACAAGCACAAGATAGACCCTACTGAGATGTGCACATATGGCACCAACAAAATTACAAAGACACATCCTGCAATGGTATCCAACGTACAAAGAAAGAGAAACACACATGGCCAACCCCCATGTCCATCCAAGACTGGCTATATGGAGATACATATATAGATTCCAGTTGATCACTAACTATTTTAGAAGTATACAAGTCGATGTCTGAAACCATTGGAAGACTGGTTCACTTCAGGTCATTTATGTCCTCAGGTTGAGAAGTAACTCTGTTTCGATAGACCATATTCTCTATCTTCCTTGTACAGTCAACATTCATGAAGCATGTATTCTTGGTACAGTCTATAAGTCTCACTAATATTAATCAGTCTGCACATGCAATTTTGCTGTTGAATCCTGTTGAAAGTCTGAAGATAATGGTCACAAGAGATATTTGAAACAAATAACTACTCTACGATTGTATCATACCTTTATTTCATGCAGCAGAAAGGACAAAAACAACACTTGATATGAAAAATTGTACATAAAATCACAACATTGAATAAAGGCATCAATTTACACTGCACATTTGATAAATTAAAATGAATAAACTGACAATATTTACTCTGTAAATGTAAATGTTTACACTTTGTAAATTGAAAAATTAGATGACCTAGTACCAGTGTATGTTGTAAAGAACATTTACATGATCAGATCTACTGCATATTTCTGCTACGTTAACGTTAAATTCTTGTAATTCTATGATAAACTTGTTTGTCACATGCCTATTTCTACTCATCTGAAATGAGTCAAGTCAAATCACTTTATAAAATACATTTAGATTGTAGTTACGTATCACAGATAATCTTCCAACATACATTTTTATTTACATAATACACAGTTAAGATATTTTATCAGCTAAAAATATGTCATGTTTTTTTTTTCATAGAAAATCTGGGGGCACCTCCTTCTTCACCTTTCAACTATCAACGGAGCACACATCTTCCTCTTTCCTACCATCCCTTTCAATTCTTTGCATGTTTTACTTATTCTTTTAATATCAGCCTCCAGCTCTCTTCTCCAGATATGTCTAAGCAAACCCTCTCCTTTTTTCATGCAGGTTCCAAAACAGTGTTTGTCTTGCAATGCTTTAGGTCGTCTTCTCATTGTGTGCCCTATCCATCGCCAGTCTCTTTCCTTAGTTCTTTCTCTGAGTTCCTCGTTTGTAATCTTATCATACCATCTCAGTCCCTCTATTCTACGTAAACATCCATTTATGAAGGTCTGTAGTTTTCTGGTGGTTTCTTTTGTTGTCCTCCATGTTTCCGAGCCATAGATCAGCACTGACTTCACATTTGATTAAAAGATTCTCAGCTTTGTGTTTGTTTTGATCTCCTCTGACTTCGAAATCTTACTCAATGCAATAAAGTTTCCCCTTTTTGTATTCTTATCTTGACATCTGTTTGTTCCCTCTTCTGTGTCTATGTTGCTACCTATGTTGTAGGGGTTACCTTCTACAAGTCATAATATTGTATGGAAGATTGACTCCTGGTTATACAAGATAGAGAGTATAATAACACTGACATGTTAGATATCTTGAGATTTACTCATTGTCTTGCCACCCAAACTGAAGATCCTTCAACAATAGATGTTGTACTTGTCATTAATTAGTTTAAATGCTCAATTCAAACTGAAGGTTGTCACCAACAGATGTATCTATCATGAGCCATTGTCTCTCTATCAAACTAGGTTTGTACCAAAGAGTCTGTCATTGTGTCTCTATCCAAACTGAAGGTTGTCACCAACAGATGTATCTATCATTGATCATTGTCTCTTCTATCCAAACTGAAGGTTGTCCAACAGATGTATCTATCATTGATCATTGTCTCTTTCATCCAAACTGAAGGTTGTCACCAACAGATGTATCTGTCTTGTCTCTCTATCCAAACTGAAGGTCATCCCCAACTATTGTCAGGTTACTGTTCATCAATTGCAGCATTTAGTAACCTGGTATTGCATGTTCTTCTCTCAAATTGGATCCATCAATCTCTCATTGTTGACATTTGTTCTTCAATTTCTATTCATTGATTCTACACAGTTTCTTTCTGTCAATAGTTTCCTCTTTCCAAAGTATATCAGGTGTCCTTCAGTCTTATTAATTTTCCATCTAGTTTCTCAGACTTGTGCTAATTAACCTCATCGCTGAGGCATGTGATTCTATCCAGTTATTCTTGGATGTCCTACATCATCCTATGAATCCATTGTTTGGTTTGCAACCTGTTACATTTCCCAAAGTTTAACTTTGCTGTAAATGATTATTCTAGGACAGCATTTGATTTTACTCAGGAGTATTGCTCTAATGAATGAAACATGATTTGATATGTGCAGGGACTACTGTAGGAAGTAAGAAGAAAATAGTGATGGTTGAAGTGTTTAAGGAAAATGTCTTAATTGCACATGTGTATCGTCTGCCCCATGCTGTCCTTCTGTCAGCAAGTGATCACACCATTTAGTGTGTATAAAGCATGACTTTGTAGTCTCCTGCAACATGTCATTAGAGTCTCTCTGGACAAAATGCAAGCATTGACTCAATAGCATGGTCTGGATTCAGCGCACGACCATCGACGCAAGCAAAGGTCTAACCACTTTATTCCAAAGAAATTATTGTTCACTGCAGTCCAACTGTTGTGGAAAAACTATGATGAGATTTCATGTATTTGCAGATGTTCCAAATCAAAGAGAAACTGGAAAGGTCACTTCACTTGCTAAATTCTGTGAAATCAACAATCTATGGTACCAGACATGCCCTAGACTGGAACCTGCAGGGGCAGAGAAAAGTGTGAACAATGAAGAAGATGAGACTCAAGAAATCAGAACTTCATACACAAGGCTCAAGAGAACAAATAATAAGTCCTATGTTCCGCATGGAGAACAAAAATGACTAAGTCTGGCACGTCAACTATCCATTGTAGACATAAAATACTTGATCTATTTTACTGACCATATGTGTAATATCAGCAACAGACTCTCTCACTTTTTGTCTGTGTTTCTTTTATCTGATATGAATAAATGAATGTGTGTAATCAATTTTCCTTGCGTATATATATTGCACACACAAACACCTCTAATTTAAAGACAATAAGGAGATGCAAAAAAAAAAGCTGAAACATGCTGCTCTTACCATGGATAAGCCAAGAGGATTGCTTTTTTTAAAAAAAACCTGCACACTGTGTAATAAAATCCTTTGCAAACCCCAAATAGCTTCCTAAGGACTCCTAAGCATAATGACGCTATACATAGATTTGTTGTCTAATAACATTGTTCATTGTTGTTCATTGTACACTTGACGATCATCTTCATTGGACATATCCATTATTGCTTCGATCTCCTCCCAAGCATGTATTTCAGTGTGTTTAGACTAATAATTACCATTCTGTGCTGGTTGATGTATCTACTGTGGATTCTCTCATGGTTTTCCACCCTTTATCTCCTTCGCTGAAATCTTCAGAGCATATTGTCTAATAACATACAATATGTAACTTGACTTTTCACTGAAGACTACATGACCTAGTGAGCAGATTGACACTGACATGTTCAAATGTAAGGATTACATAGTCAATACACACTTTAGCAATCATAAAACAACAGATATCAAATATATTGTACACCACAGCTAGCTTGAATATATTCACAACTTGTTCTTAAATGGAAGCAGAAGGATATATATATATATATATATATAAATGTATGTGCATGTACATAAATGATGTGGCTGATGAACATTTCAATTGGCAAATGCATTGGGTGGATGTTGAGAGAAGCAAGAAGACTTTGCACTTGTCACTACTGTTTATATTGTAAAAATATTCACAAGGGTATAAGACTGCAGTAAAACTGTATACCAAAAGTGATAGTGTGTTGATCTTCTGTATTCACACTAACACAACAAAGTTAAAACTGGTAGAACTTTGTACAGTTCAACTGCCAGTTATAACTACCAATCTAATTAGGAGCTTTCCTAACTCACAGTTTTCTACTGACTTGTGAGAGCTTTGTACTCACTACCGAGAGCTTTGTTCTCACTTCCAAGAGCTTTGTACACACCTCCAATAGCTTTGTACATGCTTCAGAGAGCTTTGTACATGCTTCCGAGAGCTTTGTGCTCACTAACACGTGTTTGTACTCACTTCCGAGAGCTTTGTACATACTTCTGAAAGCTTTGTACTCACTTCTAGAAGCTCTTTACTCTACTGGGTATGGAAAAATCTTTAGAAACATCTCCCTAGTGCTATGCTACATAAGAAAATAATGACAAGTCATTCTTGCTTAGATTTCTCAACAAACAAACAGACAAACTGCTAAAGTTCTGACAGTACATTTCAGATATATTAAATGTACAAGGTGGTAGAAATTACACACACAAATACTAACAAAGAAAATTCAAACAATTTAAAAATGGTTTGCACATTGGCTGAAAGTAAATTTTCTCTAATTCTGTAAGAGAGAGGGTTATCAGTTAATCTATTTGAATAAAAATGCAATGTACACATATATCCAATATATCACATATTTTAAAATAAAAATACAATGTACATATAAGAGCTGCAATAGTATAGTGGTTAGAGCACTTGCAAGGAGTTTAATTTTGTCTAAATGCAATCGCTTTCAGGTCAACCCAGCCTCAAGTGTGTACCAGAAGAAGCACTGAGGGGGAAACAAAAGATGACTGGCGTGATAATGACTACATCACCTATCGTATATGATAGATCAGAGAAAAAATACGGGCAGAACACCGTATTTCAGAATATACCTCACTGTATTAAAAAAAAGGTTTCTTGTCTTACTTTGTTACCACTGTACATATATATCTCTAATACATACATATCACACGTACTTATAAAAATACAATAAGATTTATAGAGATGAATTTTGTTGTGAATCATGAACAAGAAATAACAAAGTAATAACTAAATCTCCATAGGTGTGGTTCTTAGCAGCAGATTATTCAGAATCCCTTGAGCAGTTTAATAGATAATAAAAACAAACTGAAAATAATTAAAGTTAATGAAAAATCAGTGCAAGAATCACAACAGTATACAGTTCACTTTAAACAGGCACATTTTGAGGAAGTCGCAACAGAAAAAGACTAGAAATTAGATATAATCAATGTCTATGCACTCACTGTGTATTCTTAAGTACTCAGTCTCTTTTAGTTTTCTCAAAGTCTCAGTGACAGAACAATTATATAGTATTGTCTCATCTATTTGACAATTGCCATGTTAGTTTTGAGAATTTCTAAACGTAGGAATAGTGTGCATATTATTATCATGTTATTTATACCACAAAAGTTGTATCAGTTTATCACCATTTTTGTTTACTATGCCTCTTCCAAACTTGCCTATCACCCTATCTTCATATGTGTTATCTGATGATAACACCCATACAAGTAAATACTGACATATATTTCTCCAAAACAACAAAGCGAAACAGAGTTCAATACACAGCAGAATAAACAACTATAAGTACATGATGAGAAATTAAAATTGGTCAGCCTCACGCATGACTTTGCAGTAAAATGTAGAGTAATATTATTGAGGACAAAAAGACAGAGTGAGAAAAGAAAGACCAGAAATTACTGTATTACATTTATTTTCATAAAATGCTGACAAAATATGTTGAAAATGGTATCACTGTGAATGTTGATATTTTTGTGCTTGCTCTAGTAACCATCTTGAAGACTGGTGGGTACAAGAGGCCTGTGTTTGATATACATGTACAAACACTTTTATTCTGGCCAGTTTCTAGACTAAACTACAAGAGAATGCACTACCAACAGTAGCACTATAAGAGAATGCACTAGTCACCAACAGTAGCACTATAAGAGAATGCACTAGGCATCAACAGTAGCACTATAAGAGAATGCACTAGTACACAGTATTACGTGAGGCTGGTTTAAGTTCCTGTATGTATCTAACTTGCAATAGGCAAACATAAAATACATATGTGCTGAAAAATTATTTTTTTACTGTCACAAACCGATTGACTGCACATTATTATTATTATATTCCTCTCGTACTGGAATATATTACACAGGGCCTGCAAGCAATTTATTCATACCACTCTATCCTGGGCAACTCGTTCAATCGCCTCTATGAAGTCGGGTACAATTTTTTTGTGTCCATAAGTAAAGTTTGTTTCAGGTTTTCTCTACAGCATCCTTTCTTTCTTGAACATTTTTGCCTACCACTTCAATGCCTGCTTTGTTACTACACATGTGAGAAGAATAGAAAACTTCCGCATATCAAAACAAATATTGTTCTGTGAACTCTCTGAGGGGAAGAGTCACCAAGGCAGACCACTGCTCAGATATAAGGATGTTTTCAAGGTCTCAATGAAGAACTTTTCTATCGGTCTCAGCAAATGGAAAAAAACTAGCGGATGATAGAGTTGTGTGGAAAGCAGCATTGCACAAGGGTGCAGTCTTTTGAAAAGAGACTTAGGGATGAGCTGAAAGACAAGAGAGAAAAGCAAAAACTCAGAAGTCATCACAGTAAAACTTGAAAAACTGACCGTCTGTAAAGACTAAATAAGCCATATATATATTTATGTACATACATATATATATATACTGCACATGCTACAATCAATAACTGAATGCTGTTAGAAGGAGTAACCAATGAATACAACTATTTCACATTAATATCAATATAGGGCACTCAGAGCAGCATGAAAAATGCAAGAAAATATAGTGAAAATAACCTGTTTAAATGAGAGATTTATAGGATGCAAATATAAACATACACTTACCTATAATACAATTTTATCAATACTTTGTCAACATTGTAAATTTTGGTCAAGTCATATCTGTAGGTAACTAGTAAAACAACAATATCATTAATTCAGCAGCATGTCCTATAACCATTAGATCCTGATATATAGGTCTGAGATGTAAACATCTCCCTCCCCGATGTCATGTCTTATAGTTCTGACAAGACTCCAGCATTACTTGTCAACAACCGAAGAAAAATTGTGTACAAATGTGATGTCAAACACAACCCACGTGTTACTATTTGGTTTAGCAAGATGGCAGGGACACACCTGTTAGAATTTGTTGTTAAAAATTTATTAGTTATGTCTTAAGTGTTTTAGAGATGAAAAGATGTGCTGAAAGTTTAGGAAAATTTCCACTTTAAAAGTGTAACAACAGAGCAAGCTATTGAAATTGTGTTGAATGCTTCCGAAGATGAATTAGATGTAGACAGTGATTATTCTGATACGGGTAAAGGAAGTGAATTAGATGGTAATTTAGAAATGAATTGTTTGAATTGACTGATGTTCAAGTTAGGTTTGTTCAATTTGCAGATCAGAATACAGAACATGAGTGTGTGCAAGGGCATGACTTATGTAAATTTTCTCTCTCTTTAGCCTGTTACGCCCTTTGCGTTTAGGGCAGCAACAAACGCACACCATTCTTCCCTGTTCATGGCCTTCCTCTGTATTGTGTTCCAGCTATGATTCATTTCCTTCAGTTCTTGCTCTATCGTTCTCCTCCAGGTTGTCTTGGGTCTTCCACGCTTTCGCCTACCCTCTGGAGTCCATCTTGGTGCAATTTTCGTGTCGGAGCCAGTCTCCATGCGCATCACATGTCCAATCCATCTCCAGCGTCGTCTTCAGATGATAGTGTCCATATTCTCTTGTTGGCATCGTGCAAGCAATTCTTGGTTCGAGATAATAGTCGGCCAGTACACGCGTAAGATTTTTCGCAGACAAGTTGTATGAAAGGTGGAGAGTCTGGACATATTCTGTTCTGTCATTCTCCAGCATTCCGATCCGTACAGCAATGCTGACAGCACACAGCTGTTGTAGATACTAGTCTTGGTTCTGATGCTGTATTGGGCAGATTTCCAGGCGGACTGAAGGGTCATGAATGCACTTCGTGCCTTACTCAGTCTGTTTTTAATGTCAGATCCAGCACCTCCTTCATTGCTAATAACACTTCCAAGGTATGTGAAAGCGGTTGTATCTCGGAGGGTTTTACCTTCTAGTTTGACTGGTTATGTAAATTTAATACAGTTTAAATTTTAAGTAAATTTAACACAGTTTGGTCTTGTGCAAATATATAATAAGCAGGAATATCAGAGATGATGGGATAAGTCAATAACAAATTATAGAGCACTTGAAATTATCTTGTTTTTAATATCACTCTAATATGTGCTATTTTTACTTGGGAGCTCAAAGGGATAGGTTTTTTAAGGTAGAGGTGGCCAGGGTTCAAAGTAAATTCAATATCATAGCAGCTCTCCTAAATACCTCCATCTATACACAGTACTATGACTATGATGCATTCATCTGCATTTCATCTATCCCCTCATATAAGCACTTTTTTCTTAGCTTTCTCCTCTTTCTATTTTCTGATGCACATATACTTTCATGATTATCTTCTATCTTCTCCAAGCCTTCATGACATGTTATTTGACCAAAAAGGTGGTGTGCCATTTCTGCAGAGAAGGACTGAGCCATATGGGGTAAAACCCGGTGCAATAAAGTCAATCCTTCAACTTTTGACTTCAATTTTCATATCGTTTTTTTAACAGCCAAACATCTTTCCTGTTTAATTCTTGTATTATGAATTTATTTGTTCTTTTCTGTGTTCATTATATTTCAAAGATACATTATTTGTCTTCAAAAGCACTGATGTGCTTCTAAGTTTTTCCGATTTGTTATGTGTCAGGGTCTCACAGGTATATGTTGAAATGTTGATTTTTTTTAATTCATCCTGTAAAAATCTAATTTGTGTATTTCTGTCTGTTCCTCACCAGTTTTTTCAGTAACTTAATTTCTGAAGAGCGACAGATGTTATTTTAATCTTCATTGTGTATCCACTGTTAGGAGTAATGGCATAAGATATTCAATATGAAATGAAAATCATGACATATCCTTTACAGGATGTCACCATTAACCACAGTAAATGAGTCGTTGATTTTCTGGGCACCACTTATACATTCAGTAGTTTGCCATTGCTTTCTGAGCGGTGAGGTCTATTTTTACCGTTTGTAAAAAAATCCACTGAAACAAATGTGCTTCCAAACCGCCCACCGCAGGGATTGAATCAGGTACTCTTGGGTTGTGATCAAGCTCACCACCACTATGCCACAGACACTCACATATTCAATATACATTATTTTTAAAAAACATGATGACATTTTTTGTATATCCATCATCATATCTTTTTATAAATGTTAATGGCACCAGTACAAGATTATATAAAGTAATGTAATTACTTAAGCTGAGGCTATAATGAACGGTAATATTACAATTAAATGTTTGGCTTCATTAACATGTAAATTACTCTAAATTGTAACACAATTATATGAAGCAGATAAAGAAGAAGTTACAGTCTTTATCTAATTATGCACAAAAGTACATAGTGGCAACGATTGCCACTTCAGAATAAGCCATTACAGCCACAACAGGCGTTGTGGTTCCCTAGAACAATCTATGTGACGTAAAACCTATTGTCTCCTGAGACAAAGAGGCCAATAATGATGACAAAAGTACATTTACTTCTAGTCATGTTTGATTTTTGTTTAGCATTTTTAAGGAGAGAAATATGAAATTAAATGTCAGGAAAGGAAGGAAATTGATTTAGTATGCCATACACTACTCTATAACTTCAATCATGTTCACTATTTGGTCTCTGGTCATGTTTTTATGATGGGAGCGGACATGACTGCGCATATTGTCCATTCGAGTACCTTTCTTGCCGCAGAACTTACAAGAAAACAGACGACTTGGGGAGTGTACAGTCGCACATGTTTAGTAAGATCCCTCTCTTGAAAAAGCGCTTCCACAGACTTCACAAGCATGTGCTTTCTCATCTTTGTGTGTACGTTTGTGGGCACTACACTGTGACTGCGTGTAGAAGGCTTTACTGCAGATATCAAGCGAAATGTCAGCTTCTCCGGGTCTAATGTGTGAAGCTGCTCATGCAACTCAAGTGACATAGCATCAGCAAAACCTGCTCTGCAATATTCACAGAAGTGACAGCAGGCATGAGCTGCCACATAATGCAGACGTAACTGTTTAACTGATTTGAAAGATTTAAGGCAGTGGCTACATTTGAGATTTGTGGAAGATGACTCGTGCCGTGTCATGTGCTTACTGTATTCCACATGTGTTTCAAAGGTCAAACAGCAAGGTTTACAGTTGTAAGAACAGTGTGTGTCTTTATGCTGACTCTCCACATGTTGGTCAAGAGCTTCACTGAGAGCAAACTTCTCTCCACAAACCTGACATCCAATTAAAGGATAGAACTGAGATGGGATGCCAAGAAAATTATCCTGAGGTAGAGCTTCCTCTGTATCACCTTCCTCTTTTGATGAGGATGCAGTTAGAGCATAATCAAAACTTTCCTCAGATTCAGATTTGATGTTTGACTCTGAGGCTGTTTCCTCAGCCAAAGTAGGTTTGTTGATTATGTGGTTAGGAGATTGAGGCTGTTGTGGGAGTTTCATGCCTGTGACTTCCTCCTCCTGTTCTTGGACATTGTAACCTGTTTGAAGAGATGTGGGAAATGACTGGGAGAAATCTGTGCTGACTGAGGAGGGAATGGAAGAGCTGATTGTGTTGGGTAATACAGCTATTGATGATGATGATGACGATGATGGTAATGGAAAGTTTGTTTCAGGACCATGTGAAGCTTCCATATGTAACAACAGCATGTTTCCAGTAAGTGTTCCAGATTGACAAACAGAACATGACCTCTCAAAGTCTACACGGTGTTTCTCCATATGTCTCATCAAATGCTCCACAGTTATACATTTCATTCCACATAAAACACATGAATGAGACTCTGGTCTAAGTTCTCCTTCTTCATACTCAAGATCCATCTGGTTTGCCACATGTTCTTCTGCTAAGAGACGCATGTAGTGCGAGGACAATTTGTCTGCACTAGTCCCTATTTCATCATTACTTTCTCTAACACTCTTTTTAGCCTGTTCAAGAGCAGCAGATGCCAAAACTGCAGCTTCAGTAGTAGAGTTCTGGCTCTGTGCTTGTCTGTACAGCTTCTCTGTATCCTCTGGATGTTGTGTGTAATCCCTCGTCTGCGCCAGCTCTCGATGCTGTGCTGCATATTCCCATCTCAGACGTTCAGTATCTCGCTGGTACTGCTGCATCTGTTGCTGCAGATATGACTTCTCCATGATGCTGCGTTGATAAGCAACCATCTGCCACTGCTGTTGCTGTCTAGCTAGTTCTTCCAAGTCCTGCTGTCTAAACATGCTCATGCCTGGGTCTCTCATCTGGAACATAGCAAGCTGGGCCATCTGACTCTCACTCATACTCCCATTGTAGTTACTGTCTTCTTCCTCTACAATGATTGGGCCAGTTGCTGTGAACAGTAAATACAACATAGTTTAACATCTGTAAACAGTGACAGCTTGAACTGTCAGTTTGGGCAAGTGAAGAAGATGTAAATGATTATAAATAACAAGAGTAATAATAAACTATAGAAAGCAAGATGATCATCACAGTTCCAAAACAAAAGTCACAATGATCTCAAGAGAGAAGAAGAACCAGATATACATTGAGAGAACAGGTTCTGGTGCAAATCAAAGAGCAAAATCAGAAGCCGGAAGACTATCCATGATCATTAATTGTAGATTCTTGGTAAAAAAGAAACTTGAAAAAAGACAAAGATGGATGTATACTGACCGATCCAGCTACACGCCAGTGTTGAGATATGGAGACCAAGAGTCTTGGACCAAGACCACCAGGAAGATCCAGTGTGTGAAGGAAAGAACAGACAATTCCTGAAGGACCAAGGTTTGAGCAAACTATGATAACCCTTGGCCTAGCCAGTATTACTAGGCAATCACTGTCATAAAACCCTCATTAAAAAAAAAGAGGAGTGACTAAGCCAAACAAAATACGTGGAGAATAAATCTACTAACAAATATTGAAGAACAGAGAATGACTTATGAGAATTGCACAGGATAACGCTGCTTGAATAACGTTACTTGAAGGCTTATGCACCTCTTAGTGATAATAGTAGATGAAGAAATGTATGTAATATGAGTAAGAATAAGTTATAATTAAGATGAGCCAAGATTTCTCAGACTATACGCAGGTCACAATTCATATTTACACTGAGAAACTTCCAGTCTATTTACAAGTGAAGTGTAGTTTTTTTAAAGAGCACGTAAATAAGAAAATGTTTCCAATCAACAAAATATAATTACTTCATTCACCAACTTACAATAACAGTTCAAACAACTTTCAACTTCTTCAAAATATAATTAAGAAAGACAATTAGTGGACAAAACTGACAGCACAACAAAAACAATTACCTGTGTGAGGCAGAAGTTGAAGTCCTCCTGAGCTACCATCATCTCCAGCTATACCAGACATCCCAGCCTTATCTCTGTCTTCTATTTTAATTGCTTCCTCATCCCCTTCTACAGATGACACTCTTCTTTTCTTCTTTGGGGGCTTCTTCTCTACAAATTCTAACTGCTCCTGTTCTTTGAAGTCATACTTTCTCTTAAACTCATCAACCTGGCTAATTGGTAAAAAAGGAATGTCATAACCGCTTGTATTTTCTATCTCTGTTTTGCTGATTGTAGCCAGCTGGTTCTCATTTGAGATTACTGGGTTTCTTGGAAAAGTCATACCCAAATCTGAGTCTTCATCAGACTCACTCTCTCCCTCACTTGACTTTTCAAATGAATCACTTTCCCCTTTACTTTCATTTAGCTTTTCATCAACTCCCTCAGGATATTTGTATTTCTGATCATCAAAATCAGTTTTCCCATTATCAACGCTGTCTTCCATTACAAACTTGTCACTATCTTTTTGAACACTCTCAAGGTTGATAACTTCATTACTAAGACTGAAATTTGTTTCAGATGTGTGTGGAATAAATTCTTCTTTTTTTACAACATATCTATCCACACCAACTTCTAGTTTCATATTATCAATTGTCTTGAATCGTTGCTGATGATCTTCTCTATCATCTGCTCTCTGTGCAATCTCATTCAATTTGATGACAAAGCTTTCATCTTTATTAACAACTAGTGACAAGTTGCCCTCCAAGCTAACTGATATGATCAGAGTTCCTTGAGCTGTTTCATACAGTTCTAAAACTGCATCATAGAATGAACGCCGCAGGAACTTCTCCATTACTAACTTGCTGTACTGATACTTAGACATCTTGTTTTATTATTGATGTGTCAGAAAAACTGTACCCAATATCTCTAAACCTGTAATGAAACACAAAATACTAAACAGATAACTTTGCTGTCAACTGTGTGTGGTAGGCAACTAAAGAAACACATAGTACTTACATCCAACATACTGAAATTTTGAACAAATTGACAAATGGTACTGGTACTAAACTGGTAAGCACGTTTACAGTGAAGTTCTTCTTCTTTGCATTCGTTCTTTCGACCAATTTTAATCACTCTTTGTGATATGTTTGATCTTTGCCAAGACGTGTATACGTTGCACATTGGTTTGGTAGGCCTCTAAATGCAGACTTCTACACGTTTAGGACATCTGCATCCAATTTCAGTCAAACCTCCTTAGTCGCCTCTTTCGACATGTGTGGCAGGTAACAGGGGTTCTATTCTTTACACCCCAAATTGGGCCCCGGTAACCACTCGAGTGAACAGTGAAGTGATAATCTATATTTAATCAATCAAGTGCCATGCCTGCCGGCGTAGGCGATCATTTCTCTCAACAACTCTCCTTGGTGCAGATAATCAGTTCTAATGTCGACCTTTTGTCAAACCACGATATCAGACCACACAACATCGCCTTCCACAATCTCTCCTTCCCTGAATTTTACCTGTAGTCACCAAATGTTTGAAACCTTCTCTTCGCATTACATGCACGAAGAACTCTGAATGTCTGATTCTTATTCTTTTGATTAGGTTTCTTTGTGTGCAGGCCTGATTTAAATCTCATTATTTGTTTTCTTTGCTGTCCATGGAATTTTCAGCATTCTTCTGTAAAACCACATCTCTGTGGTTTCCAATGTTCTTATTGATTGTTTGTTCATTGTCCATGATCCGCTGCCATACATAAGTAATGGTGCAATATAGCACTGGAGTACTCGTTTTCGCAGTGTCACTGGCAGTGAATTCAGGCACAGTATTTTTTATTTTCATAAAAGCTCCTTTCGCTTGAGCTATTCCTACTCCTAATCTCAGTTTTACATCTTCCATCTGATGTTAGGAATGTTCCCAGGTACTTGAATCGATGGACTTGTTTCAGTGTTGTGTTATTTATTTTGATATTACATTTTGGTGTTTCCTGTTTCTTGGAGATAACCATTACCTCTATATCCATATATTATGGAACTAAAACCAACTAACAACAGTCTCAAATTTGTGCATACTTACTTATCATTTATATAATGTATATATATATATGTATATATTAAATGTATCCTAGACTAACATTACAACGTACAAGTGGAGTCAAAGATAGTCTCACAACAGTAATCTTTCAGTTTACAATGTGATAAATTGTAGTATATTTTACAGAAAAGATCTGAAAAGTCTTCTGATTAACTAAGTGGTTTTTTTTCTAACGTACATACAAAGCTACAAGTTAGAGCTAGCTGGTTGTGCTCTGAAATAGCTTGTCTGCTGGGCTAGCCGATAGGTGCCGTAGATAACAAAGGTTTATGGTTTGAATCCTGTGTTTGGTCAATTGTTTTTTCCAGACTCTTTTATATTCAATAATTCAAACAGCCCTCTGCCAGTGTCAGCAGGTGTAACAGATAACGCAGCATGTTCTGCAAAAACTGTCCTCTCCAGGGTGAGCGGAGAAGCAACATGTTGCCACACCCAGTCTACCTGAAAACTTAGTTTCAGGGAAACATGACAGACCTGACGCTGACTGTCTAGTTTGTGGTCCACAGTAAATTAAGCGCATGACCAGAGATCGCTGCAGAAGAATAAGATTATTTTTGTACATTTATTATTTACTATTCTCTGCCTCTCAAAAACAAAAAACCATGCATGTAGCTTTCAGGCTCTCAAACTTAATTTATATTCTCTGGTCCTAGCATACTCCTTTCATCTAGCAATTTTCATAAGATTGTCTCTCCTTAAATTTATCTTTTTTTTCATGGTGGTACATTATTGTGGTTACAATCTGCACATTATTGTCTTGTAACTTCATCCTTGCTAGTGTTGCTTTTCAACCATGTAAAGTTTATTTCTCAATTATCTCCCTTTAAAGAACTATTTTAATATCTTTCTATCTCAGTCTCGCCTCACCAGTTGTTTTCTGATCCAGTGCTAAGATCCAGCTTTCAGCCAAACCTGTCCCTGAACACTCTTTCCAGTTTGGTGTATTCCTGTACAATGCCTTTTAAGTCTTGTTTGTAGACATCCTTGTAGAAAAGGAAGAGCCATCCAACAGTTCTTTTGTCATTAATTCTTTGAATATAGATGCAACTGGGGCTACTTGTCCAATTCTTGTGTCATGCAATAAATTTAACTTTTAATTCTCACCAGCTTCTTGATATTAACAGTATTCTTGTGCAGTGGGTGTCTCTTATGTTAGTTCTCTTATACATTCTTCAACCCGGACCACTCTTCTTCTTTATCATCTGCAGTTCTTAAGTTATGCTTCTATTTCAGTATACAGGGTGCTGCTCTTACAATCAGGACTGGAAACATGAGGGTAGAATGTGTTTAACCAGTAATCCTGGCATGAGTCAGCTCTGATATCCCCCCTATGACCAATCAGTTCTGGCACCCTGCTAAAGTATAGCTCACTGGATGTGGTACTATCAAATCAAGTTTTATTTTTGTTAAATCTTCTTTTTTTTTTTTTCTTTTCTGTTAGTCATCAGATCACAACAAGAATATACCTATAATGAACTGTATGATTTGCTTCAGGTCATCATTAGAACCCTTCAAGTTTTTATGAAACGTTATCTCTGCTGATCATATTGTCGAATTTAACTCTGTCCACAGCAATTGCCAAAACACTGCACCATAGAGTATTCCGTTGAATGCTATTCACCGTAAACTGCGCAATTTGAGTTGTTTCCCTTATACAAGTCTTTCTAGTTTTACTTCTATTTTACTTCTACTACTTTTTAACCTTGTTATTCTAATAGGTTTTCTTCAACTTAGTATAAAATAAGATATATATATATATATATATATATGGTTATTTATTGAGAGTAGTTATGATTTGTTTTTAATTGCTTTTTTGCCTCCCTTGAATTAACTATGCACAACTGAGGAAATAACTGCATACGGAAAGAGTTAATGATGGTCAAAAAGGTACTCCCAAATAATGAAAGCACCAGTATCCATTCCTCACCAAGGTAAATATTCGTGAGCTTACATACCAACTGAACAGTGTCTGCAGAATGACCAAACCACAATTTACCCCATTTAAGTACGTAACATTGTGGATATGAAAAACTCGAAAAGTTAGCCTCGATGCGACATGCTTATTTCAGTGGCCGTAATTTTGTATTAATTTTACATTTAAATTCATATAAGTTATGTTATCTAATGCAAAACATATGATAATTTCATAAATAATTGTAAAAAAATATATTATATATTTTTAAGATGTCTAATCTCGTTGTTTGAAGCACGCTTATTTTCTAATCGGCACATTTGAACCTACGCCATTTTGTCAAAACAGTCTCGACGTCGTTTCAACTTGCTCCAGCCAAAATCGAAATATTTTTAATTAAGGACAGACGGCAACCCTAAACAGAAATATTGATCATTGAGGTTGCGTTTATGATTCTAAATGATCAACTTGATGTTAAAACTCGGGAAAAAATTTCAAAAAATCCAAGCATGTATATTCTATGAAAAAATTTAATATAGAGGGGATTTTAAGGGAAAAATGCCCAAAAAGTGACCTTGCAAAATACAGGATGATTTATGTTCTATTCAGGTTAGCACTATAGAACTTTCAGATGTTATTGTAAATCAGCATATCTTGAACTGGTAGCAAAATATTTATAAAGTATAATAAAATGAGTTTTTCTGAATTTTTTAATGCAAATCCAGATTTTTGACTCAAAAATATGGGGTAGGAGATATTCTTTTGCACGAGACACAAAAACTGTTCAATGAATTCTTATTAAAGTGGTAGGGGATGATCAAATATGCATAAGAAAGAAGTATGCAAATTTATACAGCAATCCTTTGAGTAGTTTTTGAAAAACGTGTATTTAGTGACATACATTTATGGAAAATAACAATTTTGAGAAAAAGCCAAAAACTAACATATTTTCAATTATTGACCAAATTAATTTACTTTAAGATCCCCAGGAGCATACAAACTTGCCTCAGTCCATGCTTTAGATGCTAATGCTAATTGTTTTACATCTTTCTATCTTTTTGTGCCTAAATTATGTATTAGTAAGGAAGATATGTGGTTTTTATAGATGACAGCAAAATACTGAAAATAATGTTTTCCAAAGGAAAAGTTAAACTAAAACAAAAGTTTCATATCGGCACAATTTCATATTATTAACTACAATATTGGCATCATTGACAGTTATTTTTAAGCTCCTCCTCAAAGTAAATGAGATCTTAGGACACCAAGTCCATATAAGATTATGGAAAGATTCATTAGCATTGTGAGAACCACCATGAATATATTTTGTCAACGAAGTCGCAAGATAGCTTGACAAATACTTGCATTATGTTGCCAACAATAAAATTAGGCAGTGTGTTTTTAATCAACTAAAACTTTATCTTTAGGGCACAAGCTACTCAGCCTATCGCAGTTCTCATGGTTATCTTTGTGATGTTTAAATATGGCTCAAATACTATTTATCCAACCAATGGGCTCTAGTTTCCCAGAATTTTTCATACAATCTCATCATAATCACGCTCCATAAGTTTAATGATGCTATTAGTTAATCTATCTGCACTACCATATTACTATAAACACTTTGCTACCATCTGTTGAAGCAAAGTTATGATATTTCCTATATAATTAGCTAAAAAACATATACATGCCTAGTTTAAAAATGTAATTAAAATACAAAACTACATTTTTTTTTCAAACTAAAGATAGATTCTTGTTCGGAATTGGATGTATTACCTAAAATATTAAAAAACTCAAATTTCATTTTTTTAAGAAAAATCGTTAAATTTAGGGGTGCGGTCTGTCCTTAAATGGATTCTAACAACCCAAATTACTGTCCTGATGAAGACAACAGTGAATCTTCAAATTTGTTAACATCAGAAGTTGACATATCCGAAGCGGAGATGGAAAATATAACAAAACTATCCCTGAACACTGTCGCATTGAACAGGTAGGAGTTTACGTTTTCGCCATTAGACTTACCTATGTGAAACTGAAACTAACATTGTTTTTTTGTTATGGGGACTATGGTGGATTCTGTGATAATAATATGTTGTCTTGTTAAATAAATTAGCAATGTTGATGAGTTATATTGTTATAAATGCTAGAAAAAATAAGTTATTGATATTTAATATGCTTAGCAACTGGTTGCTAGGAGAAAGCTATAATTTGTTATTCAAGATACAGGCTTCTTGTTTACGCTATTGTACTTGTTAGATCTTGTTTATTTCCACGTTTTTGTGATTTTCAAGTCAGATGCAATGTTCCTACACTATGTATGTTTGTATGAATGTTAAAATTATTTACTTATTCCTATATGCTAACAATTATAATTGTTTCTATTTTTGTCAAGCCCTGTAGGACATGACCAGTCCTACGACAATCTTGACTGTGGTCCAGAAGATACATTGCCACCTTTTCGACCTGCAAGGCTCCCTGGTCTGCATCTGCCAGATGTCATAACAAGAAACGATCATCGGCAGTATCTCACCCCTCGTAAGTAATTATTAACAATAGGGGAGTGTATGGCAATTTTTCTCATGGCAATTTTTCTCATCTTACAGTATGGAAAAAGATGTGATTGATAAGTGCGTTATGACTGATTTTAATGTATGTAAAACTGACAACTGTGTGTTCATGTTATTCACATTGTGTTAACTGCTTTTCCATGCATTTTGTAAAGTAGTATTGCAGGTTTTGAATCTGAATTCCCAGTCAGTGTATTTTAACTAAAATAATTTCACAAATATAATGTTTTAAAATCTTTTTCTCATCTACAGTAAGCTTCTTCAAGCTGTATTTTTGTACAGAATTGTTGCAGCAAATGTGCAATTTTACCAACCAACAAGCAGCTGCAACAGGGCACACAAAACCATCATATGGTACATGGGCAGACCTACATGAAGAGGAACTTTTAAAATTTGTTGGTCTGCTCATGTACATGAGTCTAGTACAGGCTCCAAATGCAGAGTTATATTGGTCTAGTAAGCAACTCTTTCATGGTTTGTGGGCTAGGGCTTTTATGCCTATAAACCGATATAAAATAATTCAAGCATTCTTGAAAATCTCCAATCCTGAAACTGAGCGAGCTGACGACAAACTAAAAAAAATTAGGTTCGTGCATGATTTTCTTAGGATGAAATGTATGAAGTTTTGGCAGCCGCATGAGTGTATTAGTGTAGATGAGAGAATGGTTAAGAATAAGGGAAGATATGGGTTTAGACAGTACATCAAGGATAAGCCAACTAAGTGGGGGATGAAATTATGGGTGGTTGCAGATTCAATAACGGGATATACATATAATTTCGATGTTTATACAGAGAAAGACGCAGCTCGCTCAACTCAAGGATTGGGATACGATGTTGTTTATAAATTATGTAGATCTATTTTCCAGCAAGGTATCAATTTTATGGATAATTTTTATACTTCTTTTCATTTATTTGTAGATTTATTAAAGGTGAAGACTTTAGCATGTGGGACTATTTTGGCAAATAGAAAGGGATTTCCTCAAGAACTAAAAGATACTAAATTATTTAATAGAAATGCTAATAGGGGGGAAAATGAGATGGGTTAGGAAAGGTAATGTGGGATTTGTTAAATGGAAAGATAATAAAATAGTTAACTTAATTAGCACTATGCATAAGTCTGTAGTAGTAATACATTTTGTACCGCAGGACAAAGTCGGATGGCCAGTTTCAGAATATCTTGGTGCGTCAGCCTATAGTTATTAAAGATTATAATAAATACATGGGGGGGAGTTGATAGGTCAGATCAAATGATTGGGAAATATAATGTTCTTCGTAAAACATCAAAATATTGGAAAACTCTCTTTTATCACTTTATTGACATTGCTAGGGTTAATTCTTTTATACTATTTCAGTAATACCGCCGCCAACATCAGGATATTCCGGAACTGGTCAGACCGAAGAGATATAGTCAGATTTTACTATAGAGTTAATTAAAGAGCTAGCTAACTTTGATAAAGACATTCAAGTTCCCTTGCTGGATAATAGAAGTAAAAAATGTTCTCAAATAGTACCTGGTCTTAGAAAAAAACTCAAAAAATTGTGTTAGATGCTATAGGATTAGAAAAGTTGAAAAGAAATCAAAAGTTTTTTGTCAGATTTGTAAAAAAAAGTTTCTGTTTTAATCAGATAAGAAATTGTCTGGTTGATGAACATTCTGTGCCTGGGTCAGATGAACGTTCTGTGCCTGGGTTACCTTGAGTCATGTTTGCAAGATGCCAGATAACTTTTTTCCTGTCTATTTTGTATATCACATATCATTGTTTACTCATATTTTTGTTCAATAATATCTTTTACTTGCTATGGTTAGAAATTATATACCTATTTAATGTTTATGTATCATACTATAAGTGTTAGTTCTTTATGGGCTGCTTACTAGACCAATTCGGCGTCATTTTCTCTTGTATGTCATATTTATTGACTTTTTTTCTTTAAAATATGAAAATATGCATGTCTTATAAATATTATGATTACTGCCTTTCATATTGTCCAAACATGTTCAATTTCAGATATGTCCTGGATAAATGAATATTCTAAAAGACTGTAATAAAAGATTTCATTATATTTCTCATACTTTTTTTTTTCTTCTTTGTGATTGTAAAATTATTTGTCATTTGTAGAAAAATCTATTTTTAGACTTTTCATAAGTAGGTCATGGATATCATAAATTACATCACACATATTTTAAAACCACATATCCAGATAGCCCATCCAATTAGCTTTCCAACCATATATAACATGCCTATTTTCAATGCAAAGAATTTGTATGTTTGCTAAATATAGAGCAAGACATCAAAAATATCAAAAAAACCTTAAAAACCTGCCAATGGTTAAGAGTTAACCGATTCCAATCTCATATTTTGCCACCTTGTGCAGTGGATGATCCTTTTTAGCCCTTATTTTGAGATATGCATGTGCTAAGCTATATTGATTCTATATTCCATGGTAAGAAAATCAAGAAGAAACATTATCGCCACACAGGGTCGGTCTATCACTAGTGCAACCCAGGATGATGTGCTTAGCTTTACTCTGTATTCTCTCGTCGCTGAATTTGCGTCTTACTAGCGGTGGAGATGGTCAGTGCATATTCAATGGTTAAAGGCACTAGCACCTTGTACAGCAGAACAAGCAACAGTTGCTGGATTTTCGAAGTCAGTAGCCATGATTCTCATACAAACAAAACAGTACTCTCAGTAGTAGCCATGATTCTCATACAAACAAAACAGTACTCTCAGTAGTAGCCAGAAATAAACTTTACTGAATTGAAATGGCCTACCTAAGTAAAATTTTAAATACTTACATCTACTTTTTTTAAACAATATTTAAACATAATCAATTCTATTCAACCATAAATAAAACCTGCCGTGCATAATTACTAATAATATTATTACTCTACTGAACTTTACTGTAAGTAACTAATCTAATGCTGAGTATCAGTATCTCATCTGTACTCAGTACTGTAGACGTAGTAAGTACGTACTGTCTCTAGGCATAATAAATAATAATGTTCTTCATAATGATAATGATTTTTAAGTATTATAGTCCGACTGTCTCCGTAGTTTTTGACTCATATGTAGTTGCAGGAGTAGTCGCTAGTTAGTAGTTGCAGTCGCTAGTTTATATTATACACACACTATAACTTGTTAGAATTGGTTATATTACGGCAACTGCATTATTATACATTAGAATTTTTTAGAACGCAGATCTGACGAGCAGACGAGCTTTTTGTAACGCTCGTTTTTGTATGTGTGTCCGTGTGATGAATAATGATTTTATTGATGTACACAAGCATCAAGACCTTATATATTTCAAGATTAATTATGGCTATTACTATTGTGTTTAATGTTAAAGAAATATGCAACTGCAGCGTATCAATACTCACATTAACTGATTTGAGAGCGTAATTTGATGTACATTTTCAACTTTCAGCAGACATCGGCCATTTTGAATTTATTTTCATTGTTGATTGACCTCCCTTGAGACAGCAGACGGACAGTTCAGAAAAACGAGTGAAGTAGTGTAGTTACACGGGATGAGAGCTGCGAGTTTAGTAGTTTAAAGTAAAGAATACGTTTAAATATTGTGCTTTCACTATTAATAGTATGCACACAAACTTTATATTATAAAAAATGAATGTCGCGGTCAGTAGGAGTTAAAAAGAATGAATGAAGACTAGGAATTTGAATCAAGAGAGGTACAAGGAGTCTCAATATTTTCGAGGCGGCTTGGAATATTTTGATCTGAGAAAGTAAATGAATTGTTTGAAGCAAGTGTTCCTTTACTCACTTGGAATCCATCCTTTCGTTCTCTTAAAATATTGTCTAAGTTTTCAATGTTGTCTCTTATATCAACTACACCGTCTTTTGCAGCTCACACAGCGGTCCGTGAAGTTTTTTTTCCCCACTTGTGTTCACAATGCCAGTGAGTTTACCTCGGTATATCACATTTCGGGGGCCGTCTTGAAGTACATACTCTGCACTGTGGTGCCTGTACACATTACAGAATTGCTTATTGACAACTTTTCCTAATATGTTCATATTTCAGTAATCGTCATGTGTTAGTATCACCTGCTTTATGATTGATTCACTTGGAATTACGAAAGTATTGTGCCATTTAGTATGTGGGAACTGATACAAATAACAAAATGTATTTGAGAGATTAAAGCATTTGTCGGGAAGTGGAGCAGTGTACACAATAACCCTACCCCAGTGGGAACCTCTGATCTATTATTGCTACAGTTGTGTCATTCGAGCTGTGCAAAAATACCGAACGCAATACACCCACAAGTTCAACCCTGAAAATGTGGTAGAGGATTGCTTTCCAGACTCTACAGTCAGATTGGTCTGGCATCTAGACTTGTGATGTGGATCCAACCGATGAGTGGATTTACTCCGATATCCAAGAATCATGCCCCAAGCTATGGACAAATAATCCCTCTGTCTTGTGGGTGACGGGTTGATAAAGGTTATGGGAGTAAACCTAATCAGAAAATCCGGAGTGGAGCCCCACCCCTTTGACGGGCAAGCATTATGTGACGCCTTACCGTCGGGTCCTGCAGCCAAACTTCTTCTTCGAGTGCTCCATATCTACCACTCTGTGATTTGTATGTGATCTGAGCCTAAGAGCGACTGTACGCTGTGCCAGTTATACACCTACAAATAGGCCAGCACATCCTATTTCTGCGACGCTTTTTATTTACCGACCTCAATCGCCTCTTACGACATGCTTTGTAGGTCGCAGTGTTACTATTCTTTGCTCCTTACGGGTCCCGGCAACACATGGGTAACTGCAGCCAAGCTGATACCAGACGTCGTGCTAGCACTACTCCGAACTCTGCCAGCAAAGTTAAGAGGGAGTAGTTGATGCTTGGACAATCAGCTACTCCATAAAAATGTCCCAGGCATCTGTCACGGAATGGTCACTTCGTGGTCACCTTTTCGAGCAAACTGACAAGGAGAACATCAGTCACGGGTTACAAATCCAGCTCAATTGGCATAGAGTATCGGACGCCACGAATTGTCTTCGACGGTGGTGGATACCATTTCGTCTTATTGGACATCTAGCGCCCACCTGGAGCCGAGCAGCTCCATAACAATACTGTTCTGTCCTGCCACAATTCATCTGCTTCAATGCGTGATGGGAAAAGCTCAAGGAGAACCAGGACTGCATGGAGTAGGTTTTCGTAAAATACACACTGCTCCCACGTGGTACAACCTCCTACAAACGACACTGACATATTCTGACTCTTTCAAAACAACCAGCCACTTGACAAACCATTCAGGCAGTATCAATTTTCCTGTAAACTATCTCATGAACCAAACCATTACATTGAAACAAAATGCTGCGAAGATCATGTTTGATGCTATCTGGTGCTTGACTTAAGAAACATAATAGATTATGTTGAAATACTTGCCATATATTTTTTGTTGCTATAAAATTGATCAGGTAAAAATATAGTTTTGGTGTGCGTATGTTAAGAATTAAACTCCACACCTCATTATGCTCGGTCTATCTCCTGGTGTACGTGCACCAACACTACAGTGCGCGACAGACTTTAAAGACCAACTGTATTAAGAAAAATAGTTGGCAATAATATATCCAAAAAATAAGTAGTTATTCTTAATGAGATACTTTAATGTCAGAATTGGAGCCAAACACAGTAGAGTTTGGAATATCCTCATTGTACTCCAGACATGTCCATAGGTGCTCAGATCTCCTTCGCAATATCTCCAACAGCGTCCAGTGGATAATCGTACAATTTTGATGTTGATTGATGAGTCTACTCATACGCCTGTTGTGCTACTCTTTTCTGGTCATTCCAATCTTCAATCCAAGCTCTTGCATCTAGCAGTTGAAGTTGTTTTTACACCACACTACCCTGAAGTATGCCTGTATGGTGGGGACACTGATAAAAAGAGAGTAAGATAAGCTGGAATTTGATAAGCTGGTGCATGAGATAATCGTAGGGCACTCTGCTGCATGCGTCCCCCAAGCCCACCACCACTGCACGTTTCGAAAGCTGCATGGAAACTCTCCAAGATATCATATGCGAAGATTGCATTATTACACAATGTCTCCTTCCCAAACCTGTAACATCCAAGAGTGGATGAGAAGACATTACGACTTTCGAGGTCCTATGCCAGACGACGTGCTACGATTTTCTCCAGAAGCTTGCCTGTCATATTTTGCATTGTAATAATTCTGTAGCCAGCTGTCTGGGAGCGATCTTTGTTAGACTTCGGCAATGGAAGTCGGTATATGTGCAGCCACTAATCCCACCATCCTGGAAGATGACGTCAAATTCTTTGGCCAGGTGTTCCATGTCATCATTCGACAAGTCCCTAATATCTTGATATAAAATGCCATCGGGACCTGAAGCAGTGTTTCCGGACGTTTTAAGTGTTGACATGATGGCCTCACATTGGCACACAGTCTTCATCAACACCGCATCACTGTATAGCGCTGCTATATCTCCGGCCTTGGAGAGCCGTTACAGGCAACCTTCGATGCGGAGACGGTACATAATTAACTTTACATTCATCTGGAATAAACAGAAATATTCTTGCAAATCTTGCAGAGTAGCATCTACCATTGATCTCGGAGGTCTTTGATATCACAATGTTAAGTACTGATGTAGAAGAGACACATTTATTGTATCCCCATTCATAGACAATAATTTCACAGCAAGTGAAGACAGATGTGACCCACACACAGAATAATAACATATCCCACAAAATTGAAGCTACTAGAAGATGATGTATAATTAATTGATTGACTGAACCATCATAACGAGCTGTGCGAAAAGACAGAACACACAACACCCACATATCTAACCTTGATCATGTATGCCCCACCTGTGGTAGGGTATTGTGTTCTAGAATTGGACTCTACAGTCACCTCCGCACACACCAGAGAGGTGCAGTAGAACATGTCTGAGACTGTTGTCAACATTGCTTGCGATGGATGGCTATTATTATGTGTGCTTCATTCTCTTTCTTACACAGGAAGATCTCAGCGGCAGTGTACGAACTCCATAGCACCGGCGAGGGTCCTCAAGTCATTTTAAAGATGGTGAAGATATTTTGTAGAAATTTTATTTTTGATCTTTTCTAATGAATTTTGCCTGGGCAGCGGCTTTCCAGCCTGCTCTTCTCAATTTTGAAGTGCCAAGGGTTCTTTTATGTGCTCAAATTGAACACGGGACCTACATTTTATTCTCCATCTCTGATAGGACTAGGAACTCGATCTCACCTACACTGAGATCAGGGAAAAAATCCTAATGTCTCCGCGAGGAAGTGAACCGAGTTTCTTTGGAATGAAAGGCAAGCACCTAACCTCTATGCCACAGAGACCCACCCCGATGTTTAATTGAAAGTATAAAACACATAGAATATGGACAGTTTGCACACTGATATTTATTATTTCTTCACAAAGAATGCACACAAACTGCAGCTGCAAAATAAAATGTACAACAACAAAGTGTGTTAAGAAAAACTACCAACTACTATAGGCTAATAAAGATAAGAAAACTCCATACTGACAACTAAATGGACTATCCTGCATAGATTGTGTTCTGTGAAAAAAATAAGCTACTAGAAGAACACAATATACTTGGTGATTGATTTCAGCATACCTTTACTGTACTACACCATAGACCCATGAGTATGTTTTCAGATACACATGTTGCCCGTGTGTTGTCGGGGCTCACAGTGGGAGCAATGAATAGTAACTCTGCAACCTACAAGGCATGTAGTAAGAGGCGACTGAGGTAGGGGCCTAGGAAGCTACTCTAGTAAATAAAAAGCGTCGCAGAAATCGGATGTGGTAGCCTACTTGTAGGTGCATAACTGGCACAATTTCTCTTAGGTCTAGATCACATACAAATCACAAAGAGTGGTTAACAAGTAGTCGATATGGAGCGTTCGAAGAAGATATACAAGTTGTACACACAAACAGCATTACACTATGAACTTTATAGCACAAACTCATTACTGCACCACAACAAATTACACATGGATTGTCATAGAAGGGTCATCAATATTGTTTACAAAAATTCAGACATGATATTCAAAGTTCAGGTAGTGTAAACTGAAAGATCATGTACATATCACTAGAATAGTATGTAAAGCTAAGGTATCTAATAATCTGTAATAAAGGCTGTCTATGAAGAAATAGACATGTAATTAATTACTGGAATAGCAGTTTTATGGTAAGAAAGATGAGGGAAACAGGGACTTGTGGGATATTTTCTATAACTGTTTATAGTAGGTGGAATGGTGTCTCAGTGATCAGAAGAGTTATGAAGGAATGATCATTGTTCCTGACAAGTTAACCTACCTTCCTATCATCATCAAATAGATTGTCCTAAGGAGAACTTTGCCACCCCAACAGTCCTCTCGAATTTCTCTCTCATAGGCCAGATGTCCTGCCTCTGCAGCCGTCATGTTCAAACCATCAGTTACATCCTGAATCCATCTTCTCCGTGGTCTTCTTCTTCTCTTTGCCGGTATGCCTCCTTCCATGATGGTCTTCTCCAGCCCTTTATGTCTTGTTATATTCCTATACTTCCTAATATATACATATGAAATATTTTCTTGGTATTTTTTATAGTTTTTCACAATTTGTTTTTAATTACATATTTCAGTTTGAATTATTCTCATTGAACCCTGAACATGTCCATAGGTGCTTCAGTGTCCTCTGCAATATCTTCAATAGAGTACAGTACTAACTGTACCAGTTCAATGTTGATTGATTACTCATATGCCTGCCATGCTACTCTTTTCACCCACTAAAATCTTCAATCCAAGATCTACTGCTATTAATGTGGCTTGGTTTGGCTGAAAGTACTCTTTGCAGCCATACTCTATAAAGACATTCAGAATGTCAGCTTTGCCTAATGACTGACCACCCTCACACCCCAATATGGTGGCAGATTCAGTCAGCCTCTTCTCTCTCTTAATGCCACCAACATCCCTGTACCTCAAAATGTAATTATTGTTGACCATTATAGTGATTCAATCTATTGTCTGCGCACTCTAATCACTCAGGATACCGATACAAGTGTAGTTTTGTGACTCAAGCTAGAGTAATGCCTTAGTCACAGACAATGCTTCCAATGCCATGCTACTTGTCACACTGAATGCACCCTTGATGTGAGATATTCCCAGCAATGAAACTAAACTTAAGTTGTATGCATATGCCAATGAGTTGTAAGACCTACAATTATTAATCAGTCTCTAACGTAGAAATGGATTCTCTGCCTTGCAGAGTGTGTAGGCGGGGAACCTTAGTGATTAACCAACAGCAAACCACATATTTTCATTTGCAAGGGCAGTTGAAATCTTAAAATTTACATTTTAAATGTGTGTCTGTTGTGTTCTATAGAGGGCCACCATTTTGTATCATGTGTTGTCTTGTATTCTTTGCTTGATAGAGGCCTTTTGGTAGAAAAGTTCCTTTGTTTTGTTTCTGTGATTTGTAAAACTACCTTACTACGTGTTGTTATATTTCGCCTCAAAATAAATCAGTTCTTTTGTTATCACTCCAATAGGAACATGGGACCATGACTGCAGTTAACCACCTGGCAGGAAGTCTGCAGCAAAGCACTAACAGCAACATTTTACATTTATTCCTGAAACAACTTATGATATGATAAATTTACTAGTCCAATATTTAACTTTCCTTTCATTATATCATCATCAAATAGCTTGTCCTAAGGAGAACTTTGCCACCCTTATAGTCCTTCAGAATTTCTCTCTCTCATAGGTCAGATGTTTTGCCTCCTGAGTCAAAACATCTGACCTATTAGAGACCAAATCATCAGTTTCATCCTGAACCCATCTTCTCTGTGGTCTTCCTCTTTGCCTCCTTCAAAATGGTCTCTTCAACCCTTTGTGTTTCTTTATATGTCCAAAAACTTCATTGTTATATTCTTATTTGTAGCATCAGCCAGTTTTCTGTGATTTTTAGTTCTTTCTGAAAGATCTATTTATTCTCTGTCCATAATATACGAAGGACTCTTATGTAACACATATTCAAAAGTACATATATGTTTTTTAAATGTTCATGCTTCACACACAGACGTTTGATTATATGCAGTATATATATATATAGTTGTGGCTCTATTATTCTTTCTCCAGTATAAGGCCTCAACAAACACAAAGAAAAATTACAATAAGTAGGGCTTGCTTACTTAGTCGATCCTTCACTATCTTGGTGTGCAGAGGTCCATTTTCTCTTTTTTTATTTCTTGCAATCAAATTAGTAAAGCAAACTGATGGTTAACCTGTTGTACTTAAAAATAAGTAGTAACAGTAGTAACAATAAATATGTAAGAATGAAATTTACAAATCATAACAAAATTAAATTAAAGAGCAGCATTTGTATGACATTTTTCATAATAATTAGTATGTCACTTACTGGCAGTAGTCACTACAGCTTAGAAAATGTGCAGGAAGTTTATGATTTATTTTATCTTAAATAAGGCATGTCACTATTTTAAGCTAATGTTAAGCCATAGAAAGAATGATGACTAGTTATGAATGATATACCACTTCTTTGTACATATTTCCATCGTTCTTGGACCCGAGATTGTTTTTAATAAAAAGGTAATACTAAAGAACGGACTTGTAAAACGAGCATGAATTACAAAAATGACAAAACAGAAAAATACTGTTAGAGTAATGGTCAACGGGAATATTTGTTCTAAAGTGTGAAATAATTTAAAAAAAAGACAAAATAACTGAAATGTATATTTTGATGACTAACAAAATGAGTCATCAATGAGTTTTAATTAAGTGAATTCGCACAATAAATATTCAAAAAACTTAAGCATGATTGTTACACATGTCTTGAATGAAATAACTATCAATAATATGGTTAATAATAATTTCTACCAACTCAAAAAAGTTCTGGCACACAATTTCAGCTGACTCGACTAGGGAATCGACTGTATGAGGATTTTACAGGAAAAACTTAGTACTGAATTCAGCACACCTCTATTGTATACTACTACTCTACAGAATCATAAGTATATTGTATGATATTATAAGCACAAACTGCACACACAAACAGCAATATCTATAACTAGTCATATAAACATATACTAATCAAATAATTTAATTGAAAAAAAATAAGATGCAGCAAAAAATCAGTCAGAAGTACCATACCAGGTAACCTGATGACTATGTCTGAATTCATAGCGACGAATGCAAGAATAAGAACTATTCAATATAATAGACTAGTTCTTATGTCTTTTTCTAAGACAACAATAACTACAATGAAAGATATTCTTGCGGCATACAGAAACAAAACACTTGCAAAATTGTATAGCATGAAAAGAAAATGATAATGACAGGAGACGTAGATGTCCATGCTGTAGGAGTATTCATTTACCTCATCGCACACAACCAAGACATATGATAATAATACTAATATTGTTCAAACAAAACATATTTTCTTTCAATTAAATGCAAATGTAAGAGTGAAGGTAATATAAACTATATGCTTAAGTTAGCATCTAACAGAATATGCACAATTAACACTGCAAACAATCTCAAGTTAAATTTACACAAGCATAAATTGTAAGTTTCTTGAGGAATACATATGGTTGACTAGATTGCTAATAAAAATATTAATGAAAGCTATTGATCAGTCGGTTACAACGCTGACCCAATATTGATGTTAAAGTTGAACACCAGTTCACTTTTAATCATACATATATTTTAAACAAATGAAGAAGTAAGTAAAAATGTCTTATCCAAGTTGTAGAATATTTGTCTCTCATTCAGTCAACATCTGCCATTAACTCTTTCCACGCTTTAAGCCACACACTGCGCCACGGCGAAGTCCGTTGCACGCTTTAAGCCGCACACTGCGCCATAGAGTTGCTTCCCTTTTAAGAAGTCTTTTTAGTTTTACTTCTATTTTACTTATAGTACTTTTTAACCTTGTTATTCTATTGGGTTGTCCAGTTTTCTTCAATTTAGTATATAATACTATATATATGTTTATTTATTGACGAGTAGTTGGAATCGTATTTTTTTTTTTTTTTTTTTACTTCCCTTGAATTAACTGCTTAAAAATGAGGAAATAAATGGGCGTGGAAAGAGTTAAGCATCATTGGGAAGCTCTCTCTCAGGGGCTAGAGTTGTTGTTTTATAAAATATTTGTTGATTGATTGGACCATCATCATTGCACTTTGGTAAGTAACCATGTGTGCTCTAATCGCTTACCCAGGAAGATCTCAATGGATGTGCACTCCATAGCACTGGCAAGGGTCCCCAGTATAATTTTGAAGATGGTGAAAATATTTGTAATATCTTTACAAACAGATCTGACTGACAATTTTATCAAGTATAAATTTTAATTTTGTCTAAATATATGGATGCATATTTTACTTTTATTATTTAGAGAATATTGCTGCAAACAAGAAATTTACTTTTCCTGCCTACACATACATTATATAAGTGCCCCATTAGAGGCTCCCTGACTACACCTGAATTCATAACGGCATACACAAGAAGAACATCAACGAATATCAAAGCAGGCTTTGAAGTGGGATGCAAAGGGTTCAAGAAAGAGAGGTCGACCTAAAGAGACCCTGAAATGAACTTTGCTGAGAGAGGCAGGAAATATCGGTCTCAGTTCCATGGAGGAGATTGAGCGAGTTGCACAGGATAGAGCGGTATGGAGAAATTACTTGCAGGCCCTATGTAACATATAACTGTATGAGAGGAATTATTATACACAAGACGAGGAAGCATATAATGTTTTCTATATCAAATCTTATATAATAAGGACATTAAAAATGTGTGTCTACCAAACTGTAACACCAGAGCTACTATGAGTAACACACATATCTGCATGTCACTAAAAGAATCGGATGATACAAGCAGATACTGCTCCCTCTTATTCCTTTCCATTCCCAACATAATATAGGCCTACAGCTTATCCCTAACATTTATATTAGTATTTTAATTCAACATTATTGATGGAATATTGTGTTGAAATTGTTTCTAACATTTTGCCAGTTGTATTGCAATTTCTGTATAAAAATTCAATTTTTATAGATTTGGGTTGTTAGCTTAAACTTCCCATCTTTCCAATAGCATGGAACAATATTGTCCAATAGGATATACATTTGTACAGTTAAGTTACTGATAAGATTATACAAACATTAAACATTAGTTTATAGTGCCCCATCTAATGAGTTGCACTGTAGCGCATGGTGTTATTTATGACTGGTCATAGAGGAGGCCTACATAGTAAACTTTACACATAAATAGATATAGTTAATTTATAATAATCGTATATGCTCAGTGATATGTATCTAAGAAGAAAATAGTTGATAGCAATAGAACTGGATATCCCAGATATGAAGTTTATTTTCAAACCCCATCTAAAACAATATTTAATATAGATATGTTTTAAGTATCAAATACATTTTCTGTTTATTCATCATCTTCAATCTCTTGCCCACATGCTGTAGGGTTTGACTTGGTGCTGGTTACTGCATCTGGTTAAAAAAACTTTAGCTATGAAATTCAGCTGGCATAAACTAACATGAGTTGGTTGAAGGCCTATACTCCAGCTGGGGCCTAAAAGGCAAAAGAGAATCTAGACTTGACAAAGAGTATATGGAAAAGGTCAAATGGAAATACGATAGCATGATTAAAGTCAAAACAATACCAGGAAATAAGACAGTGGACCAACTGGCCAAGGGGAGGTGCTGCAGAGACCAACAAGATGTACAAGTCATTTATTATCAAAAGAAAAGGATGATTAAATCAATCAGAAAGTCACCAATCCTAACACAGGACAATTACCAAAATATCAGCAGATTAAAAGAAGTTGTCATTCTGCGCCTCAGAACAGGAGACTTCATGGTAACATGTATACCAAATTCAAGATTGGCAATTCAATCTTGTGTACATATTGTCAGGCACTCCAGAATGCAGAGCACATAATTCAAGACCAACTCAAATATGACATATGGAGACAAATTCACTGGCTTAGTAAAACTACAGACCCTTGTGTGAGCTATAAAATATGGTGAAGTTTATACAGAAGACGATATTGAATATACGGACAATATTTAATATACAGACAATATTGAATATACAGACAATATTGAATATACAGACAATATTGAATATACAGACAGTATTTGAAGTGAACCAAAATTAAGGAAGGTCAGACCAATGGATTTGATCTGAAATTGGGTAATATGATATCTCTGCGCTCTATGCAGGAATTCAGTCTGTTTTCAACTGTGAAGAAGGGCAGTGATTTTGTGACTTGTTTGTTATTCATATTTCTCAACTGTTCTCTTGGTGACTGTTCCTACTCCAGCCAAATTTTATTCAACATTTCTGCAGTTTATAGGTAGATGCTTCGCCTATTTGTACATTATCATTCAATAGCATGTTCTTCCGGTGAAGTGTGACTAACATATTCTCCCTGTGGAGTGTTACCGTAGCATGTCACCCATGGAGTGTGACCTTAGCATATGTCTTTTCCCAAGTGGATTGCGGTTGATTGTAAATCTTCTCCTTACCCCAACCTTAGTCTGCCCTCCATGACTTATGAATACAAACTCTTAAAGTGTCTCTAAAGTACATCGATATAGACACCATGTGCTGAGAACCCCTTTCCCAAGATCTCCATTTTTTGACATTGTAACAACACAAGAGGAACTCGCATAATTTAGAATCGTTATGCCGTGGAGGATCAGAGAAAGCAAGCTGCACAAAAATACAGAACACACAAGTCTAACCTTGATCATGTATGCCCCACTTGTTGTAGGGGATTGTGTTAGAAGATTGGACTCTACAGTACAGTCCCCCCTGCACACACCAGAGAGGTGCATTAGCACACGTTTCAGACTGTTATCATCGCTTGCGATGGACGGCTATTATTATTATTATTATGAATACAGTATACACCACATTGTCCCAAATAAATATCTAGTGTAGCCACTACTTCTTCTTCTTCACCCTTCGCCCCTAGGGAAGCATAGGTCCGCAACCAAGGCCACCTTCCAAGCCCGCCTATCCAAGGCCATTTTTTCTTTTCTTCTAAAGGCCAGCCTGCCAGCTATTTAGTTGCAGACTTACATCAATAAATATACAAGACTCATCATCAAATAGCTTGTCCTGAGCAGAACTGCCACCCCAACAGTCTTCCTGAATTTCTCTCTCTCATAGGCCAGATGTCCTGCTTCTGCAGCCGTCATGTTTAAACCATCAGTTACATCCTGAATCCATCTTCTCCGTGGTCTTCTTCTACAAGACTAGTATATAAATATAATATAAATATACAAGAACTATACAACAAATCAAACTGAAAAGATAAATTTAAACACATATGACTACACTCAGCAACCAATTGATAAATGGAGCAGCAGTAGCAATGAGAACCTAATTAAGTACAAAGTGTAAATACAAGAAAATGAACAATATGAACTAATGCCAAGAAACTAACAAAACACAAAATAAACGTTGCTTCTGATCATGTTCTTTTGAATAAGATAATTAAATGTTTCTAAAAAAAGATATTAAATAAGTTTCTACCACATATCAAATACTATTTAAATTGGGAAGGCAGTGTTAGTGGTACAAGTAATTCATTTCTGGGAATTTCCTAGTTAATTACATATGTCTAAGACATACTTACAAAACATATACATTTACTAGAGATGAAAGAAATATTAATGTACTGTTATTATTCACATGTAACAATTTCTGTCATCGATAAGGCGTTAAATATAATAAAAGTGTTGAGGTTATATAAAGTACTTCCGTCAACGCTCAGTTTTACAGTATTTGAGCAGTATTAAAATACTGTTTCACTGTCAAAGTTATAGTATATATTAAATACTTATGTAATAAAACAGAATATATTGGACGGACAGATCATTCACTGGTTTCAAGAATGTTTGGACATTCTAAGACTAGAATGTAGAAAACAGGAATATATTATATATGACTAATCAAATTTTAATCTGCTTAAAAAATACACAATGAATATCACCTACCCCTCTGTAATCTTTGAGGGTATCAATGGTGAAGTAGTTAAGTTGTTGCCTGTCATACTGAAGGTTGTGGGTTCGAATCCGGACAGAGATATATGTGTAATTTTTTTACTGAGATCCCTAGGATTGTTGCAGGAGCTATAGAGTTCGTGCTTTGTGCAATGTTCTCGGCAGATGGCATGCCATCTCTGCCGACAGGGGAAACCTGGTGCAATGAAGTAAATCCTTCACCTTTGGAGCCTTTTGGACACTTCTGTATTCTGTTTATAATATTTTGCTAATACTCCCAACTTTTTAATGGGGCAGACTGCAGTAAAACTATTACCAAACTCACTTTGTGTTTTGATATTTCTCAATTTTTAGTATATTTGCTACCAAAATGCCACTAAGTGTATATATAAACCAATTTATTAGTAACTGGGCACATGCTAATAAGTGAAAGTAAACAATTGCAATAGCAAGTCTCTTTGTTGTCTAGCTAACAAACAAACAAATGCAACCCAAAAAAGTTTTAAATAAGCACAAAAGATAAACATATAGTCTGAAAGACAAGCTTTAATGGGAAATGAAACAGTGTCTTCATGTTTACACAGATAATAGAACAATTGGTATTAGTTTGGAAAGAAAGTCAAATTAGTAAACTGGATTAGGAAGAGTAAATTAATGGATTTGATTTATTATGTTAATTCTCCATATTGATTTATAAAAAAAGAAAGAAAATCATGGATTTCTGCTACTGTACTAACCAAAAGTTTCTCAAATCTCAAGCCTATAAGCTGGAAGGCTAGTTTCAAGATCCTGGAGCTGAACTGTGCATCTGTTGACAGCAGGTTTCACATCAACACGGAGTTCTTGCAACCTTTCTGAGTTCAAGCCAATCCAGTGACGAAGGGTATCATTATCATATGTAGGAATGATAGTGACTTCCAAATCTTTCTGTTCCCATGTTGCTTTTGCTTCCAGTAAAGTGTCTAACACTTGAGGATTAGGGGACAAGGCACTAATGACATAGTACCGTGCCCTAACTCTTTTGAAAAACTCTGCATCACTGTATGCTGAATCAGCATGATTGGGTACATATGTTAGATCAACATAGAATGGGGTCATTTGGGGAAGAGCTGAGATTTTAGTATTTAATGGTGAAGTCCTGCTGGAGTTGGCTGCTGCTCTTTTAATGGCAGAGCCTGGTCGAGAGGATCCTTTACCAGCAGCACCGGATGCTGTTATTGGTCGTTTTTTACCATCAAATTTACTGTCATTGGTTCCTGACCTTGATAATTTTGCTGTTCCTACACTGCTTGGTGAAGCTGCACCTTTCCTGCCCTCCTGCTTTCTGTCTGCTGGAGGTGGTGACGTAATCCCATTGGATTACCCACTGTGCTACAGGATCAAAGAAGATGCTGATTCATTCTCACTTTCACCACCACCATCTTGGTTTTGTGTATGGTCTCCCTCAGCTGAGCACCCAAAAAAAGGGTTTACATCTCCATTCACTTTGTAAAAAGTATGATCACCATTAATTTTATGAGTAAGATTGTCACCATTAATGTTCTCAATTTCTGTAATGCCCTGTTCAGTCTTTGGAGCTCTATCTTGTTTCTCAAACTCAGCACCAGTATCAAAATCTGGGCTGGAGTCTTTATCAAAAGCTTCTGGTAAATATGAGTTTCCCTCATCTTCAATTCCCTCATCCTCATCTTCTTCAATTTGCTGATTTTCATCATCTACATCCTCAAACTGCCTTTCAGCAGAAGTTCTTCCATCACTACCAAGTTCTTCCTCATCTTCTGGGTCCATTTTGGCTTCATTATCATCTATTATGGAATCTTTTTCAAATCCATTTGTACTATCTGCTGTAGCATCATAATCTTCATCATCATAAATACCCATTTCACGAAGTGTCTCTCGGTCAAGAGAATTTTTATTCTGGATATCACCTTCTTTTGTGGCAGTATCATCAACTTCTCTAGTGACAATACCATCATCACCTTCTCTAGAGAGAGGGCTATCACCTGCTTTTGTGACAGTGTCATAATCATCTCTTGTGACAACAGTGTCATCTTCTTCTCTAGTGACAATATCATCATCTCTAGTGACAGTGTCATCACCTTCTCTAGTGACGGGGCTATCACCTGCTTTGGTGACATTGTCATAATCATCTCTTGTGACAGTGTCATCTTCTTCTCTAGTGAAAAAGCCATATCATCATCTCTAGTGACAGTGTCATCACCTTCTCTAGTGACATGACTATCACCTGCTTTGGTGTCATAATCATCTTTTGTGACAGTGTCATCTTCTCTAGTGACAAAGCCATCATCATCTTCTCTAGTGACAAAACCATCATCATCATCTTCTCTAGTGACAAAGTCATCATCATCATCTCTAGTGACAAAGCCATCATCTCTTGTGATAGTCCCATCATCTTCTCTAGTGACAGTTAGATAACCTTCTTCAGTGACAGTGCCATCATCTTCTCTTATGAAAGTGTCATCATCTTCTCTTTCGACATTGTCATTATCTTCATTCTCATCCTCATCAACTTCCTGAATTCCTCCCATATCACGTCCATTTGATAAGTTATCGATACCATACTGGATGTTATGTTCCACAGTAGCCTTACAAGAAATGGTAGATTCCGGTTCATCATTAGTGAAAATTGGTGTCTCAAACTCTGATACCAATTCTTCTGGCGATGTAAAAGGACAATCATGATGCCCATCTTGAGAAGGTTCTGCAGATGGAGACATCCCTTGCTCCGGATCACCAGGAGCTTTACTTTCATTATCCATATTTTCTTTCTCATCATGAATTAAGTGGGGCAGCTCCTGCTCAGGTAATTTAAATTGAGAACTATAGTCAGACAAGGTGGTAGACTCCAGACAAGGGGATTCAGCAACAACGGCAGGTTCTGGGAGAGCTTGAGGTTTTTCTTCTTCTTCCATTTCATACTTCTGTTTTATATCTGCGTAATCAGCTACTTTTTTCTCACTATAAATGTCAATGTTTTCAATCTTCTGTCTATCAAACGCTGGTGATAGTGAGGCAGATATGGCATCAATAGATCCCACTGCATCCCGAGCCTCAGAGATACTATTGTCTGAAGCTTGAATAGTCTCTGATTTATCCTTTGGAGTAAGCTGATCTTGTTGAGATTCTAGCTTGAGGTCCCATTGGTCTACAACATGACTGAAAGTTGAGGCCTCATTCTCTGCTTGATCAGCAGAAGCAACTGCAATGACAGGCTTGGTCTCCTGTGCACTGGCAGCTTCTTCTGATGCTTTAGTCTTGATTGGAGACTTGACTGAGGTGAACGATTCATGGGTTGATGAAGACCTTGTTGATGAGGTAGACTTGGTCGGAGATGATGCTTTACTAAGAGTACTTGACCCTCTTACTGGACTTGGAGCAGAGATTTGTCTGGGACTTTTTTTGGGATTTGTAGCTCTTTCACCCAGTGTAGATGGTTTTAGTTTTCCTTCCTTTTCATCCGCATTATGTTTTTCATTGAATTTTGAATTCCTACCATTGATGTCCTCCCTCACAATCTTTGAAGGCTTTGTAGGGGATGAGGTCCTGACTCTTGCTGGGAAAATCTTAGAATCCTTACGAGGTAATTCTATTTTTGTTGCATTCAAATTTGGTCCTGTTTCACTTTTACCAGATGCTGGTGTGTTGGTAGGCCCTTTAGCGCCTGCCGCTGGTTTGCTTGGTCCTGCCGCAGGTTTCTTGACAGATTGAGGCTTCATTAGATCCCTTGCTGTGCAAGAGGCCTGTTTCAAAAAGCCAAAACTTTTCATTTTTTCAAATCCTTCGATTATCTTGTACTGCGGAGAATTACCAGGAAATAGAATTCTCACAATTTTTTCATCAAAATTATAAGGCTTCCAAACAAGCAGAGCGCAAACAGACAATACATTCTGTAAAAGAAACTGTCCACTTGTACCAAAATTGCAAGCTTGTTTGCTCCACAGATGATATAACTCCTTCAGTTCCTTGCTATCAGTTACTGGATTTAGGACATACATGTCTAGAGAACCATGTCCCAGTTTATGATAAAGATTGACTGGTTCACAGTTGGCAGCTGTAGCACTGCGAGAACAAGGATGTGGACTAATACCCAACTGCTTTGCCATTTGTACTATTTTATTGGCCTCTTCTGTCAGATTGATAAGCAAACTAGATTTCTTGTTCGAATCTCCATCTCCTTCTTGTTCTGGTGGTAACAAATTTAGTTTTTCAAGAGCATTGAAGTATAAATAACCAATATGTGGGTGGATGTTTTCCAAACATTTTCTCTGTAGTACTGTTTTCAGGCCAAAAATATTATCTGTGCCTAAATGTGTCATTAGCATAGCATCAACTCTGTCCAAATGCCTGGTAAAATCCCAGAAACATGCTCGTTTATTGTACCCTCCATTTACTAACAAATTAAACCCTCTAATTCCAAAGAGAGCAGAGTCTCCTTGACAACCTGGGAAAATATACAAGGTTGGGCGGGTAAAGCTAATGTTACCAAACTGTTCTGAAGCTTGAAGTAGACTGGTGATAGGAACAGCTCGGACAAACCCTCCCACATAGGCTATAAACTGTTGGACACCATGGATGTTGTCAAGCTTCTCTGATGGATTCAGCTGAATCCTCAAGTTGTTTGTGAAGTCAGCTTTGCTGATACTTGATCCCCAGTTGCTGTCTGCCAGTGTATGAATAGTTAAGTTGGCTTCAATACTCTGCTTAAGAGCATTCTCCACATCAATGTTTCTGAAAACCTGAGTTATTTGAAAACAAAATATGGTTTCATATAATAAGGAACATAGCTTTTATAGTCAAAACATATATTTAAAGACATTTAATGTAGTTGAATATTTAATCTATCAACAATAAGAATGACATCAGTTATCAGATATACCAGGACTATCATCATAGCACTCCAGACATGTCCATAGGTGTTCCGATTTCTGTCTAAACAAATTCAACAGTGTCCAACGGCCCAACACGCCAGTTCGATGTTGATTAATCAATTTGTTTTGCATGTTTTATATGTTGTTCTTTTCAAGCTGTACCAATATCGACACCACCTCTCTTAATCTGGTCAGCGGAGTTGGATTCACAACCCTGAAACTCCTCTGTTCGGAAAGACTCTTTCAATGCATTAAGAATGCCAGTTTGGTCCATTGCAGAGCCCTCTGATATCGTAGCCATGCCAGATAATCTATCAGCTTGTTCATTACCGCTGAATCCCTGCGCCAGGGACAAATGAAGATGATTCTCTGATCTCTGTCTGTAGCAATACTCCCAGTTCGTCTCACCATTCCGTGACATACTTTCTCCTACATATAGTTTTCTAGGAACACTACCAACATAATACTGACACATATTATTTTAAAAAACCATGAACAGTGAACAAAGTTCCATATATAACGGTCAGAGGATATTTATTTAAAAAAAAACTAATTATGAAATACTTGAATGCAACTGAAAAATACTTCAGTTTAGATAAAGTTACATTCTTAGAGCTAAGGTAAAACACAACATTACTAGACCACTGGTTCAACTCTACAGAACTCAGCAGGCATGAAATATGAAGATGATAAATAGAGAAGAGATAACAACCTGAGCCAAACTGCTAAAGGTAAATGTATCATCCTGCAAAACCCATGCCCCTGATCCCTGGAAAACATGACCAGCATAGATGATGTATTTGGTTGGAGTTGGTGCAATCAGAAGTTTCTGGAAAGACAATGGTAAAATACAACTTTTATGTGCAGCAAACACTGACCTGAACACAAGGCATTATCATAGCATGTAATGAAGATTACTTTAGTAGGCTGAATCAATGATTGGGTACATTAACAGTATATTGCTACCAAAATCTGAAAGAAATCAAATTCGGTAGCTTATGTATGTAATATTTAAACATAACACATTTAATTACAGTTCAGGTATAAATAATATTTAAGTACAGTACTACAATTGTGTATTACACTGGCTTCCTAGAAAGATGGCCTTGGTTTGATTTTCAGCTGAAGGGGGATTTTTCAAACACTAATGGCTGGACCCATCCTCAACTCTGTACAGAACAGCACTGGAAAGTAATGGAAAGGGTTGGGGGAAGGAAGGAGAGTGATGTCATGTTGATCATAAAACCAACATTGCCTTATATTTACTGTTCTTCACTGAGTATTCTTTAGCCTTTCCGCTCTTCTCTTTCCCTGTAGGTCTCTGTGAAGTGAATGTCTGTTTATGTTGTGAGATAATTTCCTGAGGATGTACCTAATCCATCACTCCTTTCTTTCTTAAATCTATGACACAGTTTTCTCTTGTTCTCATTCACAAGTTTGTATTTATCACTTCTGGCCATCTGATAAGGAGTATGTGACAAAGGTCACCTGATATGCGTATGTGACAGATGTAGATGGGGGTGAATGTCTACAGTTCGAATACGATAATCTTTGTCATATATCTTGTTTCATGGCCATAGAGCATGACAGATTGGTCTAAACTTATTTCCAAGAGTTAGTTGTCGAGTTGTATACTTGAAAGCAAGAGTTGAAAACAAATCTATCTTTGTTAATCATGATATAAACAATTTGATGCATTCCTTCTTCTGTGATAATATTGTTACCTACATTTTGAGAATTGTGTACTTCTTCAATTAATTTGTCATCAATCATAAATGGGGTAAAATTAAATTTTTTTGGTATAGTTAATTTTTTATATTCTTTTGCATTTGATTCACAATTTTTGCAAATTTCCTTCTTTATCTGCTTTTTTTCTGTTGAGTCTGTTTTTTTTCTTTTCTTCTGCTGCCCGTGAAGGCATAAATCATTTTCAAAACCAAGGTCTTCATGTTTTTATTAAATATCTATTGTATTATTTTTTTTATGTCCTCGGCTGTTTGTTGCGTGACTCAGTCAATAACCATGAGGATGTTTGTTGGGACAATAAATATCTCTGTATGTTATGATACATATTTCAATTTTGAAAGGATCTGATAGTTTACATTTGTAGACTATATATGGTGTCTAGCTGTGTGACAACAATAAACATACGCTGACAAACAGTAAAAACATTGTGGTGCAGACAGTGAAGAAAAGTGAGATAGAAGAACAAGAATTTTGTTGAACTAGAGTACCTTGATAGAGTTTTTCACTGTCTGTATTAGAGGGTTTACCAAAATATCTAGTGCCAAATGATCCGATTGGTGTTGTATGAATCGTTCCCCTGAGACAAAGATAACAATACTTTAAATGCAAAGTACAATATATAACATGCACAGTACAGCAATTGATATTCAACATGAATATATTTAACATGATCTGCTCTATCTAGCATCCAACAACATATCAAACATTGCTGGCAGATTTCATCTTCATATTTTAATACAAGTTACAAGACAGCAGAATAAGTTGTTGGTGATTGTTAAACTCTTTCGCTGTGCAATTTTTGTTACCTCATGATGCATTTATTCTGCAATGTATACTGACTGACTTATCCAGTATATTGGCTTTGCTTCCTTTAATCATTTTTCATAAAGAATGTTTATAAGTCATTATTCTAGAGCAAAGGAAATTTTGACTTTTTTTTTCTCCAGTTTTTCTAAATTTATGTTGATTACTGGTCAACAGAAACAATTTGTTGGCATCCAGGACAGATAACTCATTTGTGCTTTGTCTCTTTCGGCAGTTGGTGAATGGAGTGTATGCTATTAGTTACTGTGACTTGATGTTTATATATGTTTCATGTGTTCTCTCAGGTGATATTTTATTGTTCCACCAGTTGTTTCAATACTTCTAGCTGCTTCATTCACTGATATATTTATCAGTCCCAACCTGTGGTTTTTGAGTGATATTGTGAAACTGATAGATGACAAGATTACATTGATGCAAGAACAAATTCAATAGTGATTAAGTTTACTATGTAACTCTTTCTATCTTTCTTTTCTCGAATCCTGTCTCGGGTCACTGCCTCCTAGCTGTTTCCCAACAACACATGTAATGTTCTACTCCAGGTTTGATGAGTGGAATGTCAAGTCTGGTGTAGAGGTGGTGTGCCATGATCTGGAGTAGTAGGTTGGCTGATCTTTCGGTTGGTTGACAAGGATTAGTTTGTTGTCATCCTTCCAGTTTTCGAGTTCTTCGCCAATACTGTCCATGTGATCATACCCCCAGCTCTGTGAGTGACTACTGAAGTCACCGCACGCTGTCTTTCCTTTGTTGGAATTGAGGCCAGTGCCAGTGGGCGGTAACTTGGATAGTAGTAATTGAGTAAGTGAAACTCTGTACTTGCTGTCCTAAGATGCAGCATCTGATATTCTGTCCCCTCCATGTACTCCTCAAACTGACATGTGTTTATGTTGTTTCTCACAAATGTCAGTACTCCACCATTTCTTCTATCTTTTTGGTCTGATAGGTAGCACTGGAAGCCTCTGACTTTGAAGGCTACATCTTTATTCAGAAAGTATAGAGGCATAGCGCTACTGAGCCACACTGGGAAAATATTCTGCAAAATACTTGAGAAAGGCTCCGCCACATCATCGAGCCACAGCTTAATGACTCCCAAATGGGATTCAGGAAGAACAAAAGCTGTACAGACGCAATATTCGCCCTCAGACAGTTAGTAGAAAGGACTATCGAATCCGCCAAACATTTACACGTTGCATTTGTAGATCAGGAAAAGCGTTCGACGCGTAGATAGGCACAAGTTGTGGAAAATACTAACAACCTATGGGGTTAATGAACACCTAATCAACCTTTGCAAGAACATTTATACTGACAGCCAATGTACGATTAGAACAAATACAGGATTATCAGAAAAGTTTCACGTAGGGTCAGGAGTAAGACAAGGTTGCGTACTATCCCCGCTGCTATTCATCACGTACATTGACCACATTTGTAAAATAGCTAACACCAGCGAAGGAAACAACCTCGGAGAACTCTTAAATGAATTTCTTTTGCAGACGATCAGGCAATCATATCAACAACAGAAGAACAACTACAACAACACATCAACAGACTCCAGTTAGCATGTAACGAATACAACATGAGAATTAACATCGACAAAACAGAAGTAATGACATTCGCCAGAGAGGAAAACACTACCAACATCTCCATCGATAATCATCTACTAAAGCAAGTAAAAGATTTCACATACCTGGGGAGCATTTTTTCAGCAAATGGAAGAATAACTAATGAAATTCAACACAGATGCAACAAAGCAAATCAAATGATAGCGCAAATGGCGTCAATTTTAAGATGCAAACACGTCACCATGAGCACAAAAGAGCAATGTTCAACACAATCTTTCTCCACATTATGTTACCAGTGCCAAACCTGGACGCTGACAACAAACGATAGAAGAAAACTAGTCACAACAGAGATGAAGTGTCTACGCAGAATGCTGGGTGTAACAAGAAGAGACCGGTTGAGAAATGAAGACATCAGGAAAAAGTGGGTACAACATCAGTACTAGACTTCATCAAGAAACAACAAATTAAATGGTTCGGTCACCTAAGCAGATTACCATCAGACAGTGCACCCCAAAGAGCAATGCTGCTCCGATACAATGGGTACAAAGCAAAAGGCCGACCACGCAAAAGATGGACCTCAGAGATAACAGAGGCGACGAAAGAGACTATCTACGAAGCGCATACTAGGGCCCGTTTAGAAATCTCTTCCTGACCTGACGCTGTGAGGCACACAGGATTCGAGAAAGAAAGAAAGAAGAAAGAAAGATCTTTATTCAGGTGGGTCTCTTGCAAACAGCATACATGTACTTGTTCTTCATTCAAGATGTTTTCTTCAAGTTCTACTTTTTTACTGGAAACATCTCTTTTGCTGTTTACATCCTCAGCATTCCAATGCATTATTTTAAGAACTTGGCCAGTTGCTCTATTCTCATGCCTCCTGGCTCCACATGGCAAATGAGAAGGAAAACCAGTAGATGGGGTTGGGCCCTTTCGAGGTAGAGGGCCTGACCCTGCACCTGCCTGAGTGTCCATTACAGGGTGAGTGCCATAACATTTCAAATGTATAAACATATTCATTAGCGTTTGTGCGCGGCAACCTGATTTCTATAGTGCGCATCTTGGCTGGTTGCCTCCGATTTCAGCACTCTTTTTTCTAGAGCAGACTGTAGTCTAACTCAAAGGATAGAAAGGTTGTAATAGAAGTAGGAGATAATACAAGAAAAAGATGCTGGGGAATGAGTTGGTTGCAGCCAGAGCAACTACCACTCGTCAGTGGGTTCTGCGATGTCACCTAATGGGGCCTCACTCTGCTACCCGCTCTTTAGTCTGGCCTTTCACCTTCAGTCTGTTCAGCTAGGTTAGACCTGCCAGGAGTTAAGACTCCCGCCAGCATAGTCAGAAGGATCCGACATAGCCAAAAGGATCATTAAGGCACCCAAACCCTCCAACCACGATAAGGTAGGCTAATGTGGAGGGAATATTATGGATATTCTTATTGAACATGATCTGTTATCAAACCTGTCAATTTCAATGACAGTGACTAGAGATGCCAATTTTGAATTTGGTGCACAAGTGGTGTCTCATTGTAGTCTGTTCTAAGACAATGTAAGACTACTTGGTCTCACTAGGTATACAGTTGATAATATAAATCCTTTGTTTTGTATTTGGGGGTCAGTTTTCTATCTACTAAGACACAAACTTGATTTGATTGATTGATTGGACCATCATCATTGCACTTCAGTGAGTACCATGTATGCTCCGATCTCTTCCTTACACAGGAAGATCTCAGCGACATCTTCATAGCACCAGCATGGGTCCCAATGTGATATAGAAGATGACAAAATTTTTGTTGAAATTTTATTTTTTCAACTTTCTAATAAATTGAATGAACTTTCTTCTTCCGTGTGTTGTTGGGGCCCGCAATAGAAGCAAAGAATAGTAAAACTGCAACCTACAAGGCATGTCATAATCGCTCTTAGGCTCAGATCACAAAGAGTGGTTTAACAAGTGGTTGATATGGAGTGTTCGAAGAAGAATAATAAACTTTCTAATTTGCTTTGCCACTTTATAGCTATGCTATTTTCTAAAGTACCTAGTTTATGACAAATAGAGATCCCATTCATAAAAAGTGTCAAGCTGTACATCAAGTACATTTATGACATTTGAACAATAAATCTATTAATTAACAGTGGTTTCATATTACTGAATAAAACTTTGAATCTATAGCATGCACGCCATAGCACTTGAGTCTATATACATGGGCTTTCAAATTCATTCTAGACACTAAATGATGATAGGACAATATTTACTAAGTAGCAATATCTTGAACTCATTTATACACATCAGAGATAAAATAAGACAGCTTCTTATATAGACTGGGTAAAATTAGATACACGCCTATCTTTTTTTTTCAGGAAAAGAAAATGAAAGATTAGAATGATCATCCTAACAGGTTGATTCTACAAGTTATAGCATCTCCAAAAACACTTAAAATATTACTAGCTGTTAGCTTTGGACGAAGATATACAAGTTGGACTAATATATAAAATTTGGACTAAGATATACAAAAAACATATGTCTGTATATTAATATGGCAATAAAATGGTCAATCAAGACATGCAGCATTACTGTTTTTATCCACTATCTATTTATCAAAACATGAAATAAGCAAAGACAATATGATTACATAATGATCAACGAATATCAAAGCAGGCATTGAAGTGGGATGCAAAGGGTTCAAGAAAGAGAGGTTGACCTAAGGAGACCCTGAAACGAACTTTGCTGAGAGAGGCAGGAAATATGGTCTCAGTTCCATGGAGGAGATTGAGCGAGTTGCCCAGGATAGAGCGGTATGGAGAAATTACTTGCCTATGTAACGTATAACGGTATGAAAGGAATTATTATTATTTATTAATGTGATACATACTTTAAAATAATACATCCACAAATGTTATCCACTTAAATTCCTGAACTATCTTTAATAACAAACTTTTTTTTAATAAACATGCAAAGTAAATGTGGTAAGTAGGTATACTTTATGTTCACAACCAAAGTTATATCATTACAACATTCTTCATGTTAAAATTGGAGGATGGGGAGGACAAGAAGTATTAGGAGTGGGTAAGTTGTAGCCCCTTCACAGTGAGATGCTTCCTTTTTTAGGATGACCTGGAGTCTATTTGGATCCCCCGCTCCTGCCCAGCTTATATAAGACTCCTAGCATCTGCTTGTGTACAACAGCATTCCACTATCCATGGCTTTGACTCACTGGCTAAAATAAGCTTAGAAAATTAATAAATGGAGCTTGCATTCAATAGTACACACAGCCGCCTGCAAAGAAGACAGAAGATTGATATATTCAACAATGAATTCGGTAGCAGGAGCTGCTTCAGCCTGGTATCAGACTCAAAGATGCACCATGGACCATAACTGGTAAGTGGCCAGAACCATTACAGAAAGTAATATCAAACTACTAGGGAATGCTAACCCGAAACAAATGCTTGTAAAAAACGCATGCACCAGGCTGTAAGGCGCATAACATGGTGCAACGTCTCCTCACAATAAGGAATGGGATAACAGATTATACGGTCGCCAATCTGCCTCAGAGATGTAGCCATGCAGTAAGAATGTCAGACCTTCCATCACGAGGGTGGCCAAAACAGGGAAGCAGAAATCATAGGAATTATATCCTAAAGAACTGCCCCCAGTATGCAGACTTGGGAATAAAGAGGTGACCCACTTACACCAGCATCCAATGCAAACTGTATGGCGTGGCTGATAATCTGAGGCAGACGGCTGTCTTTATTAGAGAATCCCAATCTAGTGAGAATGCAGAAGAAGAAGAATATCAAACTACTGAATGAACAATGCCGAAAAACATGACAGTCAATGGTCTGCTGAGTGTGGACATCAGTTCAGTGAGAATAATAATAGGACAAAAACTTACATTTATATGCACAGAATAATAAAAAAACAAAACTAAAATATTCTAGTAACTGTTTCAAATATGACAAGAAAGTCAGTAATAAGGAGAAGAACTACCAAACAAACACTATAACATGAATACAGACCAAACATAAAAAAGCACTCCAATTTTCTTATTGTGCTGGACAAAGCTTAAAAGAATGGTTACTCACCTGGCTTGCTATTGGCTAAGTAAATGAAGAAATAACATAAAATTGAAAATGATAGAAAGTATGCATGCTGTGTAAAAGAGTTGTTAAAAACTAACACAGGATCTAATTTGCTTTATAAAATTACTGAGAAACAAACATTAATTTCTCTGCCTTTTGGATAAGATCAAAGTGTAATGGCCAATGGGTGGTAGCCTTCATTAAACGCCAAATTGCAAAATAATACCCCTCAAACAAACTTAGAGCACTCTCATTCGAAAGAGTGATGTTCAGAGTTTTAAAACATTTTCACGCTCAATATTACTGGGTCCACGCATTGTGACTTCCGGTCCGCCCTATTAACAAATTATTGTTATATACTACGTCAATATGAGTTATCAAACAATATTTATAGCCATCGAGATGACATATCAGATTCAATAAATTATAGTATTGTTTGCTAAATAATTGTCTTTACAGGAAACGAGTGAAGAGAGACCATCTATCTTCTGTATTAACTCCAGCAACTGTGGCAAGGATTGGCACTTCACAATAGGCCACAATAGGTGATGTGACTAAGCACAGAACGTACTATGTAATGTATAATCTACTATCTCCCAAGTAAAGAGGCTGATGATGAAATGTCTTTACTTAACTTGTAATGAATCTAAATATGCTAATATATAATACATTCATGAAATGTGATATTCAAAAACATTATACAGATATTAAACCACATAAATTAGCTATCAGTTTTCAGAGGACTATCATCATAGCACTCTGGACATGTCCGATAGGTGCTCTGATCACTGTCTCAACAAATCAAGCAGCTCCAGCAGCCCAACACACCAGTTCAATGTTGATTAATCAATATTTGTCCATATTTGGTATGTCGTTCTTTAGCTATCATTACAGGTCAGTTACTTAACAGTACCAACAAACCCCTTCACTCAAGACAAACTTTTAGGTGCACAGTCTGAATCAGCAGATGGTGGTGATAGCATGTTGATGACTAATGTATGCTGTTGGATACTTGCATGTTTTATCTGTCTTTCCTAGACCCCTGGCTATCCATGCCATGCTTAGAGACAATATTCTGATATTCTCAGAAGTTAGTCTGTTTGTCAGTTGTTTTTGTCCTGGAGGAACTCAGTATGTCATCTCTCTCCATAACAAAGGTCCTCACAATTTTTGTTTTCAAATTTAACTGTCATGTTTGGTGGGGTTTCATAGATACACAACATGAGACCAAACTTCTTCAGTTGCAGTATTTAGCCAATACCTCTTCTTACAATGACTGGCTGAACACACTATGAAATCTGTAGTTTTAAATCAACTTAACAAACTCATAACTCAGTAAAGAAACTATGTACAGGGTTGACAATAATCATTAAAAATCCCTGCACAAATAAGATATCCAATTTCATGATTCCAAAGAGCGCTCGAACGTTTTTCCTGTGAAAAACGAACATACAAGCAGAGAATGAAATTAAAATTTTAAAATATCTACTTCAGCAGATAATGACTTGTTTTGAACCTTCCAAAGGAGAAATTGAGAGTTGGGACATAATAATTGCTCTGGTTAATGGAATTTCAAAGCCATTTTATGATAGCAGTAATGGATCTCATTTCAATTCTCATCTTCTTTTGCATTTGCCTACTATGAATTCAGACATAGTCAGGGCACCTAGTATGGCGCCTCTGAATGATTTATGCATGATGACCTGCTTTCCTCATTATCTGTATTCCCCGCCATACAGGCGTACCTGTTCCGACTTCAGAGGTACGTGTAGTTTAGATCTTCAAGTGTTGATATCTCTCTATCTCTCGCAATCACCGCGCAGACCGATGTCCCCATAAATTATATTTGTGTGGAAATCTGATTCATGCAGCCTTAGCATTGGTGTGTTTTACTTCACATCTTCAGCACCATTTGGAGCTCTGGTGTTTATCCTTCAGCGATGTGTCCAGTTTCAGCCAATGTTTACTTGGTTTGCTCTCCGTTCTGTAGCCATCTAGTGTTTTTAAGGTGTGGGGTAGCTAGCCGCACAGTTAACCTCCTTAGTCATCTCTTACAACATGCGTGGCAGGTAACAGTGGTTCTATTCATTACACCACAATTTGGGCCCTGGTAACCACTTGGGCGAAGTGTTGATCTGAATTCTCATACCAGAAGTAGCAGTCCACATGATCGATAACTAATGCTTTCTCTGAATATTTTAAAGTAGATGTCTGAAAGTTTACCGAGCTGAATATTTCCTAACAAATGTGAATGAGAAGAAAGTTAAGGAATTATAATGAACATTGGTTTTCCTGGCAAACTACTTACCATTGACATATTCCACTCCCATAGAGGCTTTGCTGGCAATCTGTGCTAGCTCTCCATTGATGTTTATTCCTGTTTCTTCCACATCCCAGCAGCGAAACCCTGCAAACATAAACCAGACAAATATATGCCTGCTACTGTCTCATACTGTGAAGTAATAAGGGCAAGAGTAGTTATGATGGTCTCGCTCTGAAACAATGCTACAATATAACTCAGTAGATGTGGTACCATAAAGTATACCTTTTTATTTGCAAAACCTTACTAGTAGCCTAACTATACAAATCTATGTCCTAATGGACAATATGTATGCATGCTTTGTGGTTGGGAAAAAGCCGCAATAATACACTGGCTAGACTCTCTCTCTCTCTCTCACAATCACCGCCCAGACCGATGTACCAGACCTCCCCATAAATTCTATTCATGAAAAAATTCTGATCCATGCAGCCTTAGCATTGGTGTATTTTACGTCACATCTTCAGCACCATTTGAAGCTCTGGTGCTAATCCTTCTGCGATTTGTTCGGTTTCAGCAAGTGTTTACTTGCTCTCCGTTTTGTAGCCATCTAGTGTTTTTTACGGTGTGGGGTAGCTAGCCCTACCTCCAACCTCCTTAGTCACCTCTTATGACATGCATGGCAGGTAACAGTGGTTCTATTCTTTACACCCCAATTTGGGCTCCGGCAACCACTTGGGCGACTGGCTAGATCTAAGGATATAGAACCAATATGAACGCAATCAGCGATGGCGGAGGAGGAATTGTGCTTAAACTCTCAAAGAAAGTGACGGTCACTAGCGATTGCCACAGGTAAGTACTCGAATAACTACCGGGCAGAGGCAATAAAAACAGCAGCTGAAATAATCCTAGAGAGTAGAGGCACATCTCGCAACAAAGTCGTGATATTCACCGATGCTCTAGCGGTCATCACGGCGCTCAAAAGTGTAGGCAAAACTCAAAGGTGAGCTCAATGAGCTGAAAGCGACCCTCGACGCACTAGTGTACTCACTTAACCGCACCGTCATTCAGTGGATACCATCACTTTCCTTCTTTCTTTCTCGAATCCTGTATGCCTCACAGCGTCAGGTCAGGAAGAGATTTCTAAAACGGGCCCTAGTATGCGCTTCGTAGATAGTCTCTTTTCGCGCTCTGTTATCTCTGAGGTCCATCTTTGCGTGGCCGGCCTTTTGCTTTTACCCATTGTATCGAGCAGCATTGCTCTTTGGGGTGCACTGTCTGATGGTAATCTGCTTACGTGACCGAACCATTTAATTTGTTGTTTCTTGATGAAGTCTAGTACTGATGTTGTACCCACTTTTTCCTGATGTCTTCATTTCTCAACCGGTCTCTTCTTGTTACACCCAGCATTCTGCGTAGACACTTCATCTCTGTTGTGACTAGTTTTCTTCTAACGTTTGTTGTCAGCGTCCAGGTTTGGCACTGGTAACATAATGTGGGAGAAAGATTGTGTTGAACATTGCTCTTTTGTGTTCATGGTGACGTGTTTGCATCTTAAAATTGGCGCCATTTGCCCTATCATTTGATTTGCTTTGTTGCATCTGTGTTGAATTTCATTAGTTATTCTTCCATTTGCTGAAAAAATGCTCCCAGGTATGTGAAATCTTTTACTTGATTTAGTAGATGTTTATCGATGGAGATGTTGGTAGTGTTTTCCTCTCTGGCGAATGTCATTACTTCTGTTTTGTCGATGTTAATTCTCATGTTGTATTCGTTACATGCTAACTGGAGTCTGTTGATGTGTTGTTGTAGCTGTTCTTCTGTTGTTGATATGATTGCCTGATCGTCTGCAAAAGAAATTCATTTAAGAGTTCTCCGAGGTTGTTTCCTTCGCTGGTGTTAGCTATTTTACAAATGTGGTCAATGTACGTGATGAATAGCAGCGGGATAGTACGCAACCTTGTCTTACTCCTGACCCTACGTAAAACTTTTCTGATAATCCTGTATTTGTTCTAATCGTGCATTGGCTGTCAGTATAAATGTTCTTGCAAAGGTTGATTAGGTGTTCATTAACCCCATAGGTTGTTAGTATTTTTCACAACTTGTGCCTATCTACGCGGTCGAACGCTTTTTCCTGATCTACAAATGCAACGTGTAAATGTTTGTCGGATTCGATAGTCCTTTCTACTAACTGTCTGAGGGCGAATATTGCGTCTGTACAGCTTTGTTCTTCCTGAATCCCATTTGGGAGTCATTAAGCTGTGGCTCGATGATGTGGCGGAGCCTTTTCTCAAGTATTTTGCAGAATATTTTCCCAGTGTGGCTCAGTAGCGCTATGCCTCTATACTTTGTACAGTCCCTCATGCTACCTTTCTTCTTCCAGATGGGAACAATTGTAGCATTCCTCCAATCTTCTGGTGTTTCTTGTGTGATCCAGACTTGGTTGAATAGTCTATGGAGCCAGCTGATTCCTACCTCTTTAGTTGCTTTGATTAGGTCGGCCGGATATTGTCTGGGCCTGGTGTTTTATTAGGTGGGGCCATATTTACAGCATTTCTGATCTCTGATAGTGTTATGCTTGGTTCTACTTCTGAAGTTACATTTACTGTGTGTTCTTGAGTGTTCGGTTGATCCTCTTGTTGTAGGTTGAGAAGTTCACTAAAGTATTGTCGCCATCTGTTCATTATCATTTTTGGATCATTAAGAGCTTGGCCGTTTCATCGTTAATAATTTCAGTTGGGTCATATTGTTCTTGTCTTTCCCGCATAGCTTTAATTTTCTTGTAAAAATGTCTTGTTGAATTTTTGTAGTCTGAATTTAATGTTTCGCCATAATCTTGCCATGCTTGTATTTTAGACTTCTTTATTATCTCCTTGGCTTGTTTTCTAGCTGTTCTATACTCAGTGAGGTCGTTTTGATGTTTGTTTTTGCCCATAAGTTGTATCTGTGTTTTTCTCCTTTACCGCTAGTTTTACTTCGTCACACTGCCATCACACTGCAACATAAGCGGAAATGAACAAGCCGACAAGCTAGCTAAAGAAGGTGTGCGGCTACGAGACTGATCTCGAGATCAGTTATGAGGAAGCCAGAACAACCATCGGCTGGTACTATAAAGACAAATGGTCAAAAGACCATCCACAGTACAATAACAGCGACGGGTACTATGGTCTATCTTGTAGTGAACAAGTTGCTATATTCCGCCTATGTACCGCCACAACAAGCTTCGTCACATGTTTAACAAATTTTAAATTGACACAACTAGCCTGTGCCCTGTGAAAAGGCGAACATGACGGCAGAGCACATACTGCAAGATTGCCAATTGATAGCAGGCCTAAGAAAAGAAACCTGGCCCATAAACACAGAGCTTTGCGAGAAGCTGTACGGAGGAACGGAGTCCCTTAAAACCACTGTAGCATTCATGATAAAATCTGGTACATTAGTCTAGGCGGGGATCGAGAGAGAGAGAGAACCAATATGTGCAGCTTTCTGATGACTGTCACCAATCATGCTAACACAGTGACTGTGGGCGTGATAATGCTCTTGTTTGACACATGCCTAGATTATATAGTTTATGGTCACAGTCCCTAATAAGCACCAGGTACTGTAACAGATAAGATTTAAGAAGACGAGTTGAGCACAGAAGAATGCAGTACATCAAACATATTTGGAACGAAACATGTATATAGGTATTGGGGGAACGACGAAAACATAAAACATTAATAACACCGAAACCCTCTCTATCTGATCTAACAAAAAGAAAAGTAAAATTAAAAAATAAAAAGCAGATTTAAATATTAGCAAAACAACGGCCACCAAAGGCAGAGCAGTAGAAAAATATGCAGGTGCTAACAGCGAAATTAAGAAACATACAAGTCAATACTTGCATGTCCTAGCAAGAAAGGCGGAAGTAGTAGCAGCGAAAAGAAACCTCAGAGATCTTTACAGCACCATTAAGAAACTAACAGGAAAATACAATCAAGCAACTAGGTTGTAACAAATATAGTAATGGGAAAGTTATTGCTAACATCACAGACCAAATGAAAAGATTTGCGGAAGGCATTTAACATGATGTTTATCATCAAGCAACGAACAGCAAATACATGTATCTTCCGTACCAATGCCTGCCCAGAGCTAACTATAAACTAATCTACCCTATAAGTTATCTAGAGTTGGCTGTAGCCTGCCTTAATTCTCATTCATTATAGAAAACTTCCAACGTATGTCTACTGGTGCAAGTGGGGTTTCATCATATTGTTTTTGAACGATACTGCTTCTATCCTCTTCTGGCAAAATCTGGTTAAAATGTCCATCCTTTGTTAACACATGTAATGGCGTCCATAGAAGCGATGATGCCAACAGTCTCAGACTTGTACTGCTGCACCTCTCTGGTGTGTTGTACGGTGGTGACTACAGAGCCCAATCTTAGAACACAATCCCCTACCACAGGTGGGGCATACATGATCAAGGTTAGACAAGTGGGTGTTGTGTGTTCTGTCTTTTCGGTCAAGCTCGTCTTCTATGTGCCTCAACGGCACGACGATTCTCATCTAGGCGAGTTCTTCTTGTGTTGTTACAGCGCCACATTTGGCGATTCCCAGCACGTGGTGTCTATATCGAAGCATTTCAGAGACACTTTAAATGTCTTTAAAGCGTTTTTTCTGTCCACCAGCTGAACGCCTGCCCCCTTCAAGCTCGCTACACATCAATTGGTTTGGGATGCGTTTATCACGCATCCGAGCAACGTGAACCTTCTGCAACAGTGTGTTGACGCTTGTGATGGCTGCGTTAACACATAGGCCCATATAGTGAAGAAGAAAAAATTAATCCCGAAGCAGATCATCAGTAGGGGTGTGGATGTGTTGAATGTCTCACAGAATACTAGGCGTTATATAATCTCGACGTTATATACAGTATTTAGTTCCCCTCTTCGCTAATTTGTCCTCTTATTTTCTATCATTATGCCTATACTCGTGAGAACAAACAGATCCCTTCCGATTGGGAAGCGAGTGTTAAAACCACTTGGCTGCACTAACGTTCTCAAATATTGGCACGAGACTGTATTACACTAAATAAACATTCGATGCTATATTCACAAAACATTGAAGTTTGTTATCGGTCAGTTTCACAAACCCCGTAGCACCAGCAATAATCATAGGAATTTATGGGGAAAATGCACATATGAACTAAACGACCGATCCGAATCGAACACACAGCATTCAGAACGCATGTAACTGATGTAATGTCCCAAAGTCGGCGTTTCGGCATGAAGACTTTAACCAGGAACCATAATTAGTGTGTTACACATGATACACAAAACAAATTCACAAATGATAATCTATGAAATATGGCACAATACGAGGCCACTAATTTATGTATGGAAGATAGCAACAAGTATATTTAGAGACCGTGGCATGTAACAGCTAACAAACAACCTAACAAAATTATACCCATCTAACCGAAATTAAAACGACTTTTTGTGACCGGCAACATAAGACCGACTAGCTCATACAGGAAAACAAAAATTCTTGTTTAATGGGACTGGTGTTTGTATTTGTTTGGTAGAGCACTGTAAGATTTTTTGGTAATTTTACTCAATTTTATGAGTCTATAAGCAACTGAGTTGATGTGGTATTGATGTGTGATACTTGTCTCCCGCTACAAAAGTACTTGGTTCGCATACCGTGTGAGTAGACCATGCTAGTTTTCTAGTGACCCTCGATCTCAATGTAGGTGAAATCAAGTTTCTAGTCGTATCGAGTTTCTTTCTAGCAGGTGGATCATAAAGTGTACGTCCTATGTTCAATTTGTGAACGTAAAAGAAAACGTAACTGTTGAAAGTCCATACGGGTAGGCTACAAAGCAGTTGCCAGGACAAAAATCATGAATACTAACTAAAAGTATATACTTTCTACAAATTTCCATTATCATCAAATTTACATTGGGAACACATCTGAAGTCGAAGAAAGCCCGCATGTATGGCGAGGAAATCAATAAAACGGTAAGCAGGCTTTCACGCAAAAAATCAGACAAAAGCGCTACTCCAGACGCCATGGCTACGCCTGAATTCATAGCGGGCGAATGCAGAATAAGAACATTGGGAGTCATTGCTACGGAGTTCGTACATTGCTGCTGAGATATTCATGTGTAAGAAAAGAGACCACATGGTTATTCACCTTAGTGCAGTGATGATCAGAAGGAGGCGATTTATAGGACACATACTGCGGAAACCCCCTGACAGCATCACGAGACAGGCTCTCCTATGGAACCCCCAGGGCAATAGAGGTAAGGGAAGACCCAGGAAGATCTCGGACGGAGCTGGAGACGGAAGGCAAAAACATGGGAAGAGAGTGGAGAGATCTGGAAAAGATGGTCTTAGAAAGGCGGCTTAAAGCTTGGTTTTGGGACCTATGCTTCCCTGGAGACGAAGGGTGAAGAAGAGGAAGTGATGATGATCAAGCAACAATGGTACTTCATTCTGGAGCAATAAAAGCTGTATAAACAAGTGCTGACATTGGATTTATTATAATTTTTGGCAAAATAACATGTCCAAATACGTCTCCACGTTTGTAATGAATTTGACGACAATGTGGTAAAATTATAAATATTTGGTACAAAACAAAATACACTATATGATTCTCCGCTAGGAGTGTTTATTCTTATTTGTCAAGTTTGTTGACCTACACGCTCTGATATAAACACACAAAAAAGCTCGTCTTTGTGTTGAAAGAGCCGTGCTTCAGCATAAAGAGACTTTAATCCCTACATAACAAAAACAAACAAAACAAATACACACATATTTACATCTTGAAAGCACAACTATTGGAGAGCTTAAATCTGGTGAACATGTAGGTAGACACCTACAACGTGGTTTCTTCTCTACTCCACCCACATGTAAACATATCAGAATAAACAACAAGACAGAAATCACTCATTGATATTTTCATTCATTTCTCAGAGTTTCTTCTCAGGTACGTTTCATCACAGCCACCTTTCGACTATATAAAAGAAGGTGGTGGTTTAACCTATGAATCGTCTCGTATCTGGTAATCTCCAAAGATGAACAGTGGCAAAGTACTTAGCACATGTAGGATCAGCAGGTATGAGGATCTTCTTCCTGCCTTGCCATTTGTACGCGGACAATTTAAGTTCTTGTTTTTGTGAGCCCATGTTGTCAACCTATCTGACCTTTGACTTTCATCGTGTGTTCTCAACCAGATCTTCTAATGTCGTAGAAGCAAATAAGTAGTTCTTTCGTTCGCTTGAAATATTGTCTATATATTCAATGTTGCCTCTTGTATAAACTTCACTATCTTTTGTAGCTCACACAGAGGTCTGTGTAGTTTTTTGTCGAGTGTTGTTTAGCTAGGGCAGTGAGTTTGCCTCAGTATATCATATTCGGGGCAGTCTTGAAGTATCTGCTCTGTCCACATGGCTGAATTGCCAATCTTGAATTTTGTATACATGTGTCCAAAGAGTCGATAGTGTCCTGTTCTAAGGCGCAGAATGACAACTTGTTCCAATCTGCTCATATTATAGTAATCGTCTTGTGTTGGTATTTGTGGCTTTCTGGTTGATTTAAGCATCCTTTCCTTTTGGTGGTAGGTAACTGGCACTACTGGTTGCTCTAAAGCAACACCTTCTTTGGCCAGCTGGTCTGCTGTTTCATTTCCTGGTATTCCACTGTGAGACGTATCACTGCACACCGGCGCTGCTTGCACAGTTTAGACAGTAGGGTCTGTAGATATGGCAATTTTCTGGACTGGAGTGCTGATTTTACATCTGTCAAAAATACAATAGGTTGTGGATCAAGTCTGGTATTCACCAATTTCTCAGTTGCCACTTTGATTGCCTGAATTTCTGTATCATAGTTTATCATAGTTGTGACACAATTTCCCCGTTGGTACTTTAATCGCATCTCTAACGTTGTTTGGGTATTCTATGTAAACTCCTGCTCCTCCATTCTTCACTGCATTTTCTGCTGACCCATTCGTGTATACTCGGACCTAGAGATCATGTGGGTATTCTTCGTCAAGTAAACTGAGTGTGACTGTCGTGCGTTGTATGCTGTTCTGCTCATCCTTATCGAGTATTCCTTTCACTTTTGTCTGGATACATACTTCAAATAAGTAGTAAACAAGACTTTGACAAAATGACATAATCCTTTTATTTTCTCCTCCACATATTTTATGGCGGTCTTTTCAAATGTTTTCCTTGTTGTCCACGTGTCGTGAAATTCCTGGTTCCAGACCAGCTTTGCCCCAAAAAATTATTCTCAGTGTACACACCGTACGCGGTTGGACAATATTCCCCAAAAGAAAGTACAACAGAGTGAAAAGCTCCTCTTTCCTTGGGGAGAGGGAAACAAAATGATTCTCAAAATAAAAGGAGTATATTCCTTATGCAGAACGGTCTTCCAGAATTGGCAAGTCAGCGTTTTTAGATCTGCAAAGTAGCTTAGAAACACAAGGGTTTCAAAAGAAATCATGAGACCAGTGTCTTTTATCTCGAAACGACTTTAGTGACGATCCTTATCAGGAGCACATTCTCATACATACGGCAAAGTTCCTGGGACCACTTTTACAGAGAAGAAACTAGTACTGTCATGTAGTTAGTGTTGCCACTGTGGCGACTAGAGAGAGCGAGTCCGAACAAACTGCAAGCCGAAATCGAATGTGCTGACCCGAAAAGCGCAAATATCGTAGTTTTGGCTGTAGACATCGTACTTACGCTTATTGGTTCAAATCACAAAGAGTGGTTTGAAAATGTTTCTCTTAGAGAGAAAGGAGAGGAAGAAAAAATAGTCTCTCAACCACCCAAGTATTTTCTAATAGTGACACTTGTCAACATATAACCAGAGAATAAAGAACAAATGAATTGAGGCAGTAAACATCCTAAACTTTGACATTCAATATAATACTGCCTTCTGCTCCTGTTGGTGTGCAGAGAGAACCAGTGTTAGTGTAACATTTCTTTCTTATAAGCTGCAGCACATGCCAGCAGAAATATCACTAGATATGGGCGAATAGTAACTATTCGTTTCTCGAATATCTATTATAGTCTGCATCCGAAAGTACCGAATATAATCTAGGAAAAAAGTGTTAATTACTTTACCAATACTAGTCTATCTATTCTCTAATCCTGTTTGCCGCCCGCGTGCCCAGCGTGTTCGTAGCGCGTTGGACTGTGGGTGACTAGCTCTCTGTGTGTGCAGGTTCAATTCCGCGGGCTGGCAGAAAAGCCACAGGTTCTCCAGATTCACGGTGTTCGTGGCATCGAACCGAAGGGTTACGATGTCCATGGCACCGAGCAGAAGAGCGGAAAGCTCAAGTGCTTCTGGATCGGGAAAAAAAAATCATGTTTGCCTTTCAGCGCAAGGTCGAAAAAGGAGACACCTGGAGCGAGCCTCTCTATGCGCCTTGTATTTCCTTCTCTTCGCCAGTCCTGATTTGCTAACACTACTAGTTACGCAGTCAATATTCGTTATGTAGTCCATTATTCTTGAATAGCTTTTATTAGTTAGACATATTAGTACTGATAATTTCAGAAGTTACTTAAGATAAATGAATAGAAACTACTTATCAAGTTGCGATTAATCAATACATAGTGAATACTCGCTACATATGCGGTAGCTACTCTTTAAATTCCCATTAACCATATTCGGTATGTAGCCAACATTCGTTATTTGCTTAGTATTGTTTACTCAGTATCGTCACAATGAAATATGATGCCGAGTCTAAAGACCTAAAATATCACTATAAAACTTCATCGTACAAACCCTAATATGTTGTATATTACGGATTATGCAAGGAAAAACTCAAACAAACAAACAACTCACCGTGCACAGTGTTCTGGTGATTACGTTTAAGTTATTAGTTATTATAGCATTTTTTTTCAGCAAATGGAAGAATAACTAGCGAGATTCAACATAGATGCAACAAAGCAAATCAAATCATAGAACAAATGGCACCAATTTTGAAATGCAAACATGTTACCATGAACTCTAAAAGCGCATTGTTCAACACAATCTTTCGCCCAACATTATGCTATCAGTGTCAAACATGGACGCTGATATCAAACGATAGAAGAAAAGCAGGAAGATAGAGATATCAAGAAAAGACCGGTTTAGAAATGAAGATGTCGGGAAAAAATTGAGTACAGCATCAGTACTAAACTTCATCAAGAAACAACAAATTAAATGGTTCGGCCACTTAAGCAGCATATTACCAACAGACAGTGCACCTCAAAGAGCAACGCTACTCCGATACAGTGGATACAAAGCAAAAGACAGTATATGCAAAAAGTAGACCTCAAAGATAACAGAAACAGCGAAAAACACTGTTTATGAAGCAC